>JAQSVV010000660.1:0-667385 GCA_036375495.1 Agrotis segetum
AAACGGTTGTGTTTGGGGGTGTGAAAAAATTCTCAACAGTAGTATATATAACGAATTTTAAAAGAAAATTATCATGACTAAGTAGGCTTTACAACTTTACGAGTAATAGCCGACCAACTTATAAATTGTACTTGGATAAAATTTTTCTTAAACAAAATGTATCGGAGAAACAATAAATCAACTGCAAATGTAAGTTTGTCAACTTTATTTTTACAGCTTTAATAGGTATGTTTTTACGGTATGTTTTTTGGGGATATGTAGGTTTTTATCGTCAACTATTTTTAACTAACTTCAAAACAGGAGGAGGTTCTAAATTCGTCGTAATCTTTTTATTTATGTATTTTCCCCGATTTCTCTAAGACTCCTGGACCGATTTTGAAAATTCTTCTTTTTAAAATGAAATTCAGCGAATCAGTTTAGTTAGTTCGCATAATATAAGTATTTTGATGGGCAACTACGGAACCCTACACTGTGCGTGGCCCGACACGCACTTGGCCGGTTTCTTTTTCTTTTTATAAAAATATTTAAAAATGTAAGTAATAAGTGAGAAAATAAATAAAGATAATAATGTATTTTATGTACAAAAAATCCTTTTGTCATAGATAATGAAAATGTTGAAACATTTACTTACAATACGGTAAATTATTACTAAAATTCTTAAATTTTGCTAGTTTTGGCTTGACCCCAGCTGCTTAGCTCCTTTTGGTAGTAGCGTGATGTTATATACTCTAAATCCTTCCATGATAAATGGGATTTATAAATCCCATTATAAAATTATTTTTGTGTTTATGGAACCATGGGATTTATACATTATTTTTTGTATTCGAACCAGTAGTTTCTGAGATTAATGCGTTAAACCAAGCATAGTTAAACTTTATAATACAGATTTAATATTGGTTTAAAAACCATCAAATTAGTCCTCCCACAGGGCGAAAGGGACTCTCAGACTCTTATGGACTAAAACCACCCTGTTCGCGGTACCCAGAATATCAATTGGATATACGAGTATTACAAAATATAGGAAATTGGGCCATTACCTGTTACACCACTTTTCAGTTTTTACTTCAAAACATGTCTAGACATAAATTGTATTATTTATTCAGCTGTTCACATAATTATTACCCCATAAAACATAATTATAAATACACTCTAAACACAATGCTGTCGTGATCAAACAAGTAAACAATTACTTAAATTAGTTAAACCATATAAATACGGTCTCAATTTTCAAGCTCACTCAGGGATGTAGCTAGGTCCTCATCCTGGGATCTGTGTCCTGGGGCACCTTTTTACCTAAAATATAGTGCTACTAAAAGTGCTTGTAACACACAATACGACGAAAAAAACGAGTACAGTCACGAGCAATAATATATGTACTCTAAGCAGTATTCAAAAGCGATGTTCTGCTACCATATTGATGAAACGTTTGTCTTTTAATTAGACTTATATTTCGGAAGCCATACTATTACAAACTAGGTCTTATTTCAAAGTGGAAATCAGTATTTCACGAGTAATTTTCGTTTGAATTTTGTTAAGTTTTTACATGTTATTCCTCGACTCTACGTAGCAACGTCAGAACATGTAATTTTCCCACTAAGCGAGAGAAAATGGGTCATAGTCCACTACACGGGCCGTTACGATAGATTTCACATGTCTTCAATTTTTTGTTTCAGGACGTGCCCTACCCCACCATTTTTTCCTTCACGGTTTTGAGTGCAGTGGTGATGAAATAGATTGGGAACACAATGCTTCTGCCTCGGTTCGAAACCCACAACTCGTAAGTCAGGGCCGATACCACTGGGCCTCACTTGACTTCACTGACTGGCCTGTTGGTCTAGTGATTAGTGACCCTGACTGCTATACCGGAGGTCGTGGTTTCGATTCCCACCCAGGACAAATCTTTGTGTGATGAGCACGATCATTTGTTCTGTGTCTGGGTGTAATTTATCTATAATATTTATGTATTTAGAAATATATACGAGTAAGTATGTTTATCAGTTGTCTAGTACCCATAACACAAGCTCTGCTTAGCTTGGGACTAGATGGCGTTGTGTGATAGTTGTAGAAAATATTATTATTATTACTTTGACCATTGTTTGCCCTTAAATTCAACCCTAACTACGCCCCTGTGTTACCTACTAAGCGGTCAACTTAAACTGGGACACACTTGTGCGTATTTGTATCAGTCTATCAGTCGTTGCGACATGTTTTGACGTAGTTTTATGGCTTGGAGAATGAGTCTTAAGACTGGTTTGTGTAAATGTACTTTTACATGAAGTGATTGGTAAACGGCACATGGGTTGGGCATGTGTTACACCCTGGCACACCGTGGCCCACTCTGTGCCATAGTTATTATTACCTTGCTTAATGAGGCGCTAGTACCTATAGCCCGGGCTACGTAGGCTAGGGCGGGCATGCGGATGCCAAGTAATAAGAGACTTGCCGTCCGATCATGGACCAAGCCCGAGTCGACGCGTCGTGTTCCACCCGCGCCTTAAAGAGGTGTCAGCAATATAACGGGGCCTCCCTTAAAGGGCCAAAGCCTGCCGGGGTCACGGGACTATCGGGTAACTGAAGCCCGGGAGCGTAAAGGGCTATTGAAGGACACCGTGGATTGTAGTCAGTACTAGTCTGACAGTCCTTGATGATTTTACCACGTAAAAAAACCTATAGCTCGGGGGCCACTGACGGATGTACCTGACCAATTTCGTCTCCTAATTAGTGGAATGCATCAGAGCGTTGTATAATAAAAATTCGTGGACATCAGCTGAGGATTCGTTGATGGTATACGCAGCGGTAACTTCCCAAACAAGAAGAAAAAAATATGCATCTCATTCATATCTTATACTTCCTTATCTTACTAATACTCGTATAAATGCGAAAGATGGTGAGAATGTATGTATTGATGTTTGTCACTCTTTCACGCAATAACTACTAAACGGATTTGGATAAAATTTGGTACAACTGTAGTTCATAACCTGTGGATTAAACACATAGTGTAGATTTTATATCGATTTTGTGTTCCTGTGTGTTATTTTTGTACTAAAGAAGTCTACTATAAATTGATTGTTAATATCACTTTACTCTTTACTGTTTCTCGCCCTAGGGAGCACATTATTATGCTAAGTTTACATACATAACAGAGAAAACTGAAAGTGTCCAGTTACTCAACTCCTCAGAGACGAGTCTGTAAGGGTCAGTTCACACTGAGACACGACGCGACGCAACGTGATACTATGACACTGGAAATGTTACTTTACGTCTAGTAAATATAGATAGATTTTGAGTCTTTATTAGCGCGATGCCCACTGCCCACCGCATGCACCATGCATGCGGGGGGCATCGCGCTGTACTGCGTCATTGATGTACCTAATGTGTTTTTTTCTTGTAGTATTAATAAAGTTAAATTTTGAGTCTCTATTGAAATCTGCGCGCAGCGTTGCGCCTTCACTGACCTGTGTATCTTTTTGTGTAGTAAATAAAGTTACATTTTGAGTTGCTATTAAAAAGTGCACGGGGCGCCGTGCTGCATTGCATAATTCGTGAAATATGATTATTTTCTGTAATAAAAAAAGTTAGATTTTGATTTGTTCTATTGAAATGTGCACGTAGCGTCGCGTCTCAGTGTGAATGGACCCTAACGGACGGATGCGACGTAAAGTATTATATTTCTGAACACGTTACTCTTCATTTGATTGGCAGTTCCTACTTCCGGTGGAAGTGGGGTTTTAATTACTAGTTGGTGTTCCATCTCAATTTATTGATTCTCTACTGCAAATATTGAAAGATATAATATTCTATAAGAAATAATTTAAAAAAAAGTTAGATAATCTCTTCTAGATACCAAATATAGTGTTTTTTTTAAACAATTCGTTGCACTATATTTCACATAATAACATCGATATACTTGATCAGACCAACTCTACCAAATTTTAATGTCATTTGAATTAACAATTTTTTTTTAATCATGGCGATTTGATTATAAGATTTATTATTTTTTTGGGTTCTATGTAGAAAGTACACTTTCAATGAAAAAGTTTTTCAATATAAACTACACTTTCAATAAAAAGTGTTTCAATAAAAACTACACTTTCATTAAAAAAGTATAGTTTCTTCTATAAAGGTAAGGTAAGTTTTCTTTTTAATATTTTTGTTGTGAAAAAATTTTCTGCTCTCGAAATAGACAACGATAGTCAACTTCTAGTCAACGAAAATACGGAAAGATACTCGAAACTATTGAATGAACCGTACTCCCTATTAGTAGTTCTTAATCCAAAGTTCTGGTGTCAAAGATCTGGAGTTAGGAACAGTCCAATCATGTTGTGACCAATTTTTTGTCCGTGAGTGACAAAGAATATAAAACGCCCGAAACTACAGCCGAAGCTACGGGTTTCGTGCTTAGATAGTAGCCCCTGCACAAGTACCAACTTTGTCTCAGTTTTACTAGAGAAAGCTCAATGCGGTTATGCAAGGCTTGCATAGTTCGGACATTCACTACGACAATATCTAGATAATATAGTTACCTAGATATAAACGGTAGGTTAAGGCGCTGGCACTTGACTGAAGAAATACTTGGAATGGAGGGGTGCGTCTCATTTCATATAAAGTTATTTGATATATTTTCATTTCAATAACGTTCACATGATATAATCAACGTGAGATATACCAACGGTTGATATAATTTCTCTACACATAATGTTTGTGTTACTATTAAACTCATTTCATATAATTTTATTTGATATAACGTTTAATTGAGCGAAAATCATTACATATAACGTTTGAAACATATAATTTAATGTTTAAACTATTTTCTTTGATGACTTTGGCTTATCCTTTGAACTTTGATTGTTTGCCTTCACGATTGCTATTGTTATTAGAACAATTTAGTGTCCAAGAGCGAGCGAAGCGAGCTCGGGACTTGGGGCACCCCGACACGGACAGGTTAGGTTCGAAGGGGATTTGAAGTTTCAAGTTCGAAGGGGGTTCGAAGGGGATGGCGGGGTCTAAAAGACCCCGCCATCCCCTTCGTGTTAGGTTACTTTAAACCCTGCACGCAGAAATAGGAGCCCCGCGAAGCGGGGCTCCGTCGAAGATTCACGGCAGGTGGTACTATTACTAGGTACATCAGTGTTAAATTACTTGCCAGGAAGAAAAAAAAAAATTAGACCAAATAAGTTTTATGTCTTTTCAGCAGTATACAAAACGATTTTATATTCATTGATTGTTATGCTTATAGAAATTAGTCATTATAAAATTATCTCAATCGTTTATTATATTAACAGATCGTTATATCAAATAAAATTATATATTCAGTTGTTATCTCTTGTAAGTTTTAGAGATTTTGTAGTTGTATCATATATTACTTACCCGGAATGGAGTTGTGTTGTGAAGAAACTTAGTAATGATTGGAAAGAGTCCAAAGGACGTTTTGTGCACGAATGTGTAGGTTTTGAAGATGTGAAAGATAAAATATAGGTATGAAATACTAGCGTTGCCGCTACTAGCACTACCGCCGCAGACATTGCATGTAAAATATGAGTAGTCATCATTATTATCAGCCTATAATGTTCCCACTGTTGGGACACAGGCCTCCTATGTGAGAGAGAGTGGTCCATAATCGACCAACGGGCCCAGTGCGGATTGTTATATGTCACAATCATGTCTTCGAATTTTTGATTCTAGGACATGCCGGTTTCCTCACGATGTTTTCATTCACCGTTTTGAGAGCAGTGGTGATGGCCACGGTTAGCCGAGAGTCCGTCATCGTCATATAACTGAAAGTTCTTTGAGGAGCGCACGGATGGACCATAATCGGACAGCGAGTCGCACATTACACGCAGTGCCGTACTATCCATAAGGCACTTTAGGAAAGTGCCTAGGGGCCCACTACGACCAGGGGCCCAGCAGCACTCCCGATAAAAAAATGAAAAAAGGGGATTGTGTGGTTATATGAAACCACGGTAAAAATGAATCTTTTTTCCACATTATAAGGTAAAAGCCCCCATTATTGACTTTATAAAAGTCACGGTGAATGTCAGAATTTTTTTTGCTTGTATTGAAATTATTGTAAGTATTTTTTTTTTTTGAAGGCTTATAGTTTTGCTATGCGATGCTAAAATGCAAATAATGACTTTACCTTCATTCTATTTCGTAATGTAGACAGTAAAATTTTCCAAATTTCGTTGTTGTGGTATGAAAAAGGGAGGGCCCGAAGCGCATAGCATGACACCGTAGAGAAAGAATCGACAAAATGACACAATGGAAAAACATTTTTATTGCACTAAGCCTGACCACGACAGCTACTGTTAGTCATCCTGACCTTAGTAAGCTCTTAAACCTACATAACACAGATAATATTCAACCAGCCTTGTACATTATCAGTGGGTGTCGTTGACAAATACATAAAAAGGCACATAGACTTAGTAAATAGACTCAGCCTTTTGTTACAACATTGAGTAAGTTAGTCATTTACTTCATGGACGTATATAAGTTATGTGTTAATAATAGTTGTTGTTGGTTTTCATGCTCTATTTTGGTCATATCTTTAAAGGGTTAAAAACGCAAAATGGCAACGTAGTCGTAAAAGGACAAGTTCTAAAAATGACCAATTCTCTAAAATGACAAAAGATCAATATGATATTTTTTCTACATTTGGTATGTCATTCTTATTAATCTAAGAATTCTTCACATAACACGAAAAAAATTAGTTAAAAAGGAAGAAAAAAACTATTTCTATGATAACGTAGAAAAAATAATAATTTTGAATCTTGCCATTTTGCGAATTAGGCTTTTAGGTAGTTGTCCATTTTCTCCGTGCTTCGGAAAACACCGTAAAGCCGTTGGTCCCGGCTGTCATTTGTAGATCTTTGACAGTCGTTACTGTTAGTCAGAAGCTCTAAAGTCTGACAACCAGTCTTACCATGGGGTATCGTATTACCCAGTAACTGGGTTGTGGAGATCCGACAGGCAGTCGCTCCATGTAAAATACTGATATTCAGCTACATCTGGTTCGACTGGAAGCCGACCATAATATAGTTGGGAAAAGGCTTTTTTTTTTTTTTTTTGTAACAAATTACGCTGACGCCGTCAGGGAGGTCGCTGCGCAGCACCCAGTCGTATCCGATGTTCCACAAGGGCGGTCCCAGGACCGAACCCTGTGGAACACCGCACGACATCTCTCGCCGGTTCCACTCTCCCCGGTGACCGGGGTAGATGACGGCTCTGTCCGTCAGGTAGTCCTCGACTATTCGGCGGAGGTAGGTCGGCACCCGGTGATACCGGAGTGCCTCCCTGATGCAACTCCAGGGCAGGGTGTTGAAGGCATTGGTGATGTCCAAAGACACCGCCAAGACGACCCTGCCCCGGGCTACTGCATCCCCCGTCGTGAGGGCTCTCAAGCGCATAATTGCGTCCACCGTCGAGCGCCCCCTGCGGAAGCCGAACTGGCTCTCCGACAGGTTCGGACCCACCCGATTCAGGTGCCCGGCGAGGCGGTCTGCAATAACTCTCTCAAAGAGCTTGCCCACCTCGTCGAGCAGCACGATGGGCCGGAATGCGGACGGAGAGTCCGCAGGGCGCCCGGACTTCTGGATCAGGACCAGTTTCCCCGTCTTCCAACGAAGCGGGAACCGGCCCCTCTCCAGGCACGCGCTTAAGAGCCCCCCCAGTCGAGGCCCGAGAGTCCCGAAGGCCAGGACCCAGGCTTTTCCTGGCAGGCCGTCGGGTCCTGGGGCGGTATTTTTGGCTTTGAGCCGTTGTACCGCCACTCTCAGGTCTACCTCGGTCACCTCTGGAGCGTCGTAGACGTCGTCGTCGCTGTGATCCGCGTTTGCGTCAGCTTCCTCCTCAGATTCCGTCGGAGACGGAGCCATGGGCGGGGGAGCATACTCCTCCCCTCTCGAAGGGAACAGGGCGCTCACCACGTCCTCCACGAACTGAGGCCGGAGACTCTGCGTCAACGGGGGAGCCCAGGGGCGGAGCTTTTCTCGCACCCACTTGTAGGGGCGGCCCCATGGGTGTCCAGAGTCCCCAGCATCTCCTCGCGGGCCAATTCCTTGGCCCGCCAGATCGCGTCGCGGAGGGCGGTCTTCGCTGCCCTGTAGCCCTCGTGCAGCTCCGCCTCTACAGTCGCCGCATCCGGAGGTCGGGTGCGGCGCCTGCGGAATCTGGTGTACCGGCGGCGCGCAGCAACGCACGCTTCGCGCAGCGCTGCCAACTCGCTTGACCACCAGTACAGCTGACGCCGGGCGCGTCCTTGCCGGACCCGGGGCATGGCCACGTCACAGATCTCCGACATGGCCTCCCGGAACCACTCAGCCTCGTCGTCTACGTCGGCAGGCCTGTCCGGTGGTGACACCCAGGCCTGCACGATCGAGGCTTCCAGGAATAGCTCCCGGTCCAGCTGCTTCAGCGCCCATCGCGGACCACTTAGGTTCCGTCCACTTGAGACCGGCGCGTCTGAGGTCTGGGTGGAGACGTCGAACCGGATATACCGGTGATCGGAATAGGTCTCCACCTCCTCCACAACACGCCAGTCGGTGACGCGCGGCGACAGGGCGGCGCTGGCAAACGTTACGTCTACCACCGACTCGCCCGTCCACCGCACGCACGTGGGGACGGAACCCCGGTTCTCGATCACCAGGCCATGCGCACGGGCCCAGCGCTCGAGCCTCCTGCCCCGATAACAGTCCGCGCTCCGGGAACCCCAAGCCGGACTTTTGGCGTTGAAGTCCCCCAGGACGAGCGCGGGGAGGGAACCGAGGGCGACGACGACGTCTCCCAGCTCCTCTAGGGAGTCTTGGAACTCGGCGATAGATCGGTTCGGGGAGAAGTAAACGCCTACCACGGCGATCTCCCCGAACCGGGCTGCGACAATCCCGTGCCCTCTCTCGACACGATCGAGGGGCGGGGTACCGGCGGCGGCCGACGAAATTAGGGTCACCGAGCCGTCCAGGTCCGCTACCCAGTCATTCCTGGGCAGGACAAAATACGGCTCGGCGACCACGGCGACGTTGATCAACCACTGCGCCATGCTCTGGAGCAAAAGATCCTGAGCAGCGGCGCAGTGGTTGATGTTCGCCTGGAGGAAGCGCAATGGAGACATTAATCTGAATCCATTGCGTCCTCCTCCAGGGCCCTCCTCGAGGGCGTGGCCACGGCGGCGGCGGCGGCGGCGGCGGGAGCGGCGGCAGCGGCGGCGGGAGTGGCGGTGACGGCGGCGGCAGAGGGCTTACCTCTGCCCCTGGCCTTGGTGGGTGGGGCGCAGGCCCTGCCCCCAGCCCGGTGATCGGCCGGCTTGCCAGCCGCCGCACATGCGAAGCAGTGCGGCGGGGCAGAGCACGAGCCGGCCTTGTGACCGGGCTGGCCGCAGCGGAAGCACCTGTCGCTGCGGTCTACCTCCGAGGTGCACACGCACGCCGCGTGGTTGCCCACTTGGCAGCGGAAGCACCTCATCGGTCTGGGCTCCAGGACCTTTACCTGGGCAGCCACCCAACCAACCAGGAGCCTTCGGCCCTCTTGTAGCTTCTTGGCCGCCGACACGGGGCAGCTAACCGTAACGGTCTGCAACCCCGCGAAGCCAGGACGGAGGGCGCCCACCCTCACCTGATCGGGAGGGCACCCCCCAGTCCTGGCCACGGCAGCCACTACATCCTCCGCCGTCACAGAGTCGTCCAGACCCAATATGCGCACGTCTGCGCGCTTGGTGGGCCTGGACACTCGGGCCTCCTCCGCGTTTAAGGACGCTCTGAGCCTTTCGGCTAGAGCGTCAGCGGTAGGGCCACTGGCTGCACCCGGGAGCTCCAGCATCCGAGCCCCCGTTGCGGTGACCCGCAGTCGGAGGCCCCCGGCGATGCCGAGCTCCGCGAGGTTCACCGCCTCCCGCGCCTTGGCTAGCACGTCACGGTATGACACGCCCCTCTTAGCCGCGTCCGGCTGCAGTGTAATCACTACAGCCGCGGTCTTAGGGGCGCGCAATCGCGCCGCAACGTCGCGTTCTTTGCGCCGCCGCCGTCTCTCCCTCCGCCTCGAGGACCTGGCCTTGTTGGCAGCCTTCCTCTTCTCCCCGGCCACTTGCCAATCGGCGCTGGCCGAGGGAGTCTTTGGAGGAGGCTGGGCTGGGGTGGCCTGGGCCTGTGCGCCCTTCTTTTTAGAAGCCGGCCCCGCAGGTGTCGGCGGCTGGGGCGGCTTTGACGACTTTGACAGGCCCGCCTGACCAGGCTTGGCCGGGGCCGTCTTCGTCCTCGCCGGCGCCGTCGCCACTGGGGCCGCTTTTGCCTGAGGCGGCTTCGTCTGCGGGGGAGGCTTAGACGCAGCTGCAGCCGCGTACGACTTCGCGAGCGGGGGTCGCAGCACGCGGCTCTCCAATACGGAGAACCGCTGCTGAAAGGCGGCCAGCTCCTGTCGCACCAGAGTCAGCACTGCGTTCTCCTCTGATGCGGGCCGGCCTTTCTCCTTGGCACTCCCACTCCCCGCCTTGGCACTCCCTGTCGGCGCCTCCCGACGGCCAGCCGCCCGAAGGCCAGCCAGGTCTGACCTGAAGGCGGCGTTCTCCCTCTGGAGCTCAGTCATGGCGGCAGTCAAGCGGGTGACCTCCGACCGCAGTTCGGACATATCGTCCCTTGCAGCCGGAGCCCCGCCGTGAATCCGCGTGGCCGCCATGATTAAGGCCGTGGCTTCGCCGATCGCACCCTCCTTACTACTCCTCTTTCGCTTCAGGGCGACGGTGCGTATTGCGGCTTCCACAGCCTCAGCCAGTTTGGCCTCGTTCGAGGCCAAACCCGTGTTGGGCTCTCCAGAAGGGGGCCCCCTTCCCGAGGACTTGCCTCGGCCTTTACCCCGCACGCTCGTGGGGATCTTACGGGCCGAGACATGCCCCTCCTCTGACGACGAGACATCTTCGCGGGGGCGCTTCAGGAACTCAGACCTCCTGTTGGCGCCCCCCTCGTCGCTCCTCGCTGCGCTTCCGGAGACTATGCTCCGGAAGCTCACGGCGTCTGATGCCGAGTCGGACTCCGACTCAAGCACCATCGCCCCCTTCCTCCTCGGAGCGGCACTCTGTGCCCGCTCGGTGTTCGGTGCCGGTGAGTCGGACGTACTGGACAAGTCCAGTGACTCCTCCTCACGGGCACGTGAGCCTCCCTGGCTCAATGCGGCGACTGCCGGAGCAAAAACGGGATAAAAGTGATTATTGTCCCCCCCAGAATACGAAGGGACAGACCGGCCGGAGCCGGTGCGGGATTCTCCAGCTGAGCTGGTACCCGCCTGGGGTAGTAATTCTTCTAAGCACTTTTCCATTATTGTTTTTTCACTTTTTTAAAGAGGTGAGTTCCTCTGTCCCTACTACCCATTTTCCCTCCCCGGTTCACTTCACGGTTACGTCTAAGGATTAGACGCGTACCGGAAGTGAACCTTTCCCCCCCCTTTCCCCGGTGTATCCCTCTTGGTTTTGGTTTCTCCCTCTGAGCGCAGATGCCCAGAGATCATTGAAACCACAAGCCCCACCACGACGACAACGTGGAGATACGACGGTGGGGTGGGAAAAGGCTAGGCAGATGATGATGTAGACGCTTAGAAACCCGCTTTTCTCACGCTCCAAAAGTCACCATCATTGCTATGTCACAAAACCTTCGAACCGACATATTCTTCAAACAGTACATCTAATTACTAAGTCTAGGCAGCTTTTAGCTGTAGATACACACTGCTAAACATCTAACCATACAAAACCAGTATAATCTGGCCGTTGAATGTTTTATTTTTACGTGGTAATTTTATTTTTTATTCCACAACTATCACACAACGCCATCTAGTCCCAAGCTAAGCAGAGCTTGTGTTATGGGTACTAGACAACTGGTAAACATACTTATATATTTATAAATACATACATATTATAGATAAATTACACCCAGTGATATCAAAAGAGTCCTCCCATCCAGAGCGGCACTGGAGGGACTGTCAGACTTGTACAGACTAAAATCCACGGTGTCCTTCAATTGCCCTTTTAGTTACAGGGTCACGCGGTTGATACGACAGTCTAACAACCCGAGTAGGCTTTGGCCCTCTAAGGGTGACTCCATCAGGTTGCTGTCAGCTTTGTAGAGCACGACGCGCCATCGACACAAGCATGGTTCATAATCGAACAGCGAGTCGCCCGTTACTCGTCGTCCGTGGTTTACGGAAATAGTCCCGCGACATCCGTTGTTGTGGGCGTCTCCCGATGCGGCTGGATCGTGAGGTGGACGCTGTCCTCTCCCTCACGCGTCCCGCCTCCTCCTTCGCTAACATGACTGACCTTTGCTAACTGATCAGGCGGCACGTCACACATTACTCGCCGTCCGCGTCGCAACCGATGAATAATAATAACAAACCCGCAGGGCAGCTTGTGGCGAGCTGTTGGGCAGTTGCGACCCCACGGACCTGATCTCCCGGGAGACATCTTGTTCCTCATCTCTGACTTGCCTTCATTGGCCGGTCAGAGTGAACACTGACGAGGAACAGACCTCCCACCTCTTTCTTGCCTTAACTGGCTGGCTAGAGTGGAGATTCGCAAGAGCAAACGTGCTCGGAGGAAGGAAGTTTTCCAGTAAGTGTTTGTAGGGATCGACCATACTTCCGGGTTCCTGGTCGATTCTGAGAACCGTGGAATACCTCTCCACTCCTCAAGCACCTCAAGATATGTTACCCCCTTGTCGCTACGTCACCTAGTGCTAGCGATATGTTTGGGGGCCCATTTGTTGAGTGTGCAAGTCACCCCCTGCCATCCTATCAATGTATTAAAACATTGATTCGGCAGGGGCCATAGTTTTTCCATAGTTATATATAACCAGTCCACCAAACCTACCAAATGCCATAACCCAGTTTTTTCTTTCCATAATCTGCAATAGTGTAACTCCACCCGGGGGTTGTCCTTGGGTACACTCGCATAGTGCATACAGGGATAACCGCCGGTTGGAGCACCACTTCATTTGAAATGTCTAATGGGCCTCTGCAAGCTGGCTCCGGCTCCTGGCAAGTCCTCCAAAAGCCCGGGGCACCATGATCCCGAGATGTATAGACATTTAAAAATAATAATCCACAACTATCACACAACGCCATCTAGTCCCAAGCTAAGCAGAGCTTGTGTTATGGGTACTAGACAACTGATAGGTAAACATACTTATATATTTCTAAATACATACATATTATAGATAAATTACACCCAGACACAGAACAAATGATCGTACTCATCACACAAACATTTTTGTCCTGGGTGGGAATCGAACCGACGACCTCCGGCATAGCAGTCAGGGTCACTAGCCATTAGACCAACAGGCCAGTCATGTACGGAAAGATCACGGTAAACTGGTTTTATTTTTCTTGATGTGTAGAGCTTAGTACATCTTAAGTTACGCATGGTGAACCACAGGGGTTCCGGGTTCAATTCCAACGAGTAATTTATGCTGTGAGCAAAAACATGACATTGTGAAGTTAATAAGCATGAAGACATTAATTATTTTAGCCAGTATTTTTAAGTATTATTTTGCTGTTAGTAACAATGGTTTTTTCTTCTTCAGTTATTGCGGTATTTAATTGTATGTATGGAGCTGCTAGGTAAGCATGACTTCTAGAAAAAGGTTTTTTTTGGTTAACTCTTTGGTGATTCTTCGGGGGTATTCCCATTTGAGCAACTATTTCCTACTAATACTATAAACGGTTCTATTAAAATAGTTGCACAGATGGGAATACCCTTCTTCGGTACCTAGAAATATTAACCCCATCCATTATCACGCATAAATTATAAAATGTTCTCGATGTAATTTTTCTACCGTGTTTTTTGCTTCAATTCTCAGTGGCCTACTCACAACTCCTTCCTTCTACACACACTTTCACAACCTTCTAAAAACTACCAAAAATGAGTTTTCATTCTGAAATTAATTTGTAAATAACAAAGCATTTATACTCAATGGGGAAGGCCGGTCAAAGCTAATTGTAGATGGCGCGACCATAGCTAAGTCCTAATCCGACCAATGAGGTAGTACTATTTTGAAGTACCTATACGATTTGAACCAATGACGATGCTTGTAACTAGCTATACTGGCGCCATTCGTTTCCCAGTTGCCTTCCCCATTGCCAAATGTCAAAACAATCGTCAAATAACATGTTACCTGTGACACAGTAACTGCGCAGGTTGCGCAAGACCATACTGTAACACTTTCGTTGATCAGTGCATCTACACAGTCTACACTCGTTATTACGGAGATTAATAGCCACTTATATACCGGTTTAGAAGTGGTACAGTTTTTCTAAGAACTGTATCTTTAAAATAATCTAAATGTTGAGACTGACGTTCACTTATGCACTAGTAACAGAACATCGAGTATTCGCCGTTTTTAGAGCCAAATATAGAGCTAAACATCGCCACGAACATTTTTACGATCTTTCCAGCGAACGCTCTAGTAGATGTCAAACTTGACAGTCGGCTCGAGAAAAAGCTCGCCAGAACGTTCGTTAGAAAGCTCGCTAAAAGGCTCTCGTTTTGTTTTTTGTAATGTAACATTCGCAAAAAAGCTCATTACAAGAGAATGTTTAAGTTTATCTGCACCTTATAGTTTTCAATATCAAAATAAAGACTGGACTTGAGACTTTTAGTATCTTTTAAATATATAAATAGAAAGATTATTGAGTCAATTACTTTTTGTTTTTTTCCATTATCATACAATATCTAAAGTAATCGTATTTTGACAGCTCATAAAATGTTTGTCAATTGATTGTTGGTTCTAACGTAATATAAATAATAAATAGGGTATTTACCTACAACCGAATTTTTTTACTCAATTGCCAATCATAAACGGCACACAATAGAGTACAATCTCCTATCTCAAGACATAATCTCATTACAACGATTGCAATTTCATGACGTAATACATTGCCGTTTTTGTCACAAGCTCCCTTACTTCATTAAGAATGTATGAAGCATTGTTCAAAGCGTGTTCTAAGTCACGATATTTTTTCAAATAATTATTTGAGTTTTCTTACAACATACACAGCTAATTTTGTGTTTTTTTTTTTTGTTCTAATGTGGAATAGTCAAGGCGAAAAGTGTCTTTTAAAATGGTTAATGTACTTTTAGATACTTCAAAGATTTATAATAGTCTAATTTAGTTTAATGGTAATACCAAGGTCATAAAAATAAAAAAAATGACCTGGGTTTTCACAATCATCAATCAAAATCATTTATTTCAAGTATCTACAGGCACTTTTGAATAGGCCAAAGACAAAAATATTACAATTACATACATATATACGTATGTAATTGTAATCGACTTGGCGGGGGCACTGCCGTGCCCTTCAGATATTAAATTTAAGTCTGCAAGTTCTGCAAGCAGAAACAATAAGAGTTTCTTTGCTGTGCGCATTATGAAGGAAGATTTGGAGCGCTTAAGTCTGGAATGGCAACTAAAATATATTGGGAAAGGGTGGGGGTTTATAAACTTGAAACTTGGCATGAATATGATAATGATAATTGGATGATAATTAGCAGTACGTCTAGATCTAGAAGTCCGATGGAAGAAAGGGTCCATATTACGAACTTAACAAGCACTTTACATGTTAAAAACCATAACACCATTAAAAATAAAGAAAAATGAACATAATTTATAAGTTTTAAAAGAAACAGGTTTCAACCACGAATGCATTCTCCCGATTCCAACACATAAATTCACGGAAAGGTCGTTAAATTTAATACGTGGAGTTATGTTCAATCCTTATATTGGAACCAGACTTAAGAATATCTGTCTGTTATAAAATAAAATCAAATAAAAGACATTGGTGGCCATCTACAACATTCAATAGGTTAGTTTACAACATAAATAAATTATTAATCTTTTTAGTCCGTCAAAATAACAAAGATCAATGTCATTACCATGAATTTCTGTGCGTTTACGCGAATGTGGACTGAGAGCCTATGCACAGGCACACGACGTTTTTTAAACGCGCCGTTGACGCGCGTTTTTAGCGATACGCATACAAGTCAGACGCAGCCTTTGCACACCTTTATAAATTACAAACGCGCTGGTGCCTCGCGTTCGACGCGATACAAAAGACAACAAACTGCTCTGTTTGACATAAACACGCTGTCGACGCGCGTTTCTTAGTCGCGCGTCGACGGCGCGTTAAAAAAACGTGGTGTACATAGGATTTTAAGTGTATTGAAATGTCTAAGAAAATAAGCTTATAGTGGGTCACAATTCTAATTTGTCGATTGTAAAAACATACACGTAATAATCATAGGTCGGAATTAGATAGAGTTATTCATCTTGGACTGATTTCATAAAGCGAAGAAATAAAGTGGATATGCCCTAAATCCCGGAATCACTTTTAAAGCAGAAAAATTATGTGATTTATTAAATAAAAAAGTTATTTACTCTCACCCAATTTATTTCTCTAATCTATCTATAATGTTTTTATTACTATTATTTATTTGTAATACTGTTTTGTCTACTAGAAAATCTCGGGAAGATCCATAATAATATCAAGGCCTGTTGGTCTAGTGGTTAGGGACCCTGATTGCTACGGGGGGTCGTGGGTTCGCGTCCCACCCAGGACATGTTTGTGTGATGAGCACGATCATTTGTTCTGTGTCTGGGTGTAATTTATGTATGTATTTAGAAATATATAAGTACCTATGTTTATCAGTTGTCTAGTACCCATAACAAGCTCTGCTTAGCTTGGGACAGTTGTGGAATATTATTATTATTATAACTCTGTCAAATTCCGACCTTTGGACCCTATTTCTGTCAGGTCAATTATGACCTCAAAATTACCTCATACCAGGTTCTTCTTAACATAATAACCTGGCAGAAAATCAGGACATATACGGATCTGACCAGGTCAACCGGTCCTTAGTTTATGGCTTGAAGTATTTCGTGTTTCGCCGGAGGGTACCTACGTCTGACCTCTATACGCCTTTGGGAAACCAGTTATCTCTCATGGTGGTTATATGGGTGGTATTTTAAATTCAAAGGGAATCGTCTATCTTGGTATGGACAATGAACACGTGATGAGGAGGGATGACAGTCATGTGACTAAGAGAGTGATGAGTATGAATGTTGATGGATGGAGAGGAAGAGGATGGCCAAAGAAGAGATGGATGGATTGTCTAAGGAATGATATGAAAGAAAAAGGAGTAGATGATACTATGACGTGTGATAGGGATAGAATGGAAGATGAAATCGTGTTGCACCGACCACAAGTAAAATGGGATGAGGGCAGGAAGATGATGATGATTTTAAATTCACTGGGATGAAAAGGTAGTCCGACTTTTTTTGAGGAGTTTTATAGCTAAGCTGTGCCCGTGACTTCGTTCGCGTGGATGTCGGAACTTAACAATGTATTTTTAACGAAATTGACAAAGTTTCATACAAATTTTCTTCTTCTATTTTATTCCCTTGGGGGTAGTATTGATCAAAATCCTTTCTTAGCGGATGCCTACGTCATAACATCTACCTGCATGCCAAATTTCAGCCCGATCCATCCAGTGGTTTGGGCTGTGCGTTGATAGATCACTATGTCAGTCAGTTACACTTTGAGTCTATAGATTAGCTGTTGCCATTGGTTCCCTCGATACTCGGCTTCTATTGAGTGTAACGTGATGTTTTATAGCTTATAGCCTTCCTCGATAAATGTACTATCTAACATGAAAAGATTTTTCAATTCGGAGCAGTAGTTTCTGAGATTTGAGTGGTCAAACAAACAAATTTTGCAGCTTTATAATGTTTCTATTGATTTTTGTAGAGATCGCTTGTAGGATGAATGGAAACCAACAAAGGCTTCATGAGTTTTCAGTTAATCTGACGGAAAGTAAACTAGAACTTTGACAATTTCAAATTGACAAACAAGGAAAAAATTAGTTCCTTCTTCGCACACCAGAGGCGCTGTTCCATTTTTCCATACAAGAAGCGCTGTAAATACTGGAAGGACGCTGTAAAGTAAAAGTGAAAACTCGTGATAAGGGTACAGAATATGTTGAATGTTGTTGCTGGGGTTTGAACTCGCATTCATCAGCAGAGAAGAATAACGTTTTAATCAATCGTCTACTCAAACGTACTTATGAAACACTGTGCTAGGCCCTCTCCTCACTCGCTGGGGTCGCAGGACTCGAGTAATAACCGTGGCCCCAGAACGTAAAGGGCTATAGAAGGACACCATGAAGTCTGACAGTCCCGCCCTTGGTGGGAGGACTCATTATATGATTTTATAAAGTTAAAAAAAGGGCCTCAGCTCTAAATCATAATTATTAACGAAAAAAAAAGTTTCTCAAAAATAAACATCTTTATATACTTCTTCAATTATAGTTATTCATTTTTTTCCACACTTCATGATTAATTTTAAGATCAACAGAGTAACCATTAAGTTATGTACCAAACTATTATTAAAACACAATAATGGTTCTAACGCACGCAACATACTCCAATATCGTTATTAAACATACAATAATAATGTTAAAAGATCCGCGAACAAATTCGTGCTGCGGTAATATGCTGAAAGCTAACTACGGAACCCTGTCCTGCCGGGGTCACGGAACGTAAAGGGCTATTGAAGGACACCGTGGATTTTATTCAGTTCAAGTCTGACAATCCCTCCCGCCCTGCCCGGGGTGGGAGGACGTTCTCTTTATGTATAATGGGTTTGTTCTTTACCTTAGTTGAGGTCAGGAGTGACTAAGACAAGGTCGACGATGGAGCGAGCTTACCCAGAAGAAGCCTGTTCACTCTAACTTTGAAGAGATTAGGGTTGTATGTGTTCGGGAACACAGACGCAGGCAGAGAGTTCCACTCCTTCGCTGTCCACATTATAAAAGACGTTCGGAAATGCTTAGTGCGAATTGGTGGTGGTAACAAGAAGTACTTACCTATGGTAATACTTTAACTTCTATTATCTCTGTTACACATTTAATGTGAGTAACGAAAAGTGATTTGAAAAGCTGCGCCTGCGCTTGTGTCGACTGCGTGCGGCCGCGGCATGTCGAATACAAAAGTGTTAACGAAAGTTTATTGAACCAGTTATCTGTCTATCAGTTATCTGTGTATAATAGTTATCTTAAACAATTTATTATTATTATCTAAAATCCACTGTATTTCTTCAATAGCCTTTTACGTACCAGGGTCACATTTACCAGTTTATACAGTCCCGCGACCCTGGATAATCGCGATCAGTACTAGTCTGACAGTCGCTCACGTCCAGCCCTGGGTGGGAGGATTCATTTGATGATATTACCACGTTAAAAAAAATTCTTTCTTTTTCATATTTACCTGTGAAAGCCCTTAAGCGCATCACACACGGCTAAGATACTATAATATTTAATCTTAACCACTTCCCTGTCCGATGAATCACATGTGATCCACGACTATTGTTTAGGTATTGTGTCTGCTGCGCGGACAGTGAAAGTGTTAAGATACCATATCACTCGCCATACTATTCAATGGACCGACACACCCGACGAAAATAATATATCTCTCTATATTAAGATAATACCAAAATATGAATTTCATATTTTGGTATCAGAGATTCGTATCTTAAGATATAAAATACATCGTAAGATAACATTAGATATAACATGAGATAAAATATACCGTAAGATGACATCTTAAGATACAAAATATATCGTAAGATATTGTAAGATAACATCTTAAGACGTAATCAAATAAGTTACAACAAGTTACCTAGACAACTAAGTTATGACTACTTTTGTTAGCTTGGGTATTACCTGTAATAGCAATTGTATGTGTTAATGAAATAAATACATAAATTATAGTATCTTAGCCGCGTGTGATGCGCTTAATTTTAATCGTCGAAAGTCAGTCCTGTGCGTACAAGTTACATTTCAAAACCAATAACTTAAAAAAGCACTTCCGTCGCCGCCCGTACCGGTCGAGACTGCTCGACAACCAGCCCAGTCAACTGGTTGCACAAGGTTGGTGGTGACGTAACCAAGTCGAACGTTTTCGGCAACCGGCTTGGAGCAGTGCACTCGTTCTTATTATCTCCTTAGAAATATTTGTTTCAAGTTGAGATCCCGTTAGGTTCATTCGAGAGGTATGCTATGACGTAATGGCATACTAAGTTAGCGTTAAGATGTGTTCAGACAGCATTCTCAAATGTTCGCTCTGTAGAGCTATTCGCTTTAAACAGTCTAAGCCCGTTCGTACGGGTTGCTATGACAGGAAACCTCCACGTGCGCCCGTGGACTGGAGTTCCCTCTCGGATACGTCCGGGGGGACGACCAGTTTTTCGGGCCGGTGCACTCAAAACTCAAAACTCTTCCTTAAGCACTGTGTGCCTAAGTGGTCTCTTTGTCCGTATGCGACTAGCCTGTCGTGTGGACGCTCCAACACGTGTCCCTCTGATTAGCAGAGTAGGGCACAGCAGCGAAGCGGGAAAGAAAAAAGAAAAAGCCCGTTCGAACGGTCGCGGGACTTATGAATTATCGCGACCCGAAACGTAAAGGGCTACCGAAGGACACAGTACGATTCTGACAGTGGGTCGAGAGTTTTAATTTGATGATTTTACAACGATAAAAAAAAAACATGCGGGACTGTGTGACTTCATCAATTTTGCTACATCATCATCATCATCATCATCAGCCTATATTGTTCCCCCTGCTGGGACACAGGCCTCCTCTCTGTGAGAGGGAGTGGGCTATAATCCACCACGTGGGCCCAATGCGGATTGGTGGATGTCACATGTCTTCGAATTTTTAGTTCTAGTATACATGCCGGTTTCCTCACGATATTTTCCTTCACCGTTTTGAGAGCAGTGGTGATGAAATAAATTACGGAAAGTAATGCGCCTGGCGGGGTTGGAACCCGCGACCTACAACTTGTAAGTCGGGACCGATACCACTGGGCCACCACTGCTCCTATTCTGAAAGTAGGTCGGGAGTTTTTATTTGATGATTTACCACGATAAAAAAAAAACACATCCGGGGCTGTGTGACTTCATCAATTTACTACTTCAATCAAAACTATTTAGTTCACAATCTTCCTTGTAGCATGACTGACATTCCAAAACGTACTTTTGTGGAGTATGTCAATGTCATTTGAGCAAGTATGTGAGCTATCCTTTCGATCTATTTCCTTGAGACTCTAATCTAATGTCGACGTATGTAGATTAAATGTGTATTAAGACATTTTATGAATCAAAGCTTACTTTATATAAAAGCTTTTGGACTGGAGAGACTTTTGGACATCAGGTATTTATTTGAACAATCGCACGACTATCAAAATTTTAGTCGCGTGATAAGGACAAAAAAAAGTCTCATCTTCTTCTCAAATATAAAAATCAATTGCTGTTCGTTAGTCTCACTAGAACTCGAAAACGGCTGAACTAACTTGGCTGATTTTGGTTTTGAATTATTTTGGGAAGTCCAAGGAAGGTTTGAAAGGTTTTTTTTTTAATTATTTCTGAGGCGGTACGAAATTTGCCGGGTCAGCTAGTAGCCTTATAAAAACTAGTATCGTGAGGTTTGGCTGTCACCTATTTTCTCCACCACTATTGGACAAAGAAAGATACTCGTATTTTGTGAACTGAATAAGAAGGAAATATGCTGTAGCTCTATGTTTTTCTTCTTCTTTGCACAATAAACCTGTTTTGACAGCGGTTTTAGAGCATTTTGAGGGTTCTAGTGCTTATGAAAATAATGTATCATTAAAAAGGAAAATATAGAGGCGTAGAAGAAGTAAATATGTAAATGAGCGTAGCGTGATATTAAAATTAGCCTTTTGCCTTCCTTGATAAATGGGCTAACACAAGAATATTTTGTAGTTCCTGACATTTGTGTGTTCAAAAAAAATCTTTTGTTTTATAATCTTGAGTATAGATAAAAAATCACAAAAAATAATATGCAGAAAGAAAACAGGTGAGAGCAATAGGTATGGAGAAATGGCCACTCGTATATTCTCTTAGGGTGCTCCCACATCTATCGACGCGGAATCGGATTTTTCCGTCGCCCTTTCCGACCGACACAGAAAGTAAAATGCGATAGCACGCGTCGGAATCCTCGACGGGGCCGCGTGCTATCGCATTGTTTCGGTCTAGCAAATTGCAGTTCTAAGCGACAGAAAGAGAAAGGGCGACGGAAAAATCCGATTCCGCGTCGATAGATGTGGGAGCACCCTTAATCAAAGGGTGCTACAATCCCCACACTCTACTTTCAAGCAACATAACCCACGTTGAAACGAACGTGTTTTCCCGTCTCCCAGACAGTCTAACAAGCTGGACCAACAAAGATACGTTATGATAACTTCAGACTCACATGTTCATACAAGGCGAGGCATAACGGGCGGGTACGTGTGTCCCGTTATGTTCCAAACGTGGCCCATTGTGTGATTAGTGGCCTGTAGTGGCCAGTGATGTCTGTTTACTTTTGATAGACAAGACGTGATGGAATTGGGAGATAAAATTTTATGAAGCAATGAATCTGGTCATTAAAAAAATGTACCGATTTTTTTTAGTTTTGTTACGAAATCTAAAAAGAATTTTCATGAATTCCACTTATCGTCAGCCAATAAGTTCTGGGAAATAATTTTGTGGATAAAAAATAAAGAAACGTTTAAAAATTTTTTCATACTGATGTGCCCGACCAATTTCTTATTTTGTATAAAAAAAAAATATTTTGCTAATTTCCAAAAGTCTTAGAACAAACATTGTTCAGTAACATGGTCTGAGTTACCACCAAGTCAACATTTTTTCCATAGAAACTTCGTTGGGGTTTTACTCCACTATTTGACAAGGTACATCCAAAATTAAACATGGTATCGTTTTGTCTCATTATTAATTTTGTCTGTATGGAAGCAGAATTGTAAAATATGAAGCTATTAAAAAGTTACGAGCTTCTAAAGATTCGTTTTTTTGCTAATTTTAACACAACTTTAGGTGTAAATTAGAAGCTAAAGAAGCATCAAATTTCCAAAATGAAGTCCGTACCGACACAGCAAATTTATCGAAGAATTTAATACATTTTATTTGAAATTAATTGGTGTAGTGGTTTTTTCATAAAACCCCAACGTCCAAAGGCTTTTTCGTATTTTTTTACGCGCTCCTTTTACTCTGAATTATCGTACATCTCACTAAATAAGTTTTCCCCTGTTTTCTCCACGGGGGGATGACGCTCGCGCACACATGAACAATATGGCTCGATTTCCGGTGAAATATCATGGTTTTTGGCCATGCCTGCCAGTGAGTTAGAGCTCGCGACTAGCGCCGCCTTAACGTTACACGTTGTATATAATAGGTCAATAAATGGCGACACTTTTAAGACGTTACAATCGCTAGATGTCCGTGCAATGAGTAGTGATGTGCATCGATATTGACCTTGTCCACACTTGTCGAGTTCTGCACTCATGCGCATGACAGCGTGTTCTACTTGTAGCGTGACTTGATCGGACCAAATGTCAGGGATAATAAGTTGATTCAAACAATCAAATTAGTTGCGCTGGCGGCGAGTAATGGGCGACTTGCTGTCCGAGCATGGACCATCCATTATGTTCGGGTCGACGCGAAAGCGCGTTGTGTTCCATACGCGCCTCAGAGACTATAGTGTCAGCAGTGTCAGCATAATGACGCCCCTAAGCGGGCCAAGGCCTGCAAGGGTCGCGGGACTTACAAGCTATTGTGACTCTGGAACGTAAAAGGCGAACTCCGTTTCGCTACGCTTTTCTGTTGAAAAATTTCCTGAATTTTCTTTTCTATAAACCTCACGGAGCCCGAGACCTTTTTTGCGTTCTGGAGTTATATCGTCAGGAAGGAAAACCCGACTTATTTTTATATAGTAGAAGATTATTATTTAAGGAGCTATCCAGGATCAATTCCAAGTAAGTGCGATTCCATACTTTTGCTCACTATATAGTGCACCCGAAGTAGGTAGATTGATTTGGGGTCAATATCTTAAAACGTTTACATTACTTAATATGGACATGTCTCTGGGATTCCGGGACTATAAAGAGATATTCCGGAATTTTAAAATTGTTAGGAACATGTAGGATGCAGACATAGGGTTATAAGCCATCTTTATTTAAAATTGGTTGAAAATCCGTAAAGAAATGAAAAGAGCTTATCCACGTTATGATTTTTATGACAGTTCGTGATACAAGTTTTTAAAATCAATCTACCTATTTCGGGCTTGGTCACGGGACTTATTCCATCACCGTGACCCCGGAACATAAAGGTCTATTGAAGGACACCGTGGATTTTAGTCAGTACAAGTCTGACAGTCCCTCCTGCCCTGCCCGGGGTGAGAGGACTCATTTGATGATATTTCCAAGTAAAAAAAAAACAAAACTTTTTTTTTTAAATTCCGGGCTATGCTTATATCTGATACATCTACAATGTAATCTTAACCTTTCAAGTAAGTATTGCAAATACCGGAACAGTTATGTATACATATAAATGTGCTCATCGTATTTCATTGGAAAAACCAGTTTCTACACATGACGTAATTGACTATGTCTGATGATAAATTTTCTACTTAAAGATGAACTTGGTGGCAAAAAACCACAATTTTATATGAAGTGTGTTTCTTTGAAATACCACTGATTTTGAGGATAAAACATTGAATTGGCTAGATAGGTAGGTAAGTTTTTGCTTTAGTAGAAGAATAATCTAGTTTAGTCTTATTAGTAGAAAAAGGTATTTTTGGAGATTTTTCTTCTTGAAACTTATAATTTTATTTTGATACTAGCTGACCCCGCTGCTTGTCTTGTAGGGGAACAGTGTATAAGACGGGGACGCGAGGTACAATGGGGATACACTCTTTAGGCATACTTAACACAACACTACGTAGCGCAAGCGCCATCAGGGTCCCAAGTCTGCTAATTTAGTAATGAGTCTATTGAATATCAATTGGATCTCAGTGTAGCAGTTTTAACTACATTTGGTATTCTGCTACTTATTTAAGACCAATGCTTTTCCAGTGACATTCCATTGAACTGCTATCAGAATATTTGCTAGTCTGCTCTTCAATCGTGTTACAATTGTAAATCGATTGTGGGCTTTATCGGTATTCTACTCTCTAATGGCAATACTTATAACTGAGAGTCAATTACAATTACACTATGATTCCATTACGACTCTATTGAGCTTATACAAGTTTTTGCAGAATACCAAATTTGTTCTAATCGTAATGGAGTCGTGATTGAGTCTCAATTGAATATCAATAGCATGTGAGTTAAATAAAATTAGCAGACTTGAGGCCCAGGACGTCATTTGCAACGAATCAGTAGTTTTTTTTTTACAACTGTCACACAACGCCGTCTAGTCCCAAGCTAAGCAAAGCTTGTGTTATGGGTACTAGACAACTGATAAACATACTTATATATTTCTAAATACATACATATTTTAAATAAATTACATCCAGACACAGAACAAATGATCGTGATCATCACACAAACATTTGTCGTGGATGGGAATCGAACCCACGACCTCCGGCATAGCAGTCAGGGTCACTAACCACTAGACCACCAGGCCAGTCAAAAGTTCCTGAGATTATTTCATGACTAACATATAAAAATAAAAACCTTACAAAAACAAACATAATTTATCAGAATACTTACAGTGACTCAAAAATCTAATTGCAAATCATTATTAAATAGTTTAGCAACTCTCTGACGAATTACGAAATAATACGAAAGTAGCTCAATCAGTTTGAAAAATACTACCTACATAGATACGGAATACAATAGAATCATTTATTAAACAATCACAATATAATTCAACTATAACATAGTACTACACCCGCGACTTCGTCCGCGCGAATTTCGAACTTTGCCTCTGTGGATTCTTATACCGCGGCCACTGTATTTATGGGATATTTTTTGGAAAATCTGACTCCTAGCACTTGATCATCATCATCAGCCTATAAATGTTCCCACTGTTGGGACACATGCCTCTTCTCTGTGAGAGTGAGTGGGCCATAATCCACAACGCGGGCCCAGTACGGATTGGTGGATCATGTCACACGTCTTCGAATTTTTGGTTCTAGGACCGGTATGCCGGTTTCCTCACGATGTTTTACTTCACCGTTTTGATAGCAGTCTGTGGTGAATAGCACTTGCATAATGAAATTTCATACAATGTAAAAACCCTAAAAACGAACCTTTAGGGGTCGAATTTTGCAAAAGCCCGTCATAGTGAGCACTTACATCCTAAAAAGAACTTCCAAACAAAATTTGAAACTCCAAGCACTTGTAGATTCTGAGATTTCGAGTGAGTGAGTATTTGAGTAACCTTGATTTAACTTTTTTATAGATTTCATCTGATACGAAAACGCGAGTTTGGTTGTCTTAATGGATGGATGAATGTTAATCAATAATTTTATAACAACTGAAGGATATTGTGGCTCAGAAATAGGCCATAGTCTACAAAACCATATAGGATATCTTTTATCCCAGAAATTATTGCATTCCAATGGGATAATTTGGAGTAGTAGCTGGCAACATCTACTTATTATATAATTTATCATGTAATGAAGTCAGACTTCATAAAAACAGGTTTTTAAATGTGTTCTTATTACAAAATGGCCGTTTCATAACGTTCCCATAACACAATGGCTTTTTGTCAATTGCAATGCCAATGTGAACCCATTTCTCAAACACCAACTTACGTCTTACAGTTCCACTAACCTAACCTCATTTAAATTTCGACCTTAATCTCTAAAACATAAGAGCGTGATAAGGGTTTTTGAAAGTGTGGGTGATAAATTGGTTTTCTATAGTATAGGCTGAATGCGAATATGAATTAACCGACCTTGTAGATAAAAAGTAGTGTGCTGATATTTTGTATCGAGTAGGTGGTATCGAGGTTGTACCGTAAATGGTCGATGAATCAGATTGGTTATAAAACGTATTTTGAAGTGGGATTTCATTATAGAGAAACTTTTCCCAGTTAGATGATTTCCTAGTCAAGTGATGTTTTATCTTAGCCAGAGTATGTAAAATACATTTTAAAATAATTGTGAGCTTTAGTAGAAAAATCTGGGAACTAGTTTGTAAATCTGGGAATGCGGTACTAAATCAGGGTCAGGGGAGAGGAGTGGATTTTGGATTTTAAACTAAGAATTGATTCTCAAATAAATCTGGGAATTTGTTTGTCAATCTGTGAATTTTATGAAAAATCTGTAGTGACTTGTCTAAATAAGAAGTGTATTTGTTAAATAGAATAACTGCAATATAAGTGCCTGAAAAAAATACAGTGAAAGAAAAAAATACCACGTAGGTAATTTGAATTTATTAAAAAACTAAAGAGGAATGAAAAAGTTGTAATCTGAAGCCCTAGCATGACTTTTCACGTTTTTGAGTCGAAAACAAGAACTTTGACTTTAATTTGATGGAAAAAAATAGTAACACGCGTAGCACAGTATAAATATCTACAGTAGTGGATCTCGGCCGCATGATAGAAATAAATACCTACAGCCGCGCGGTACGTAAACATGCGCTAGGGCTGTTCGATCCGACGCCCGTCTCTAGCATTTTAATTACATTTGCCTACATTCTGTATCTATTTAGTTTTGTGATTGTAAATATACTTTTCTTATATCAGTAAACAAATAAAATACTTTGTATATTGAATAGGAAGGATTTTAACACAAGCGTAAGTACCCACCGTATCATGATTCATTCAGAACTGTCTATAACTTACCTATTTCATTCGTTTCAGTAACTTTCCTTTAGTATATCCACTGTATTTATTAATTCAAATACCCTTTTTTTCGTTAGATAATAGAAAATATTTATCCATTAAAAAGTCACACATTATGTACCTATCTGCCAGCTACTAGTACTTAAGTATAATTATTTTATAGTCAGTACTTTTCAGAGTTTACAGGTATTAAAAAAAAAACTTATGACTGGATACGTTATTGACGAATTCATACACCCAAAAACAGCACAATATTTCCTACTCGTCATATTAAATTATGTCCATGAACTGATTTTGTTAAAAAAACAACACACCGTCCGTTCATCACTACGGTACGGCCGTGACTGTCAGCGCCCCGAGCGCGCCCCGACATCGAGTCACGTGGTATAGCTCGCGTTTCGTCCGTTTGTATGAAGATCAAATACTGTTAGATATTATTACCGTGCGCGTAGGTACACCAGAGGCGCCTTTCTTTTTAAAATTTTTCGTTCAAAAAACTCAGTTTATATTTTGTAAATAAAATACAGGAATATTGTAATAAGGCTTCTGTTTAATTAGAAAATACCACACAGTGAAAATTTATGAAGTTTCGACTCAAAATTCTTTAGATAACTTTACGATTTTAATGAGTAGATAATAATTTAGGAAGTTCTATCCTCCATGAAATGTAGGTTATTGGAAAGGAGAAAGGAAATTATTTATACAATTACCTAACACCTGATATAATTATGTAACCAATGACAATCCATAATAAACTGTATTAATATGACGAAAAAGATTACAATTTATTATCTTTACTTAATATGTAGAGGTTAACGGAAATAGAAGCACCACTCGCCAGGCTTCTTCGACCATGGTCCTTTTTTAATTATTGCAAATCATCAATTGAATCTTCCCGCCCTGGGAGGAGAGAGACTGGCAGAATTGTACTGACTAAAATGCACGGCGTCCTTCTAAAGCCCTTTACGTTCCGGGGGCACGGTAATTCGTTACTCCCGCTGCCCCGATAGGCTTTCACCCTCTAAGGGGCGTCATTGTACTGACACTCTTTGAGGTGCGGGCAACACAACGAGCCGTCTCGCCTCATCGCCGGCGTTGAGGCATATAGTCCATGATCGGACAGCGAGTCGCCCAAGTTGTAGACCATGCTTAGGTCGATTTTATTTTTATAACGGAATATACTTAGGCTCATTTCTACAATGGGTTATGAAACATAATTTGGTGAGCTTTCTGACAGACATTTCAAAGTTTTTGCCACTAAAATAGGTAGTTTTCTAGTAGGTGTTTTAACACAAGCCATTCTAATACATATTTATTCGTTTGAAACACCTACAAGGAAATCGCGGCAAGGTCCAAGCGAGGAATGTGTGAATAAGATATTGTTAAGAATTTGCCGCCATTGTATTTACAACATAAATCTGCTGTACATTTTTGATGCAGAATTTTGTTAAATAATTCAAATAGCATAGGTTTGTGATGTAATTTTGAAAATCTTAATAAATATGCATCATACTTCAAACTCCTAGCACTTTAGTAACGAAGTTTCATACAAATTATCAACTCCAAAACCACCCCTTGGGGGTCGAATTTCGCAAAAGCTCCTGAGTTCTTAAAATAATCCCTATGTTATTCTTTTCTCGGGCACGCCGCAATTGCGGCGGTAAGACCCCTCTTTGAGGAGTGGTTGGAGAGAAGTCATGGCGTCCTTACCTTCCGCCTGACGCAGGTCCTCACCGGGCACGGGTGCTTCGGGAGGTACCTGTGTCTAATGCGGAAGGAGGATACGTCTGGGTGTCATCACTGCGAAGATCGCCCGGAGGACACGGTGGAGCATACGGTGCAGGACTGCCCAGCTTGGGCGGTGCACCGACGTGTCCTCACGGCTGCGATAGGCGGAGACCTCTCGCGCCCGGCATTGGTTTCGGCCATGCTGCGGGGCGAGACGGAGTGGGAAGCGGTCGCCTCCTTCTGCGAAGCAGTAATGCTCGCGAAGGAGGAGGCGCGCCGCGAGCGAGAGAGGACAGAGTCCTCCCTCCGCCCCAACCGCGGTGTAGGACGCCCACGGCGACGGACGTCGCGCGACGATCTCCGGCCACCGTAGGCGCGGGCATGCGGGCAGCGAGTAAAGGGCAACTCGCTGCCCGACCAAGGACCATGCCCGGGTCGACGGCGCGTTGTGTCCCACGCGCGCCTCAAAGAGCGTCAGCATAATGACGGGGCCCCCCTCTCAGAGGGCCAAAGCCTGCCGGGGTTGCGGGATTATTCCCTTACCGTAACCCCGGAACGTAACAGGCTATGAAGGACACCGTGGATTTTAGTCAGTAGAAGTCTGACAGTCCCTCCCGCCCTGCCCGGGGTTGGAGGACTCATTTGATGATTTTACCACGCTAAAAAAAAAAAAAAAAAAAAAAAAAAAAAAAAAAAAAAAAAAAAAAAATGTTATTCTTTTCTGCTTTATTACTATCCACACGCAAGCAAAAGTCATCATCATCTGCCTAGCCTTTTCCCAACTAAGTTGGGGTCGGCTTCCAGTCAAGTTGGATGCAGCTGAATATCAGTATTTTACATGAGCGACTGCCTATCGGACCTCCACAACCCAGTAACCAGGTAATACGATACCCCATGATAAGATTGGTTGTCAGACTTTAGAGCTTCTGACTAACAGTAACGACTGTCACAGATCTACAAATGACAGCCGGGGCCAACGGCTTTACGTGCATTCCGAGGCACGGAGGAAACTCGCTATGACAGATGATCACCCATCTACAGACCAACCTCGGTAAGTGCGGTTTAACCCGCAAGATCGGCCTGTGTGGCTGTAATTATTTAGCCACGAGCTCCACGCAAGCAAAAGTATGATAGAAAAATCTACACAATATTTTTTTAATTAATTAGAGCACTTAACTGGCGCGCTTTTTTTTTGTCCTTCAATAGCCCTTTATGTACCGGTGTCACGGTAAGGAAATAATCCCGCGACCCCGGCAGGCTTTGGCCCTCTGAGAGGGGGGCCCCGTCATTATGCTGACGCTCTTTGAGGCGCGCGTGGGACACAACGCGCCGTCGACCCGGGCATGGTCCTTGGTCGGGCAGCGAGTTGCCCTTTACTCGCTGCCCGCATGCCCGCGCCTACGGTGGCCGAAGATCGTCGCGCGACGTCCGTCGCCGTGGGCGTCCACCACCGCGGGTGGGGCGGAGGGAGGACGCTGTCCTCTCTCGCTCGCGGCCAGCCTCCTCCTTTACGAGCATTACTGCCTCGCAGAAGGAGCTGACCGCTTCCCACTCCGTCTCGCCCCGAAGCATGGCCATTCGCAAGAAAACCAGTTTTTCCAACATAATCGTCAAAGTCCGGAAGACATCGCGAACATTCAAGGTTTTTAACTACGCATCTATTTAAAAACTAATCATGGAATCCACACAATAATGTTTATTTAAAAACAGAAGGCCGTTTGTCCCGGCTGTCATTTGTAGATGGTTTGACAGTAATTACGAGTTCGAAATTTGAAAATCTGACAGGTAGTCTCACCAAGGAGTATTGTATTATCTTGTAACTGGATTGTGGAGTTGAAATAGGCAGTCGCTACATGTAATTTGTAAAATACCTACTAATATTCATGGCAGGTGTATCTGGGTCCACTGGAAGATGATGCTGATTTTATTACTTTATTTTCTACTAGCTGTTGCCAGCGGTTTCACCCGCTACAACTCGAAAATTATCCCACGGGAACATAAAATCGGGATAAAAACTATCCTATGTGTTAATCCAGGTTATAAACTATCTGTGTACCAAATTTTAGCCAAATCCGTTCAGTGGTTTTTGCGTGAAAGAGTAACAAACATCCATACATCCATACTTACAAACTTTCGCCTTTATAATAGTAGTAGGATTTAAAACAATGTAATTTGTCAAAATAACAGATCAAATATGTAGAATCAATGGTATTATACGTGAAAAATAATGGCCGAGCGATTCTTAATTCAAAATCAGTGAGGCATTATTTGAGACCCAATTTAGTAACTTTTAGATCAAAGAGGTTCCATGAAAGAAGCATTATTCCTTTTTTTAATTCAAAGGTGGGATATTATTGGGGACCTAATAATTTTGTATCAGTGTAATTAAGCGAAGATGTTCCATTAAATGAGAAGTACCTATTCCTTATTTTACTCAAAATTTGTGACGTACTATTTGAAACCTAAAAAATTAAAAACTCTACTTTTGAGACTGAACCTTTTTGCAAGACCCCAAAACCGTTGAGAAAATGGCTATTAAGCTGAATGAGAATCTACAAACAATATTTAATAACAGAAGGCTCGTACCACACTGGCTGGTTTGTTATTCGACCTCCGTCTCGCGACCTTAGGAACGTGTCAATTGTTACCTTTGTAACTTATGTAACGTTTAACATAGATTCATACGTGTTGTTTGTGCTAAGTAGATGATGATGAGGTCATTTTGAAGGCATATTAGTTAGGCTTTGTTGAGCAAAGGGACTTGCAGAAGTATGTAGTACAGCTATTTGTTATGGGAAATAAAATAACTAAGTAATTCAGCACTAACTATTATTACAACTCGGCTTGTTTTAATACTTAGTGCTAACATGGGTATGGGTTCGGTAAAAAAAAATTTGGAATTTTAATTGTAAGTATGGAGGCAACCTCTAAAATTAGTTTTATTTTTATTTTTGAGTGAAAATCCTAATACGTTTCACTCAAAACATCTACTTACCAAGTTTCAACGGGATAGCTCTTATACTTTCGAAGAAAAGTGGCTGTGACATACGGACGGATAGACAGACAGACATGACGAATCCAAAAAGGTTCCGTTTTTGGGCATTTGGCTACGGAACCCTAAAAACGGCGAATACTCGATGTTCTGTTTCAAGTGAATGCTCAAGTTTATCAGCACCTTAAGAGGAATTTAAATTCAAGCCTAAAGTCGGTCTAAAGTCACCAATATACAGTGAAAAATTGTGGTGATTAATTTTCTTTCCATTTATGTCCAAGAAGAGGCAAAAGCCCTGTGGACAGATATGGCCATATGCTGACAAGGACTCACACACCATCCTACATGCAAATTAAAAACCTACCTAGTGGGTGTTTTTAAGAAGTTAAGGCCATATTCTGAATCACGATATGGCCGCCAATACTTGTCAATATCTTTACATAATTATTACTCATACATAGCAGAGTTATCTTAATGTTTGTCTGTCTGTACGCGCTGAACTTAAAAACTGCTGAATCGGTTTTTTTTTAGTTGATGCAATGTATGGAGAGATTCTTGAGAAATATTTTTAGTCCCATTAATGTTAGTAGTCATTTTTAACCGAGGGGCTAGGCAACTGGGCTTCTCTAAGTTGTAATGTCCCTTTGTGCCTATTGGCCTTGCTTTGTTCTGTCTCCTGCTTGCATGTAGGGAAGTAGAAACAAATTTTTCCTACTCCTCCACTATTCTTTTCTGATTAATTTCGTTGCAGGATCCAAGACAGATAAATTCATTCTCCGGGACACGTCGATCTTCATTGTCTCGGCGCTTTTCTGGTGGTTGCCATTGTTGATTCTGACTTTCAGGAGTTGCAGTGGTTTGGGAATAGTGTGGTGGGTGTGTCCCAAAAAAAAAATGTATTTTTTTAAACGAAAAATAACTATCATCATAATCGTCTTTACACACAGTGCTCTGAAAAAATAGTTGTCCCCGGACTCAAAAAAAATGGTGATCTACAAGAAAATACCCTTTGAAGTCGCATGCGCATGCTAATATGTATTACATTGAGACAGACAGACAAAAATGAGACAAAACATTGTCTTTCTGTTTAACGTTTTCTTGTCAAATATGACATAATGCAGTGACCTTAGATTATATAATATCCAGTACCCTTAGCACGAATTTTCACTCTTTTACTTTACAGTACTTACAGCGTTTCTTGTATGGAAATATGGAACAGCGCCTCTGGTGCGCGAAGCAGAAACTATTTTTTTCCTTGAAAATTATCATTTTGAAATTGTCAAAGTTCCAGTTTACTTTACGTCTCAAATACTAAAACTTCGTGCTAAGGGTACGTAATTCCGGTGGAGCATACGGTGCAAGACTGCCCAGCTTGGGCGGAGCACCGACGTGTCCTCACGGCTGCGATAGGCGGAGACCTCTCACGCCCGGCATTGGTTGCGGCCATGCTGCGGGGCGAGACGGAGTGGGAAGCGGTCAGCTCCTTCTGCGAGGCAGTAATGCTCGTAAAGGAGGAGGCAGGCCGCGAGCGAGAGAGGACAGCGTCCTCCCTCCGCCCCAGCCGCAGTGGTAGGCGCCCACGGCGACGGACGTCGCAAGATGATCTCCGGCCACCGTAGGCGCGGGCATGCGGGCAGCGAGTAAAGGGCAACTCGCTGCCCGACCAAGGACCATGCCCGGGTCGACGGCGCGTTGTGTCCCACGCGCGCCTCAAAGAGCGTCAGCATAATGACGGGGCCCCCCTCTCAGAGGGCCAAAGCCTGCCGGGGTCGCGGGATTATTCCCTTACCGTAACCCCGGAACGTAACAGGCTATGAAGGACACCGTGGATTTTAGTCAGTAGAAGTCTGACAGTCCCTCCCGCCCTGCCCGGGGTTGGAGGACTCATTTGATGATTTTACCACGCTAAAAAAAAAAAAAAAAGGGTACGTAATTCCACATTATTATTGGCCACTGAGAATTGAAGCCAAAAACACAAAAGAAAAAGTATACCCATCTCGTTCGATTCCTACGTAAAACAAGTGAACATCTACAAGAAAGACATGTAAAATGTGTGCGTGGTGCTCACTCACACATTTATAAAAAGTGGCTTCACTAAAAATGTTACGCTTTGTTTATAAACTGTGTTTTTTTGTCTGAATTTCTTCTGTATTAGTGGATACGTTCACAAACATAGAAACTCACATACACAAACACGTAGACCCGGAACAATTACTTGTAGGTCACACAACAACATATCTATAAACATCTACAAATTAAAATTTCCAACAAAATAAGGTCAGTTGTTTTACATAATTATAACTTTGAATACCGTCAAACTTTCCCACTTAAAAGTAAAAATTAAAATGACAACCAGAAACAATTTACTGTAATTTCAGTAATTACAAACCAGGAAAGACATTTATTTTAGCGACTTCTTCACGGTATAAAACTTAGATTACAAAATATCCATAATCCGTGTTATATGCGTTCAAAACTTCTACTATAAATTACATAAATTACATTTAATCTATAAAATAATGACTATATTGGACATAACAAATGACATCATCCATCAATAGTACACTATAATTCATCAAAGTCTCATACAAAACATAATCTCTATACTACACGTTCTATTTATGTCAATATACATAAATAAGGACTGAAGCTGTGTGTTTATAAAGGATCCTTCAGCAGAATCGTTACACAGTATCATTATATTGAATCACAATGTAAGTTGTATGACATTTCATTTCACACAAGTCATCTGGACAGTTTTCAAATCAATAAAAAAACAAAATGTTTTGTTGTGGCTCATACATTATACTATGTGTATATTACATTACCAGTTATAAAATATATTTACTTGTATTGGGGATTCCTCGAAATTAAAATGAAAAGGAAATAGATATTTTTCCAAAAATACAGTTTAAAATCGGTCGGGGTTTGATGGCACAAAATTGTGCCATTGGGGCTCATTGGGGCTCTAGAGGTTAAAAGTTGAATATAATTTAAATACAGAAAAGAATCTGTTGAACAGTTTTAAATACGACAGCTTTGTTGTAGAATTTTGTATAGAAAAATGGTCTATCGCATAGAGTGTAAACCTCCCTTTATTATGTCAAGACAGAAAACTTTTTATTTTACCACGTTACATTACCAAAGTCTTTATCAACGTCATATAGGAAGAATGCTAACTAATTTGCGGAAAATTCACAAAATAAATCACTTTTAGAAGAATTGCTTCAAGTGGCCGATTTAGACCATGAAGGTTGACTCGATTTGAAACAAAATAGACGAGCATTTGCCTATTATCTTTGCGTGTATGGCCATGTGCAATTTTGTATTGAAGATTTGGTCACGAATCACGATTTTGTATTTAAGCCGTATAAGGAAATCAATGAATGTATATTTGAATTATTTGATAATGATGTGTGAAATATTTTATTTGGACTGGCAAATCACATAAAGCCGTTGGTCCCGGCTGTCATTAAAATTTGTAGATCTTTGACAGTGGTTACTGTTAGTCAGAAGCTAGAGTCCTATCAAGCGTATTACCCAGTTACTGGATATTAAGCCCACATAGGCAGTCGCACCATGTACTTTGATGGTCTAGTGGTTAGTGACCCTGACTGCTAAGCCGGAAGTTGTGGGTTCGATTCCCACCTTGGCCAAATGTTTGTGTGATGAGCACGATCATTTGTTCTGTTTCTGGGTGTAACTTATCTATAAAATGTGTATGTATTTCGAAATATTATAAGTATTTTTATCAGTTGTCTAGTACCCATAACACAAACTCTGCTTAGCTTGGGTCTAGATGGCGTTGTGTGATAGTTGTGGAATATTATTATTATTGTATGATAATTTACATGATATTCAGCTGCATCTGGTTAGGCCGACCGACCCCAACAGTTCATAACTTTTGTCTAAGCAGTGAACTGAGTGGGGTGCTATGCTATGACAGGAAACCTCCACGTGCACCCGTGGACTGGAGTTCCCTCTCGGATACGTCCGGGGAGAAGACCAGTTTTTTGGGCCGGTGCACCCTGGGATGCGGGCAAAAACTCTTCCTTAAGCACTGTGTGCCTAAGTGGTCTCTTTGCCCGTATGCGAATTGACTGTCGTGTGGACGCTCCAACGCGTGTCTCTCTGATCAGCAGAGGGCACAGCATCGGAGCGGGCTTGCGGACGGTGAGTAATGGGTAGCTCGCCGTCCAGGGACCAAGCCCGGGTCGGTGGCGCGTCGTGTTTTGCACTAAATGCCTGCTGGGGTCGCGGGTTTTTTCTTAACCCAGGTTACCGTGGCCCCGGAACGTAAAGGGCATCCGAAGGAACACGGGTGAATTTTAGTCAGTAAGAGTCTGACAGTCCCTTCCGCCCCACCCAGGGCGGGAGGACTCATTTGATGATTTTACCACCTTAAAAAAAAGGTAATTAACTTTATTAAATCTTTATATCAAAAACCACTGAAGAAATCAATAATGAATCATCCATTTTCATGTTTCACTCAAAAGCCCTTTCCTCTCTTCAACTCATATCATTTTCTCATTCAATACAACCTACATAGCGCGCATCGACTCCCGCGCAGGTTACGTATCTGACGTCATTATATGACATCATGCGCGGTAGGCACGACCTACACTGAGCTTGAACAGAATGTCAACATTGTGAAGGTAATTTAGAGGTTTTCCTGTGTTATTGAATATGTAATCTTAAGCTTTTAATGTTAAAGGTTATTTTGCGTTAAATGTACTTTTATAACCGACTTTAAAGAGGAGGAGGTTCTGTAAATTTTATCAGTTTTTTTCTTAGTTATGTGCATTTATAACTCCATGGTTTCTGGTTCGATTTATGTGATTGTTTTTTTGTTTGAATTATTAATGTGGTTTTCATCTACTTGAACGTTGTTTTTATCGGTCCTAGGCAAGTTCAAAAATCTAGTGCACATGAGTTATGTAGGTATTTGCCACGAATTTGGCAAAACTATAAAAAAACAAAACAAAAATAATAAAATAACTTATGCTCTTTCTGAAATCTTGTTGACTTGTTTTTGAAGTAGGTAATTTTTTTTTTTTGTAGTATTTTGTAATGTGACTACTGGCTTATTAAGAACCCTTGCTTATTCTATTTTTAATTGCAAACTGTGAAGTCATCAACTACCTAACCAAGGGTAATTAAAATAATTATATTATAAACGTGACTCAATACCCGATGATCCTTATATTAATAAGTTTGAAGAAGCAAAACGATTACACCGACCTCGATACGAGGACGACCGGACCACGACACAAATACATCATACGTCACCCTTATCTTTAAGGCCATAGAGACCAATTTAGGATGACCTGACTGTGTGTCATAAGTTGGTAATTGTTGTGAATCTTATCACAGTGGAATAAGGTTGAGTATTGCTTGGATTTTCTTGTTTATGTTTTTTTTTTATTAGCGTTTTTGCGCTGATAATTATATTATGGACAGGTTATTAAAATTGTAGCATATTGATTAAGTTGGTATTTTAAATCAGACTTTATATCTTGTTATACTATTAAAAATATAATTAGTAGAATGTCTGATTCTACAGCCTCATCTGAATGACATGAATTTTCACGTTTTTAAACCTACTTTAAAATTTTAGTGCATAGTAAGTAAATTATGTATCTTATTGTCAAGAATTTGAGTTGAATTTTAGATAAACTAAAAATGGTTAAAAAACTGACTTAAAAATCCACAAAAAAAGTGTCAAATAACTTTTCATTCGGAAGTCAGTGGCAAAAAGTCTACGACTTAAAAGACAAAGCTACTGACTGTGACTATACCGATTCGAGGCTGTTATTCTGCTCTTAAAATAAATAACAAAAGAAACTTGGAAATCTCTTTGTCAGAATTTAAAACTTCTGTTTTCAAAGTGCAATAAACATGAAAATTAACACAAAATTACTGAAGAAGATATTTGAGAAAAAAAAAAAAAAACAGTTGCGGCAGTTCAAATTTTTGTTTCGTCAAATAGAGCGGGCATTGGGAAAATTGTCATACAAAATTGTTGATGCCGTGCGTCAGTAGCACTATCTAGCGTAGCATAGCAACGCGACTACTAGACTGAGCGACTTTTTACCTATTGGTAAAAAGTTTTAGATCACAACTTTCTTCGTGATGTCCCGTCTATTGCTCGTTTACAGTTTAATGTCTTTGCAATGCATGTACGTTAATTCGTTCAAAAATAACAATAATTGGGTATTAAAATAACTAATATTAATATCCATAGCTTCGCGAATCTGTCGTCATTCGCGAATGTGGGTGTCTTAAGTGTTGCACAACCGACATTGTCGCCCTCTGTCGCCCTTGTGTGTCCAAACTGAGAGTTGAGCGCATCAGGGGCAACACACATGAGTTGAGCAATTATGTCTTACTTATGTCAATATTTCATCAGATTACGTGTGGATGGATCTGTGTTCTTATAGCCAGGCCACACTTACGGCATTTCCCGTTGATTTACGCGATAATCGTCTTTAAATGGTCGATAATTAACGGTATTTTCCGTTTTTGTGGCGTTAGTGTTAAACATTCAGTCTGGGTTCGGACTCTTGACGATTCTTGGGGGAAACCTAAGAACAGCACTGCAGTGGACTGCAATAATTACACTGAAATGATGATACTACTATTTAACAGTGGTAGCCCAGTGGTATCGAACCCCGCCAGGCGCATTACTTTGTGTAATTTATTCCATAACCGCTCTCAAAACGGTGAAGGAAAACATCGTGAGGAAACCGGCATATTGTCTTAGAACCAAAAATTCGAAGGCATAAATATAGTGACATCTCAACTCGCACTGGGCCCGCGCGGTAGATTATGGCCCACTCCCTCTCAAAGAGAGGGAGCCAGTGTCCCACCAGTGGGACCATTATAGATTGATGATAATGATGATTTAATATTTAAACATATTTTCTTACAAAGAAGTATTTTATCGATCCATAGACAATTTAAAAAATATTCACCTCTATAAATGGCGGAGTTATGAAGAGTTGAGTAATACAGAAAATTTAATTAATAGTCTCTGACCGAAGTCGGCAAGGTGATTGAGTAAACTGCTCCCGCCAGTTTGAGAGTATCAAGATTATTCAAGCCTATATGAGTTTCGCAATATGGCGACTTTAATTTATTTATATTTTGTGTTAATGCGGACCAAGTGTTGCTGTCTACAAAAAATGGCTAACTCATTTTCGTAGTAGTTAAAAAATAGTAAAAAAAATATCGTACGTGTCATACAATTTGAAAGTGACCGACCGAAATTTTGGTTTCGGCTAAAACGTCATGTTTCGGCCATAGTTTTGTGAAATATTGGCCGAATGAATAAAGGAGTAAAGGGTTTTAAACTTTTTTGTATGGGCCGTGTACCAGGTGGCATCCGCCATTTTGTTTTTTTTTTTTTTAAACGGCGTACACGTATGAAACATTGATAAATCTATAGATCACAGTCATCAATACAAACATAAAATGTATGTGTAATTCAACAATTTTTCAAATAATTTAAAATTTTTTACAGCCTGGGGTAGAAAACTTTTAACTACATATTTGCTAGTGCAATTCTCAAATTCAGGTCCAAACGACCAATTCATAAACGCATTTGGTCGTTTGGACCCGCGGGCCCTGCCAGAGCGGGGTCAAACGACCAAAGAGCCTCTAAATTGTGGTGGACAATTGGACATTGCAGTGGACGTTGCGATTTTGTTTTCAAGTTGATTATTATTTTTACGTGTTTGAAGACTTTTTTCTTTCCAAGGTTTCTCGGAATCTTTGAGTAAAAAGAAACACATGTATCACGTAGGTAATATATTTCCGCGAAATGATTTGTCACGATTTTTAACCGACCTCAAAAATAAGCAGGTTCTCAGTTCGTTTTTAATAGTTATTGGATTTTTCATAGAGATGAAATCTCTTCTACATTTCGCGTACAACCTTTGTTTTTCTTTTTAAAACTTTCCCCCATACCAAATCATACAAATTTTTTTCGTGCGGGAATCGAAGTCCCGAAACGCGGCATAGCAGTCCAATCGCCCAGTCATTGCACCAACGTGCCGTCTAAACACGTGATGTTATGTACAATCTTGCGCATAAAGGCAAAGCCACATAGCTCCATTATGTATTCCGCGTGGGTTCTCTCGGTGTTTGCGTTTGTATCGATGTTAAATAAATTATGTCTCTTTATGTAATGTGATGTTTGTGATACAATTATCGGTTTTAAAATACATGCAACCTAAATACTATGAATATTTCGAAAATTAAAAAAAAAATGTTTTTTTTTTTAATATTATACGAATTAACACATGTGTCGTGAAGATCATCTATAGAAAAGAAAAAAATCGAACCGCGGGCAAGTTTGCCGTATATCATTACTTCCCAGAATTTATTAATTACTTCCAAACTATCGAACGTTGTAACACCCTGTAGGGGTGTGATTGTTTTTCAAAAATCAGCAGGTTCGATTCCTGACTAAGATTAAGTATTATTTTTTCAATGATGCAGTTTTAGTTTTCACCAAAATCGGCCTCATAACTCCTTTCAATATTTTTTGATATTCTTCATAATTTCGGATAAAGCCATCCACGCCCAGTTGGTAAATTCACCATTTATTTTATTAATAACTGGTTGACCGAGCTTCGCTCTTATAAAATGTCTATATCTTGGGAACCGAGCTTTTCTCGAACCTGGAACCTTGATAAATCGATTCCTTGAGCCAAAAAACCCCTAATCTGTAACTTTCATGAAAATCCTTGGAGCCGCTTCCGAGATCCTGATTCTATATAAATGTACAAGAATTGCCCGTTTAAAGATATTAGATAGATAGGTACTTTTATATATTTCTACATTATACAGGGACTTTTAAATTGGCCAAAAGTGGGAAATACGCATCCATAAGAGATACGAGAAAACTTTCTTAAAAAACTTTTTGATGTTCACAATTTTGTCTTTTTTGTCAAGTGTGAATCGTTCGACTCTATTTCATGTAGGATCATTTCATTGTACGGGAAGGAAAAATCTAGACGGCGGAAGTTGATCAAGTTTAAAAAAGTAATTATGTTTTCAATCATTCATATATTGTAAGAGCGAAAAAATTACCTATTTTTTTATATTGCCATTTGGTTTAGTGTCTTAAAGGAATCATTTCATTTTACCGGAGGAAAATAATATGGGTAACAGAAATGGGTCTGACCCTTTGAATGCTAGAATGACGGGGCGTTTTGTCAACTAGGTCTTATAACCTAGTTTTCCTCTACAAAACGATATTTCACATAGTTACATAATCATAATCATCTTCAGCCGGAAGACGTCCACTGCTGAACTTAGACCACCACGCCGAACGACAATTCGCCACTTGCATCCATCGGCTGCCCGCAACCCTCACGATGTCGTCGGTCCACCTAGTGGGAGGCCTGCCTACGCTGCGTTTTCCGATCCGTGGTCGCCACTCGAGAACTTTTCTTCCCCATCGGTTGTCAGTTCTACGAGCGATGTGGCCTGCCCATTGCCACTTCAACTTGCAAAGGAGATGTTTCATTTTGGGCCCACTCTATGTACACAATATCAATAAATAGGAAAAAAATAGGGGAATTTCATAAAAATACTGAAAAAATCGTTTGAAGACGGGTTTAGCTGTTAAAAAATAATAATTAGGAACGTTTTTCAGCACGATAACCCTATTTTAGGGCGGCCATGACAGTACTATTTGACGTTTACTATCATGACGTTTGACAACTTTGACAGTTCTATGGAGTGATGTTTGAAGAATTAAAGATTTTCTTGAGTCATTCATATTTTTCGGAGTTTGTAATGATTGTAGTTCTGCTGGAATCGAGTAAAATATCCTGTAGGTACTATTATTTTTATCGAAACCCAATATTCTTGAGATCAAAAACTGTTTTGAAGTGAAAACTTCTTTAGCGGCGTTGTACACTTTTTCTGTAATGGGTAAAAAATTTAAAACTCGCGTCAGGGTCACGTGACCAAAACTCGCGTCAGGGTCACGTGACCCTGATCGAAAATGAGTAAGACGTCATTCAAATTAAAAATAAAACATAGTAACAAAAAAGTTTTCACTTCTACCGGCACTCCTGGAGTGCAACCTTTTTTTTTTTTCTATCTTTTTACCAGTTTTTATCACGGTATGTACACGTCAATCAAGTGTCATTGTCAAAATAAACTACTGTCAGATCTAGGGATGAGCGTTGAATCAACGAACTAGTTGAATCAACCGTTGATCTCCTGTCAACGTATCAACGTTAACTGAATATGAATCAACTAGTTGAATGCGTCAACGACGTTTATGAGTTGAACTCGTTCGTTCGTTCGTTCTCGTTAATTCAACGAGTTGAATTAACGAGAACGCAAACGTTATCTTCAACGTTGAGTTTTATGGTTCGATATTTTTAAAGTAATAGATTGCGAGCGGTTGAATGAGTTGATTTTCGAATTATTTATTTTAAGAATAGTACATAAATATTGATGGAGTTTGTTCAATTATCCCAATGTATTATTTGAAATGTACTATTTTTTGAGACGCACGAGGTATAGCGAACAGCCCTCTGTGAAAAATGTAATAATAATATTTTTATTTCACACAATTTAAGATGTCAGTTTGTACATAAAACGTTTCCTACAGAATCAAATTGTTTCTTAAATTAAACGCGCAATCGTTGATTATAAACCGTTTCATGAATCAACGGTTTACGTTGCAAGTTGACAGTTAAATTCGTCAACGAGTTGAACACGTTATCTCATTCAACTCGTTGACGAATTTAACTAGTTGATTAACTAGTTGACAAAAGTGAATCAACGTTAACGTTTCGTTGACGGAAAAACCGTCAACGACCCATCGCTAGTCAGATCCACCATGTTTGATTTTTTTAAATCAAGTGTTGTTATCCTTGACAAAGTTAATATAAAAGCACAATTAAACGAAGTGAAATTAAAGAAAATTAACAATTAAAAACGGTTTATGTATTAAGAAGCTATTTTTAGATATGGTGTACATAGAGTGGGCCCAGGCTCCATACATTTTTGGACCATCTCCTTTTATGAGCTATATCGGTGACTCTGGTTCTTCGCCGAATATCCATATTCCGGATTTTATCCCGAAAAAAAACTCCAAGTTACGTAAAACATCTCAAAAATTACTAAGTGAAGTGTGGCAAAAGACTGCATCAAGGTTGGTCGTTTTTAATGCTAAACAGTATACGTGGGAGGTCCCTGCTACCCACGGTAACATTAGAGGGGACATGGTGACGTTGTAAAAGGTGTCTTGATTAAGATAAAGGCCTTTTATTAATTAATTAACTAGCTGTGCCCGCGACTTCGTTCGCATAAATGTTGGAACTTAACAATTTACAAAGTTCATACAAACTTTCATCACCTATTTTATCCGCTTGGGGGTAGAATTGATCCACATCTACCTGCATGCCAAATTTCAGCCCGATCCGTCCAGTGGTTTAGGCTGTGCGTTGATAGATCACTATGTCAGTCAGTCACCTTGTTTGAGTTATATAATAATTATATATTTAGAAGACTAGCGACGCCGTGACTCGGTTTCATTCGATTTAAAATATGTCTAAAGCAGAAGTGGAAACATATTCTTCCTACTCCTCCACTATTCTTTTCTAATAAATTTCATTGCAGGAGCCAAGACAGGTAAATTCATTCTCCGGGACACGTCGAGCTTTATTGTCTCGGCGCTTTTCTGGTGGTTGCCACTGTTGATTCTGGCTTTCAGAAGGAAGCGGAACGTGTAAGGGAGAGGACAGCCTCCACCTCACGACTCAAGCGCCTTGGTTTTGGACGGCGAGTAATGGTTTACTCCCCGATCGATCATGGACTAACCCCAGGTCGAAGTCCCATCGTGATCCACGCGCGTTTCAAAGAGCTGTCAGCATTCTGTCTGGCAGGGCCTCCATAGAAGGCCATTCGCTTTCCGGGGAGTAATATTGACTCTAGAACGCAAAGAGCTATTGATGGAACACCATGGACTCTAGGGCTCGGTCGATCAGGTACCTACTTAGTGAAAATGAATAAAAATCTGTTCAATAGTTTTTGAGTTTATCGCGAACAGACAGACATACAATGGTTTTATAATATTAGATAGTGAGTAACATGTAATAGTGTATTTGTCCTTCTGATATGTAGGTGTTACTATTTACTGTTGTCAAGTGTAGTTGGTTTTTCCTATGAGGGCATTCTCTGGTATTTTGTTAAGAATTTCAACGTCATTAGTACAAGATTGCAGAGTTTTATTAAATAGACTAGTTGGGCCGTTTTTTAACGTTTATTTTTCTTATTTTGTAACGTTTAAAGACACGAGATATTTTGTCAAAAAGCAACAACGACGCGCAGCTTGGTACGACGCGTAGCTTGGTACTGTCGCGACTTTGTATTCGATTTTGATTTTATTATTATTTTAAACTGCAATTTATATCACCAATGATAAACTTCAACTCAACAAAAAAAATATAAAGGTAGGTAGGTGAAAAATGGTATTTAAAAACTCAATATCAAATGATCTGCAACCTCTTTTTCGAGTTTTAAACACAATGATTCATTTTATTCTAGATTATGGTAAAGTACCTTAAAAGGAGTTCTCAATCAAGATCTAATCAGGAATAATTAAAACATCGTATGGGTTTCATTTTTGGTTGTGATGACCAATCCCAAGTTCAATAACACAGGTTTATTTGGAGACTTTATATTATTTTTAATTATACAAGATTCGCTGAAAATGGTTTTCCTATAAATCAATGTAACTAACTGTGTTTAATTATGTTTCAGTTGTTAGAGTAGATTTAACAACCCTCTTTAAAAAAATACTTTTTAAATAATATTATCCGATTTTAATGTAAATAAAAAAAATCTTCTAAATATCTGGATTTTCAAAGATTCTTTCAATGATTTTAAAATTGTTTAATTCATTCATATGAAATTCGTTCATTCATTCATTCAACGTCATGCCGTGGTGTCATTATTAGCGCGTCTTGACTTCACTCTCACATAATTATGCAAAACCCTCGAGTTTTGATTCGTATATCTATTGTGAATTTTCACATAGAATAAAATAGAAAAACACTTTCTTAAACGTTTTCTATTAAATACGTGCCCAATATTTTTCAAAACTCACAACTAATTAGATTTGCAATTTATTGATGCTGAAAACTAAGCTATTCTCAGTTTTTTTTTAAACAGACAATATATGTAGTAAAACAAATTTAAATGTGAGAATAGCTCCTTAAATTCTTTGTACATAGAAGGAGTTTAAAATACTAAGACAGGCCACAAACAAAAAGTGGATATACTGGAACCATTCCATAAAAAACAGAGGCCTTACCACGAACTCTTACCGCGATTCAGTTTAGGCTGTGGGAAAGAGACAGAGCTATACAAGTCGTCTAGCGCCATCTCTTTCCTACAGCCTAAAGACTCACGCTTTAAGAGATGGTAGGCCACTAGGAATGAATTAAAAAGCGAATTGTATGATGAAAAGAATGTTGAGTGACCTTGAATTAAGAAAAGAGTGAGATCTTTACAGAATCAGACTAAGTCTGAAATAGTTGAACCATATTGAGCAAGCATGTTGGACAATGCTTGAGCCATCATTCTGTCAATTACATGCTGTTTCTAAACTGTTTAAATCAACGGAAACAAGATAAAAGATGCACTGTACATTTTATCAAATAATTTGCGGTCTCGTACTGATTAAAATCCACGGTGGTCTTCAATGGCCCTTTATGTTCCTGGGTCACGTAACAGATAAGACAGTCCTTTGGCCGTGGGCCCCGTCAGATTACTGACAACTTTTTGAGGCGTAGCTGGACGTCCGTCGACTCGGGTCGGACGGCAAGTCACCTATTACTAGTAGGCACTCTAAGGCAGGTTTCATCACTACTTCTACCAAAAACCAGTTAATGAACGAGATACCTCTAAGTAAGACTGGTTATCATATTTTCGAGCTTCACGAGCATAGTATGTAAACAACTAATCAGTATTCAAAAGCGATGTTCTGCTGCCATATTGATTAAACTTCTGATTTTTTCATTAGACTTCTTTCTATATTGTAAGCTAAACTATAACGAAATAGGTCTTATTTCAAAGTGGATACCAATATTTTACGAGTATATTGCGTTTGAATTTTGTTAATTTTTTACACGTTATTGCTCGTGACTGTACGAATGGCGTAAAAGATCTTGAAAAATCAGACCATCTGCCTAGTTTTTTTCCCAATTATCTTGATGTTGACTTCCAGTCTAACCGGATGTAGATAAATAATTTTAAAAATATGGAAACTAAGATTAATAATTTACATAATGAATCTATAATATTGTTCAGCTCGAGTCAGGTGATGATATTATAGATGTAACGTTGGGCAATACACCCACATAACATAGCGCATCTTGTGTAACAACAAATTGAATATTGATGTTCAGGTGTTTTTTTTTTTGTTATTATGGTGGTATTACAAAATCATGGAGGCGGTAGTGTCTACTACTGTTTTGTTTTACTTTTAGTTTTTTTCTCTTTGTGTATATTTTACATGATCATAATCTACTAAAAATAAAAACTAACTCTTAAATATGTACAAAAAAGAAAAAAAAAACATTCAAAGGGCGTCAAAAAATTCGTCCATGGGAACAGTGCCCAGTTTTCATTAAAAATCATAGGTACTTAGGTCGCCGTTACAGCATTTTTAGGGAAATACAATTCAGGAGCTACCGGGGTCTGTGTTTCCTGATATCTTCAACTTTGGGGTCTTCAATTCAAAATTGAGTAGGTTACTTCTAAGCCAGCGTGCTTTACCGTCCACCACAACTTACGAGTATCATCAGGCGATAATTGCAGTGGCCAAATGAGAGTTTACTGCTAAATAAAGAAGCTCAACTGATAATATAGATAACTGGCCCTATAGCCAAATGGCAAGCGACATTCGCTAACGTTCAGCAGTCGCTAAATATTTTCAACTTTATACTCCATTGCATATAGTTGAAAATCTATCAAAGATTATATTAGATCGTTTTCGTTTGTTTAGTTCGCTATCGCTCAGCAGTCTTTACTAGATTTTTAACTTTATGCGATGGACCATAAAGTTGGAAATGTATTAGCGACTGCTGAACGTTAACGATTGTCGCTTGCCGTTTGGCTACAGGCTCAGGGATTGGGATGCTCAATAAGGCTACTTATACGCATGTTCTACTGCCACCAATTCATCACCACACCCTCGCCCTTCTAGCAACAAACGCAAACGTAACCAAGTGAAGTGGAATGAGACAGCGTGTGCTACGCTATGCGCCCGCGCAGTCAAGGCCACGCCCACTGACCGCCGACGCATGGCGCGTCACTGCCGGAACTCGCTGCTGACTGCTTTAGGTGCTACCCTCGTGGTGTGAAAGGTATTTGGTGATTTAAAATGAATACTACTAATATTATAAATGCGAATGTTTGTGAGGTTGTATGTATGTGATTGTGAATGAGTATGTAGGTATAGGTATGTTTGTTACTCTTTCACCACTGAAAGGATTTGGCTAAAATTAGGTACACAGATAGTTTATAACCTGGATTAACACATAGGATAGTTTCTATCCCGATTTTATGTTCCCGTGGGATAATTTTCGAGTTGTAGCGGGTGAAGCCGCTGGCTATGGCTATGTAGTAAATATTTTGGATTTAGGTTTGATCATGTACATCGGTAAATAGTGGACATCCGACCCTTACGTATTGTACGTACAGTACAGCTTAGGAGGTGAACCGTAGCCGAATTCTGTTATTCCTGATAGCCTGATAGACCTTCTGATAGAACTGATAGAACTTCTAGGCAAGCGTGATTCACCGTTGACCTCATCATCTCGTACCACCAGGCGAGATAGTGGTCAAACGCGAGCTTATCGCAGAAAAAAAAAATAGAATTGGAGCAATGAATTCCATTTCAATTTATCTATAACACCACCTAGCGTCACCTCAGTTACCGGAGTTTGCACCTTTTATACAATTCCCAGGCTTTGTATCAACATGCGCAAGAGTTCATAAGCAACACGCAATGCTTAAGTAACTGCGACGCGAGCTAAACGGTGCGTTGCGACAACACATTACCTCTCGCGAATCATCTTGTAAAAGTAAGTTTTTAATCTTCAGAATTGGTGTTTTTCATTCATCGTCCGTCGAGCTTTTTCCCAGATATATTGGGGTCGGCTTCCAGTCAAACCAGATGCAGCTGAATATCAAGATTTTCACAGAGCGAATGCTTATCGGACCTCCACAACCCAGTAACTCGGTAAAACGATACCCCATGGTAAGACTGGTTGTCAGACTTTAGAGCTTTCGTCTAACAGTAACTACTGTCAAAGATCTATAAATGACAGCTGGGACGTCTTTACGTGCTTTCCGAGACACGGAGGAAACTCGCTATGACGGATGGTCACCCATCCACAGACCTCGGCAAGCACGGATTAACCTGAATGATCGGCCTGTGCGGCTGTAATTATTTAGCCACGAGCTCTTCTATTATCCGCTTTGTTAGAAAACTCAAAAAAAGAAACATTCACTGGTACTAACTTAGATTGTAGTCTAGTTATCTCCCCGATCAAGTACTTGCTCCACTTTATACTAATGCAATGTTTGTTAAAGGCATTTATATTTACGAAACTTACGGACATGTTTCATTTTTTGGCGGTGCAGTAGCTGAATTATCGACTGCTTTCAGCGTATCACGGGTTCGATTCCCACACGGAACAAATAATTGTATAATCTGCAAGTAGTTATTCCGGGTCTGGGTGTTTGTGTAGGTGAGTTTATATGTTTGTAAACGCACCCATGATACAAAAGAAATTCATAGTGCCTGCAATGTCATTTCAAAAAAAAAGAGTCATATCAGTCGAGTTGTGGTCAAATTATAGCAACTTATGAAAAAGATTTTGTTCTCATGTTTTTCCTACGTTGAAAGAAGGAAACCCCACAGTTATAATTTTACAAATAATTGGCGAAATATACAAGATCAACAGTTTTACTCAACTTCAGTCTTTTTATTTATCATAGCTATATATTTATTTTTGTATAATATTTATGTATTAAGAAATATATGTATGTTTATCAGTTGTCTAGTACCCATAACACAAGCTCTGCTTAGATTCGGACTAGATGACGTTGTGTGATAGTTGTGGGATATTATCATTATTATAGCGAGTATCCTCCGTGCCAAAAGTAAGTAAAGCTGTTGATCCCGGCTGCCATTTGTGGATCTTTGACAGTCGTTAATGACAGTCAGAAGCTCTAAAGTCTGACAACCAGCCTTACCATGGGGTATCGTATTACCCAGTTACTGGGTTGTGGAGCTCAGATAAGCAGTTGCTCCATGTAAAACACTGATGTAATGCTGAATTCCGACCCCAATATGTTAGGGGAGATGTTCACTCTTTTTTACAGCGTTTCTTGTATGAAAAAATGGAACAGCGCCTCTGGTGTGCGAAGAAGGAAGCATTTTTTTCCTTGAACATTGTCAATTTGAAATTGTCAAAGTTCCAGTTTACTTTACGTCTCAAATACTGAAAACTCGTGCTAAGGCTACAGATAGGCAGTCTCTCCATGTAAAATACTGATATTCAGCTGCATTTGGTTCGACTGGAAGCCGACCACAATATAGTTCGGAAAAGGGTAGGCAGATGATGTTATATAGGGTGACTGGTATAATAGTGAACGATACTTAAACACGTGATTGTGCTCATGATAACCAACAACTTTTACTGTGGGAACAAACTCGAAATCATGAAAAAAATATCAGCTGTTCAGTACATTTATGTTTGTTGTACATTTATGTTTGCTTAATGTACTGAACAGCTATATAAGGAAGAATTCAATCGAGATATTACGTCAACATTATATTTATTCACTTGTATTCTAATGAATCTAATCTAACAGATGTACTGAGATACTTTAGTATAGCATAACAAATTCATTCAGAGTTGCATTCATGGTCACTAGTTACACAATATATAATGCAATAGTAACTGTTATAATTGTTTGAACAGCTGTTTTTTATGTTTTTTAGATCCAGCCTTATAAGTTCCTTTTTGAGAATGTTTTCATCATCATCATCATCAGTCGGAAGACGTCCACTGCTGAACATAGGCCTCCCCCTTAGACAGCCACGTCGAACGACGAACGACAATTCGCCACTTGCATCTATTGGTTGCCCGCGACCCTCACGATGTCGTCGGTCCGTGTTGTTTTATGTACTTTGATTGCAAGCTTAATTTGGTAAATTCGATTGGTTCCAGTACTGTCTAACGTTGAAAATGAATAATAGCAATTATTAAAACATCTTCATGAAGAAAAAAATTTTGGCGTTTTTTTAAAATAAAATGATTATGAAAATGTTCCTAACGAAGTTTGGCTCTATGCTTGGCTCTGTTCGTTGTTCTGAGCAGCTTTAAGAAGACCTCATCATCATCATCTCAGCCATAGGACGTCCAGCTGAACATAGGCCTCCCTTTTAGATCTCAAGAAGACCTAGTATCTCGCCAAAACGCTCATTACAAATGAATGCTCACTGAAACGCTCTGGTATGCTTTACTGTAATGCTCATTACAAGTGCATCAGCACTGTAGGACATACACTGTAGTGCTATCCTATTAGCAACTATGTACATATTTATTTCTATTTAAAGACCAAATTATTTCATAATCTAATTATTTCCGGACTTAAAATAAACGTTCATTGTTACCCAGCATTAAAGTACTTTAATTTCAACCAACTAGCCAACAATCGGTGCCTACTCACGCGAATCGACGTCAATGATGTAAAACAAAACAAAGAAATCGATTATATGTAACCTTAAAATAAAATATTGATAATTTTGTTTACTTTAAAGACTTATAACCTGTTTTAAATTTATTTATTTATTTAATTAACACATACGTACAATTGCTATTATAGGTTTAAAGACATTAAACTACACGAGCTGTAGACGGGATATCACGCAGTTTGTGATCCAAAATTTTTTAACAATAGGGAAAAGGTCCCTCAGTCTAGCAGTCGCGTTGCTATGCAACGCTTAGATAGTGCTACTGACGCACGGCATCAACAATTTTGTATGACAATTTTCCCAATGCCCGCTATATAGGTGCTTTTAAATCTCTTTGGTAATACCCAAATTGTAAGGATATATAATAAATATTAAAATAAAGTAACCTAAATTACTCCTTATTACATCAGCTACCTGTCAATAGAAGTCCCGTCGTAATCGGCCTAGCCATTTCAGAGATTAGCCATTACTAACAGACAGACAATAAAAACTTTTTTTTTTTAAATGTGACCGCCTTCAAAAACAACCACAAAAAAGGCTAAAATAACCTACAAAACTTTTCTTTCGGAAGTCGGTGACTTTTTTTATTAATTTCATTGTCTTTTTTGCCACCGACAAAAAGTTTTTATTTTACTCTTTTTAGTATATATATTCAACCAACATTCTTGTCAAATACATAAGTTTCTTACATGTGCACTAGAATTTCGTAATCCGTAGCACCGGTAATAACATCGTTAACATCTCTTTCATTCATTCCCTATCTCAAAAACTACTGAACCGATTTTGATGAAATTTGCAGTATTCCCTAAGTTGAACGATACCTAGTACAACAAAAAAAGAATTACTTAAATCGGACTTGTAGTTCCGGAGATATACGAACACGAACATAATTTTCTTACTTGAGGAGTTGTACCTTCCATCATCAGCTCAGCTTCATGAGATGATGATTTCTATACGCAAGTACTTGAATTACTTCATAAGATTTGCGAAAAACTATGTGTCAGCTAATAAAATTTGAGGGTTGCCCTCGATTTCTCCAAGATCCAATCATCAGATCCTGAAATGGTGACAATGGGACCACACAGGAAGCACCAGCTTTCGATTGAAAAAAGAATCATGAAAATCGGTTCACCCAGTCGCAAGTTATGAGGTTACAAACATAAAAAAAAGAAAAAAAAAAATACAGTCGAATTGATTACCTCCTCCTTTTTTTGAAGTCGGTTAAAAATAGTAATACATTATTTTTCAAACAAAAAAGAATTTTCCAGATCGGTCCAAGCGTCTTCGAGAAATCGGAGGAAAAACAAAAAAAAAAAAAATCCGACGCATTGGGGTTAACCCTCTTCCTTTTTGCGAAATCGGTTAAAAATTCGCAATAGCACAAACATATTTTTCCACCACGACATTGTAAGTAACCTAACTTAAGGTTCTATTTGTTTAAGAATGTAACCCTTATACTGGTTGTGAGAACCGGTTGCTCGTCGACAACCTTCAAACACGTACAATGTCCAGGGAATTACATTTTAATAAGCATATGCATTCAATATGCATGAAACGAACTTGGCTTGAACAACCAGGTAATTATATCAGTTGAGTATAACCATGTCTTTGAAAATTTCGACAGTCGGGTATACCAGTGTCCTTAAGAAATTGATGTAAAGTTATTATCTTTTTTGTAGTATCAAATTCATTGATTGTAAAAAAAAACTTAAGACAAAAAGGGCAATCAGTCATGCCGTATTCGGTTTGACCTTACGATCAATCCGAAGGTGTTTTTTTAAACCCACGGTTATCAATGACCAGATGTTTCGTAAATTATCGATTAATTCTTAATTCCTTACCTTTGAAACACTTTTTATCCCACACAATAACTCCGAGGTTGACACCTCATTAAAAAAAAAAACAATAAAAAAAATCACACAACACTTCTTTTGTGCATGGACACTAACACATTCCACATGAAGAAATAAGAAGAAAAATTAAGAAAAAAAAAACTTTATCACATTATTTCGAATTTTGAATTTGGAACACACGTACGATTTAAACAGAATACGTTAGAAGAATGTTAAATTTTCAATTTGAAAATGGAGATTCGTGTTCGTAAATGTTCGTTGGGTCTCGCATCGCGGCCGCGCGTTCTACGTCGGGAGGTGCACTGGCTGGTTGCGCGGGCGCACGCCAAACGGCCTTAGCCAAAGAGGTCTTAAGTTCCATGTAGGCGATTGTCGACTTTATAGCGTAGCTTTTGCCTATGTCTTTACTTATTTTTTGATTGGAAATTATTCAACGGGATCATTTTGATTATTTAAATTATGTTTTTTTTTTTAAATCGTTCTCCTTTTCTGTTTAATTACTTTGTGGAACTCGATATAGTTAAATTCATTGTCCGGGACACGTCAGGCTTTATTGCTTTTTCAAACGTGAAAATATCATCAAATGAGTCCTCCCACGCTGAGTGAAGCGAGAGGGACTATCTGACTCCTATCGACTAAAATACACAGTATTTCTTAAATATCCCTTTACGTTTCAGGGTCACGGTTGCCTGTGTAGACAGTCCCCATTCCGAGTTTCATTGCCTTGTCGCTGTTGTGGTTTTCACTGTTGATTCTGCCTTTTAGGAGTTGCAGTGTTTTTGGTGAAATGTGGTGAAAGACGATTTAATTTTAATATAAAACAGAATATTTTGGTGATGATGATGACACACGAACAAACAGACAGATGGGCACTTAAGAGCGTATATTCCGAAAGTTGGCAACATCGCAAATGGTTGTCAAATATTAACAAGTTTTAATTAATTTAGCATCGTTACTGTATGAAAATAAAAAGTATGGCTCTGTAGTGCACTAAATAATTGATAAGAGAATGCAATATTTAATATCATAACACCAAATAATATTTACATCTAAAACTACATATTATGTAGTTTTAGATATAAAAAAAGCATTTGGAAACTTTCCAAATGCCTTTTATACACCTGAAAAGGTTACAACATGAAATTCAGTGTTTTAATCGTATTCCTATATCATTTTTTTAGTGCACTACAGAGCAATATTTCTTGTTTTCATACAGAAAATTTGCCAAATTAATTAAAACTTGTAAATATTTGACAGCTTCTTGCGACGTTGCCAACCTTCAGAATAAGAAGCCTTAATAAAAACTGTTTCCAAAATAGTAATGAAAATGGCTAGACAGAAGAAGATTCTCATCTTTTATAACGTTAGCAACAATCTAGTTTTGATATCCACCAGCCATCAAAACTGTAAACCCAATGATAACATGCTCCTCGAACTTCCAAGACATTATAACGGCTCGCCGTCTGATTATCATGCATAGCAACCGGAACATTGTACGTGTTAGTACTACCGGTCCTTGTGGCTTAAAATACGAGTAGTTGAATGAATCACCAAAATTCAAAGATTTTCTGCCGTAGGTTCGAATCCTGCCCGCGGATCGAATTTTTCCTTTCCTAAGAAAATTTTTGAAATTCGCTACGCATGCGTTAATGCGTTTAATATTTAAAAATCACCAAAATTCATTTAGGGTTCCGTACCTCCGCTCTCTGTTGATCCCGGCTGACATTTACAGATTTACAAGCTGTCGCCAGCAGTTTCACTCGCTACAACTCTAAAATTATCCCACGGGAAGATATGATCGGGATAAAAAACTATCCTATGTGGTATTTAAGTGTACTAACTATCTGTGTACCTTTCAACCAAATCCATTCAGTGGTTGTTGCGTGAAAGAGGAACAAACGTCCATCAATCCAAACAAACTTTCACGTTTATATTGTTAGTAGGATAGAATGACAGTCGTTAATCACGGTTAGCAGCTTTAAGTCTGACAACCAGTCTTTCCAACAGTTATCGTATTACCCAGTTACTGGGTTGTGGAGGCCAGATAGGATAGGCAGTCGTTCCATGTAAAATACTGATATTCAGCTGCATCAGGTGCGACTGTAAGCCGACCCCAATATAGTTAGGAAAAGACTAGGTAGATAATGACCTCCGCTCTTCGTCTATCTCCAAGTTGTATCTCATAAACCATGGTAGTGAGACAGTTCGAAATTTCACAGATTATGTATTTCTCTTGCTGTTAAAACAACAAGTGGTATAATACTAACGACGATAACACTTCAAAAACGTAGCATTTATAACAACTTTATCAAATACTTCGCAATCCTATTCTTCTAATATCTAAACTATCGCCACCGCAGTCGCCATCACGTCAAAAAACACAATATGTCATTTCATTGATCCCTTTTTTACCTGACCCCGGGTCGAAACAGGTGGTAAATGACACCTGTCGCATTGAGTTCATAGCACACATGGCTCTTTGGTTGATTGATCACACTCAGTTGGGACCCGCGGGATGAATGAACTAGAGAAACGTTATGAATAAAAGTGATGCAACATGAATTGTATAAGAACTGCTCAAGAACTTATTTTTATGGTTTGATGGCTTACTCAGCACACGTAGCATGACCAAATTCTATGTGCATTCTTTCTACCAAGATTTAACCATGTAATTTCATCGTTATTTCTATACGATTTGAGTGTTTATTTGTAAGAATATGACACGATCCGTACACCATTGACGAACAAAAACATTTAATTTCTACATTTTAAAAATTGTCGTTCTTATAACGGCAAAAATCTTTCTACGTTCTGTCATTTTGTCTTTTATTCTGACAAAACTCGTTTCTACGGTGTCATGCTACGCGTGCAGGGGAGGTTGTGTGCTGCTTAACCGAATAATATTCTGATCCGAAAAATAAACAAATATTAGGAAAGCGTAATTTTAAAAAGTACTTAAACAGTTGCATTGCATGTTAAACTAGACACACATCATTCCTGAGAGTCCCAAATTAGTTCACATCTCTGTCATATCGTGCGCTCTCGCGTCCGACTTTGCACGTAGCTTGTAAGTGTGTGTTGACCTCTAAAACATACTTACCTACTGACGCAACGTGAATCAATCAATAGTAAAAACATTCACTTGTTTGTTGAGTAAGATATGTGATGTCATATTGACTTTGTAATGATGGTAATTACATTATGTAGATAGACTTAAATATAGCTTCTTCGTCAGTAAGTGATTGTGGGCTGTTTGTAATGGTACTTTAGACTTGAGCATTCGCTTCTAATCGTCGATCGAGCATTCACCGTTGTTAATTTTGTCGAACTGGACAACGAACAGAGTCATGCAAAGCTACGAACATATTCACGATCTTTCTAACGAACGCTCTAGTCGATGGTCGTCAAAATGTTTTTCTTTCATGATAATGTCAAATTTGACGGTCCGCTCTGCAAAAAGCTCGCTAGAACGTTCGTTAGAATGCTCGCTAAAACGCTCTCGTTTCTTTTTCCCGTGCCTATAGCCAAATGGCAAGCGACATTCGCTAACGTTCAGCAGTCGCTAATACATTTTCAACTTTATACCCCATTGCATAAAGTTGAAAATCTATCACAGATTACAGATCGTTTTCGATTGTTTCGTTCGCTATCGCCCAGCAGTCTTTACTAGATTTTCAACTTTACGTGATGGGGTATGAAATTGAAAATGTATTAGCGGCTGCTGAACGTCAACGATTGTGGCTTGCCATTTGGCTACAGGCTCTGTAATGTACCATTCGCAGGAATGAATTTCGAACCATATTTAAAACATCACCGTGGGATGATTTCCAAAAATAAGGCAAGTGATGTCAAAATATCAAGGACAAAAGTTAACCATTTAACATTAAATGAAAGGACATTCAAGTCCAACCGCGCGTCCAAGACTCGGATTTTGCAAAGGACTTGCTTTTTTTTCATCTGACAAAACGAGTTTTTGTTCAAGTTCCATATAAAGTTTTATATACCAAAGCAGTCAGTAAAGAAAAATCAACCTTAAGTGATGAAGAACATTTCCATACGAGTTTTTCTTTCAATACTGTAAGTGTCAACATTTTTAACAGTTTTCAAGATAAATATTGATGCAGTAAGGTTCAAAATCGTCTGAAAAGATGGACTTTTATAACCTTTTCTATAAAGATACAATAAATAATAAAATAAATGCGATTCGCAAGATCGCAGAGGCGTATCTTTATATGGTTTCTGTTCGTCTTTTTGTTGCCATCTCCAGAACAAATGTACAGCCTTTATTGAACTGAGTTGGTAAACTTGATAGGTGCAATTTTATTTTCATAGTCTTGATTCAACTGTCATCGTTTTGTGCTTCTTGATTCAACTGTCATTTTGAAGATTTTTAGACTTGCTTGGGTGGTCCGAAGTCTGAAATTGTTTGAACTAGTTCGATTGCAGATAGGCAGTCGGGGCATTCGGACGGTGAGTGACTCACCGTCCGATCATGAACAATAACCAAGTCAACGGCGTGTCTAAAAAAAGGACCCCTTTTCAATCATAATCAAATGAGACCTTCCACCCTGGTCAGAGCGAAAGGAACTGTCATACTTTTACTGTATACAATTCACCGTATTCTGTCACCCTCTACCTTCCAGGATCACGGTTACCTGTTTATACAGTTTTTTACCCCGATAGCTTATATTGCTGAATTTGATTTTTTGCCTAAATTGGCGAACCCGAACACAAATTGATATACCCCAAAGAAATACTAATTTCGGCCAGAAAACTCGTGTGTCTATGGTTAGACGATCCCTAATACAGTTTTCCTACCTCTTTAATGCTTAGAAGATGCATCATAAACAAGAAATGTCTACAGCAAATAAATATTTATAGAATACATTACTTTTATGTCTACTGACATCACTGTTATATTCTCCATTTAATAAATAGAAATACTGAACATCAATACAGGTTTAGTCATTTCTGAGATTGCATTGCACACACATACAGCGAGTCTCAAACGGCTACTTTAAGCAATATTCCTAAAATTGATTTACTTCGTGAATTTCCAGCAACGACATTATCTAGCAATTTTTTTTTTTATTCGTAACATGGTAGCGAGTGTCGAAACGAATAGAATTGCTTGTCATGCCTGAACATAGCCTGATCGTAACTTTGTTAAAATTTCCATACTCTTTAGAAAAAGCGAAAAATAATTAGGACCATCTATCTCTTTCCTGAAAGACATAATAGGTGGATAGAGAACGTCTTTGGTAATGTAAAAAAAATAGTATTTGACTAAGTCTCTGAACATAGTCAAGTACTATTTTTTCATCATGATTGTTCAGTAATTCAAAATTGACAAATTTCAAGGAAAAAATTAGTTCCTTCTTCGCACACCAGAGACGCTGTTCCATTTTTTCATTCAAGAAACGCTGTAAAACTGGAAAGACCCTGTAAAGTATAAGAGTGAAAACTCGTGATATGACATGCTATTTTACTGATAATATGAAAATGTAATTATTCCGAAAATTGGAATCTGCTTGCGCCACTGTATGAATAACATAAGAATTGCTAATAACGTTACTGTAAATTCCCGTAGTGAATCATTAGGAATATACAAACCGTTTTAGACCCACAGATATTGTTTTTCCTTTAACCGCTTTAATTTATGCTGTTGTAAGAATATTGATGTTCAAACTTGATTCTCAAGGTATTTGACATTTATGTGTCTCATTCAAACGAGTTCTGGAGATTTAAAGTTATATTTTTTTTTAATCAAATAATATTTTGAAGAGAATCGGTGTGAACAACGTGACTGGTGTCAAGCTGAACTTGCCTCTGTTAGTCTGTGGATGGGTATCCATTCTCTTTTTCCTCTTTTTTTACGTGTAAAAATCATCAAATGAGTCTTCCCACACAGGGCAGGACAGGAGGGACTGTCAGACTTGTACTGACTAAAATCCACGGTGTCTTTCAATAGCCCTTTACATTCTGGGGTCACGGTAATTCGTGAGTCCCGAGACCCCGGCAGGCTTTGGCCCTCTAGAGCGGGGGCCCCGTTATTATGCTGACACCCTTTAAGGCGCGCGTGGAACACAGCGCGCCGTCGACCCGGGCATGGTTCATGGTTGGACAGCGAGTCTCCCATTATATTGGGGTCGGCTTCATATCGAACCAGATTCAGCAGGATATCAGTATTTGACATGGACCGACTACCTATCGGACCTCCACAACCCAGTAACTGGGTAATACGATACCCCATGGGGAGACTGGTTCTACGATCATGAAATCCACAAATGACAGCCGGGACCAACGGCTTTACGTGCTTTCCGAGGCACGGAGGAAACTCGCTATGACAGATGGTCACCTATCCACAGACCAACCTCGTCAAGCGCGGCTTAACTCGCAAGATCGGCCTGTGCGACTGTATAATTATTTAGCCACCAGTTCCTCACATTTACCACAAGTTCACTTATCGTAAAAGCTGTTCTATCGCTGTCAGATTACTTTTTGTGAGAATCTAACCCATGACCTTATGTTCAAAAGCAGATATTACAACTATTACACTGTTACGCAATAAACAACCTTATAGTTAATAACCGTGGTGGATTAATGATTGCAAAAATGCTTCTCGTGTGATAGAGACAGGTGGTTTACCTTCGATAGTGTAATAGTATGTAACCATCATCAATAAAGTTCATTATTGTATGCTACTTATTCTTTGAGAGCAGTGAGGGCCCGGTGGTATCAGTCCCGACTTACGAGTTGTAGGTCGTGGATTCGAACTCTGCCAGGCGTAATACTTTGTGTAATTTATTTCATCATAACTGCTCTCAAAACGGTGAAGGAAAACATCGTGAGGAAACCGGCGTGTCCTAAAACCAAATTTAAGCTAAAAAGGTTATCGAGATCCTGGAACGTAAAGGGCTAATGAGAGAATACCGTGGATTTTAAAACTGTACGAATCTGACAGTCCTTTTGGCTCCACTCTGGGTGGGAGGACACATTTGATTATTTTACGACGATGTTTATAAAAACTACGGTAAAAATCAAATTAAATACGACATAATATCAAAGCCTAAAACTCAAAAAGTTTTTTTTCAATACATGACTTTAATATTATATGGTAAGGAAGAACCAAAAACTAATTCAAATTACATAAAGTTATTTTATTTAAACTTCGAATTGTGGCAACAAAAGACATCAACGCGCACTAATAAGAAAGGTGACAATAAAAGAAAGCATTTTTTTCCCTTTCTCATTATAAGATAACTTTTGTCTAGTAAAAGATAACTTTCTGAACAACGAAATCTTAGTTTGTTTATAGATTTGTTACCTTTTGTGTCATAAGCTAATAAAAAAATCTTGGATTTTCTTCAGTTAACATTTTTTTATTGTGAAAAAATCATCAAATGACTCTTCCCGCCCCCGGGGAGATAAGGGAGGACAATGAGACTAGTACTGACTAAAATCCACATTTTCCTTCCATAGCTGAGTCCTTCCTAAAATAGTCTCCTAACTAGATATCTACATGATTTTCTGCCAAAATAAACCTTTTTTTTTAGCGTGGTAAAATCATCAAATGAGTCTTCCCACCCCGGTCAGGGCGGGAGGGACTGTCAGACTTCTACTGACTAAAATCCACGGTGTCCTTCAGTAGCCTGTTATGTTCCGTGGTCACGGTAAGGAAATAATCCCGCGACCCCGGCAGGCTTTGGCCCCCGTCAGCCAGAATAAAGCTGCAGAAAAACTTGACTCTGTCCGTCTTCACGTTAACAGTGCCATCTATACAAAAGTAATGTTAAACAGAAAAGTTTATAAACGGAGTCGCTTTCAAGTTTCGCTTCAGTAAAGTAGTAGTAGTAAAGCATTAAAAAAATAGATGGCGCTGTTATATGTTATTTTTAGTTGCGCCTGAGCATATAAAACAAAATTATAATGATACCTATTTTATAGATTTTACAGCACAGGGTTGTATTAAACTCGCATTATTTTACGATAAAAATCTTAATTTTAATATTTCTTGTAATAGAAGCGTGCGTTCCTTTCATGGCTTTGATACACTGCTAAATGGTAGATATATGTATAATGGTATTTTTCATCCCGAAAAAAATACTGACAATGTATATTTGCAAAATTTTGAGATAGTGGTTGAGGTGTGAGATTCGCATTTATAATATTGGTAGATTTTATATGCTATTTCTGATCATTTTCAACGTATAGATGTAACCGTAAAAGGCATATTTATAAAAAAACAAGTAAAACAACACAAATACAAAAAATATTTTATTAACATACAAAAAACATTAAATAAAAAAACAATAATTCTAAAAATAAATAGATTTACTCTCTAATCTCGTAATTCTTTTAATAATTACTATATCATTAACATTGAGGACCACATAGTCCTTTGTAATCCTAATTTAGGACTTCACGAGTATTTTTTTTTACTTTTACCCTTGGAGGGTAAGCGAGCTTTTGCGTGACGCATGACGCGACGCTTGCGATATCGAGTCGATAGATTGTCGATTCAAATTCAAGTGTGAACTACGAAAATCCTCTTTACTACTACGATATAAAGGCGCTGCCAACTTATAATCTCAAATAAATAGTGCGATATTTGACCGATATCGTCAATCTATGCAATTCTGTATCGCGTCGCGTTTTGAACAAACTCGCTAACAGTTACCCATGAAACTTTGAGTTAGGGTAATTATAATTATCACAATAATTATTATGATATAACCCTGGTATTTTATAAATTATGTTTCTTCCGATAAACCAACTTCGTTTATTTTAATTTTCTTGTTTTTCATTTTGAAAATGTTGTTATATCTTTTGCAATTGACGAAATCGTATTGTTATCAATATTTTGATATTTTTTATGACATTTGACCACACAAAATCCTAAACCAAGGGCCACGAAAACGACGCTCCAAGCGAAATCGTTTTTTACGCTTACAGCACATGGCGAATTCGCTTGGATCAACGATTTCAAGGCCCTATGTGGGTATTACTTGCAATCTTTATAACGAACATTAGTAAACATGAATTGAATGTATGTGACCAATTGATACTGTGATGAATTATTGTACTCGTATTGTTATAAAATAATGAAATAACGAAAGAATGACCGTGATGACAAAAATAAATTTATAATACAGACATCTAGAGAAAATTCATCATTGAATGTACATAAGTACACACGGCTACACATCAAACTTTTCAGAACCAGTTTGTCTTGGACTCGCTTTACACGTTCTTTCTACACATTGAACGGTCAGCTTATACTAGTTTTGCATAGTTGATGTGTAGCCGTGTGTACATACGTTCCCGCGTAAGACGTCAAAATACCCAAAAAATATTAATGAACTCCAAATTATTTGATACATTTCTTGTCAAGTGGTTGAGGTGTAATAACCGGGCCACACTTACGTCATTTCCCATTGATTTTTGCGTTAATAGTAATTAAATGCTCATATAAACGACAATTAACGTGAAAATAATGACGGGAAAATAGCCAGGCCAGGACCAAAATCGGTCAGACCGAGTTGCAGTTAAAGAAGTTTGCACTAAATGCATAAAAGGCTAGTTACTAGCACTCTATAAATGAATGATTGTTAAAATATGAATGAACTGTTGAACTACTGATGCAGTGTATGTTCTGATAAATGATTGCTTCAGTGAATTTTCTGATGAACGATTGAACGAATGTCTTGATGGGTGATTAATCTACTGAATGAATATAATGCTGTTGAATGACGTGAGTAAATGTTCTGATTCACGATTGAATCGATTGAATCAGTGAATGTTCCGATGAATGATTGATCTACTGAATGCATTTTGTTCAATGAATGTGCTGTTCAACGATTGATGCAGTGAATGTTCTGATACACGATTGAATCAGTGAATGTTCTGATGAACGACTGATTAAGTGAATGTATCGATGTGCGACTGAGTCAGTGAATTTACTTATGAACGACTGATAAAGTGTCTATGTTATAAAGTTTGACTGTTTCAGTGAATGTTCTGATGGACGACTGATTCAGTGAATGTTTCGATAAGCGATTGATTCCGTGAATTTTCTTATGAACGACTGATGAAGCGTATGTTATAATGTTTGATTATTTCAATGAGTGTTCTGATAAATGATTGATTTAGTGAATGTTCCGATGAGCGATTGATTCGGTGAATGTTCTGATGAACTACTTATTCAGTGAATGTCTCGATAAGCGATTGATTCAGTGAATGTTCTGATGATCGACTGATTCAGTAAATGTTTCGATGAGCGATTGATTCAGTATATTTTCTTATGAACGACTGATGAAGCGTATGTTATAATGTTTAATTGTTTCAGTGAGTCTTCTGATAAATGATTGATTCAGTGAATGTTCTGATGAACGACTGATTCAGTGAATGTATCGATGAGCGATTGATTCAGTGAATGTTCTGAAGAACGACTGATTCATTGTATGTATCGATGAGCGATTGATTCAGTGAATAAATTATTGATTAAGTGAATTTTCTAATAAATGATTGATTCAATGAATATTCTGATAAACGATTGAATCAATGAATGTTCTGATGAATGATTCAGTTTACGTTCCGATGAATCACTGATTTAGTGAATATTACGCTGAAATATTTAAAAGTTTTAAATTACATCTTTGCTTCTCTATTCCTGTTAAAACTATTTACAAAGGCACACATGTTTGTAGACTCCGAGTTTTTTTTTTAATTATTTTTTTAAACTAAGGGTTAACAAGTTTGTCGATCCAGGGTACAAACTTCTGTATATTGGTGTAGACTCCTGGTAAATGTTCTCGTCCGCAGCCGATGCCCCACGACACGAGCCCTATGAGGGTGCTTCGCCCTTCGAGTTTCATCGTGAGGGGACCTCCGCTGTCGCCTTGGCAAGAGTCGCGGCCACCCTGGGAATGGGAAAGTAAATATTTTTTATAGTGATTGATGGCGAATCTATGAATACATCTTGTTGGACTACTGAATTACCGTGACCCCGTAACATAAAGGGGTATTGAATCAGAAAATCCACGATAAAAAAATACGTGTGGCACTTGGGGACTGTCGCGGTAAAGCTATTGCTGCATTACTTATGCATTTTTTTCAGGATAGTGATCAGCCACGTCAACCAAGTGAAACGTCAAGAAAAACAAACACCATGCCGAAGTCTGCCGAACTGAAACGACGTTAGACGATGCGGGGTGTTAGGTTTATTTTCGTTGCGGAAATTCCTGATTCGGTCGCCGCAATCAGCGAGCAGATGGCCGATGGGGTCGAAAAGTGCTAGAGTGGAGACCACGGACTAGCAAGCGCAGCGTAGGACGTCCACCAGCAAGGTGGACAGACGACCTTATAAAGATCGCCGGAAGACGCTGGATGCTGGTCGCTTCCAACAGGTATATGTGGAGATCAAAAGGGGAGGTCTATGTTCAGCAGTGGACGTCCTATGGCTGAGATGATGATGATGATGATGAAGAGCTTAAAAAGAGTTCTTGTCCTGGAACACCTCGAGCCAGCCCTCATAGTATAGTATTGCTTATTGATATAACCTCTTTGTATCCGGCACACAGGAACACATCGTGGATGGTCTCCCGTCGTCCCGCGGCTCTGAACCAACGCTGACAACGTTCGTTAGGTATCACCTCTACGTCTACTTCCTGAAAAATGAAAGAAACGAGGTTTTAATCTAGAGACTGCTGCGGAGCGTGCAGCGTTCGCGCGTTCGATTCCCGCACGCAACAAATATTTGTATGATCTACAAGTAGTTATTTCGGGTCTGGGTGTTTGTGCATGCATGTGAGTTTACTTGTAAGTTTGTAAGCGCACCCACGTTAAATTTTAGAATAATATTTTCAAGTTGACATGACATGTTATTAATATCAATTTACTTCAATTCAATTTAATTATAAAAACTGGGTATAACGGCGTGCTGTTAATTAATAATTTTTCTACTAACATATTGTTTAAGTTACATTGTTACTAACAAAATTATGGACATTTTAGTAGTCTGAATTAAACGAATTTTTATTTTTTCATTTTATTATTAACATGGGACCATCTGTAAAATATACCAAATCCAAATCGGTCCACGCGTCCTTATAAACACAAAAAAAAAGATTCCGGAAAATTGAGAAACTTTTTGTTGAAGTCGGATACAAATAGAAAGGGCCCTGGAGTTGTACCTTGAAGAACACCTATATCATAGGCAACAAATGAAAGTACCTGTAACACGGATGGCACGGAGCTCTGTCCGTGTCTCGTTCGCCCCCAGCCTGCGACTGTCGCCATCTTGCCGGCTAGCTTCATCTGCTTCTGTGGTAGACACACCTGGAATTAAGAATTATGAGGTTTAATCAAAAAATATTCAAAATAATGCATTTAAATTACGGATTTCACAATAAAATGCTAATAGACTCGAGCATTTACTTATAAAAGAAAATCAAGTATTCGTCGTTTTTAATTAATGTCGAACTGAAAAACGAACAGAGGCAGAGACAGAAGTCGGCTCGACAAAAAGCTCGCCAGAGGCCTTATCATGAGTTTTCTTCTGACGTAAAGTAAACTGGAAGTTAGACCTTTTCAAATTGATAAATTTCAAGGTAACTGTCAAGGAAGCTGTTCCATTTTTAGGGTTCCGTAGTCAACAAGGAACCCTTATAGTTTCGTCATGTCCGTCCGTCCGTCCGTCCGTCCGTCCGTCCGTCCGTCCGTCCGTCTGTCCGCAGTTTAGCTCAGAGACGCACAGTACTAGAGAGCTGTAATTTGGTGTAAATATACGGATTTGTTGTGCCAAAAAAGTGGTAAAATAAAATCTCGTAAAATATTTTTTTTTAGGGTACCTCCAGTACTTACACGTAAAGTGAGGATTTTTTTTTTCTCGCGTACCCCTTAGTGTGGGGTACCATTAAATAGGCCTTTAAAAAATAATGATAGTTTCCATTAACAATTTCTTGATAAAAAAATTCATTTGTGAAATATTAAGCTTTAAAGTGTTAAATTTTGCTCGATTCGAGTGTCCCCCCCCTCTACCAGCTAAACGGTTATGTTTGGGGGTGTGAAAAAATTCACAATAGTAGTACATATAACGAAGTTTAAAAGAAAATTATCATGACTAAGTAGGCTTTACAACTTTACGAGTAATAGTCGACCAACTTATAAAATGTACTTGATATCATATTTTCTTAAACAAAATGTATCGGAGACAACTGCAAATGTAAGTTTGTCAACTTTATTTTTACAGCTTTTATAGGTATGTTTTTTGGGGATAGGTAGGTTTTTATCGTCAACTAATTTTAACAAAATTCAAAAAAAGGAGGAGGTTCTAAATTAGTTGTACCTAATCTTTTTTCTTATGTATTTTCCCCGATTTCTCAAAGACTCCTGGACCGATTTTGAAAATTCTTCTTTTTAAAATTAAATTCAGCGAATCAGTTTAGTTAGTTCGCATAAGTATTTTGATGGGTAACTACGGAACCCTACACTGTGCGTGGCCGGTTTTTTCCACACAAGAAACGCTGTAAATACTTGAAAGACACTGTTAAGTAAAATAGTGAAAACTCGTGATTAGGGTACTATACCCTTATCACGGGGTGTGGTGTGCGCAGAAGAAACTAATTTTTTCCTTGAAATTTGAATCGTTAGAATGCTCGCTGAAACTCTTTTAATTGTCTTTCTGTAATGTAACAAACACGATCAAAAAGATCTGCTGGATCTACAGAATGGCAAAATCAGCAGGATGGCTCTAATTTGCAGGATGCCAGAATCTACCGAATACCGGAATCAGCAAGATCTTCAAGATTCTTCAAGATAATGGAATCAAGGTATGCTAGAATCTATAAACGATGCAGGAATCTACTGGATATCTGCTAGATGCGGAAAAAACTGGTCTTTTTGGACGTAAGAGGTCAAAGAATGAGCCATCTGCGAGATACTATAGTCTACAAGATATCAGCAGGATGATTCTAATTTGCAGGATGCCAGAATCTACCGAATACCGGAATCAGCAAGATCTTCAAGACTCTTCAAGATAATGGAATCTGGGTATGCTAGAATCTACACACGATGAAGGAATCTGCTGGATGTCTCCTAAATGCTGGAAAAACTGGTCTTTTTGGCTATATTCAGGAGAGATAAAGACTTACTGGTAAAATATGCTGCTTGAACACAACCCCCCTGTCCAGCTGCACTAGAGCCACGTCGTTCCGGAAGTCAGCTGGCTCATACGACGGATGCACCTCCTTCCGTTGTACCGCGAACTCTTCGTGAGAGTACCTCTCGCCTGAATCTCGCACGTCCCACTCTCCTAGACGAACACGAAGCTGGTTGTTTGGGGTCCTGGAATGTTTAAGAAGACAGAATATGAGCTTCAAATGTACTAGTATTACTTGAATAAGTTTTTTTATCACAGTTTCTGAAGTCCATCCAAAAGGTTGTCTGAAAGATATTGCTATAAGCGATAAGACCATCGTTGTACCCTTAGAATTAAATTAAAAATAAAAACCACCCAGGACAAATGTTTGTGTGATGAGCACGATCATTTGTTCTGTGTCTGGGTGTAATTTATCTATAATATGAAATATGTATGTATTTAGAAATATGTAAGTATGTATATCAGTTGTCTAGTACCCATAACACAAGCTCTGCTTAGCTTGGGACTAGATGGCGTTGTGTGATAGTTGTGAAATATTATTATTATTAATTAACAGTAGTGTAAGTTTATGTTTTTTTTACTATGGTGTACCATATAGTATATTATGTTCTCTTCTGTTCTGTTATACTTCAAACCGTACAACAGTATAAACAGCAAAAAAAAATCATTTCTGTTTTGCAGGAGCCCCTCAGTTATTTATTTGATTCTGTTTTTGATATTCGTTGATATAGCGACAACGAAAATACATCATCTGTAAAAATGTCAACTGCCTAAATTGCATGATTCATGAGATGACAGAGGGACAGACGGACATTCGTTTTACTCTAAACAACTTCTAATTTTCAATTATTTTTTTACTATTTTTGAGAATTAGGGAAAAGAATTATAAGGTAATCACACAAAATAACTATTTCGTATGTAATTAATAATTATGCACGTTGTTTCTTTTTTTCGTAGAACATGAATTAATGTTTTAGAAAGAAGCTTTTACAAAGTTATTTTTGCTAAATCATCAATTAGAATGCACGTAATCATATTAAATCACCACATCAATCACGTTTTAAATCAAAATAAAGTAGCAGTCAATCAAATCTCTTTCGAAACAGCTCTTCAATTCAAACGGATGTAGTACATAGCCATTAGTTAGTCATCTTAGAATGTTTCTTATGTAAGATGGATTAGTATAAAATATCATCTTTCATCCTTGACTTAATGATTTGAGTATCTATTGCGTAAATAACTGAAAGCCTGTGTTTTTTGGGCATGCCGGCGGCGAATAAGACCACCGAAGCGGAGAGGAGAGAAGATGTGTTTGGATAACCAATCAGATGTAAACTGAAGCTAAGCGGAGAGGAGATGTGGACATCTGATTGGTTATTCAAACACATCTCCTCTCCTCTTTGGTGGATACTGAGCCTAATAACTCACTGTCCGCGCCTCAAAGAGTGTCAGCACAATGACGGAGCCTCTTTTAGAGGGCCAAGGAATGCCGTGGTTGCGGCACTAACAAATTACCGTGACCTAGGAACGTGGGCTATTGAAGGACATCGTGGATTTTAGTCAGTACAAGTCTGACAGTGATCCTTCCCTGCCCTGGGAGGACACATTTGATAATTTTGCCACGATAAAGAAAATGTCTCTGTTTTCAATATCTGTGTTGTCTGCATATTATATAAAGAGTTATTATGCTCAGAGTCTCTCTGCGTGATCGACTCAGAAATGAGGAAATTAGTAGACGAACCAAAGTTGCCGACATAGCCCAACGAATTAAGCAAGTTGAAATGGCAGTGGGCAGGCCAAATAGCACGCAGAACTGACGGCCGATGGGACCGTAGAGTTCTCGAATGGAGACTACACACCGGCAAGCGCAGCATAGGACGTCCACCTACAAGGTGGACAGACAAACTTATGAAGACCACAGGATCACGCTGGATGCAAGCCGCTTCCAACCAGTCCTATTGGAAGTCTATAAGGAAGCCTATGTCTTACAGCATCCGCCGGAAACGGACACGACAACGAACTTTGCTGAGCGATTTTCGATTTCAATTTATCGTCGGTTCTTCCTTCCTCATCGCATAGTAATAGACTAATAAAGATTATAGTAATTTATCCTTTACACATTTTTGCTCTAAAAACACACTAATTTAAATCCTAATAAACAGATGTAGATACGGACATGTTATTGAATCGTATATTACATAAGACATTATGTAACAAACTGTTACGATCACAATTAAAAGAATTCCAAGTTTTTTGTTAAACTATAATGACCAGAATACACGGTTCACTTTTGCCTTTCAAAGTTGTATTCAAGAAATGGAATTATGCAACGTTTTGGATCCACACGTTTCAACCGAACTGTTTTTATTTATTTTGGTTTTTTATTGAGGTCGACTGTCAGTCTAATCGGATGCTTTTCATGAAGAAACTGCATAACTCTTCTCCATGCGGTAGGCAGGCCACATCACTCGTAGAACTGACAACCGATGGGGAAGAAAATTTCTCGAGTGGCGACCACGGACCGGAAGACGCAACGTAGGCAGGCCTCCCACTTGGTGGACCGACGACATCGTGAGGGTCACGGGCAGCCGATGGATACAAGTGGCGAATTGTCGTTCGGCGTGGTGGTCTAAGGGGGAGGCCTATGTTTAACAGTGGACGTCTTCCGGCTGATGATGACGAAAAGTAAAAATCTTTTTTTATTAATGGTTTTTTTTTTACACTCCCGCTGGATAAATTCCGGGATACACACGGGCGAATCCGTTAGCAACAGATAGTGTTATAATATCATTATTATGAGTCACTAAAATGTGAAAGTCAGCAATTACGAACAAAAAAATAGACTAGACTGAATTGTAGGTGAAATTTCAGCTAAATTGAAAAATACTGAGAAATTAACGATAATGATCGTTAAGGTTTTTTGGACTAATTGCTTTGCGGTGGCGTGAAATTAAATAATTTTGAGCGGCTTCAATAAAACAAGTAGAATCCATGGACTGAATAAAGTAGAAAAATAGACTTTTATTTATTTCTACGAAATAGAATCATCAAAATCGGTTCACCCAGTCGTAAGAAATGAGGTAACAAACATAAAAAAGTCACAAACGAATTGAATTGAGAATCTCGTCTTTTTTTTAAGTCGGATAAAATAATGAAATAATCTTTTATTTTTTAAGATATAATTTGATCTTTTTATCACTACTTAACGATAATGGAAGCCGTAAGCCTAAATAGTTAAACGGGATTAAGACTCCGTTGTCCGCCTATCTGTCTGTCCGTCACCAGGTTTACCTCATCAACCGTGTTAGCCAGTTGAAATTTTCATAGATGATATTTATTCCTGTTGCAGTTATAACAATGTATTCATATACTCAAAAGCAGAATAAAATAAATGGGGCTCCCATACAAAAGACATGTTTTTACTTACTACCTTTATGTTTTACTTAATTTTTAATGAAAAACAAGCCGATTTTTAATTAAAATATCTAGTTAGGAAAGAATTCGCATATTTTAAAACGTGGTTCCTTTTTTAAATCGTTGTAAAATCAAATGAGTCCTAACCCAGGGTAGGGCGGGATCACTGTCAGACTCGCACTAAATAAAATTCACGGTGTACTTTAATATCCCTTTACGTTCCAGAGTCCCGGTAATGTGATAAGTCACGCGACCCCGACAGACTTTGGCCCTGTCCAACCCACACTGAGCCAGCGTGGTGGGTAATGGCCCACTCCCTCTCACAGGGAGGAGACCTGTGTCGCAGCAGTGGGAACATTATAGGCTGATGATGATGATGATGATGAGTCCTCCTACCCTGAGAGGTGGGGAAGAGACTGTCAGATTCTTATTGGCTAAAATCCGTCCTGTTCCTTTGGTGCTAAGCGCTACGGGGCCATGGTTAAAGATTCCCATGTGATTCTGGTTCGAAAATCCCATGGGATCCTGCTTAGGTTACTAGGAGCCGCCATCATCGGCGCACACAGAGTATACGTAAACCCTCAAATCAAAGAAATAGGCAGATAGAACGCCCAGAACACGCGAGTGGGTCCACCAAAGTTAATACAATATCAAATCAAATTACATTCCATAATGTTTTCTTTGTTGAAGACAACAACTTTTACAATGGTTAAAGACACGTGACGGCATATTTTGGCAAACAACAACAACGACGCGCAGCTTGGTACTGTCGCGACTTTGTATTCGATTTTGATTTTGTATTAACTTTGGTGGAACCACTCGCGTGTTCTGAGCGCTCTATCTGCCTATTTCTTTGATCTGAGCGTAAACAAAAAAAAAAACAGTAATAAACTTACGTGGCCACGCAATGGGCTGCAGTAATCACCCAGCGGTCAGATATCAACGCCCCACCACACGCCAGCTTCTTACTCAAAAACCCTGACTTGATCAGCGCAGCTTGCCACGGGTGGGACCCAAATCCTGTCGAGTGTCCCCCCACAATGCGGTTGGAGCGAGTGAAGTGTTCACCACAACCTGAAAGTGATGATGATGAGTTTTAGAAAAGATGATGAGGGTTGATTGAAACGGAGAATGAAAAACAAAAGAATATCGAGTGGAGATGATGTTTGCTTGTAAGATTTACTATGCATATATTAAAATTTTATGGGGTGACTGGTAATTAGTGTACGATACTTAAACACGTGATTGTAGATCTTTAGGCTCAGTTCATATAGAGTCGCGACGCGATGCAACGTGACGTAGGTAATGATATTGGGAATTGTGTATCTTTTCGTGTAGTAAATAAAGTTAGATTTTGAATCTAAACTACATGTCTTAACCATCACTCGCCAAAAGATCCATGTACAGCTTGGCAAAAAACAGTAGAAAACCGGAAGTCGCTACTGTGGTCTCGCTACCAGCACTATGAATGATTTTATTTTATTTATTCTCACTTATTACGTTAGTTTTATGGCACAATAATAAATCTAACAAACCTACGTCTTTGTTTACATCAAATATCAAAGATTTTAAAACGTTTTCAGCGAGATTAGTTCCGTTTCAAGACGTTCTGGCCAAGCTGTATAAGTTTAATAAAATGTATATAAAAACATAAGTACATAAATATACAAAGAGAAAGATCAGAAAGAAAATTACATAACCAAAGTCAAGACGGATTTTAATAAAAACGTTAATTACTTTTTAACTACTTACCTATATCCTTTTTACATAAGCAAGCGAGAAAATAATTATGAAAGTTATTACTTACGAAATAACAAGCTTTCAATTCGCGTTAAAACTTTTTGAATGGACCAATAAAATTAAATATAATGTCTTGGTTTTTATGTTTCTTTTTAAGAAAGGCCTTTCGAATTATGTAATAGGTCCTGTCAATTGAAAAATTTAAATTAATCCGTCTATAGGGAAGGCCGGTCAAAGCTAATTGTAGATGGCACGACTATAGCTTAGTCTTAATCCGACCAATGAGCTAGTACTATTTTAAAGTACCTATAAGATTTGAACCCATGACGATGCTTGGTACTAGCTATACTAGCGCCATTCGTTTCCCAGTAGCCATCCCCATTGTTTTAGCAATGCGATAATTAGTAAATAAGATTATTTAAAATAAATACTATGGCTACAGTAATATCAGAAAATAGAAATATTCTTAAAATCATACATAATAAATATTATGTTCATTACAATTGATTTAGTACCTAGGGGAGGAGAATAAAAGAAATGTAATAACACTTTACACTAAATAATACATACGTACATAATATACAACATAAAACAAAAATAAAACACACACAAATAATTAATAACAAAACATAAAGGTGCTGATAGACTTGAACATTCACTTGTAACAGAACATAGAGCATTCGCCAACGAAAAACGAACAGAGCCAAAAATCGCTTAAGAACAATTTCACGATCTTTCTAGCGAACGCTCTAGTCAATGCTCGTCAAAAAGGGGAATGCCCGGCGTCCATAGTGCCCCAGGCCCAGAATGGACATCAAATATTAGTCTAAAATTGCAGTGTTTTAGAATCTTAATAATATAGGATATCTGAAAAGTATATTTAAAGAGAGGCCACTATTTTAGAAATGTTAAAAAAGGCAAATGTTTTGGGGTTAATTTTCTATGTGCAAAAGTGTGGGACTGAGAAATACAACAAGTTTTCTTTTTTTAATACTGGTTTATTGATAATGATAGTAAGAGAGCGTTTCTAATATACTTTTGTCTAATTATTATAGGCAGTAGGGTATAAAAAACAATCAATCAATCAATCCATTTAATAATTACATTTCCAATGAGACTTCTCTATCTATCTGTATCTGTTCTTAATAAGTGACTTCTTATCCGTCTAACAGAACGTCCACAATTAGTGCAGCTGCCTTGAGGTACATATCCTTACAAGTGTTGTTGCAGAACAAGGCTTAAGTTACTACCAACCAGCGGTTGTGGCAAACATGATTGTCTTTTGATACCTGAAATAATATTATTATCCGTTAATAATTGGATGATGGCGTAGGCAATACCAAAATCATTTTATGATTAGTATATTTACCTGCCGTGGTACAACCAACTGCTTTAAGTAAGATTTTTTTTCAGGTTTCATCGTATCTACCTATGATTTTGAAATTCGGTTAGATTAAAACCAATTCACACAATGTTCTTCAGTCACTGTAGAAAACGTTATAAATCGTCCAAAATCCGAAACAAGTCCATATAAAGCCAGGTCGCAGTAAAAGAAATTGAAAAAAATTCAAAATACATTCACATTGAGCGCAACATGACAGTGTCAGTCAGTGTAAGTGTCAGAATTAAAATTAGTGTTGTCACTATCACAAAAAAATAAAAACTATGAACCTATTTTATCGATTTCTTTCTAAATGACCGATTTTTGATTATTATTCAAATTCTTTTTTTACAAGAACACTTTAGTTTGTTTATTCATGTTTTATTTTAGTTCGTTTTTATTACAGTACAAGAAAAGCCAAATGGGTATGCCGGTGAGGTTATTGTATTTTTGTTTAATAGATTCTAATCGATTAATTAATGAAAATACTTGAAATGTGATTAGATGCTGGCAATATTTTACCAGCGTTGAAATCAAGAAAACTTCCGTTTTTTTCAATTGATTTACTTTTTTTAACGAATTATTGTAGATTTTAGTGGCGGTTCTTTGAAGACACACAAATACCTATTTTTTTATGGCTAAATTAATGCATGTAGTGTTTTTTCTCTAGTTTACCGTTCACTGTGGGCCTGATTTGGGCAATGTCTTTTTCTCTTCATGAAGATGTCAGACTTGACAGTCGGCTCGGCAAAAAGCTTGACAGAACGCTCGCTAATACGCTCTCGTTTGTTTTTCTGTAATGTAACATTCGTAAGAATGTTTATGCTCAAGTTTATCAGTACCTTTGTAGAAGAAAAAACAGCTTAAACCATTAAAAAGCGTGCTATACAGTGCAATGCTTCAATCATTTTGCAAAACATGCAATCGCATATCAAAGTCATTTTGTTGAAGACGAAGTCATCAACAAAACTGACAAAACGGTGCCTGATGATTATGAAAACGCAGTGCATGGAAAAAGCAGTAAAAGAGATAGATGGACGACGGAACTCAAGTTTTTGAAGTAAGTGAAACTGAACTCAATTGGTTATACTATTCTCTATTAGAACACATGTACATGATGCCGCTGCCATGCCGCCCGCCGCCGCCGCTGCGCTTCCACCGCACCACCAATAGGCGTTTTTTCATTAGATGGCACGGCACCTGCACCGCCGCCGGCGCCGGCGTAGTGCCGGTGCTGGGAAGCAAAAATGTATGAACGCCGGGCCGGTGCCGGCGCCGATAAGTGCAAAAGCGAGCCATACGTTTTCATACATTTTTGCTTCCCTGGCACCGGCACGGGGCCGTCAACATCGCCGGTGCCGGTGTCGTGCCGTCTAATGGAAAAACGCCCATTCGCTATTGTTTGATTTTCGGCGGCGGCGATGCGGCAGCGGCGCGGTAGCAGCTCGGCGGCGTCATTGTGAACATGAGCCCTACCGGTACGACCTTGCCGCTGAGAGCATGACTTAGCACGGGCGGCGAGCGGTACCTAGATCAAATGTTTGAAACACGTCACGAAGCGCTACTGAAACTACGGTTTGTTTATAAAATAAAGTTAAAAATCCACTAAATACAATCCTTAGCTTCAGCGTTGAAGTGGCACAGACAGCTATCGTTAATTATTATTTTGAAGATAGCTCTTAAACGTGGTTCAGATGTACTCATTGCTTAATAGACTGATGTATTGCAATTAGTAAATATAATATTTTTATTTCGTCTTCATTTTAAAGTCTCTTGATATTAGCTTGGAAATTTTTCGGACATCGTATCCAAGTTTTTTTATAATGATCATTTTTTTTTACTTTTTTCCTAATAAATACATAGGTGTTAATTCACCGGTAATAAATACGAGTATTAATAAGTAGAAGTAATTCTTGAGTTCCGTCACCAAAAAAAAAAAAGAAAAAAATTTAAAGCCTAGTTCACAAAATCTCACCGGGAAAACTAGGTCTGGACGGCTTATGGTTTGTGTGTACTGGCACATAATCATCATCACCTTGTACATTATTCCCTTCGTGATAATCCGGCTTATAAAAATCATCCGGTTTCTGCGTAGTCTCATGATACGACGGCTTAACGTGATAAAAGTGATTTTGGTTCCAACTGGGCCGGTTATGACCGGTTTCATCCGGTTCTTGGTGGTTTGTATCCGGTTTTTGGTGGTAATTCGGCTTTGCGTCTGTGTATATTATGATGGGATCTTCGAATTGGTTGGTGTTCGTCTGGTAATCATAGTTTTCGTGTGGGAATGATCCGATCAGTTCTATTAGATCACCTGGTGGAAGTTTTGTGATTTAGTTGTATGTTTTGTATGTTATTGTCTTTTTAGGTTATGATTGGATTGAGGCACTAAGTTGTACTCAAAATAGTGCTGAAGAAGTTACTAAAATACCATCCCATGGTGTGCGTAACGAATGTTCGCTCTAGTCGAGTCACTCGAACAAATTGTTCGCGCACATTCTACAAACGTTTGTGCACATCTAAATACTTTTGAACACGCACATTTGGATACTTTTGTACGCGCACACATGAGCGGTGGACTCGTAATTTGGGTGCGCTCACTGCCACACTCAGTTCAGTAAAAATGTTTGCGCACTTATGTGCTGCACTGTGCGCGAACAAAAGGTTACGGACAGCCTTGCCACTGAGCATGGTGACTGGTGCTTAGAGTCTGCCTCACCACACCTAGGTACTACATTAAAAAAAAAAATTAAATTGACGTCATGACGTAGACACTAGCGCCGCGTCAAAAGGTCATGATATCACGCGCACTGCAGAATTACTGCACAAAAAAAAATTCGCTGCACAAATTGTGCTGGACTCTATTTTGGTGGAACTGTACCATATATTCTTAGTTTTTAAAGAGTATAGTGTGTTATTGTAATGTTCACAAAAAAATGACTTGAATAAAAAATTATGGTTTATCGATTAGCGTTTTGAAATATTTATCGGTTTATTAAGTACCTATGTGTGTTTTTCTTTGTGACTGTAACTGTTTTCAGTCATTCTTATCCTATTATTCAATTTATTCTAAAACTAGGTGTTGACATCAGCTAGCCTTCTTCAACTCAAAAAATGCCCCATACGAAGATAAAATAGGAATAAAAATCTGTGGCAATCCAGATAAACTATCTGTGTACCTAATTTTATCCAGATCGGTTTAGTAGTTTTTGCGTAAAAGAGGAACAAATTATCCATCCATCCAAACAAACTATCACGTTTATAATATAAGTAGGCACTAGGGAGATTCCGTTTTAATTGAATTTCGACTTTGAGTCAATACAATTAATATCAAAGCATTTATTGTACTTTCTTTTTCGCGTCTATGAAAAAATATTTTAAGTGTTCCGTTCTCTAAAGATAAAACGGGACCCTATACTATAACTAAGACTTCGCTATCTAAATGTAAATAACTCAAAAGTGACTGACTGACATAGTGATCTATCAAGGCACATCCCAAACCACTGGACGGATCGGGCTGAAATTTGGCATGCAGGTAGATGTTATGACGTAGGCATTCGCTAAGAAAGGATTTTGATCAATTCTACCAACAAGCGACATCTACGTTACCGACATCCACGCGAACGAAGTCGCGGGCACAGCTAGTCAGTCTATAAGCACAGCTATAAGTCTGTCACCAGTCACCAGGCTGTATGTAATGAACTGTAATCATCATCAGCCTATAATGTTCCCACTGCTGGGACACAAGCCTCCACTCTATGAGAGGCGCAGTGCGGATTAGTGGATGTTACATATCTTCGAATTTTTGGTTCTAGGACATAGGTATCCTCATGATGTTTTCCTTCACCTTTTTGAGAGCAGTGATGATGAAATAAATTACACAAAGTAATGCGCCTGCCTGGATTCGAACCAACGACCTACAATTCGTAATTCGAGACCGATACCACTGGGCCACCACTGCTCCACAACACAGTAACTGGGTAAATACGAGATACCTATCGTACTATGATAATACATAGAAAACGCCAGATGAACTATCCGTATTGAATATTATCAAATTAACACGAACAATGCTAGAAGCAAAAGCTTGTAAATAATAAACTTCGATTTAGGTACGTAGTAAAAGGTAAATCTACAATTGTTAAAAGTTTAAAACCATGAAACCTCCGACACTGGGCAGAGCGTAATGCTATCAGACTCGTACCGACTAAAATCCACGGTGTTACTTTTACGTTCCAGGTTCACGGTTATACCTGTTAAGACAATCTCGCGACCCAGGGAGGCATTTAGCCCGCTATGCCCGTCAGATTGTTGACAAATCTTTGAAGCGCGCATGGAACACGTCGTCAACCTGGGCATGGTCCCGATCGAACGGCAAGTAACCCATTACGTCCTCGCTGCAGGAACAATAGATCCCTTTGTCCAACAAATCAAACAGCTTAGAAACATACAGCTCGAAAGTCCAGCAAGTGTCAAGTCAACTAATAGCCCGCCGTCAAGCCGTCACGGCTAACAAGCACTTATAGCTTACAGCTTAAAGCGCTAGAAATCGAGCTGCGAGTGAAAATTGGAGTGAAAGTGTAACCATTGGAGCAGTAACACAATGGGGCGAAGAGGGGGTCTGTAATTATGGGATGATGTAATGTTTGGCATTGGGGTTCCGGCACTTGAAAGAAAACAACAGCCACGGGCGAGTCGGAGTGAAGAACGAAGAGTTCCGTACCATCTATACTAATAGTATCAAGCTATAAAGTTTGTTTTGTAAGAGCGAGCCAGGCGAAACTATGTGTAATTTATTTCATCACCACTGCTCTCAAAACGGTGAAGGAAAACCAATAATTCGAAGACATGTGACATCCACCAACTTTACTGTGTGGTGTCTTACAACCAATGGATTATGGCCCACTCATTCTAACAGAAAGGAGATCTGTGTATGTTTATCAGTTGTCTAGGACCCATACCACAAGCTCTGCTTAGCTTGGGACTAGATGGCGTTGTGTAAAAAAAAAAGATTACAAGAAATAATATGATGTCTTATACAAACAACTTTTTTTTTGTGTGCTCAGCTGTGGACTGGTATTAGAATGGTCTGTATTTTCTGATAGCTATAACCTTGGGGTCTTCAAGGCAAGAGTGAAAAGGTTACTTCTATGCAAGCGTATTTCACCGTTGACCAAAAACAAAACGGTAATAAATAAATTGAATCACAATACCTTGATTACAACACCCATTGTAAAACAATAGAACCAATGCGTTTTGAATAAATTATCAATCAGCTGGACTGAAATCGTGAAAGTGTGAAGTTTTCATTACGCCATACACATGTATGAAGATGTATGTATTTGTGTATGGAAGGTAAGGCTGCGGAAATAAATACATGAAATTATCTTGAGCTGTCAAGCAATCAGCGCGTGAAGTTGTTAGGTAGTGGTCTAAGGTAAAAAGCGGAGCGATTCTTCTAGAAAATGAAGACATTAATAAAAAAAAACAACTCGAGAAAGTAGAATTTATAAAACTGTCAAAATCACGTCAAAATTGCTCGTGGCTAAATAATACAGGTCAATAGTCGCATAGATTAACCTTAAAGGTTAAGCCACGTTTACCGAGGTAGCTCTGTGAATCGGTGACCATTTATCATAGAGGGTTTCTCCGTACCTTGGGAAGCACGTAAAACCCGGGAACAACGGTTTTACGTAATTTCGTGAGGTGTAGTCATTTTTACTCTGGAACGTAAAGGGATATTGTAGAAACTCCGTGAATTTTAATTAGAACGACTCTGACAGTCTCTCCCGCTCCACCTTGGGCGAAAGAACTCATTTAATGATTATACACGTAGCAGGTCAAAATAATCCATTGAATACATTAACAATTAACATATTTCTGCAACTGTTTTATTTCATAAACGACCTGTACCGTTAGCAAATATTATATAAATATAAATACTGAAAATTCGTGCCAAGGGTGTGCTTATAAATACTGAAAATCCGTGCTAAAGGTACTGTACCCTTAGCACGGATTTTCAGTATTTGAGACGTAAACTGGAACTTTAACAATTTCAAATTGACAATTTTCAAGGAAAATATTACTTCTTTCTTTGCACACCAGAGGCGCTGTTCCATTTTTTCGTACAAAAACGCTGTAAATACTGGAAAGACGCTGTAAAGTAAAAGAGTGAAAATTCGTGCTAAGGGTACAGTACTCACAATCCCGTCAAATACTATATATTCAAACCGCTACCGCTTCTAACTTGCACCATACCAGAGAGAGTGCATCATATGTGACGCTTTATTTCGTAACCCCAGACAATGTCACGCGTTTTGTCGCTACCACTAAAGAAGGCATTGCGATTTCTATATGAAATATGCAGCGATATCATCATTTAACCTCGTTGATGTCAGTAAAAGACCTGATTTGGGCTTCATGTGTAATGTTCGAGGTCGAAGGACTAGCTCATCAACTTAATCGTGACCGTAAAAGGCTATTGAAGGACACCGTGGATTTTAGTCAGTACGAGTCTGACAGTCCCGTCCCGCCCTGGCCGGGAGGATTGATTTTGATAATTTTACCACAATAAAGAAATGAGTAATGGTCGTGAAAAGAACGAAAGGGGTTTGCAACTTCTTCGCATCAATGTGTTTTTTTCTTTCGCCAGTAATGAAATTTTGGTCATTAGTAGACCATAACCTAAGAAGTTCGTAAAAAATAATAAAAAAATTCTAAACCGTAACTAACCATAGATATGACGGTCTTTATTTTGTTCTAATCTGGAGTTATTTTTAATAGGTAGTACAAAATACAAACCACCATATTTCTGGTTGGTTTAGAAACTTTTTTTTTTCTATGGACTTCTTATGTAGCAGTTTAATAATGGCCAAAGTTTCATCACTGGCGAAAGGAAAAAATTGATGCCAAGGTCCGTACTAAAAGTTGCAAACCCATTTGTGGTGCTAAAATCTTAAAAAACATGAGTAAAAGAAAAGTAAAAAATTACATGAGTCCTTTTGCGATAAGTAGAGAGGAAGAGACTAAAAATCTACCATTGGTTGTCTTTTGCATTCTAGGTAGAGTGACTACAGCTTAAAACACTACAATTTTAAGGCGTTTTTACGTCTAGTGGTTAGTGACCCTGACTGCTATTCCGGAGGTCGTGGGTTCGATTCCCACCCAGGACAAATGTTTATGTGACGAGCACGAGCATTTGTTCTGTATCTGGGTGTGATTTATCTATAACATGTTTGTACTTAAAAATATATAAGTATGTTTATCAGTTGTCTAGTACCCATAAGACAAGCTCTGCTTAGCTTGGGACTAGGTGGCGTTGTGTGATAGTTGTGGAATATTATATTATTATATTATATTTGTAATTAAGAAGTCAATCCGCATTTCTTCTTAACTTGCACCATACACGGGAGAGAGTACCACGTAGGTATGACGTTTAGTTTCGTAACCGAAAACAATGTCTCACGTAAACCTGTTTTGTCACTTCTTCGTGTCAATTGTGACACTGACGGGCAACATTTTATTGTTTTGTTATGTTGGTACTTGTTATGTATGATGTACCAACAATGCAAAGTAGTGTGCCATCGTACTGACTACACCTAGGGTGCGTTTAAATCTTCCGGCGGTATCTCACCGAAAAAAAATAAAATTAGCGAGGGTTCGCTGAACGGAGTCATAAGTTTCTGTCAATCTTAGCTGACAAATTCAATTGACAGCTCAGTTTTTGAAACAATTATTCAATTTGCCGGTGTAATATTAATTAAATCCACAATCCACAAATAATATTCACTCTTTATATTAAAAATATTCGTTTTACGGCGCGAATACAGCAAAACAACAAAATTCAATGTCAATCTGACAGCAGGTAAAAAGGTCGCATATATTTATTCCTTTCAGTAAAAACTTATGCCAGCGGACGACCGTAAACGGGGCAGATCAAATTTTAGTTAGTTTCATTTTTCACCTCTCGGTGTGCTTGAACGGGATGTTTGACATTTAGTCAGTATAAATTTAAACTGGATAAAGGATTTAAACGCAGCCCTACACCATTTAAGCCAGACCCACTTCTTTCAGAAATATCTGTCAGCTAAACCCTGATGCTCGTGGACGTCTGTGATCTGAATGGATGGATGTTTATTACTCTTTCACGTGATAACTACTTACCTAATGCATTTGAATATTAGTACAAAGATATGAGTAACCTGGATTAACACATAAAATAGTTTCGACCCCGATTTTATATACCTGTAGTATACAGATACTTTTCTAGTTTTTGGTAGTTACTTTTTCACGCCTAAACCACTGAACTGATCAGCCTAAAACTTTCATATAAATTATCAAGTGTAATGAAACGGACATAGGGTACTGTTCCCGAGGAAAACAACAATAACGTTTTTGATAAAATAGATGGCGCTACGTGTACAGTCTGTATATTAACAATTTCTCGCTACCGCTTATGTTTCGTACCATTTTAGAGAGTAATCGTGAATGTTGTGATATTTCGTAACTTTGGTATAAAATTCAACACGTGTCTGTTTACCTCACGTGCTTAACCTTGAGATTTCTCCTAAGAAACTAAGATGAGAATTCTTGCATTATAAAATATCTTGTGGAATTTTCTAACCGCAGTTCGGAGCCTGTATTCGTATCTTTGTTTGACTCGTAAGATCATTAAATGAGTCCTTCAATTAGAACAGAGAGGACTGACAAACTCTTACCGTAATGCCGTAAGTCTTACCACAAAGAGTTAAACATTTGTTAAACACTTGTCTAAAACAATTGTAACTGCAAAATTACCCTTATATGAATGACAAATGCCGTTTTGAAGTTGACAGTTTATTTTTAGATAAGCGTTCAATAGATGTTCATATTATTTTTTGTAGTAAGACAGTGAGTTTTTAATCTCTACATAATCCTGCGCTGCTTTAAAATATTATTTTGTTATGTAATTGCTTTCTCTATATTAATGCTCCATTTAACATTTTTATACGCAATTCAAGCCGTAGTAAATTAGTTTTTCCCACAACATTTCGTATTGTCATTAATAGATACAATTTTAATTGATTCATTCACAAAGTTAGGACACGACAAACATACAACGTTACACACAAGATAATAATTATAAATCACGAAAAAACACAAAATGTACAAAAGACACATTTTTATACTGAAGGATATCAAATTCTACTGAAACGGATTTATTACAAAAGGGAATAGAATGTGTGTTAATTATCACGATTAAACAAGACACGCATGCAGATTTTCCATAAAAAAAATAATTACACAATGTATTCTCTGATATTATATTTTCCAATATTTTGGACGACGACAAGCGATTAATCTTTATAAAACTGGTACGCCTATTTCAAAGTAAGAGTGAAATTTGAAATGCCCAAAATATCAGCAAATACAAAAAAAAAGGAAAAAAATCGTCGCATTTGGAAAAAATAAATAAAAATACTTACTAGCATTATGTACCACCGGAGCAACCTCAGTTGGTCTTTCAGTGGTTTCCCGGTCTACGCAGCATGCCCATATCATGCCACCTGAACAGAGGTCCAAGGGTTTCCCTCCCCCCAGGACGCAAGATATGCTCAACCCGCAAGGGTACCGAGCTCCTCGGTAGCGGCAAGTTTGGGGGATCACTGGAAAGAAGAAAATTTTCTGTTAAGTATATTTCATAATGGTCGGAACGACTGGCCTGTTGGTCTAGTGGTTAGTGACCCTGACTGCTATGCCGGAGGTCGTGGGTTCGATTCCCACCCAGGACAAATATTTGTGTGATGAGCACGATCATTTGTTCTGTGTCTGGGTGTAATTTATCTATAATATGTATGTATTTAGGAATATATAAGTATGTTTATCAGTTGTCTAGTACCCATAACACAAGCTCTGCTTAGCTTGGGACTAGATGGCGATGTGTGATAGTTGTGGAATATTATTGGAATATTATTATTATAATGGCAGATCATTCATGAAACTGGGCTAAGCTGGTCATGTCTGCCGCAGAACCAACGAAAGGTGGACTAGGAAGGTTCTCGAATGGAGATCGGGCGTATACGTAGGGTGGAACGCCATAAAATTCACAACAACAAAAAATGTGTCTCACTGAAGTGAGTAAGTAAGATGCAGTAAGTATACTTTAAGGCTATTGTTAAACAGACAGGCGTGGCGAACACGATGCGAATAGTTTTTGTTTGTAATGTATGGGATTGTTTGAAACCAGTCACATGGACTATCGCATCGCTTTCGTTTTTCTATGAGACTGGATTCAAACAATTCCAATTACAAATAAAAACGCTTCGGGTCGCATTCGCTTCGCCTGTCTGTTTGACTGTAGCTTTACAGTTCTATCATAGTTTAATGATCGTTAAACTTTCTATTTATTCGAACATTTTCACATGATGCTGAAAATAAATCGCTTCTGCTTTACTTTGGTCACCCAGGGAAAGACAGACCTCGGCAAGCATTGCTTTACTTTGGTCACCCACGTAACGACAGACCTCGGCAAGCATTGCTTTACTTTCGTCACCCATCTAAAGATCCATTTCTACTTGTGGGAGGAAGTGAAACACATCCAGCCATACTCAAAATCATTTTCATTCATGACTACTATTAGAGTAACAGACTGGCACATCACTAGTCAAGACTTCAAACGTTAAAAAATCTCATTCATTCGAATCGATCGAAACTGAACAATTCATGCGATCTATTACATGAATACTAACGCACGCAACATGAGTTAAACATTCCCGGAACGTCACAGATCAGTTGAACGACCGTCCATTTTGCTACAAATATTAGATGACGACTAATTGATTCTTTGAAACCGAGGAAAGAGGTTTATTGTCTTACCACAAGAAGATAAACATCTGCACGCGTATCATGGCGATTCTATCTCCATTCTACCAAGAAAAGACAAAGTTGTTTCATCGTTATTTCTATACAAATCGACTTTTATTTTGTACAAATATGACACCATTCGTACATTATTGAAGAAAAGAACGTTTATTTTTCATATTTTTTAGGGTTCCGAAGTCAACAAGGAACCCTTATAGTTTCGCCATGTCCGTCCGTCCGTCCGTCCGCAGTTTAGCTCAGAGACGCACAGTACTAGAGAGCTGTAATTTGGTGTAAATATAGGGATTTGTTGTGCCGAAAAAGTGGTGAAATAAAATCTCGTAAAATATTTTTTTTTAGGGTACCTCCAGTACTTACACGTAAAGTGAGGATTTTTTTTTTCTCGCGTACCCCTTAGTGTGAGGTATCATTAAATAGGCCTTTAAAAAATAATGATAGTTTCCATTAACAATTTTTTGATAAAAAAATTAGTTTGTGAAATATTAAGCTTTAAAGTGCTAAATTTTGCTCGATTCGAGTGTCCCCCCCCTCTACCAGCTAAACGGTTATGTTCGGGGGCGTGAAAAAATTCACAATAGTAGTACATATAACGAAGTTTGAAAGAAAATTATCATGACTAAGTAGGCTTTACAACTTTACGAGTAATAGTCGACCAACTTATAAAATGTACTTGATATCATATTTTCTTAACAAAATGTATCGGAGACAACTGCAAATGTAAGTTTGTCAACTTTATTTTTACAGCTTTTAAAGGTATATTTTTTGGGGATAGGTAGGTTTTTATCGTCAACTATTTTTAACTAAATTCAAAAAAAGGAGGAGGTTCTAAATTCGTTGTAATATTTTTTCTTATGTTTCTCAAAGACTCCTGGACCGATTTTGAAAATTCTTCTTTTTAAAATTAAATTCAGCGAATCAGTTTAGTTAGTTCGCATAAGTATTTTGATGGGCAACTACGGAACCCTACACTGTGCGTGGCCCGACACGCACTTGGCCGGTTTTACAATATGCTTAAAACTATAAAAATATTTCTATGTTCTATCATTTTGTCTATTCTCCCGTCGACAAAACCCCTTTCTACGTCGCCATGCTACGCCTGCTGTTGTACACTTGTCTAAAAAAAACTGTCAACGTCAAAAAGACGTTTCACGTCTGTTTCAAACTGTCAACGTTGTAGTTATACACTTTTTTAGATAAGCGTTCAATAGAAGGTTTATCTTTTTTGAGGTAAGGCGGTTAAAGTTTTGGCCCTATCATCATCATCATCATCATCAGCCGGAAGACGTCCACTGCTAAATATAGGCCTCCCTCTTAGACCGCCACGCCGAACGACAATTCGCCACTTGCATCCATCGGCTCTATCGATCGCTCGCTATTTTTTTTTCTGAATTGCTGTTTTCTACGAAATTTATTTAATTATATAGGACACTGAGATAAATAAAAAATAAAACGTTAGGTTTCAAGTTTTCTGAGGCACGGAAGAAACTCGCTATGACAGATGGTCGCCCATCCACAGGCCAACCTCGTCAAGCGCGGAATAACCCATAAAATCGGTCTGTGCGGCGGTAATTATTTAGCCACGAGCTCCTCATAAAAGGGTGCATATGATGATTGTATTGTAATGTATAACAGGCTGGTATACACAACTCCACGTCATATGCGCGTATTTTGCTTGCGGATAGATAGTTATTGGTTACCCATTCTCCTCATTCGAGAGCAGTGGTGGCCCAGTGGTATCGGTCCCGACTTACGAGCTGTAGGTCGTGGGTTCGAACCCCGCCAGGCACATTACTTTGTGTACTATATTTCATCACCACTGCTCTCAAACGGTGAAGGAAAACATTGTGAGGAAACCGGCATGTCCTAGAACCAAACATTTGAAGACATGTGACATCCACCAAACCGCACTGGGCCCGCGTGGCCCACTCCCTCTCAAAGAGAGGAGGCCTGTGTCCCAGCAGTGGGAACATTATAGGCTGATAATGATGACCCATCCTCCTTCTAACCTTACGCAACTTAACCTTGTAATTTACTTTTTTAACCACGTCAATCTATGACATAAATACAAACAATAATCAATTGATCACGCAACATGATTTAAACATTGCCAGATCGATACAGTGGTTGAACGACCGTCCATTTTCTCTGTGCACGCGCACTTTTACTCTCGTCTTGCGTGACTCAGATCAAAGTTCTGATATCAAAGGCGTTTTCTTTAGTTTTATTGTTTGTTAGATTTTTATCTTTTGTCAAGAATTTTAAGTGGGTAAGTAGAGTAAAAGTTTTATCAAACATAAATATTATATTTGATCAAATCGATAGCGATAGATTTCCAGCGTAAATAAAAACATCTACAGTATTTCAATAAAAAAATGTTGTAGCGATAAAACCTGTTACACAATTCATAAAGAAGTTTATTTTATAGCATCATAGAAAACTTCAGATTAATCAGTCCATAACTGTCAAAAATAATCACTCTTTTCAACTAAATCTGCTCGACTGTAAAGTTGCTATTTTGTAGATGTCCGTTTCTACTTTGCTTCCATCGAAATGTTCCCCGTGGTTTCAAACCCCGCTGCTCAGTCCCTTTTGGTCATAGCGTGGTGTTTTTTAGACTATAGCCTCCCTCGATAAATGGACTACTAACACAAAAAAGATTTTTTCAATTCGAATCAGTAGTTCCTGAGAATTCGAGGAGTAAGAAAATGGGCATGCGGACGGCGAGTAATGGATGAAACGCCGTCTGATCATGGTCTACGCCCGGGTCGACGGCGAATTTTATTCCACGCGCTCCTCAAAGAGCTGTGAGCAGTCTGATGGGGCCCCCAAAGCCTACCGGGTTCGCGGGGCTGTCTAAACAGGTAACCGTGACCCTAGGACGTAAAGTTCTATAGAAGGATCACCGTGCATTTTAGTCAGTACGAGCCTGACAGTCCCTTCTGCTCTACACAGGGTGGAAGGATCAAATCAAATCAAATCAAATCATTTATTTCTTTGCAAACATGGGTATAGTACATAGATCTTATTTCTTTATAATTAAGTTCTCCACATTTTACCGACATGGGTATGCAAACAGTGTACAATATGTCAAAATTAGGTACTTAGGAATAATTTATTTATGTCAGCCCAACAAGAATTACAGAAAAGTCAAATAAAAAATTAGAATATTACAAGCATGTCAAACCTTAATACTATAATAAATTTATCAATTCAATCAAAGTAATATTATGTATGTCCATCAGTATGTGAATCATCATTTAGAAAATCGTCAATCGTGTAGTAGCATTTTTTTAGTAAAATTTCCTTTAGTGCCCTTTTAAATTGTACTACAGTCATATTTTTAATATCATTCGGTACTTTATTATATATTCGAGGGGCGTTACCAAAAATACTTTTTCGCATTAATGCAGTTTTACATTTAGCTTGGCATAATTTATTTATGTACTGTGTTCTTATTGGATTTATTCTGACCTCTGACATTTTTCGGAATAATTGAGGGTTACATTTCACAAACAAGGCCGTTTCCAGTATGTATAAAGAAGGTAAAGTTAGAATTTTCAGGGACTTGAAATGGGGAACACAGCTATCAGTTGTCTTCAGACCGCACATTGACCTGATGCATCTCTTTTGCGACCTAAATACTAGTTCTCTATCAGTAGACTGACCCCAGAAAATAATTCCATATCGCAAAACGGAGGCAACTAGTCCATGATAGGCAACTAAAAGAGCTTGATTGTTCACTTTCTTTGAGAGTTGATAGAGAGCGTAAGCGGATTTGCTCAGTTTTTTACATAGTTCTTCTACGTGAGGCTTCCATGTAAGTTGATGATCAATAGTAATGCCCAAAAACTTAGCCCTATCCACCTCTTCAATATTACAACCCTTGTAGAGAATATTAATTTTAGGAAGGATAAAATGAGTCCTTCCACCCTGTGTAGAGGACTTAATAATATTTAAATATATGTAAAATTCCACTATTAAAAACACAATATCTAATATCTTACGAGCAATTCTTGTATATTTATATATAATCAGGATCTCAGAAACGGCTCCAAGAATTTTCTTGAAAGTTACAGATTAGGGGTTTTTCGGCTCAAGGAATCGATTTGTCAAGGTCCCGAGTTCGAGAAAAGCTCCGTTCCCAAGATATAGAAATTTCAAAAAGCGAGCGAAGCTCGGTCAACCAGATATTTTAAGTTAAAAAAGCATACGTATTAAATTGGGTTTTTTAATTCCATTCATTCATAAATCGATAGTAAGTTTTTTTAAGAGTCGTGGGTTCGATACTAACCTAGTCAGGGGCATTATTTCTTATTCATGTCAACACGTGATATCTACCCACCCGCATTGAGCCCGCTTGGTGGATTATGGCCCATTCGAACTCACAGAGAGGAGGCCTGTGTCCCAGCAGTGGAAACATTATAGGCTGATGATGATGGTGATGAACAGAAATACACCATCTAGGATAATTGCAAATATCTTACTATAAAGGTTCACGATTTACAGCCTAAATACATAAACGAACAGCAGAGTTCTAGCAATAGGGTCCCATTTAAACCTTTGGATACGGACCTGTAATAAACCATTTAATATTTCAAAAGCATTACATTATAATTCATTCTAATCAAATGTTAGATCTTTATTAAAACTTTCATCTTGCCATATTAGGGCATTTTAAAAGGATAATGATCTCTTTCTGAATAATGAACATGATTTTCATGCAAACAGCTTACTTTCCGCGCTCTGTCGCCATTTTAAATATGTCTTGAACAGGAGACTAAAGATTGCTATTAAAGATATGCTCATTTGCTCAAACTGCCACCAGAAACGTTTAGAGAAAATTGTTTGTATGTCTAAACAGAATCATCGTTTTAGATGAGAAATAAGCGGTGCTTCTAAAATTCATCATCATCATCGGCCTATAATGTTCCCGCTGTTGGGACACAGGCCTCCTCTCTGTGAGAGGGACTGGGCCATAATCTATCACGCGGGCCCAGTGCGGGTTGGTAGATGTCACATGTCTTCGAATTTTTGGTTCTAGGACATGCCGGTTTCCTCACGATGTTTTCCTTCACAATTTTGGGAGCATTGGTGATGAAATAGATTACACAAAGTAATGCGCCTGGCGGGGTTCGAACCCACGACCTACATTTCGTAAGTCGGGACATTTAAGACAGGTGACCCCGGAGTGCTTGTGGCTTGGCTAGTGTGTAGATTGTAGTGAGCCAGCCGCTAGGGTAAAAAGGTGTAAGGTGGTTAAAAATCTCTGAAATCCAACTTACATGCACCTTCTCTATGTGAGAGCTGAAGGAGCGAATGTTTTGATCATTCTTGTATTTTTTTTTTATTTATAGGTAAGAAAACAAAATACAGGATAATTAATTAATAATAGCAACAAAAAACCACAGAGGTTTAGACTTGTGCTATCACGAGTCTTTCTCAAAAAGTTAACATATTTACAACTACCAAAGATCGCATAAGACAACGACAAAAACCATTTAAGTAACAACATGTCACTGGCCTGCAAATTGCAGAAACCGTAAGAAAAATTGAATTTCGCGGGCTGGTTGGAGCATCCACCTTAAATCCAGCCAGCTCTACCGACCTAAATATAAACTAGATCAGAAGCCCTAGCTTTTTAAGTTTGACGTAAGTAAATGTGAACTTTGATAAATAGCTCTTTCAGTTTCCTACAGTGGAACTTCTCTCGATTTAAGACATCTTGGATGAGATGGCGCTTTTTTTTACGTTGTAAAATCATCAAATGAGTCCTCCCACCCCGGGCAGGGTGGTAGCGACTATCAGACTCGTACTGACTAAAATCCACGGTGTCCTTCAATAGCCCTTTATGTATCGTGATCACGGTAATGAGATAAGTCCCACGACTAAGGAACTGACAGTTGGGGGCAAAATAACTTGTGCCATTTTCGTTGTTTGGGCCAGTCCTTACTATAAAAGGATTTTTGGATTTCTCGTTGGATCCCACTTTTGAATCCCACTTGAATATTTTTTCCGTTGGATTCCACAAAAAAAATAAAATGTATTCCCGTTGAATCCCATAACAAAACAAAAACGATTTATTCCCATTACATGCTTTAACTTTTTTCAATATGAGTACTTTTAACGACAAAATTGCCTTTGGTTTTAGAATTTTAGATTTGTTTTAGTAAAATTCATAAATTAGTAACAGATAATAAATCTTTAAAATACAGGTACGAGTACCTAACCCTTTTCTTTTTATATGTACGCATGTTTTCAACGGGAATAAAAATGGGATTCATCGGGAATACCTAAAAAATAGGATCCAAAAGTGAAATTCAACGGAAATAAATCTATAAAAGCTAATGCTCACGGGCATTCAAAACTATTGAGACTAAGCAGGCCATCCATAAAATTATTTTAAATTTCTGATCGGCGATGAACCGGGCTTGTAGTTACCCACCCCTCCCCAGTTCGACCCTGCATAGATTCATTAAGCTAGAGATATCTTGGCAAGTTAGCAAGTATGTTGACCAACCTCAACGAGCTATTTCCGTTAGCTTTTACTTCTTGTTTTATTTATAAACACGTGCGAACATACGGCTACTGATTTTCTTTCCTTTCTAGGTGAGACAGGAAACGATTTAAAGAACAGTTTGGTAATTTTATAAGAACGAAATTATGACGGCGCCATGTTTTTTTTTTAATGTTGTGTGTGATGTACGCTTTTCTAATACTAGCTGGCTCTTATAGAAAGAATGACAGATAATAACGAGAAAACATTACTTTTTTTTATCGATTTAGGAAACAAAATCTCCGGCTTCCAAAAGGAAATATATTTCCACTTTCTGTTTTTTTCTTTATTTATTTTAGGTCGCTTTTTAACATCAAGGGTCATTACCAAGGGCGACCACATTTAACGATATTATAATTATACGTACATCATTATACAATTTGTTTAAGCAAACAATAAAAAAGTACACTTATATTTTTAGAAAACCGTTTCATTTGTCAAAAAGTTTTTAGTTTTGTTAAGCATTATAATCTTAAAGTGACAGTTGATGATGAAATTATGGTCATTGACGTTTTTTTAGGGTTCCGTAGTCAACAAGGAACCCTTATAGTTTCGCCATGTCCGTCCGTCCGTCCGTCCGTCCGTCCGTCTGTCCGCAGTTTAGCTCAGAGACGCACAGTACTAGAGAGCTGTAATTTGGTGTAAATATACGGATTTGTTGTGCCAAAAAAGTGGTAAAATAAAATCTAGTAAAATATTTTTTTTTAGGGTACCTCCAGTACTTACACGTAAAGTGAGGATTTTTTTTTTCTCGCGTACCCCTTAGTGTGGGGTATCATTAAATAGGTCTTTAAAAAATAATTATGGTTTCCATTAACAATTTTTTGATAAAAAAATTCGTTTGTGAAATATTAAGCTTTAAAGTGCTAAATTTTGCTCGATTCGAGTGTCCCCCCCCTCTACCAGCTAAACGGTTATGTTTGGGGGTGTGAAAAAATTCACAATAGTAGTATATATAACGAAGTTTAAAAGAAAATTATCATGACTAAGTAGGCTTTACAACTTTACGAGTAAAAGTCGACCAACTTATAAAATGTACTTGATATCATATTTTCTGAAACAAAATGTATCGGAGTCAACTGCAAATGTAAGTTTGTCAACTTTATTTTTACAGCTTTTATAGGTATGTTTTTTGGGGATAGGTAGGTTTTTATCGTCAACTATTTTTAACTAAATTCAAAAAAAGGAGGAGGTTCTAAATTCGTTGTAATCTTTTTTCTTATGTATTTTCCCCGATTTCGCAAAGACTCCTGGACCGATTTTGAAAATTCTTCTTTTTAAAATTAAATTCAGCGAATCAGTTTCGTTAGTTCGCATAAGTATTTTGATGGGCAACTACGGAACCCTACACTGTGCGTGGCCCGACACGCACTTGGCCGGTTTTTTTCTTATCGTGATCGCATAGAACTTTTTCGAAGTCCCAACCAAATACGAAAATGTTCTATTTTAATTTATTGTAGCCCTCCCGCCTAGGATGGAGCAGAAGGGACTGTCAGACTCGTACTGACTAAAATCCACGGGGATCTTTCAATAGCGTTTTCGTCAATCTTTCAACAGGTTCAAGGTTACCTATTTAGATAGTCACGCGACCCTGACAGGCAATGCACTTCATCTTGGGTTAAGCCATTACGGATGTGTTGAAATAATCTTTGAGAAAATTACAATAAGTGGTGATTTTTAATGAAGCCATTCCATCTGATTTAACTCAAATAATTATTATACTAAAGTCACCGATATAGCCTACTGGATTAGCAAGCTGAGTGGCAATGGGAAGGCTATATTGCAGAGCAGATGGCCGATGGGGTCGAAAAGTGCTAGAGTGGAGACCACGGACTAGCAAGCGCAGCGTAGGACGTCCACCAGCAAGGTGGACAGACGACCTTATACAGGTCGCCGGAAGACGCTGGATGCAGGTCGCCTCCATCCAGTAAATGTGGAGATCGAAAGGGGAGGCCAATGTTCAGCAGTGGACGTCCTATGGCTGAGATGATGATGATGATGAATTATTATACATATTTAGCATAAAATCAGTTTTGAAATGATCATCTTTCAAGCTTGAATCACTAAATCACAGTGTAGCACACGCAAGCAACACGAGTTGTAGGTTATGGTTATATTACGATTTGGCTAATTTTAGTTTCGAATTATTTTTGGAAGTCCAGGGAGGGTTTAAAAGATATAAATAATTATAATAAAATATTAGGAATATTGTAAAAGCAGCAATTTCGTTTTCCTTTAGAAACTATTAGATGTAAATCCCGTCGCGCATCGTTCAGGAATCAATACTGCAATAAAATTATCGCTCAGCTGTACTAGGTATTTATTGATTTTGGGGTGATACGACATTTAGATCAGCTAATAAACAAAATACAATAGGTAAGTATAAGATGTACTCTGATTATTATAGATAGAATTAGGTAACAATTAATTTATTCTAAAACATTCATTGAAAAAAAAAACTGTTTAACTTTATTTAAATTTTATGAGATCTAGTTTCTGGCTGTTATTCAACTTATATCATGTAATAGTTTCCGCATATTACGTCTTATACACAAAAAAAAAGTTAAAAATACTCACTCTTTCCCAATAAATCCATAATAGAATCATCTTCCTGTGACGAACCATAGCCATTATGATATCCAGACCCCTTTCGTCTTCCCAAAGCTCCTAACATTAAAATATCTTTTTCTTGTTCATTGGCAGGTCTCCTTCTATCCGATGGCAAATCTATATCTTTGTCATCAACTTGTAATGTCAACACGTCATTCTCATTACACAAAATTATATGAAAACAACTAAAAACAGCGAAATAAAAGAAAAAAGTCCTCAAAACCATCGTATCCAAAACACTATGTTGCGTTCTTCTTCGAGTTTTGAAATTTTTCTTTTTTTTAATTTTTCCCGCCACTCCATTAAGTCCGTTTTCGATTACACTTTTGCACATTTCACTTGTTATTATTACACCTCATTTTTTTTGTCACTTTTTTTTTCACAGTGTTTGTTTTTTTACTATTGTTTTTTTTTTTGTTTATATTGTTTTGTTCGCGTGAGACGTCTTGACGCGGGAAGTTGGATATCGGAAGTAACTTGCGATCGCCTCACGCTTCGTTCCTTTTCACTTTTCGTTGGCGATCCCCAAGCGTTTTACATTTTCTTAACTACACTTAAATTGCTCATCTTGTACAAATCTTATTACTTTACCATCATCCATTGACGTTTATCATCTGCAAAGTAATTGTTTTAATTATTATAGAGTCACATTACATTTATATAAGGAAGTTATAATTTCATTTTTATATGCGGAACCCACTGAGTTGTGTTTTTTTACATTTTAATACAAAACAATAGCAGTACGCCGTTGCTTAGCGTGTATATCGTGTACGTGACGTATAAATATGTAATAATAGTTTATTTCACTTTGATAATTCAGTGTGAACGTCAAACGTGTACCTACCTACTTTAAAACCAGTGCAAGTGATAATAAGAAATACAATTTGACAGTTCTATATACGGACTTGCTAATTTAGATAGTTTACCTACTTTTCATTTTATTTACATAAATTATTTGAAAACTGAATATCAAGTTTAAAATTTTTTTTAGAAAAGGTTATCTATCTACTTTAACATATTTGCCTTATTTTACATTTAACTTACAAAAATAATTACGTAATGTTAATTGAGGAAAAGAATATTTTTCATATTTCGAAATATTAGCCGAATATTCCTTTCGTATTATTATTAAAATAGGTATATAAATATACCTAATTTAAAATAAGTTTACCATATTTGTTTTTCCTAAATGACCCTCTTTAAGCTTTGTGCAGTTATTTTACAGTCATTGTAATTGCTAAACCAGTTCTCATGGTAATCTAAACTGCTATGAAAAGTAACAGGATGGTCCAATTATGTCGTAATATTTCGTCTGTCTTTAACCACTTTGTTTGAACAAACTTTAACTGCGTTTACACGACTGACCAAAACAAAATAAATTTTATTTGTTCATAAAGAAATAAAAGTTGTTTTATGTGTGATTGCAAAAGGGATAATAGGTACTTTGGCTAGTGAAGGTTATTTATTTATATGATTTACCAACAGATTCTGTGTATATGAATATTAATTAAACTTAAGTATAAGTAACTAGGCTATATTTTATTTAATTAAAATAAAGTTTGCTATATATTTATTTTCTTCTTTTCCGTCATTAATTTAGAAGAATGCTCTAAAAGATAATGACGTATCGTTTTATTTCTAACAACAGTAAAGAAATAGTAATAAGTGTAGATTATATAAACTTAAACAGTCAGAATTATTTTCAGATAATCCTCATTAAAACATGAACATTGATCGTACAGCCTTCACAGTATTTCCATATTTAGTACTGGATAATGAGATACAAAAACGATTTTAATGCGCATTCAAGTATCAAGATTGAGTGGTCACACTTGAACACTCATAAGACGCCGACTTTCGCCGTAGCTTTCCAAAACATGACTTTAAATGGGCGAAAAACGTCGTAAGTAACATCACACGGAATAAATTTAGATTTTATACACAGTACAATAGTGTCCAAACTCATTTGACCACTGACCATCGGTGACAAATCCCTCTGATTGATTTGGAATATTAAATGAGTTGGCAAATTCGACCTTAACTTTGATGATTCAAAGTTTGATCTCGTTTGTAGAGCAGTCAGGACGTAATTTGTACAAATAGACGAGACTGCTTTCTTTACTAATGACATCTGTTAAGGTTAATTTCGCGGTATTGCATTATCTGTGTCTAATTCATTTTTGATAGGGCTGTGATTCTTACGGAAATGTCAGAAAACGGGGTCAATTATTATTACAATAAAAGGTTCGCATTACGAATTGGGTAATTGAATTTTATTATTTTGAAAATGTGTCCCAAGAACTTGTTTACGATGAAGTTAATTGAGTAAATTGCAGAAAGTTGCCCCCAAGGGGCCATGAATATTCATTAGGCCCTTCTAGTGCCGTGGGCTATAAATTGCTTATAATAAAATGAAAGGGACGTTAGAGTGTATCAAATTGTTTTATTATAGAGCTAGTATGGAAAATTATTACAATCTAAGGGCTAATTTCACCACTGCAACCAGCCAAGCGAAACCGAGTTCAAGCTAGCGAGCTGTCAATGTCAATTTTCTACAGCAAATAAGACAGTTACGAAACAAAAATTTAATTATCGAACACAGCAGTTTAGAAAGGTCACGTTCATTTTCGTTGGTGAAACTCGCCCTAAGAAATTTAAGGTAAAATCAGACTAATTAAAAAGAAAAATAAAAGTAACAAAACAAAAATGAACGTTTCTCACTAATAAAAAGTAACCGGAAAAATACAACGAACGAAATCGAGAGTGTATCGGAACGTGGTTTGACAGCTCATCTTTCCCGCCATTTCCACTTTCATTTTCGAATGGCGCGAACTGCGTCGAATTTGGCGCCATGTTGTACGCGATTACCGAATGAATGTACAGTCATGTGCACTAATATTTATAAAATTTACCGAACCACAAAGGTTCTTTTTTTGTCGTGAAATAATGAACTACTTAAAAGTTTAAGTAGTTCAATATTTGTTTTAATTTGTACGATTTCGTTCGTATATCCCCGTAAAATCTTATAACTTTAACAGTACCTAACTAGGAATTCCCACCAATTTTTAGTAATTTAGAGAGAATGACACTAGGGTCACTAATAAAAAAACCTATATTTAAAACTTATCTAATCCAATAGAGAAAGATTTTGGAAATTGAATCAACAGTTCCACATATCTCTCTGCTACGCTACATTCAAAGTTGCAAACTTTACCTCGTAGCAAAATAAGTTCAAAGAAAGGTAAAAATGTAGGGCGAAAAGGAGATAAAATAGCTTCTGTGTTTACTTAGTGTATGTAAATATGCTAGTGACTGTACAATGAACAAACGGAGTAGGAAATGAGTTAATAAGTAATTAATCGATCGCTTTCTGAATACGAAATGTGCGTAAGACGTAAATAAGTGTTATTTTTCTTTACATAATGAAGTAACTTTGCATATAAGTAGTAATTTGCCTATTTTCACGCTTTTACTCCTTTGGTTACGTCTTAATTAGTGTTTACAGTTCGATCATGTGCTTCTTTACTTTGTACTGTAATTAAAAAGTAATTGTAATTGATACTAACGCTAAAGTTTTGGGAAACACGTTTATCCAGAAGTTTTCCATTGAAATATGTAGTTGGAAAAATGCATTTTTATTATGGAAAAGTTTATTTTGGAAAAGACTAATAGGTACTAAGCAATTGAGTTGAAGAAGATCACGTATCAAGATTTTCTAATATCTTTGAAACGGCTCCAAGGATTTTCATGAAAGCTACAGATTAGGGGTTTTTCGGCTCAAGGAATCGATTTATCAAGGTCCCAGGTTCGAGAAAAGCTCGGTACCCAAGATATAGACATTTTAAAAACCGAGCGAAGCTCGGTCAACCAGATATTTCATTTTAATGTAAACAATTTGAATTTCCATAGGTAGAATATAAAAAGTGACTGTGACATCGAATCATTCGTCAAATCCATGACGAATCTAGGCACAAGATGGGACACAGTGGTGATGCGTGGTGTCGTCTCAATGAATTTTAGTGAGTTTATGTAGATACTTTCGGTCATGAATTTTACTTAAAACAACTGCTGCCTGTAAATTTTATATACCTTTAGTTTTCAACATACTACTTTTTGCTCTCTTCATCAAACATCACATCATTATTTTCTCATCCATATTCAAAACCATAAAAACTAGTTCAATCATGACACAAAAATTAAGGCTAAAATCCAAAACAGAATGAAAACCAGGCTTATAAGCTCACGACAGTGTCTCGTCTGGACATAATGTGAAACAGAACGTAACGCACTTACATTACGTATGCCATACGCCAAGTTTCGTAACTTTTGTTTTGTTAAAAAAAAAACAACTTGAAGATTTTGCAAATGGATTGTCAAGATGGCGGATGTTGTGATGTGGCATTGTTGTTTGTTACGACAGAAAGTAATGGGCAGGGTTGATATGTTGTAATGTAATGTTGGACGTTGGTATACTGTGTTGAGAGGCAAGGGTGTTACTTGGTTGTTGTTCGGGTCGGCACAGATTCGGCAATATTTGTTGAACAATCACGATTCATAAGTAAAGATGACAGTCTATTTTGTTCCCATAGCTGGGACTTCTGCATCTTCTTTATGAGTAGAAAATTAAATGTGCTGTAATGTGTCATAATTCACCACGTGGATAATAAATAGTTGTTGTCCCGTGTCTAGAAATATTTTAGTTCATTTTGTTAAGCGATTGGCTTGTTTGTTACACTTCTATCTCGCCTGATGGTAAGCGATAATGTAGTCAACGGTATATCACGCTTGTCTAGACGTAACCTATTCGCTTTTGACTAAAAGACCTTAAAGTTTGTAGTTGAATTGGCAGTATATTTTATCAGATTCTGACCTAAATAAATTACGAAACTAGCTTCATAGATAGCAAAATTCTACCGAATCAATTTAGTGATAACTCGATACAAACTAAACAACAACAGCAACTTTTTCCCTTACATTCTATTTTACCGCCCGGTTATGCCGACCCGAACAAGTCTGCAACGCCCCTAAGTTGGACGTGTGATGAGAACATGAATGATGACAGTCTGTGATGGATGATATCTATTCTTAACTATCTAAGATATGAAGAGTTGGAAAGTGTAATGTAATATTTCGCAATTTTACATTTAATGGAGTCGGAAGTCGTGATACGAGTATCTTGATCGAGAGGAAGTCGTTAATGGCACGATTTACCTGACAAGAAGTCGACGTGGTCAGGATTGGTGGTGGTGATAAGAAAATGGTAGGATTTAAGAGAAATTTTGTCATGAGCAAAAGATCGTGCTAAACTTTTTACAAAGAAACTAGCAAACCCAGCGAACCCCGTTTCGCCACCAGATGGCTTCTTCTGAATTTTCTTTGCTATAAACCTCACGGAGCCCAAGACCTTTCCAACGAATGCAAAACCGTGGAGATAGGTTCGTGCATTTTGGAGTTATAGCGTCAGGAAGGAAAACCCGACTTATTTTTATATAGTAGAAGATAAACACAGACGAAGAGCCCTACCGAGGTCGACCCAGAAAAAGGTGGCGAGACGTTTCGGACTTATTCCGTGGGAGCCCACTCTCGCCACCCTGGTTCGAAATGGCGCTGAACGAGAAAACTTTGAAATTCTTGGGTCAGTCCTTTGCCAGTAGTAGGACTGATGTGGGCTTAACAAAAAAAAAAGCACAGACCAATCTGCTAATCGACTAGAGCCTTCTACTTTTCTAAAGATGGGAACCCATTAAATAAAATTTACAGTTGGGGTAGGTCGATGTGCATTGTGCTTACATCTGTACAACAGAGAATGATTGATTCAAATTATTATTTTAAGTTGTTATATATTTTAGAACTGACCATTGTATTGGCGTTTTTGTAAAAAAATGTAAAAAATAAATAAAATTAATGGAGTGTCGTCCCAAATAACTTGATTCCTCGTTTATGTCTTTTGTTCTACAGCACTGCGTTCATTTATGAAACTATCAAAAGCCATTTTAATTCCATCGACAAACTAAATCTATATTTTTTTAAACTGTACCTATATGTTAAAAACACAGTTTTGAAAAATATTCCCTAAATTATTTTATTTAACGAATCTCCTAGTTATTGCTGCGTGTATCTTGAAAATTATACTACATCGCAAGTTATACCGGGATAAAAAGTATCACATGTGTTAATCTATTTGTGTACTAAATTACATACTAAATCCATTCAATAGTTTTTTTAGTATATGATTGATAACTTTCAATGTACTATATTAGAAAGAAGTGAAAATTAGTATTGTATTATAATTGTTACTTAAAAATTAAATACATAAATCAGCCAAAATAAAAGGAAATGGCATTGCGTTATGGTCTACGAAAGGCGAGTTTTTTGATCAGCAACTAATCAAACTAAATATTTGTTGAGTCCAATATCTAACTATCCAAATAGTTTAACTAATACCTAGGGGTCAGTACACACCGTAACGTGATGGACGAGACGCGACGCGACGAGACGTGACGTGATGGGATGTAACGTGACGTCGTATCATGTCGTCACGATACTGACACGATATTATTATTTTTTATCTTTTCATGTGGTCTATAAAGTTAGATTTTGAGTCGTTCTACTTAAATATGCGCATATGCAGCGTCGCGTCTCGGAGAGAATTGACCTTAAAACTAATCAGACAAGACGACAACATTGTAGATACAAGTTAATGAATAAAGCTTGTAAAATGACAGCCGGTAATGTGATGACAGCTAGGTATTAAGGGCGCTTAACCAGAAAGTTGGCAACGTCACTACTAGCTGTCAAATATTTACAAGTTTTTATTAATTTAGCAATGTTACTTCATGGAAATAAGAAATATTGCTCTGTATAGTGCACTAGAAAAATGATATAAGAATGCAATTAAAACAATGAATTTCATGATCAAACTATGTATTCGGTGTTACGATATTAATTATTGCATTCCCTAATGAGTTTTTATTGCACTACAGAGCCATATTTCTAATTTTCATACAGTAACAATGCTAAATTAATTAAAACTTGTAAATATTTGACAGCCATTTGCGACGTTGCCAATTTTCGGAATATGCGCTCTTAAGAACAAGTTTTAAATTGCATCTTTAAGTCGAGAGTCAATGAACTTGATCAGAATATTAAAGTGAAGGTTTAGAAAACCTACTGACCGATAAGTCTAGATATCTAGATTCTAGATACAGCATTAGCGATGTGTTAATGACGAACGGTAGTAGAAATGCGGACAATATCAAATAATTTAGTGTATATTTATGTCAAATAGGTACTTATTTTGTTACTTTGGTAATATCGAACACCAATGACCAAAGACAAAATGTAGTATCGATTATGTAATTATTAAAAAATAAAACGTCCTAATTTTTAAGATATTATGGTCTTTTTTTAAATACCTATCTAAGTTATTTTTATATACTAATAAAATCATATATTTAATATTCTCATTAGCATCGGCAAAAACCACATATAAATAAAAATCACGCACACGATATAAAATAAAATATGAATGAAATACGACTTACCATAAAATAACAATACAAAAAAAAATTACGAGTACGTTATAGAAAACAAACCTATTTCGCATCAATCAATCACAAAAATTTAAATTTCGAATGCAGCTTCATTCTGTAAAAAGTTTACGAGCAACTGTGTAATTCTGCAAAAAGTTTCTTTATAATTTTTGTAACTATGGAGGATTTATTGCAATGTCAATTTTTAGTTTTAAGTATTATTTTTGCACGTGCTATAGTTTTTAGCTTCTACGCGACACTGTTAGTGCTCTAGACAAGGCAACGGTCGCACCCGCGTGGGGTGCTAAACATTCCACTTTCATTCGTATCTCAGCAATTTGTATGTAAATTATATTTCTTTTAGAATTTTTATTTATAGGCTAATGTCATGTTTGAAGCGTAATAATTAGCGTTTTGAGTTATGTAATGCGTTATTCAAGAGTTCTTTTTTGTGTCAAAGGAAGATTATACTTTTTTTTTTTTTTTTTACATTAAATTCAGTTTTACTTTTTTGAATACTTAAATATTTACTTTGGCTGAAGTCTGAATATATTATTAAATGCTTAGTCACATTGGTCTTACATTATGCGTACTTTTATTCATAAAAGTAAATCAGAGTATGAATCATAATATGCGTGAAAGTTTCATAAGTGACTTGCTTAACAAAATGGTGCCTAGCAGGAAAGTTTTAATGATGACATTATTTGAGCATGTATTTTTAGAATTACGATTAAAATAATAACAACGACGAAAAATTCCTTTGGTTTATAAATCAATATTTTAAATTAGCCAAAAAAAAATGAGTTCTACAAAGTCGGTTCTTTAATAAGAAAAAAAATGAATTCAAAAATTTCCTAAGGTTTTTATAAAGTCGTGGGGTTGTCTTAGCCGGTTACCGTGGTCCTGGAACGTAAAGAGCAATTGAAGGAAGACAGAATTTAGTCTGTACGAGTCTGACAGACCCTTCCAGGCGGAAGGACTTATGATTTTATTACAAAAAAAACTAGGTTAAGTTTTACAAACACCAAAAAGAGAAATGTACATTTTTTTTGCCTATTTTGCTTATTAATACCTACTGTTGTAAGTTTTCTATTTTTTTGTGATTTTAGAGACACGCTTATGATCAGCGCTGACTGTAGGAAGCATCAGCGCAGAGAATCAGCGTTAGTTTAAAACGCTTTATCAGAAGTCAGTGTGACTCTAAAACCATTCTAACTTCTCATTTTGTAATCAATTCAGTGACCGTAATTTTAGTATTTATAACTCCATTCTAGTGATAAAATCTCTAGGAAGCGACTCAACACGAAATATACACAAAACAAATAAAAATATGACATAACTGCATAAAAAAAAAATTAAAAAAATGTTGTTGCCAACATCATCACAAGAGAACGGCGCGCGTGGAAAGTGGCAACTCGTTTTACTTTTTCGATTTTTATACACTCACTTGACATAGTCTTGAATGACAAGATTATTGTAAGTAGGTCGTTATAATTAAGCTTGTGATCAGGAGGGGAAGGATTTATTATTGGCTGGGGTGTTTATGCGGTTCAACTAAGCAGGAGAATGTCTTATGATCTCCATCTGTCAACTGACACTTGAAAAAAAATTTTTTTTCATTACCCGTTTATATCCCACTCCTGGCCAGCCTCCCCCATATCCTTCCAATAGGCTAGTTGCCCAAAAAGTGTAATTAGTCCGTCTTTTAGATTATTCAAAAATAAGGGACACGTATTTTTTTATTTGTAAATTAGACCAAAAATGACAAAGATATAGCCTATTATAGTTACGTGTGACGTCACGACGCGTGGCATTTTTCGCGCAAGGTGACGTCACAGGTAACTTAAAAAGGCTACTATCTTTGTTATTTTTTGTTTAAACGAAAAAGGAAAAAATACGTGTCCAATATATTTTTATAATCTAAAATACGGACTAAATAGAATGTAATTATTTTGACCCTGGAAACTACCCTATTAAATAATTAGTGCAAATGAATGTTTAATAGTGTAATTTATCTTTTTATATTTTATTTTGTTATATTGCAATATCTGGATGACCGAGCTTCGCTCGGTTTTTAAAATGTCTTTATCTTGGGAACCGAGCTTTTCTCGAACCTCGGACCTGATAAATCGATTCCTTGAGCCGAAAAACCCCTAATCTAAAACTTTCATGAAAATCCTTGGAGCCGTTTCCGAGATCCTGATATTATATAAATATACAATACACACGATTAAAACAGTAGTTTGAAAAGCAAAAACGCACAGAACTTGTACTTAGCTACTATAATTGACTGGCCCGTTGGTCTAGTGGTTAGTGACCCTGACTGCTACGCCGGGGGTCGTGGGTTCGATTCCCACCCAGGACAAATGTTTGTGTGATGAGCACGATCATTTGTTCTGTGTCTGGGTGTAATTTATCTATAATATGTATGTATTTAAAAATATATAAGTATGTTTATCAGTTGTCTAGTACCCATAACACAAGCTCTGCGTAGCTTGGGACTAGATGGCGTTGTGTGATAGTTGTGGAATATTATTATTAGTATAATTAATCTATTATTTGGAAACTTCTATTTTTTGTTATTTATATTTTTGTTTTGTCGTTTCTCTCAATATAGATAATTATATTTTCTTTCCCGTTTAAATAAAACTACAGATATTTTTTAATCAATCAAAAAATGAATTTCCAAAATTAGCATAAATTCAAATTGGGATAATCTGCTTTCAAGAGAAAATCAAAAAGGAATATTTAAAAAAAAATGATTTAGTCATAATCATACAGCAGAAACTATATCTATTATTATTCAAGGTTTTAGAGATACTTTGTTAAAAAAAAACCTATAGGATTGTTTTCAAGCAATCTTCGCCAAAATAAAAATACAGCAACCAACCAGCAACCAACCTGCTTTCTCCGCAACCTTCACATTGGTTACCTAACTCAGTAACTGCTATTTATAATGTTACATAACACATAACACGTTATTATGGGTAAGTAATATATGATATAACTACAAAATCTCTAAAACTTACAAGAGATAACAAGTGAACATATAATTTTATTTGATATAACGATCTTATAATATAATAAACGATTGACATAATTTTATAATGACTAATTTCTATATGCATAACAATCAATGAATATAAAATCGTTTTGTATACCGCTCAAAAGACATAAAACTTATTTGGTCTAATTTTTTTTACTTCCTGGCAAGTAATCTGACACTGATGTACCTAGTAATAGTACCACCTGCCGTGAATCTTCGACGGAGCCCCGCTTCGCGGGGCTCCTATTTCTGCGTACAGGGTTTAAAGTAACCTAACACGAAGGGGATGGCGGGGTCTTTCAGACCCCGCCATCCCCTTCGAACCTAACCTGTCCGTGTCGGGGTGCCCAAAGTCCCGAGCTCGCTTCGCTCGCTCTGACTTGCATCCTAGGTCAAATAACTGAAAAATTATAGGTTTCAAATGTTATATGTAATGATTTTCGCTTTATTAAACGTTATATCCAATAAAATTATATGAAATGAGTTTTAGAGTAACACAAACATTATGTGTGGAGAAATTATATCAACCGTTGGTATATCTCACGTTGATTATATCATGTGAACGTTATTGAAATGAAAATATATCAAATAACTTTATATGAAATGAGACACACCCCGTTATTATATCGTTACTTCAAATTATAGCCTTGGTAGACATTTTGATGGTCAAATTATAAATTCGCGATTTGATTTTAATAGATAGTAATTTTGTATTGTAGAAAGATTAAAATTGTTTGCTCATGAGACTGATATATGATAAAAAACATTTTATTTTCTATTTGGCGAACAGTTTTCGTTGCGTAGTTCGTCTCTTGGAAAGGAGTTCTTTATTTTTGGGTGGTGAAATCATCAAATGAGTCCTCCCACCCACGGCAGAACGCGAGGAACTATCAGACTTGTACTGACTAAAATCCACGGTGTCCTTCAATAGCCCTATACGTTCTGGGGTCACGGTAATTCGTTAGTCCCGCGACCCCGGAACCTAAATTAAAACTAGATCAAACGATTCAATCGAAAAATAATGAAATCGAAAAATCAAGAAATGGTTCAACTTGAGCGTATAATCAATATTTTGAAGATTTTTAAACAGATATATGTAGCCCAAGTTTGGTTGGCCACCCGATCCCACACGGCCTAATCCGGCCCTGCTCGTTTCGCTGGAGCAGCGCTGAATACAAGAGTAAACCCTTAGAGAATATCAATACTATCAAATCGCTTCAAACATTGCCAGATTACACAACGAACACTTACTTTTACAATCAATCACAATGACCACACTGAACGCACAAAATTGCCCGTTTAAAAGCAATGTAATGATAATATAACTTATGATTACAGTATTATAACATTACTTAGCATTACAGCAACGTGTTACGTAATACGAAGGTTGCGGAGAAAGCCAACGTGCGGCTTTGTCTTGACTTTGGCAGGTTAGGAGGTGTCTACACAGTAGGCCTCAGATAAAAACTTAACACTAACTTAGTTACGGCACCGAAACGTGGTCTTTCACTATCGGCCTCATCTCAAAGCTCAAAGTCGCTCAACGAGCTATGGAGAGGGCTATGCTCGGTGTTTCTCTACGTGATCGAATCCAAAATGAGGAGATCCGTAGACGAACTAAAGTCACCGATATAGCCCACCAAGTTGAAGTGGCAATGGGCAGGCCATATTGCTCGCAGAGCAGATGGCCGATGGGGTCGAGAAGTGCTAGAGTGGAGACCACGGACTAGCAAGCACAGCGTAGGACGTCCACCAGCAAGGTGGAGACGACCTTGTAAAGGTCGCCGGAAGACGCTGGATGCAGGTCGCTTCCAACCGGTATATGTGGAGATCTAAAGGGGAGGCCTATGTTCAGCAGTGGACGTCCTACGGCTGAGATGATGATGATGATGATGACTAACTTGGGCCCTTTGAACACTTGGCGATGCAAGTCTTCGATACGTTACGACTTTAGTATCCGTTGACACGTGTCTGGATCTGGATACGAAATGAATTAAAACAGAGTTTCAGAAAGTCGCCTGGATCGATATGGCGATATAACGCCTGGACGGCTTGCGAGTGAGATGATTCGATGACGGTTTTGATTTACTGAACATAATTATGTCCATGGAAATCCATGTAAAGAAAACTAACTTACAAGTAGGTAACATGAGGTGGTTCGTGTCGAGTGCTTTAAAACACATTATCAATAATGGTCGAGTCGAGTGGCTTAAGACTATCGTCTACCGAGCTTTCGTCTATACAAAAAGAGAAAACGTTTTCCTCCCCCTAAATGTTATCCTATCTCAATGATTTTTTACAATGCATCTGACACAGTAAAAAACTAGGTTTATAGGTTTTCTTTTTTTCAAAATTTATAATAGTTTGAAAGTTACAGGCGCCTAAAAGTTACTATTTTTATGACAAAATTTTCATTGAAGTAAAACCTTTGTATTTAAAAAACAAAGAAGTTTAAGAAAAAAAAACAAAACCTACAAACCTAGAATTATGCTGAAACGATTGACACCAGAATCTAAAAGATTGGTCGTGATTTAGTATGTGAAAAACGTTTTCTCCCGAGAGACAAATTTCATATAAAAAATACTTACATTCAGTCGCGAGTTGCAACGCTCTCTATCGCACGATCGGGGTTTTTTCAACGCGTGAGAGGGACAGTACGAGTTTTTCTAAATACCTATTTTTTGAAATGGCAGCAGCTATTCTATCCTCTTAAAAGGTGATGATAGACTTAAGCATTCGCCGTTTTTTATTTTACAGAACAGAGCCGAGCATAGGTACTTAGAGCCAAATATCGCTAAAATTTTTTACCAACAGTCTAGCAAATGCTCTAGTTGATGGTCGTCATTTTTTTTATCATGATGTTGTCAGACTTGACAGTCGGCTCGACTAAAGGCGCTCCCTCACCGCGAGCATTCACCTGTAATGTAACATAAAAGTGCGCAATTTGATGCTCTATTGTCTTCGAATGTTCGAATCTGTAACGTAACATTACAGGTGAATGCTCGCGCTGAGGGAGCGCCCTAAAAGCTCGCCAGAACCTTCGTTAGAATGCTCGCTAAAACGCTCTCGTTTGTTTCTCTATAATGTAACATTCGCAAAAATGCTCATTATAAGTAAATACTTAAGTTTATCAGCAAGAAAGAAAAAACCTTTATTTGGGTAACCACGGCGGTACACACAATGTAAACAAATAAATGAAGAAAAGGCATAGGATATTGATACTTAAGCCCCACTTTACATCAACTAATTAATTAATTCAATTAAATCCTGGCCCTCCATTCTGTGCGCGTCCTTACGGCAACAGGCGTTTGAAGCCGGATGTAGCTTTCACCGCTAACCTATGCCGTAACGTTACAAAACACAGCGCCTGCCGAATCATGTGCGCCTAGTAACTGTTAACATAATCGAGTTATTTAATTTATAACATTAACAAGGAGATAATAGCCGGATACCAATTAATTTTTTACCAACTTCGAAAAGAAGGAGGTTCTCAATTCGGTCGGTATATTTTTTTATGGATACACACTGATGACTTCAAGGTTTGTGGTCTGATTTCTCATTATCTGCCTGTCTTTTCCCAACTATATTGGGGTCGGCTTCTAGTAGAATTAGATGCAGCTGAATATCAGTATTTTACGTGGAGCGACTGCCTATCAGACCTCCACAACCTAGTAACTGGAAAATACGATACCCGTAAAACTGGTTGTCAGACTTATGAGCTTCTGACTAATAGTAACGACTGTCAAAGATCTACAAATGACAGCCGGGACCAACGGCTTTATCTGCTTTCTGAGACACGGATGTTTGTTACTCTTACACGCAAAAATCACAGCACGAATGGGAATGAAATTGGGTACAGAGATAGTTTATAACCTGGATTTAACACATAGGATAGTTTTTATCCCGATTTTATGTTCCCACTGGATAATTTTAAAAAGAACGTCATCACAAAGCCTGCTGGCTTCGCGGGACTTATCTCGTTACCGGGACCCCGGAAAATAAAGAGCTATCGAAGGACACCGTGGATTCTAGTCAGTACGAGTCTGACAGACCTTGCCGCCCTGCCCGGGGTGGGAGGACTTATTAAAATTTGTTGATTTTAACACGCTAAAAAAAAACAGCCGGTTTCCTCACGATGTTTTCCTTCACTGTTTTGAGATGAAATAGATTAAACAAAGTAATGCCTCAGGCGTAGTTCGAACCCACGACCTACAACTCGTAAGTCGAGGTCGATGTAACTGGACCAAAACTGCTCTATAATAACTAATATTTACATACTTAAATTATAGTTGCATTATAATATGTATCATTCTATTATTCTTTGGTGTTTTCTTTTTTTTTTTAAACGTGCGTGTGTGATTGCCGAGGGAGGCCTAGGATGCATGACGGATTGGCCTGAGAAAGCCACTCACAGGACAGATTGGAAGGTTATGGGGGTGACCTTTGTTGGAGAGAAGTCATGGCGTCCTTACCTTCCGCCTGACGCAGGTCCTCACCGGGCACGGGTGCTTCGGGAGGTACCTGTGTCTAATGCGGAAGGAGGAAACGTCTGGGTGTCATCACTGCGAAGATCGCCCGGAGGACACGGTGGAGCATACGGTGCAGGACTGCCTAGCTTGGGCGGTGCACCGACGTGTCCTCACGGCTGCGATAGGCGGAGACCTCTCGCGCCCGGCATTGGTTTCGGCCATGCTGCGGGGCGAGACGGAGTGGGAAGCGGTCGCCTCCTTCTGCGAAGCAGTAATGCTCGCGAAGGAGGAGGCGCGCCGCGAGCGAGAGAGGACAGAGTCCTCCCTCCGCCCCAACCGCGGTGTAGGACGCCCACGGCGACGGACGTCGCGCGACGATCTCCGGCCACCGTAGGCGCGGGCATGCAGGCAGCGAGTAAAGGGCAACTCGCTGCCCGACCAAGGACCATGCCCGGGTCGACGGCGCGTTGTGTCCCACGCGCGCCTCAAAGAGCGTCAGCATAATGACGGGGCCCCCCTCTCAGAGGGCCAAAGCCTGCCGGGGTCGCGGGATTATTCCCTTACCGTAACCCCGGAACTTAAAAAGGAAGGCTATGAAGGACACCGTGGATTTTAGTCAGTAGAAGTCTGACAGTCCCTCCCGCCCTGCCCGGGGTTGGAGGACTTATTTGATGACTTTACCACGCTAAAAAAAAAAAAAAAAAAAAAAAAAAAAAAAAAAAATGGGGGTGACCTTTGCCCAGCAGTGGGACATGACAGATTAACAAAAAAAAAGTGTGTGTTATTGAAGTGCTGATTTGGCGATCCTCTATAACTATTTCCACCAATACTAGATTATTTTGCACTTTCAGACTAGAGGGTTTCGTAACCGATAACTTTGAATCACATGCTAATTGTAAATAAGATGCGATTCCACTGGTGTGCGTCATAGTGTGCAGCACAAACGTTCGCGCTGATGGACTCACTCAAACAAAAACGAACAAATTGTGCGCAAACATTCTAAAAGTGTTCGCGCACACCTGAATACTTTTGCACGCGCTCACGTGAGCTGTGGACTCGTTTATTAAAATGTTTGCGCACAAAAGTGCTGCACTAGTGCTTACCGGTGGTAACGGAGGCTAAACGCGATACGAGTACTGTTGAAGTACGCGAACAAATGTAACGCACACTACAACTACTTTGGTGGAACCATACCTCCCATTAGGGCTACAATATATAATGGCTACAAGGCTACAATATATTTTGACTGGCCGATTGGTCTAGTGGTTGTTAGTGACGGCAGGACGACGGAGGTCGTGGGTTCGATTCCCACCCAGGACAAATGTTTGTGTTTTGAGCACGATAATTTGTTCTGTGTCTGGGTGTAATTTATCTATAATATCTATGTATTTAGAAATATATAAGTATGTATGTTTATCAGTTGTCTATTACCCATAACACGAGCTCTGCTTAGCTTGGGACTAGATGGCGTTGTGTGATAGTTGTAAAAAAAAAATTTATACTTTCCACACTAACAAACCCAAAAAAGATTCATCCAATTTAATGCAGTGGTTCAGTAGTTGTGTGCATACAAATAGACTCTGGTGACTTTGTTTCATATTTTTTAGAAATGGGTTTCCTCTTGACTCTAGTCCAGGTCAAAGGTGACTGAGACAAAGTCTACGACATAGCGAGCTTACCCAGAAGAAGACTGTTCACTCGTTCACTCTAACTTTGAAGAGATTAGGGTTATATGCGTTCGGAAACATCGACACAGTTAGAGAGTGTCCTTTGTCAGATTCTCAAATATTTCCGATCCTAGCAAATAAATATGATTCATTGTTACGCCAAGCGGAATTTGTCAATCAGTATAAATTGAAACCGAAAGATAGTCATATCTACTTCGGGTCGCCTCCACTCTTTGCCATCATCAGCCGGAAGACGTCCACTCCTGAATAGGCCTCTCCCTTAGACCGCCACGCCGAACGACAATTCGCCTCTTGCATCCATCGGTTGCCCGCGACCCTCACGATGTCGTCGGTTCACCTAGTGGGAGGCCTGCCTACGCTGCGTGGTACATCAAAGGTCAGTATAAATTTAACTAAATACATATGAAGTACTTACATCCCAATTCGTCAAGGAACTTCGGCTTCTGGCCACCAGCTTCAAAAACCACTTCGTCCTCATCATAACTTTCAGTTACCGGTTTGTCAATCTGTGTCACTTTGTCACTCACTTTCGTCAAAGTCACATCACTATTTATCAAATTGTCAAACTGAGATTTTGGTAAAGCCGATTTGAATTTCAAGTTTTTCAAATTACCGTTATCGTCCATTATCGTTATGTCTTCGTAGTTATTCACCACATCACTAGTTTTACCGATGTTTTTTATTATGTCCGAATTAAATTTGTTTTCGTTCAAAAGTTTTGTGAGGACGATATCAGTTTTTTGATTGACTAAGTTTTTTGAATCGAACAGGTTTTTGTTGACTACATCTAGATCTATATCACAGATAACGTTACATAATAAATGCACGAAAACTATAAACACTTTGGTTTGGTGAAACATGTTTTTTTGTTGTAGCAATACTTAGTTAAGGACAGCACTTTGACTTTGAAACCTTTGCTATGACAACACTATTTTCAAAAATTTTGACAGCACTTTGAGTTTAGAACATTCAATGTAATCTTTTTGGTTCAACACTTCTTGTTTCTAATTCAAAATAAAAAGACAGCACTTTAAATTTGGAACGGCCGATGTTTTAAGTTCGACACTCGTTTCTCCATTCAAAATATTTGACAGCACGTTCGAATTTTAAACGTTCGATATTCTTTAATAATCCGTTTAATAAAAACTGAAAGTATTATCGATCTGCGTTCGCTCCGGCCCGAGGGGAGCGAATGGCAGACATTTTGAGTGAGACGAGAATTTGGTGAAATGCTTACATAACCATTTAGTAATAGGTAGATAAATAACAGTCGTCACTGTGGACAGAGTGGAGCGGTCAGGTGGTCAGGCCATTCGAAACGGTTATTGTTCTGTATTTGAAAAAAGGAGGACACTCAAAATGCGTGACATGTTTTTTTATGGAGCTTCAAAAATTTAGGACCCATAAAATATTAGTAGTATTTTAGTCGAGGGCATACAGACGGCGAGTAATAGGCGACTCGCTGTCCGGTCATGAACCATGCCCAGATCGACGGCGGGCGCGCGGTTCCACGCGCGTCTCGAAAGAGCTGTCGGCAAAATGACGAGGCCTCCTTAGAGGGCCAAAGCCTGCCGGGGGTTGTGGGAATAACATGTAACCGTGGCCCCGGAACGTAAAAGACAATGTATTGAAGGGCACTGTGGATTTTAGACAGCAAAAGTCAGACAGGTATTTTTATCCCTGGTGCTAGGCAACTGGTTTTCTCCCAGTTAATTTCCCTTTGTACCTATTGCCTTTGTACCTATTGGCCTTGTTTTGTTTTGTTCTATCTCCTGCTTGATATGGAAGGAAGTGGTAACTACGCATTTTCCTATAACTCCTCCACTATTATTTTCTGATTAATTTCGTTGCAGGATCCAAGACAGGTAAATTCATTCTCCGGGACACGTCGAGCTTCATTGTCTCGGCGCTTTTCTGGTGGTTGCCACTGTTGTTTCTGGCGCACAGAAGATGTGGTGGTTTGGGAACAGTGTAGTGGGATTGTCCCAATAAAAAGGTCTCTTTATGGGTAAGATGTAAATACCATACATCAATGGTAAATATAACCAGTGTAAGCTGGTCTCTAATCCTATTAATTCTTCGTTTCACGCCATACTTCATCAATGGATGATTTAGAATACCACAAGCATCGACATGCAGCCGACTGTACAATATATCGGAGCTCATACTGAAAATTGTGTGGTCAGTCGATACAAAACGAGACACTATCAATGAAGCCGTCTCAATACCCTCTAGTATGGGCCGTTATCCAATCCGTAATCCACTTTTTTTTTTTTAGCGTGGTAAAATCATCAAATGAGTCCGGGGTGGGAACCCCGGGCAGGGCGGGAGGGACTGTCAGACTTCTACTGACTAAAATCCACGGTGTCCTTCAATAGCCCTTTCTGTTTCGGGGTCACGGTCACGGTAAGGAAATAATCCCGCCACCAAAAAAAAATGTGGGATTCGATCCTCCGCATTCGAACGAACAGAAGTTGTATCCGAGCACGAATACCATTGCGCCAGCACTACTTGTATCCGTAATCCACTTGAAAATAACGTTATGCAATAAAAAACTTCTTGAAAATATTGTATAATACTGTCTTTATTAGCTTGTTATTTTCATAATATAATTATTTTTTAATTATATAATTAGTGTTAAAAGTACATGATGTCACAATGTAGCGTTATAAATCCCTGCTTAGACATTTTACTGCACAGTACAATCAACAAAGTTGAATCATGACCCACCATAAGCTTATTTTCTTACAGACTTTCAAATCCAATTATATCTTAAGTCGCGTAAACATACATACATGGTAACGACTTTGACCTTTGTCAATTTGACGGATTCAAACGATTTATTGTCAAAATGGGTCATGATTCAACTTTGTCAATAAATTATAAGGTTATTTGTCAATTATAACGACTCTGATCTTTGTCAATTTGACGGATTCAAACGATTTATTGTCATAATGTGTCATGATTCAACTTTGTCAATTGAACATAATGTGGGTCGATATTACCTCAGAAACTATACTTCATTTACCATTTAAATCGTAAAGTTTATATTATGCTTTCCTACCAAAAAAAAACTAATTAGATAGTCCTGTCAAAAATATTTGACCGCTATTTTTAACTCCCGACGGAAAAAGATGGGTGTTATAAGTTTGACGTGTCTGTCTGTCTGTCTATCTGTCTGTGGCACCATAGAACCCGAACGAATGAAGCTATTTCAATTTAGTTTTGTTTGTATTAAAGGTGACTTACGGGCGAGTGTTCTTAGACATGTTTGATGAAAATCGGTTGAGCCGTTTAAAAGTTGTGGGGGTAAAAGTGGGGAAGGGCAACCGAGGTTTGTGTTTCATATTCACTGATTTAACAAAAGAAAAAATACGATCCATTATTTCCATTCTTTTTCAAAACTATGATGGACTAATTTTAGATTTGCAATTTAAGAGGATATAATAGCTGCTGCCATTTCAAAAAATAGGTATTTAGAAAAACTCCTACTGTCCCTTTCACGCGTTGAAAAAACCCCGATCGTGCGATAGAGAGCGTTGCAGCTCGCGACTGACTGTAAGTATTTTTTATATGAAATTTGTCTCTCGGGAGAAAACGTTTTTCACATACTAAATCACGACCAATCTCTTAGTTTCTGGTGTCAATCGTTTCAGCATATTATATTCTAGGTTTGTAGGTTTTGCTTTTTTCTTTTTTTTTTAAATACAAAGGTTTTACTTCAATGAAGATTTTGTCATAAAAATAGAAACTTTTAGGCGCCTGTAACTTTCAAACTATTATAAATATTGAAAAAAGGAAAACCTATAAACCTAGTTTTTTACTGTGTCAGATGCATTTTAAAAAATCATTGAGATAGGATAACATCTAGGGGGAGGAAAACGTTTTCTCTTTTTGTATGGACGAGCGCTCGGTAGACGATCGTCTTAATGATGCTGAAAACTAGTCCCTTTAAGTTATTTACATTATAACTCTTCTTCTACTACTACAGTTTACTCTTAGCAGTTTTGAGCAAGTTCCGCAGTTCTTTGCGCAGGAGTTTCCCGCTCGCCGACTTGGGTATCTGCTGCACGAAGCGCACTCCGCCGCGGAGGTGCTTGGGGTTCGATAACTGAAATAAGAATAGGTTCGATTTAACTTCATCTGACATGTAATCAGGCAGACTTCCCACTAGGTGGACCGACGACATCGTGAGAGTCGTGGGCAACCGGATGCAAGTCAGGTGCAAATTGGAACATGAACTTGAAAGCTTCCATTCCAATGGAACATTGAAGCTTGCACTGAAGAGTGAGCGTAGCGAGCTCGATTTTTTTTTGGTCTTTGGACCGCAACAGATTGCGATCTAAAGGGTATTACTTAAGATATGGGAAGGGTACCTCATTAGATACCCAGTAAGGAGTAAAAAATTGCCCTCTCTAGAAACTCTTGTGGTGGCAGATGAAAACCGCAAAAGATTCGCACTAAAGCATTACCAATCTTCCTTCATAATGCGCACAGCAAAAGAGTGGAACTCATTTCCTGAGTGAGCAGACACTCGAAATCGTAGACTTTGTCTCAGTCCCCTCTGACTTAGACCAGAGTCAAGAGCAAACCAATCAACATCAATCAACAAAAAAAGAAGCCACGTTTACGATTATACTGACCCTCTCAGCCACAAACTCTTGAACCTCCTTCTCCGTCAAATTCCTCCCTGGCTGAGCCACCACAAACGCTAGCGGCACCTCCCCAGCCTTCCGGTCCTCGATGCCGATGACTGCTGCGTCCCTGATACCTTCGTGTTGCAGGAGGACTGCTTCTAGTTCTGCTGGAGGTACCTGAATGGGGAACAGCAAAGAAAATTGCAGGAAAGCATCAAGCTCAGTCGAAAGTACCTATAGTAAAAATATTCACCGACTTCCGAAAGTAAAGTTAGTTCACACTTTCTTGTGGTTGTTTTAAAAGTCGGTTACAGCTTGGCCAGAACGGATTGAAACAAAACTAATCTTTTTGTTTGTTGATAACGTTTAAAATCTTTGATATTTGATGTAAACAAAGAACGCAGGTTTGTTAGAGTTATTATTGTGCCATAAAACTAACTAATAAGTGAAAAATAATAAAATAAAATCATTCAAAGTGCTGGTAGCGAGAGCACAGTGGCGATTTCCGGTTTTCTACTGTTTTTTGCCAAGCTGTAATTTTTTTCAACGCCTAGAAAGTTTCTGCACTTTATTTTCATCTCCAACTTTTGCTGTTACTTTAACATGAGGCACTATTCTAAGCGTAGCAGACCAGACGATAAAAATGTTAACGTCGCGTCGCTTTAAATTATCAAAACTTGAAGGCATGGTTGCCCTACCAAGAGGTTTGCTGCACGAAATCGCATCGCAATTTTATGTGGAAGCCTTCAATCATGATTCTTTCGTAATAATTAAAATAATTAGATGTAGTAGTTTTATTTTTTTCGTATTGTACAGTTGCACCTATTCCAGCTTCATTTCCATTTGACCCAAAGGTTGACTGGTAGATAATGCCTTGTGGCATTAAGTCCGCCTTATGTACCTCAATTATACGTGAAAGTTTAAATAAATAAATAAACCTCACCTGATACCCCTTATACTTGATCAGCTCCTTCAAACGGTCTACAATAAAGAAGTACCGCTCCTCATCATAGTACCCGAGATCCCCGGTCTTGTAGAACCCCTCATCATCGAAGTCCAAGCCCCTGCTCCTCCCGACGTAGCCTTTCATCATCATTACTCCTTTGACGCATATTTCTCCGCGCTCGTTCGGGCCTAGAGGTTTGCCAGTTTTTAGGTCGGTTACCTGGAAATAGACTGTCCTGTTGGTCAAATGGTTGGAGGCCAGAGTCTGGCTATGAGGTCTAGGGTTCGACTGTCAGGTCAAGCAATAAGCATTTTTCTGTAGCAGCCGCGGATTTGTGCCGCGTATCTATAAATTTAAAAACCAACTGCTTTTCGTTCAACTCCAGAGCGGCCGAACCGATTTGGTTTTGAATTATTTTTGGAAGTTCAGGAAATGTTTAAATGCGGCGCTAGTGTCTATATTAAATTGCATCAAAAAATGTAGTAGGTACCACAAGATTTCCGCAGGGTCGCGGGACTCACCAATTTCCTTTACGTTCCGGTAAAGGACACCGTGGATTTTAGTATGTGCATCTGGACTGAGAGCCCGTTTTTTTTTTATTGTTGGATCAACTTGAAACTTACAGGGGTTTTACTTAAAAATAGTAAAAATTCAATGCCGCAAAGCATAAATTTCTTAAACGTGAAAAAAAGCTGTTATGGGCAAATATCTATGGCCCTCAGTTCAGACGCTCGCTAAAAACGGCTTAACATAAATCTCAGAAAGTACTACCTCTGTGATAATGATTTTTATTTTATATTTTAATAAAGAATTTCTTAAAGATTTTAAGAAATTTTCAAATTCCTAGAATATGGCATTACTGATTTATAGCAGTTTTACTTAGGGCTCTCAGTCCAGACGTTTATGAACTGAGAGCCCCACTGAAACATAGCTTTAAATGAATAAATACATACATTTGCTTCTTTTACCATAAAGTTAAACACCCCAATGAATTTCTTAAAAAGAAATAACGACATAGGAAGTAACTGTTGAAAGGTAAATTACAATTGAATTTTCGGATAACGTCTGAACTGAGAGCCCTTATATTTTCGGTTTTATCGGCTATTTGCGGGCTCCGAGTTTGAAATAAATTAGCTGAAAAGTTTTAAGAAATTTTTAAGTAAAGCTTAACATACGGCTTTTTCTTGTAAATGCTATACTTACCGAGAAAAACCATTTTTTTATTTTTCAATCGAACAATTTTTGTAAGGTAACCATGATTCAAAAATCTCAAACGTCAGTTAGTTTCAAAGATGGCAGCACATGTGGGGTTGCGTTTGGAAATTTAATCTTCATAAAATTATGTGTGACGTCTTAGTGCTCGCCCGCGGCGATGATGCAGCGCGGCGCCCGCCGTGCTACGTCGCGCTGCGTTGCGAAAGGTGTATCTTTTGTTTTTTATTATAGAGTTACATTTTTAATAACTCTATTGAAATGTGCGTGCAGCGTCACGTCTCGGTCTGAGCTGACCCTAAGGCGGTGGCGGCGGCGGGCGCGATAATATTGAATGTATGAAATCGCCGCTCGTGGCCACACTGAAGTGACTAAGGCGGGCCTAGCTCGATGGCTACAAGCGATTTTGCAAGCCTAGGTGTTGCTCGGGCACGCCGCAATTGCAGCGGTCAGACCCCTCTTTGAGGAGTGGCTGGAGAGAAGTCATGGCGTCCTGACCTAACGCTAGACGCAGGTCCTCACCGGACACGGAAGTTTCGGGAGGTACCTGTGTCTGATGCGAAAGGAGGAGACGCCTGGGTGTCACCACTGCGAAGATCGCCCGGAGAACACGGTGGAGCATACGGTGCAAGACTGTCCAGCTTGGGCGGGGCACCGACGTGTCCTCACGGCTGCGATAGGCGGAGACCTCTCGCGCCCAGCATTGGTCGCGGCCATGCTGCGGGGCGAGACGGAGTGGGACGCGGTCTGCTCCTTCTGCGAGGCAGTAATGCTCGTGAAGGAGGAGGCGGGCCGCGAGCGAGAGAGGACAGCGTCCTCCCTCCGCCCCAGCCGCAGTGGTAGACGCCCACGGCGACGGACGTCGCTTGATGATCTCCGGCCACCGTAGGCGCGGGCATGCGGGCAGCGAGTAAAGGGCAACTCGCTGCCCGACCAAGGACCATGCCCGGGTCAACGGCGCGTTGTGTCCCACGTGCGCCTCAAAGAGCGTCAGCATAATGACGGGGCCCCCCTCTCAGAGGGCCAAACCCTGCCGGGGTCGCGGGATTATTCCCTTACCGTAACCCCGGAACATAACAGGCTATGAAGGACACCGTGGATTTTAGTCAGTAGAAGTCTGACAGTCCCTCCCGCCCTGCCCGGGGTTGGAGGACTCATTTGAGGATTTTACCAGGCTAAAAAAAAAAAAAAAAAGGGTACTTTCCCTCCAGGTGGCATTACAAAATTCCACCCTGTAGATATATATGACATACATATTATATTACTCCGGTCCGAAATAAATAATTGATAATAATAAAAGCCTGCCGGAGTCTCGGGACTGTCTTATCAGGTAACCGTGGACCCGGAACGTAAAGGGATATTGAAGGACACCGTGGATTTTTGACAGTACAAGTCTGAAACAGACTTTTGAGATTTTTAAATCATGGTTACCCTACAAAACTTGTTCGCATGAAAAACTAGAAAATGGTTTTTCTCGTAAAGTACAGCATTTTGAAGAAAAAACCGTATGTTAAGTTTTACTTAAAAATTTCTTAAAACTTTTCAGCTAATTAATTTCAAACTCGGAGCCCGCAAATAGCCGATAAAACCGAAAATATAAGGGCTCTCAGTTCAGACGTTAACCAAAAATTCAATTGTAATTTACCTTTCAACAGTTACTTCCTATGTCGTTATTTCTTTTTAAGAAATTCATTGGGGTGTTTAACTTTATGGTAAAAGAAGCAAATGTATGTATTTCTTCATTTAAAGCTATGTTTCAGTGGGGCTCTCAGTTCATAAACGTCTGGACTGAGAGCCCTAAGTAAAACTGCTATAAATCAGTAATGCCATATTCTAGGAATTTGAAAATTTCTTAAAATCTTTAAGAAATTCTTTATTAAAATATAAAATAAAAATTATTATCACAGAGGTAGTACTTTCTGAGATTTATATTAAGCCGTTTTTAGCGAGCGTCTGAACTGAGGGCCATAGATATTTGCCCATAACAGCTTTGTTTCACGTTTAAGAAATTTATGCTTTGCGGCATTGAATTTTTACTATTTTTAAGTAAAACCCCTGTAAGTTTCAAGTTGATCCAACAATAAAAAAATAACGGGCTCTCAGTCCAGATGCACATGATTTTAGTCAGTACGAGTCTGACAATCCCTCCCGCGCTCCCTGGGCGTCTGGGACATTAATTTGATGATTTTATCACGATAAAATAAAAAATGGTCATGGGTTTCGTGCTTCGAGAATACCACCCCCTGGATTGTAATAAAAATAGGTGTACCAACCTTAATAACAGTATTAGCAACCACTCTTCCAACAGTTCCAACTTTGTGGGGGTTGGGGTCATCAGGGTCGAATCTCAAAACAGCATACGTCATCTCAGTGGACCCGTAGATTTGGTACACTCCATTCAGATTGGGGAACCTGAAATAAATATGTTGCGTAATGTCGCTGTCAATTTTCAAAGAGCCACAAAATTACGAACTCAGCCACGAATATTACAACTCAGCAACATTCTTAATTTTGAGGCTTGCGGATTAGAGTAACGGATGAGCATTTTATACTCGTACTATCGGTCCCCGCGGCTTAAGGGCCCCATATACGGTACGATTCGTCTATACGATCGATCTGACGAAAATCGTGATGATTGATCGCATCAAAAATGTCGCTCATACACGAAACGACTGGTCGTAACGATCGATCATTTACTTTTTTGAAGCTGAAGGTTAAAGAAGTGTTCAAATAATGAATTAAGTGCTCTATAAAATGAAAAATGAACTTCTTTTCCTTACCTGTGTGGCGGTGGCTTTGATTCTGTTTCAAAAGAAAGCCTAGAAGAGCCATACACTGTCGATTCATCGTTACGATTTATGATTGCATGGGTTTTTGTTGCGATTTCCGACATTGTCTTCGATAAAGTAAATCGTTAACGATCTTGACATACACCATCGATTCGTCGTTTCGATCGGCTTGACGCGACAGATCGTACACATAAATCTTGGGGCCCTTTAGATCACCGTAACCGATCTTAGAATGAAGCAGGGTGATTTTTAGTAAGTTCGAGTTTTATGATAATCCCTTCCGCTCTAACTAAAGCGACAAACGTCATTGTCATATGACAACATCATTCATTCATCATCAGCCTATATTGTTCCCACTACTGGGGCACAGGCCTCCTCTCTGTAAGAGGAAGTGGGCCATAATCCACTACGCGCGCCCAGTGCAGATTGGTGGATGTCACAAATGTCTTCGAATTTTTGGTTCTAGTACATGCCGGTTTCCTCACGATGTTTTACTTCACTGTTTTGAGAGCAGTTGTGATGAAATAAATTACACAAAGTAATGCGCCTGGCGGGGTTCGAACCCACGACCTACAACTCGTAAGTCGGGATCGGTACCACTGAGCCACCACTGCACAATTTTTAACACCAAAAAAATCATAGTTGGAGTGCTATTGTTAACTTTTAACACCTCCCTTGATAAAATTTCTGGCCTCACAATGGTTTACCTGATACCCTGATGTAGAATGAACTTACTTCTCTTGTACCGAGGTGATGGTATCCTTGTGAAGAGGAGCAGCTCCGGAGTAGATGACCCTGACTGAGCTCAGGTCGTAGCTGGCCTGGCTCTTACTGACTGCCACCAGGATTGGTGGTACCACTGTCAGTAGAACTGGCTGGAAAGGTTTGTAGTTTTTAAATTCAAAAATTGATGATTCGGTATCTTACTATAATTATCAGTTTCAAACACAATACAGTAGAATCCGTTTATTATGACTCCGTTTATAATGACAAGCCGCTAATTATGACCGTATTACCACGGTAATAATATCTAACAGTATTTGATCTGCATACAAACGGACGAAACGCGAGCTATACCACGTGACTCGATGTCGGGGCGCGCTCGGGGCGCAGACAGTCACGGCCGTACCGTAGTGATGAACGGACGGTGTGTTGTTTTTTTAACAAAATCAGTTTATGGACATAATTTAATATGACGAGTAGGAAATATTGTGCTGTTTTTGGGTGTATGAATTCGTCAATAACGTATCCAGTCATAAGTTTTTTTTTAAATACCTGTAAACTCTGAAAAGTACTGACTATAAAATAATTATACTTAAGTACTAGTAGCTGGCAGGTAGGTACATAATGTGTGACTTTTTAATGGATAAATATTTTCTATTATCTAACGAAAAAAAGGGTATTTGAATTAATAAATACAGTGGATATACTAAAGGAAAGTTACTGAAACGAATGAAATAGGTAAGTTATAGACAGTTCTGAATGAATCATGATACGGTAGGTACTTACGCTTGTGTTAAAATCCTTCCTATTCAATATACAAAGTATTTTATTTGTTTACTGATATAAGAAAAGTATATTTACAATCACAAAACTAAATAGATACAGAAAGTAGGCAAATGTAATTAAAAAGCTAGAGACGGGCGTCGGATCGAACAGCCCTAGCGCATGTTTACGTACCGCGCGGCTGTAGGTATTTATTTCTATCATGCGGCCGAGATCCACTACTGTAGATATTTATACTGTGGTATTACACGGAGAAGTTTGGTTTTCATACAAAATTCGTTAAACAAAGTCGGATATGATGACTTTGCATTTAGAGAAATACCGTATAATATGACCCAAATAAATTGTGTCCAGTTGATGCAGTTACCGACGTGATTCATAACACCTTAGACATTTTTTTCGGGAGCGTGATGTGATATCCGACGATGTTTGGTGCATGCATGGTTTTTTTAGTCTCAGGGGTAATAGATACTTAAATTATTAGATAATATTGAATTAGTTCTATTTTGTATACTTACATACTGACAAAAACAGGAGATAATTATTCTTTTGAACAAAATGCTTTGTATGACGTCCGCTTAGTATGAAGTATTTATTATTTCCCTTCGATGTCATAATAAGCGGATTCAACTGTATAAGGTTCCATTTGTCTCTTCAAACCTATACCTTTCTTAAAATACATAAAAAAATACAGGGCCGTAGCTAGGGAGGTATTGTGGGGCAATGTCCTACCTTAGATTGACAATAATGTGCTAAGTGTTTGTAATAAAAAATATCACTATAAAAATACAAGAATAAATAAATCATTTGTCACAATCATTCACTCGCGCGGCAAATGCCTCACCTATTAGCATAGACTCCCAGACTCACCCGATATTTCTCAATAGTCTTCAAATACGTGTCCATTTCGAACTTGGCGAGGTAGACCGTCGTCGCGCCAGTGATGAAGCCTAACAGTACACCTATGAGACCCATCACGTGGTACCATGGGATTATTGTAAGGGATATCATTGCAGGGTCCATTGCAGGCCTGTGGGATAAGAGTGAGCATTGGGTCAAAAACCTTTTTTCTCTGATAAACTTCTAAAACCAATTGATTCTGCTATTATAGGCTATTGGACAAAAAAAATTAATCAGTCTGTCAATGAGGGATTTTCTTTTTATGTTTTCCCTGTCAATGGATAGATGGCGCTGAACTTAATATGTGACTGCAATGAACGGAACGTCACGTAATTTTTTGTTTTTTTTACTTGTATGTAATTTTGAGATCGTAAAACAAAAAGTACATGTCATGTCATTGTCAGTCACATCTGTAGTCACATGACATCACACAAATGGCATTTTGAAAATAAATAACAACAAGGAAAAAGAAAAAAAATTAATGAGTTTTCCACGCCAAAAAGAAAATGTCCCAAGAGAAAAAGAAGCGAAGTCTGTGCCTCGTGGATTTGTGCAAAAATGAAGGCATACATCTTTTTCCTAGAGTCACACCGTCAGTTCAACGCCATCTATCGAGTTCTTGGAAACTACTTTTTTTTTTTAAACTCCAAAAAGAAAACCTCCCATTAGATTATAAAGAAATATTCGATCCGTATTTTTTCTTATCTTTCGTATAACAAAACTGACGGAGATACAATCCTTTCTTAATTGGCAATACCTACGTCACATTTTGGTAAATTTTTTGGGGTCTCGAGCGAACTTGAGAGTGAACGCATCAAAACTTGAGAGCTTCACAACAACAACACAGAACAAAACTAGGTTTAAATGTTTTCTTTTTATCAAAAGTAACTCTATGGCGCCTGTAACTTTCAAACTATTATAAATTTTGAAAAAAAGAAAACCTATAAACCTAGTTTCTTACTGTATAGGAAGCATTCTAAAAAAACATTGAGATAGGATCACATTTAGGGGTAGGAAAACGTTTTCTCTTTTAGTATGGACGAGCGCTCGGTAGACGATCCTCTTAATGCGTATAGTGTCTATGACTTGTTAGTAAAAATGTCTCAAAAATACTCACAAAGATGTTAGACACGCAGTGATCGCATTCATATGCGTAGTCATCACTCCTTTAGGTAATCCAGTTGTTCCAGAAGAATACAAAATAAATAATGTATCAGACTGTCCCTGCACCTCCACAGAATGAAAATCTTCATACATCACGTTTTTAATTCGACCGTTATTTTCAAAAACCATGTCGTTGTACATTAGTACGCCATTTTGTTTTTCTTCGCCAAACAAGATGATTTTCTTGACGACATTTAGTGATTTTAGAGTTTTTGCGTGTATCTTGTACATTATTGGCGAGCAGATTATGTATTTGGGTTTTGATATGTTTGTTATGTGGATTAATTCACCTGAAATAGACCGTAGAGGGCGATATTAGTGAGGTATATCAGGTGCGGAACGTCAGACCATCAATTAGGCAGGGCCCCATAAAGATATTACAAAAATAGGTAGATGCCTTTGTTTTCAATGGAAATTAGTTGGGATCCTTGTATTTTCCGTCCTTTAAAATCCGCCCCTGCCCTACCGAATTACTAAAAGCTTTTTTTTGCCTCACCGACTGTTTGAAATGCATAATAATATTATCTTTGACAATGCCCATCTCCCAAGTGCCCAAACGCAAATCTATTAATTTTTAAACGTTAACTTTAAAATAAATCTATGTTGAATATCATAAAAATAACGGTTCAAAAAAAAAAAAGATTCCGACGAATTGAGAACCTCCTCCTTTTTTTGAAGTCGGTTAAAAATTATACAAATAAATCAAATTCTAGCCTGACGATTATTTTCATATATTTTAGTTTCTAGGTGTATTGCTATTGATTATTGACTAGGCACTAGACAAGCAAAACGAACAGGGTGTTTTAAATATGATAAAAAAGAAAAATATAACTTTGTATCCCTTAAATACCTTTGACATATCCCGTACTAATGGTAGTCAAGACTGCTCCCGCGCAGACCACGCCCATCACAGCCCCCCAGAACTCCTGCCTGTTCTCCGAGATCAGACCTATCGTGTCTCCCTTTCTGACGCCCATACGAGTGAGTGAGACGGAGAAGTTCATTGCCTGCTGGACTATATCTCCATAGGTGAGACGTTCATCTGTTGCACCATTTATCTGAAATTATTTCAAATTTATCGTGAGTGCTGCTGATCGATTTGTTCCACGTTCAACCCCTAACATTTTCTACCCTTTTCCGCGTTCGACCCCTAAACGTTTCCACATTCGACCCTTAAGGGTTGAAAGTGAAATTTTATTTCTTAAATGTATTTGTTTCACGTTCAACCCAAGAGTCTCCCAACTTTTTAAGTTTTGCGAGCCTGCGCCGTATAGCCAAAATGATTTTGACAAAAGATATTGGCAAGTTTCTCTTGAAGCCTCGGCCCATAAACCCAACAAAGATGAACTATAAAATGTCATTTAAAAAGAAACATTTATAGAATTTAATGGTATAATTAGTTTTTCATAAGAAGTACACCGAAAAAAAAGTGTTTGTATGGAATTGAGCACTCAATAGGTACATCTTAGTTTAATGTTAACATAAAATAAACTTTTAAATGACTAATTAAATTAACGATAAAAGATTTTTAAGCATTTTTAGATTTAAGTTTGCCTTTCATTATTTATTACTTTCCAGAATTTAATCCATATTATCAAGACTATTGATAATATGGATTAAATAATAATAATTATTTATAATATATTTTATAATATATTTATTTATATGTGATTTTTTTCTAAAATTTCCTTTTGGTTCGATTCCTGGCCAGGATTATTTATTTTCCTAAAATTCAATGATGCAGTTTTAGTTTTCGACAAAATTGGCTTCGAGACTCCTTTCAACGTTTTCGATATTTCTCATAGTTTTGGATATACCCATCCACGCCCAGTTGAAAAATTCACCCTGTATATTCAAATTTTCAAAGCTATATTATGAAAAATCACATAATTATAAGCGTGTTATTTTTATACCTGGTTGTCCGTTCAAAAATATGCTAATTAGCTATTAAATTCACGTTTATTCATAAGTTCATAATTCAGGTTTCGTAGGTATATTATACGATTATACTAAAAATAATGGGTCGTTCCCAAAGGTCCACGATTCTTTTGTTCTCTGTTTCCAAACGGCTCCATGACGAATTACAATATTAATAATTTTAATTTTTAATATAATAATTTTCCTACATGAGTTCCCAACGGGTCCACGGAATTTATAAAAAGTAAAGTCATTAAGAACGATTTCATGTAAGAGAAAGAAAAATGTTCAGAGTTTTCTTTTTGACTTGTTTAAATGCTAGTGTTAAAAACCAATGAAATGAGAATGGCCTGTTAATATAATTACATGTGGCCTACCATGAACTCTTAAAGCGTGAGTCTTTAAGGTGTGAGAAAGAGACAGAGCTATACAAGTCGTCTAAATCCATCTCTTTCCCACAGCCTAAACTGGGTCGCGTTAAGAGCTCGTGGTAGGGGGTCTACCACGAGCTCTAAACGCGATCCAGTTTTCAGTTCTATTATGTGATATTCTATAAAAGTACTAGGCTTGCATAAGTTCAAACAGAGTGGTTTGTTTATATAATTATTCTGGGTAGGTTAACTGAAAAGTTTACCAGCAAAAGTACTAGGGTACGATAAGTTCAAGAAGGTATGTTTTTGATTGAACACTTTCATTAGACCGGTCTTGATCTTTTTTGCTATATGACTGTTAACAATTATTAAAATAAAATAATTATAACTTAAAATAAAAACCACCTTGAACTTATGCCAGCCTAGTATTTTTGCTGGTTAGTAACATTATTTCAGTTTTTAAGCTTATAACCAAGCTTTTGTTGTTGACTCTACCAAACATTCTCATGGACCTATTGGGAACAAAAATTTTAATAATTTTAACGCGTGGACCCATTGGGAACAAATGTATGAACATTAGGGTTTAAAACGGGATAATTAACATGTTTATTATTTGTTTTGAGTTAAATTGGTCCAATAAATTGTGTAAAAACCCAAAAAACACGGTAACTACTTCGCGAGCAGATACAGTGAGTTTTGTGTGTCGGGAACAATATCGTGTTGTGAGTGAGACTAGTGGCAATGGTAGTGGAGTCGAACGCAAAAAACGAACGAGACCGATTTGTCTGCTCATAACATCCACCCGCAATAACTTCAGTTCATCCGTGATCATGGTGCTTGCAACAGTGCCGAAATATCGGAAACTCAAAACAAATAATTAACATGGTAAATATCCCGTTTTAAACCCTAATATTTATACCATGTCAGTTTAAAAACTTAAATGTATGAACGTCAATTTTTGAGAACAATGGACTCGTTGACCTGTTGGGAACGACCCAAAATAATATTGTTTGTTAGGTATGTTTTATAAATAGATAAAATATCAATTAACTGTGTAGGTAAACATGTTTTCTAAGTTTATTAGTAAATATTTAACCGGTACACTTTACATAAAGGCCATACAGATATTTCTTCAAGATTATGTTTGTTTACCGGTTATTTTTAACTGTTACTCAATCGCATATAAATAAGTGGCGTATTTACCCTTAGGCCATAATCATCATCATCATCAGCCTATAATGTTCCCACTGCTGGGACACAGGGCTCCTCTCCGAGAGAGGGAGTGGGCCGTAATGTATCAAGCGGGCCCAGTGCGGGTTGGTGGATGTCGCATGTCTTCGAATTTTTGGTTCTAGGTCATGCCGGTTTCCTCACGATGTTTTCCTTCACCGTTTTGAGAGCAGTGGTGATGAAAAATTATTTTTATTACACAAAGTAATGCGGGGTCCCTACAACTCGTAAGTCTGGCTGGGCCGATACCACTGGGCTACCACTGCTCACTTAGGTCATAAGGATAGGGCTATTAAAAGACACCGTGGATTTTAGTCAGTACGAGTCTGACAGTCCCTCCCGTTTCACATTGGGAGGACTCATTTGATGATTTACCATGATAAAAAAAGCCAAAAAGGGCCATGGCTCGGAGTGGCAGGTTGCGAGGGGTGACCCAAGCCGCACTTCGATCACGATTTTATAACGATAAAAAAACAATATTTTTATTGCAGTCGGGGACAGTTCTGTGGCGCATTATTTATTAAAAAAAAAATGAAATGGTTAGTTTTGTTTCAATTTTTTCTGTTTGTGTAAAAAACTAAAAAAAAAACCGACTTCTATAACAACCACACGAAAAAGTTAAACATAGCTTTTCTTGCAAAAGTCGGTCGCTTTGTTTTTTATTTCATTGACTATTATATTGCCATCAACTTCGGGAAGAAAAGTTATTAATACACTTTTGTTTTTTTTTTTTTTGTTTACGTTGATTAATACGTCTTTAATTAAGCTATGAACATTATCAAAATTCAACGAAATAAAAATAAAGCAATTGCATTATTATGCATCTTTTCTATCTAGGTATTGCATTATTCCTGTTACCGTGACCCCGGAATATAAAGGGCTGTTGAAGGACACCGTGGATTTTAGTTAGTACAAGTCTGACAGTCCCTCCTGCCCTGCCTTGGGCGGGAGGACTCATTTGATGATTTGAGCATGTTAAAAAAAATCAATTGCAATATTGCATCAACTCACGGAGACGTCGAATTACCAATAACCCTGTACCTACTATTAGGTGTAACTTATATACAACATGTAACGTAACTAACGCACACTCTCAGACACCCCAATTAGAATATTATGTTGTAATCATAATACATAATATTGAATTTTTAATTTAACATGTAAATGCATTGTTATTAACAAAATTAGTTATTTTGCAGTAAGGTTTTTTTTTTTTGTATTGAATGACGTAATTTATATAAATACAAATAAAATTGCACTTTTAAGTCTTGCTGCCTTGATTTACGGTCTATCTTAGTTTGTTTTGACTGTACAGGGGTAATGTGACTATAATTTCCGTAGTTTTAATTATTTTTTTTATAAAAAAATACCTAGGTATATTAAAAATGATAGAAATCGATTCAGTAAACGATTCTGAACAAACTAATTTCAGGATGTGCGTTAATTATGTTACATGTTGTATAATAACTGGAAAACTCGAATTAATAAGATTTCGGTTATAATTAACTGACAAATGACAAGGTAATACTAATTTCTACATACCATAGCTATATTCTGTCTATTTTTCCACATCTGAGCCAACACATAGTCTCCAAAATTTATATTAGCCGGCACTAATACACTTTGGGGTCCGTACACATAGTTAGGGTTCCGCAACATTTCCGTTTTTTTTTACCCGAACACGCGATGTTTTAAAAGGATTATATTTTATGAGAACGTGCGTGCACACGAAGGTATCGAAGATTATGAATCGTGGTTTCGTTGTGTTTTCTTAAACACCGCTTAAAATAAATCTAATGGAGGGACCGAGGGTCGGAGGCTCTGACAAAGATATTTGTATTACGCGACCGATAAATAAGTTTCTTGCAGAATAATTCTGATGCTTGACGGATGCACCACGCGTACCTATTATCAGAAATTTTGATCATGTAAATTTTCCATTAAAAAATGTAAGATGTAACCGGCCAAACCCGATTTTAGGAGAAACTAGTTTTGCCTAGGTCCAACTAGTTCTTTCGTACTACACGCGCTAGGATTTAGGTAATTCTAAATCTAGGTCCAATAAATAATAAAAAAAACCGGCCAAGTGCGAGTCGGACTCGCCCATGAAGGTTACCGTAGCAGCAAGTAACATGATAAACGTTCTTGTAGTTGGTTGTAACTTTGAAAAGTAAATTACGGATTACGGTATAAGACGTACTAAGAAAAAACTAATTACTTGATCTTATTCAAACTAATTTTCAATTGAAGTTTGCATGCTAGGTAATGTACAACATCCATTTTTTTAGTTTTATAATTTTCTTATTTTTGAAGTCACAGGGGGGGGGACATTTTACCACTTTGGAAGTGTCTCTCGCGCAAACTAATCAGTATAGAAAAAAATAATGTTAGTAACCTCAATATAATTTTTCAAGACCTATTCATAGATACCCAACAAAAATGGGTCAGGTGAAAAAAAAAATGAGTTTTAATTCTAAGTATGGGGCAACCCCCAAAATTTGTTTAATTTTTTTATGTAAAAATCCTAATGCGGTTCTCTCAATACATCTACCTACCAAGTTTCAACAGGATAGCTCTTATAATTTCGAAGAAAAATGGCTGTGACATACGGACGAACAGACAGACAGACATGACGAATCTATAAGGGTTCCGTTTTTTGCCATTTGGCTACGGAACCCTAAAAAGAGGTTTAAATGAGGTTTCATTTACGGCCCGACCTTGCCGCTCTGACCGGTGACTCAGCGGTAAGATCAAAAATGTAAAGAAATAATAAATAATAATAATATTCCACATCTATCACACAACGCCATCTAGTCCCAAGCTAAGCAGAGCTTGTGTTATGGGTACTCAACTAATAAACATACTTAAATATTTCTATGTACATACATATTATTATAGATAAATTACACCCAGACACAGAACAAATGTTCGTGCTCATCACACAAACGTTTGTCCTGGTTGCGAATCGAACCCACGACCCCCGGCATAGCAGTCAGGGTCACTAACCACTAGACCAACAGGACAGTCAAAATGTTTGAAACATGCCACGAGGCGCCACCAATGGTGAAATGGCAATGTTTTTCGCACCGACCGCCGCTACTGACACCGCTTGGATCAAAGTCGTGAATGTATCGTTCGGTCGGTTCGATATCGGTAAAATTACAATAGGAAAACCTGTTTATATTTATCATATAAATGGCCTTTCGGTGAAGGGAAACATCTTTGCTTGTTTGTTTTCCCTCTATGTACAGTCAGGAGCAATAGTATGTACACTTAAGCAGTATTCAAAAGCGATTTTCTACTATCATATTGATTAAACTTTTGCCTTTTCATTAGACTTCTATTTTGGAAGCCATGCTGTTTCGAAATAGGTCTTATTTCAAAGTGGAAACCAGTATTTCACGAGTAAATTGCATTTGAATTTTGTTATGTTATTGCTCGTGACTGTACACCTACACATGCATAATAGGGTACTTTACTACTTAAATAAATTGAAAATCTGATTACTCCGTCGTTAGTTACAATACCTATTGAAAAATAATGACAGGTATTTTTGTTTTTTTATTATTTAACGGCGTATGGTCAAGCGAAAGCGTCGTTTGATGAGTCGGAAAAGTTGCCACGCACCGCCACCAGTAGGCGCCAGTAGGTATCGCGAAATTAACGCAATCCAAAGTTTTATGAATTTCATTTCGTCAACTTCGACATTTCATAAAGTGTTCCCTTTACCCAAAATGCATGTATTACTCTAGTAGAAATATTTTGATATAAGGATATCGAAACATTTACTAAAACAAAATGATAGAAAAACTTATTGACGTGGATAAATATTTTGTAAATATTTTTATCATTCAAAGTCTTAAATTTATTTTTTAGCACTTTGACACAGATTTTGACGTCCCGAGATAACGAAAATAACTACTACCTATTTGGTAGAAAATGAATGATAATTGGCATACCTTACGAAAGTGACAAAACTCATTATCGTTAAGCCCCAAACACACGCGCGCACGGGCAAGGGCATGTGCTTTGTGTTCCACGCGCGCCTGAAAGAGTGTCAGCACAATGGCAATGACGGGGCTCTCTTATAGAGGGCCTACCTGGGTCGCGGGCTAACGAATACCATGATCCCAGAACGTAAAGGGCTATTTAAAGACATCGTAAATTTTAGTAAGTATTCCGAGTCTGACAGTCTCTCCCGCCCTGCCCTGGGTAGGGCTGGTAAATTATTTTAGCACGCTAAAAAAAGCCCCAAACACACGCTCCTTTTATTAACGTGCGTTCACAAAGCTGGTTGTGTGATATCTTAATAATTATGTTCGAGAGTGGAAAGCTAAGGGTGCTTGACACCCTGTCCTCCACCATCTGGTGTTGGTACTAATTTTTGTACATTTTGATGTAATGACGGACACTAGAAAAATTTAATGTCAGTAACCTCTTTATAATTAAATCTACATTCTATAATATCTTATCCACAGTATTTTTTTTTGGGACAAGGTTGTAATAATCACTTTTCTGATAAATCGACGGTGTCCTTCAATAGCCCTTTCTGTTCCGGGGTCACGGTAAGGAAATAATCCCGCGACCCCGGTAGGCTTTGGCCCTCTGAGAGGGGTGCCCCGTCAGTATGCTGACGCTCTTTGAGGCGCGCGTGGGACACAACGCGCCGTCGACCCGGGCATGGTCCATGGTCGGGCAGCGAGTTGCCCTTTACTCGCTGCCCGCATGCCCGCGCCTACGGTGGCCGGAGATCGTCTAGCGACGTCCGTCGCCGTGGGCTTCACCACCGCGGGTGGAGCGGAGGGAGGACACTGTCCTCTCTCGCTCGCGGCACGCCTCCTCCTTCGCGACCGCTTCCCACTCCGTCTCGCCCCGCAGCATGGCCGCGACCAATGCTGTGCGCGAGAGGTCTCCGCCTATCGCAACCGTGAGGACACGTCGGTGCTCTGCCCAAGCTGGACAGTCTTGCACCGTATGCTCCACCGTGTCCTCCGGGCGATCTTCGCAGTGGTGACACCCAGGCGTTTCCTCCTTTCGCATCAGACAAAGGTACCACCCGAAACTTCCGTGTCCGGTGAGGACCTGCATCAAGCGGTACGTCAGGACTCCATGACTTCTCTCCAGCCACTCCAAAAGCATGAACCCAGTACTGATCTTTTTTTACTCCAAAGCAATAAATAGAGCGAGAAGCAACTTGTACCGAACACGCGGTGAGACAGCAATGACCACCGATTTTTAACCGACGAAAAAAAAAGGAGGAGGTTCTCAATTCGACATGTATATTTGTTTTTTTTTTTTATGTATGACCACGCATAACTTTTGGTCCGATTTCAAAAATTCTTTTTTTGTTGTAAAGAGTATATCTCAAAGTTGGTCCCATTTTAAGTTCAAAACTAAAATCGGTCTCCAAGGGTAGAAAAAAAGGAATTAATTGTCAATTTTCCTACAGAATTTTCAATTATGAACCGATTCTGTTGAAATAAGGTTAACAATTGTAGTTCTGAGGACATTATAATATAGCAGAGATGTGGAGAACATAACATGATGGCGTCACCATCATCAGATCAACTCCAGATCCCTTTCAGATTTTGTGAAGTCAGTCCAAAGAGTTCCTTAACAGTTAACAACAGCTACATATATCGTGTTGGGGCTCATTTCACTCAGCTTGATGAAAACTTTATACCTAGCTGGGGTATAATTCTCATCGAGGGTCTGAGGATGGTGACAGAGGGCAGTAGCAAGAGATCCTTAACTATAACTATACCGTGTTTGGGCTCATTTCACTCATCTTGATGAGAACTTTAGACGTAGCTGGGGTATGACAGTCGTTGAGAGTTTGAGAATGAAGACAGAAAGCAGGTCGTCAATAGTTAACAAAAAGAAATCATATTAAAAAACTTATATTTTTTTTAGTTACAGAAATTGACACGAGATAGGAAACTCAAAAGTAAAAAATAAAACCTTTTTAAAAAAAAATCAAACCGACGAAACATCGAACTGAAAAGCAAAAAATAAATTTTGAGGTGGCGCCAAAGAAACAATCAACGAATAGCTACGACGAGCTAATCAACCACTACAAGCTATACAACGAGCTATTCTGCTCTTCAAATAGTTAATTTATCTTATGTTTGTTTGTTTGGCGCCGCCTCAAAATTTATTTTTTGCTTTTCAGTTCGATGTTTCGTCGGTTTGATTTTTTTTTTTAAAAGGTTTTATTCTCATCATAGACGATATTTAACAGGGTGATGGGTACTATGCCTTATTTGCAGTTGACAAATAATTTTGAAGTATTCAAAATGGCAACAGTAGTTTTCATTTAATTTATTTTAATCCTGTTTCTTAAAAATTGTTATAAATCTGTGACGAAACTAAATAAAAAAAATAATAAAAGTGAAGTGCTTCTTATCCTATATCGCAATTTGATACGATTAGAAGTTGTTTTCAGTTACATATTATCTGAAAATGTTGACTGCAACTCAGTGCATATAACATTAGTTTATGTGAAATGGTATTTAGATGCATAAAGATTAGATGGGAGGAGGATGGACACAGAGGAACCATCCGACAACAATAGTACGATATCACGATAACATTGATATAATATCACTGTGAGTAATTTATTATATTGATAGGAACAGTTCGTAATGTATAGAATCATACGTATTCTAACATTTCCCTTGTTTGCTCAGTAGGGGTCGTCAGGAATTTCCTGCGATGATTTTCAGTGAGTTTGGTTTATTTTATTCTTTATTTATTCATCAAAATAATGTGTTATTTAAAATAGAAAGTTTACGTGACTTATTTACAGTTGTGTCCGTTTAATCACGTCCCATGTAACACAGCGGAACATAGTTTTCAATAATCTATAAGCCTACGTATCATTCGTTTTTATTTTCTCGATCTTTTTATCCATTCCAATTTTATTATGACGAAAATCTGACAGCCGCGATCTGAAAAAAAGTGTCGCAGGTCTAGCCTGTAAGAGCCACGCTGGCTGACTGATTCGTCATGGAACGAAAGTGATGACACTACTTTTAAAAGGCAAAAGATGAGAGGACAATAGTGAATGTGTGCTCAGAATAAAACGGCGTATGTGCCCAAACATATTGACGTCTTTTTATGAATTAAAATTTTTATTAATTGAAAAAATGTCTTTACAGAATTTAGATACTAGTATTTTATACAATTTATTAAAACAACATCCTTTCAAAAACTCATAGTAGTTATTCCATAAAGTCCAAAAAATAAATTAGATAGACCGAACTTTGCATTTTTTTTGTATCGAGAAAATTAAATGGGTCGATCTCCAGAGGCATTTTTTTTCATGTCGGGCTGGAGAAACCCATTTTAAAATCGAAAAACGTTTTCAAAATATTTTTTTATATGTAGTTCGGTGTCTTAACTACGTGGTACAAGGCCAAAATTATGAATAAGATTATTTTAAATATTAAAAAATAAATCTTAAACCCTAAAATCCTGATCGCTCTGGGTTGTCCGGACTCCCGATTGAATGTTTTTTTTTTTTTTAACTTTTTAATGAGAAGGTTCATTATGAAACAACTTATTTATATTACATAAAAAATAGTTAATCTTCATTATAATAAAATACATTTAGTTTTATTAACAATACTTTTGCTACAATTTGAATTTAAAATCGTGTCCGGGCATTTTGTCTCATCGCTCTGCGCTGAGGTAAAACATCGTGCTCATCCCTAGTAAAGCGTTACAGACACTTTATTCCCCTCCCGCGCGGCAACGCCAGTAGTGCTCTAACCACCAAGGAGGATACTTGTGTGCCTCGTTCCCGCGCTCCAACATTACGAAGGTAAGTTTATGATTGCTCTGGATTTGGTTCTCGATTTTTATGATTGCTATGGCACGTTGTTTAAATTAAATAGTAAGCTTGTGAATGTGTTTGTTAGGTGAATTAAGTTATCGTTTTAATGTTTTTTATGAGCCGTAATCACAACTTTCTACTGTTTTTAATTTCGGCTATATTTATAATTTTGTGACTTTTTCTGATCGCTATGGCTGTGATTGCTCTGTCCAAAAAGACCAGAGCGATGATATTTTGCATGAATTAAGCGTTATAAATCTAATTTAAGTAGTAATACCGGACTGTAACAATAACAAACGATGAACAGTGCATACAACCTTTAATTTATAACCTTTCGTGGGTTTCTTTGGGTAACTCAGAATCATAAACAGATTTTGAGGTATTTTATCTTGATGATATTATTATATTGGCTCTCTATTTAATGGCAACTATTGTTGCAGATTAAAAACATGCCTCAAAATAAATTATTATCTATTGAAGAAAAACGTCTGAGGAAGAAATTGGCTGAGCGTCGTAGAATAGCCAAGATAAAAAATGATCCAGATTTATACGCACAATGGCTTGTGAAGACAAGAGAGAGTTACCAAAGGAAAAAAGCTCGGGGCACAGTACTACCAATGAGTGAATTAACTCCAAACCAGCAAAAGGTTCGTAGGAAGAAAAGTAGGGAGAGTTCTCATCGATATTATTTAAAGAAAAAAATGAATAGGTTACCAGCAACTGATGAGCTCCCAATAAATGAAGAACCTATCCCTGAGAAGAGTGATCCTCTTTCAAATGTTTTCTCTGTAAGAAGAATAACAAGATCTCAAAAAATTAATAGGTTACCAGCAACTGATGAGCTCCCAATAAATGAAGAACCTATCCCTGAGAAGAGTGATCCTCTTTCAAATGTTTTCTCTGTAAGAAGAATAACAAGATCTCAAAAAATGAATAGGTTACCAGCAACTGATGAGCTCCCAATAAATGAAGAACCTATCCCTGAGAAGAGTGGTCCTCTTTCAAAAGTTCTCTCTTTAAGAAGAATATCCAGATCGCAAGATACTGATGACCTAACATGCAATGACAGTGCTTCCTCCAGCATCTGTCCCGATAGTCCACAAAGCTCGATCAGCCACATATCAAATACGTCTCAAAAAAGTGTGGACATAGTCCCTAAACATAAAATATTGTTTGTGACAAAAAAAACCTCTCCATGGAAAGTGTTATTAAGAAGGATGAAATATAGGGCTAATAGGGAAATAAGAATAAAAGATCAGAAAATTCAAGAGTTAAAACTATGCAATGAACGTTTTAGAAGACAGTTAAACAGATTAAAAAATAAAAGTGAAGAAGGTAAACGTTTAGAAAAAAAAAATTTGGTTTCAACTCTAAACAAAAATTACGTAAAAGATATAAAATATACAGTAAAACAACAGCTAATAAAAGATATAAAGCTGTTCTTTGAAGATGACGATATTAGCCGCATGACGTCTGGTAAAAAGGAGTTCATAACTAGATATAAAATAAAAAAGCAAAAGCGCTATTTAAATGATAACTTACACAATTTGCACCAAAAATTTAAATTAAGATTTCCGCAGCATAATATTAGTTACAGTTTCTTTTGTAAGTTGCGTTCTACGTATGCCTTTTGGGCCGTTTCTCCAGATGCAAAAGGCCGTGATACATGTCTGTGTGTAGAGCATGAAAACATGGATTTGGTTGCCCTATCATTGAAAAAAAACTGTATTATTGAAGAAAAATCAGCAACGGAAATTTTAACCTCTTTAACGTGTAATTCGAGAAGTATAGACTGCCTTACAAGATGTTGCATTATGTGTAAAGATAAACACCTGGATTATAAAGAGTTTGATAACAGTAAGCAAATTGAATATTTAAAGTGGGCCAAAATTAAGAAGACTTACATGAAAAATGGAAAAGAAATGAAAACTACACAAACCTTAAAGCAAAAAGTCGAAGCTAATCCCAAGGATGTTATTGATTATTTTGAAAATATTTACACTTCGTACATGCATCACTGCGCTAATATTATTGCCCAGAGAAGCTACATTAAAAAAATTAAAGCTAATTTAAATTACGATGAGTGTTTAATCCACTGTGACTTCAGTGAAAATTATAATACGAAATACGCGACTGAAATTCAATCGTTTCACTTTGGCGGGTCGCGCCAACAAGTGACCTTGCATACCGTAGTAATTTATTACAAAAAAGACGATTTACTCCAGTCACAGAGCTTCTGTACGATTAGTGAGAGCTTGAGACATGACGCTGTAGCTGTTTGGGAACATTTGGTGCCAGTCCTCCTTTATATAGAAAATACATTGCCTAGAGTAACGTCTTTGCACTTCCTGTCTGACTCACCTTCGGGTCAATACCGAAACAAGAAATTATTTTATATTATATCAAAACTACACTGGCAATACCCAAGTCTACGTAAAGTTATATGGAACTATTCGGAAAAGGGTCACGGTAAAGGTGCTCCCGATGGTGTTGGAGGAACACTTAAGAGGACTGCCGATAAAATGGTGGCACATGGATTAGACATACCTGATACGAAAACGTTTATATCTTATCTGAAAACACATATATCAGGAATTATCTTGGAAGAAGTTGCAGAATCTGCAATATTAGAAAAAGAAATGTTAATACCGCAAGAAATAAAAGAATTTCAGGGTACTATGAAGGTACATCAGGTCATTTGGTCAGCAAATACTAAAAACGTTTTGGCTATGAGGCGACTAAGCTGTGATTTAGACAACTGCTCACAAGAGGCTGTACAATGTCCGCACGGCAAACACATAGGCTTTTACCAAATTAACAGCGACTCGAACGAAATCACTTCAGAGATAAACATGTCACGGGCATCAAGGAAGACAAACCGACCTTCGCTGGTTAAGCGTTCAAAAAAATGCAATCAGGAGAAGCAAATTCAGCTTCCAGAAATGCCAAATAATAGACAGACTATAACTGCAAATCAAACTCAACAATCATTACACAACTCGGACCTGCCGGACAATTTTTGGGATGAAATCCCATCTATTGACTATGAAAATTTAATTACTCCAAGTATTTCCGAGGTAGTTTTATCTTCGTTGCAAAACGATAACACCTTGACAAAGGTTGCTGCAACAGAAGATTTACTCGACTCCGACTCCGAAGACTATTCAATTTTCTGAGCTTACAATAAACCTTATTTTCTTAGATTGTTGATTAAGTAAGCCTTATAGAAATCGTCTTTTTTTAGTCGGTGTTATTTGTATCATTATAATTTGCAAACAATATTTTAATCTGATCTAATCACCTGAATTCCATTTTACTTTGTGTTGTTCTTTTTAATTATTTTCTTTCCACTTATGGTCTTCCACCTTACGGAAATATGATTATTACAAATTATAAGACTGAAAAAATAATTAAAAGACTGTGATTGTAGTCATGATTCTAAATCCTATAAGCATTATGATTAAAAATAGTTACGCTTATAAATTGTTTATTTTTAAGAATTTTATCTTATTTTTAAGTAAATTAACGTTAACGTTTTGACTTAGACCCATTGGTCTAAGTAATTTTATAACTATAAAAGACTGTAGGTATTAATCGTTGATTTTAAATGTTGTCTCATTTACCAGAAGTAATTCAATTATGTCCAAATAAATAAATGAAACTAAGTCAAAAGTTGATTTTTATAATTATGTTAATTTTAGCAATTATTCTACAAAAATGTTCCGTTTTTTTATATGTTTTAATAATAATAAATAATCAATACATTTCTCTAACATAAATACTAATTTTGTTACACGTAGGTATACTGAATATGCCTAAAAACGGCTCAATAAATAATATTTTTTCATTACTAATTTTTTTGTTTCACTCATTTCACCATTTATGATCGCTCTGGCACCAATTATGATTGCTCTGGTCGTGAAAGTTTTTGAACTTAAATATTTCCATAACTGTTTGTGTGAATTGAAGGCCAATAGTAAAAATGTACTATTTGAATATCATTCTTTTTAATGGGATACATAATTACCATTAAATATCAATATCTGAAAAGCACCAGAGCGATCACACGAATACGCCCGTTTTGGAGATCCACCCAAATTGAATCGTGTTTTCAACTTTGTGAGAATTTAGATCATATAGTCAATAACTATATTCCAAGTTGTAAGATCTGTAGTCCAGATAATATGTACGAAGCAAAGTAAAAAATAAAAACCGTATTTTTACTGACCTATCCCCTTAAAACGATAGAATGCTTACAAGTCTGACAGCCCTCAAATCATTAAATAAGTCCTCCCAACCCTGGGCAGGGCGGGAGGACTCATTTGATGATTTCAACACGCTAAAAAAAAGTTATCCTTCTAAAATATTACAAACGTGCAAAGTTAGGATGGATGTTTGTTACTCTTTCATGCAAAATTTCGTGAATCAAGAAATTCCGTAACGATAAGAAGTCTAACACCCCGCATCGTCTAACGTCGTTTCACTCCGGCAGACCTTACGGTTTGTTTTCTCGAGGTTTTGCTTGATTAACGTGGCTGACGTTAGAAAAAAAAAATGAATAAAAAAATTGCATAAGTTGATAAAAAAATTAAAAAATGCTCTGCAATAACTTTACCGCGGCAGTTCCCGAGTGTCACACTGATTTAAGTTTGATACTAGTTTTTTCGACTTTCCTCAATTTTTTTACCGACTTCATAAAAGGAGGAGGTTCTCAATTCGACTGTATTTGTTGCTAATATTTGCAGCCGAGCAGGGCTCGGTCGACAAGGTACTAACTGAGCAAGTTGCAATAAATTGAGCAAGTTGTAGGCATACACGTCAGTAATTAAATATTGTATGTATCTACTAAAATGTAATTTTTCATAATATCAGTGCACAAGTACTATCGCACAAGACTTCGCGAATAGCAGTAAAGTAAATAATACAAGTAGCTATTTGTATAAAGAGTAATTATAATTGTTTATAGGTGCAGCTTTACCTAGTACTCATTATGTAATTGTGTACTTAGGGTCAATTCGCATCGAGACGCTACGCTGCGCCTGTTAGGTGATGAAACTCAAAGTCGTTTTAAAAATAAACATTTATTTTAATTCATACAATATTTATAATAACCTATACCTATCTAAGACAAGCTGTGCCCGCGACTTCGTTCGCATGGATTTCGGTACATATTTTTTTTTAAATTGACAAAGTTTCATACAAACTTTCATCCCCTATTTTATCCCCTTGGGGGTAGAATTGTCCAAAATCCTTTCTTAGCGGATGCCTACGTCATAACATTACCTGCATGCCAAATTTCAGTCCGATCCGTCCAGTGGTTTGGGCTGTGCGTTGATAGAGATCACTATAATATGTCAGTCAGTCACCTTTGAGTTAAATTTATCATTTTGATTTAAGAACTAAGCGAAATTGAATAAGCGATGATTTAGGAAATATGTATGTAGTTAGAATTGTCTTGACAACGAAAGGAATTGAGCTTATATGTATAGTAAGAATCTAATTGGAAAACTAACAATTAATTTAATGGCGATTAGTAAGTGAATAAGTTAACTAATGTGGAATGTGGACCAATAACAAAGGCCTTAACCAATTACATAAATGATAAATATTTCATTAACAATAATATAAATGTACCTAATGGTTATTTACAATACATGAATGTTTACCAAGCAAAGGATAGGTGATAAAGAATTTATAGACACACATAATATAATACAGGGTGAATTTTTCAACTGGGCGTGGATGGCTATCTTTGAAACTATGAGGAATATCGAAAAACGTTGAAAGGAGTCTCGAGGCCGATTTTGACGAAAACTAAAACTGCATCATTGGATTTTAGAAAATTTTGGAAAAAAAATCACACCCTGTATTATTACACCATTCGATAGTGTTGCTAATAAGGATCAATTTCTGGGAAGTAACCATATACGGCAAACTGAAGGAAAATGTCTAATTATGAAAAAAACTGGTCAATCTCAAGGCAATGACTGTATTCGAAACATAGGTTTATCGTTTTTTCTTGGAAGTAATGATATTCTTTGTTCAATTCAATAATTGCGTTTTTCTGAATAAAGTGCAGTTGTTGGGGCGTCAAATCCAGTGAAACATTGAAAACAACGAAATTTTGTAATTTCGAATAGATTTATGGCTCAGTTGAAGTAAAGTGACATAGAAAAATAGCAGTTTTATAAAAATATGCTGTTTCCTTAAGTTTGCCGTATATGGTTACTTCACAGAAATTGATCCTTATTAGCAACACTATCGAATGAAGTAATAATACAGGGTGTGATTTTTTTTCCAAAATCAGCGGGTTCGATTCCTGGCCAGGATTATTGAATTTTCTTAAATCTAACGATGCAGTTTAAGTTTTCGTCAAAATCGGCCTCGAGGCTCCTTTCAACGTTTTTCAAAATTCCTCATAGTTTCCAAGATAGCCATCCACGCCCAGTTGAAAAATTCACCCTGTATATAGGCACTTATAAAGATAACACGTAGGGCTAATGCACACGCGCTTATGTCAATAGAGCAACTCAAAATCTATCTTCCTTCATACCCAGTATCCATTATCGTCGCGTCGCGTCGGGTCTCTGTATAAACTGACCCTTACAGTGCACGCACTTATCGCAATCAACAATTTATAATCACCAGTATTACGCGCAAATTCAGTGCGCGCACTCGTCACTCGCACTCACAATTTTATAACGTAAAACCTTTATACTTGTTTAAAATCGTGTCGGGTTAAAAATCAAAATGTTACGGAACCCTAACTATGTGTACGGGCCCCAGAATGTGTTAGTGCCGGCTAATATAAATTTTGGAGACTATATGTTGGCTCAGATGTGGAAAAATAGACAGAATGTAGCTATGGTATGTAGAAAAGTAGATTTTCTAGTTAACTAATTACCAATTGCATTAATGGAGCGCAGTATCTTATATGTTAAATTAACAGATCACGTTCGAAACACTACACTGCGCTCCAAAACACCATATCATTGACGTGGCTCAAAAGGGTGCCCAACTTAAATGGGACTGGGCAGGACATGTCTGCCGCATGCCGAACGAAATGTGGGCACGCGAAGCTCATGATTGGTGCCCTGAAACAGCGATGCGGGGCCGCGGTAGACCGCGAAGGAGATGGAGGGACGAGCTCATGTCTTCCTTGAGAATTGGAAAGAGGTGGCGCAAAGTTGTGAACGGTGGAAGGAATGGAGGGAGGCCTTTGACCTGCAGTGGGTACAGGCTAATAAAAATGAAATTGTATTATCCGTTTCCATTAGGCAAGTCTTGCAGACAAGTATGACCACACATTTGTATATGTCGCAGTGAAATGAGGATATCAGGGATTTCTCGATCCCCTTCTAACCTGACCTCTCCCCAGTGGCCCGTTTCGTATACCTACCCCTACATAAATACCAGGTGAACAACTTTGTGCTTTTGAACGAGAAGAAGACGGACATCGGACTTCATTGGCACCTTGACATCCCGAAGTTCGGTTTGGTTAGGTTCATTTAATCCCTGTAGACAGAAAAATCATCAACAGTATTCTTTATTTCTAGTGAAATAAAGAATACAGAGTAAAATGTCATTTCACTAAACTAAATGTAGTCATTTAGTTTAGTGAAATGACATTTTACTCTGACTTTAGATTAGTATTTTGTCATATCACTCGATACTTTTAGTAAGAAGACTTAATAAACAAGAATAAGTTTTCCACATCTTTTCGGGATTTCGAGAAATACCTGATTTCCTCATTTCCTTGCGTTAATACAAGTAGCTTGAATTGGAAACATGTTTTCGAGAGTGTGCAAATATAGTTGATAGTTTTACTTGAAACAAAATGTAAGTACAAGTTCAAACTACCAAGTTACGTAGTTTGTATTTCCTTGACACATTATTCTTTACCTTTTTTATTGGGACAATCTCATTATTATTCCCAAACCACTGCAACTCCTGAAAGCCAGAATCAACAGTGGCAACCACCAGAAAACCGCCGAGACAATGAAGCTCGACATGTCCCAGAGAATGAATTCACCTGTCTTGGATCCTGCAACGAAATTAATCTGTGACTTGACTATCATACTTTTAATGACTCAAAGAACACGCTGTTTCTTCAGTAGCCCTTTTACGTTCTATGGCAACGGTATCCTGTTGAGACAGTCCTGAGAGCCTGGCAGGTGTTTGTTCAGTTTCACCTAGATGGAACTGAAACTCCTTTGCACCTACTGAACACTGTTTGGCGACAGATTCCAACGCGCGCCCGGAACACGACGCGCCATCGACCCGGGCAAGGTCCATGACGGCGTGTCACCCATTACTTGCCGTCCGTATACCCATGCTTACCGTGGCTGTAAATCGATTCGCGGTAGCAGGGTCGGGTGGAGGCTGTCCTCTCCCTCACGCATCCCGCTTCTTCCTTCGTTTTCTTTCTTTCTTTCTCTTTCCATTACTCGCCATACACAATCCCGCGAGCACGCCATATCCTTGATTTGACTGTTAATATTTAGGAGGCATACTTTATCAGTTAATAAATAAAATATCATCACGTAATAACAGATAGCTAGATAACAATACGCAAACTGTTTATGCAGCAGTAATAACAAGATAACGTTCATTAAACAAATTATTATCTTTTGACATAAAACTAGAAAATTATGTGTATGATAAAAAAATGGGTTTAATATTTGTACTAAAATGGTAAAATAAAATAAAAGAAATAACTTATTATCTAAATTAGACCAAGCCAAGGTCTAGTTGACGGAGCCTCGCTGAGCGGGGCTCCCATTTCTGTGTGCGGGTATTAAAGGAACCTTACCAAAACGAAACTCGGTGTGGTCCTAGAAATAAAATTTTGCCGAGTAGATGCGTGGCTGAGTTAGTAATTTTTGTGGGTCGGTTTATTAATTTTCATGGAAGAGCTCGTGGCTAAATAATTACAGCCGCACAGGCCGATCTTCCGAGTTAAGCCGCGCTTGCCGAGGTTGGTCTGAATGAGTGACCATCTGTCATAGTAATAAGTTTCCTCCGTGCCTCGGAAAGCACGTAAAGCCGTTGGTTCCGGCTGTCATTTATAGATCTTTGACAGTCGTTACTGTTAGTCAGAAGACTGATAACAACCAGTCTTACCATGGGGTATCGTATTACCCAGATACTGGGTTGTGGAGGCCCGTTAGGCAGTTGCTCCATGTAAAATACTTATATTCAGCTGCATCTGATTCTGGTTCGACTGGAAGCTGGCCACGATATATTTGGGAAAAGGCTAGGCAGATGATGGTTTTATTAATTTTCATAATTTAACTTGAAACAATTTCAGATAAATGGTGCAACAGATGAACGCATGACCTATGGAGATATAGCCCAGCAGGCAATGAACTTCTCCATCTCACTTACTCGTATGGGCGTTAGAAAGGGAGACACGATAGGTCTGATCTCGGAGAACAGGCAGGAGTTCTGGGGGGCTGTGTTGGGCGTGGTCTGCGCGGGCGCAGTCTTGACTACCTTTAGTACGGGGTATGTTAAAGGTATGTATGAGTTTTTAGACTGACATGGTCACAACTATTATTTAAAATCGTGTTGTGAGTGAGACGAGTAACAATAGTAGTGGTGTCGAACGCAAAAACGCGCGAGAAGGAGGGTAGACCGTTTTGTCTGCTCATAAACATCCACCCGCAATTTCTTCAGTTCATCCGTGATCGTGGTGAAACATGGTAAATATCCCGTTTATGGTATAGGTATGAGGTTCGATGTTTCATCGCCATTCATCATAATTATCAGTCTGAGGCCGCCGGCCGTCCACAGTTGAACATAATAGTCTCCATAGATTTCAGCCATTCAAGACCAGTTTTTCCAACTGGTCTTGGATGGCTTGCATGTAGCAATTTCGCCTCGAATTCAATAACACACTTTTCCCATATGTATCGAAGACGAAATGTATACTTCACCAAATATTCACCTACAGTTTTTCTTGATATTTCTTTAAAACATTTTTTTGCAGAAATCCGTATTGCAAAATAAAAGCCTAGATTTTTTTTGCAATTTTCAACAAAATACTTACCATGCGAGAGACTAATTAAAGAGCAGTGGTGGTCCAATGGTGCCGGTCCCGACTCGCTGAGTTGTATATCGGTTCGAACCCAGGCACTCGCATATTTGTGTAATTTATTTCATCACTAGCTACTATCTAAAACGGGAAAAGAAAACATCTTGAGGAAATTGACATGTACTAGAGCCAAAAATTCAGAGACATGTGACATATTCTGTATGCTAACACGCACTGTGCCTGTGTGGTGGATTATGGCCCACTCCCTCTCACAGAGAGGAATAAGCTGGTGTTCCAGCAGTGGGAACATTAGGTATAGGCTAATAATTACTTCCCATCGAATTTATCCTTTTGTTCACGATTTCAGGTGAATTAATCCACGTTGCAAACATATCAAAACCCAAATACATAATCTGCTCGCCAATAATGTACAAGATACACGCAAAAACACTAAAATCACTGAATTTCGTCAAGAAAATCATCTTGTTCGGCGAGGAAAAACAAAATGGCGTACTAATGTACAACGACATGGTTTTTGAAAATAACGGTCGAATTAAAAACGTGATGTATGAAGATTTTCATTCTGTGGAGGTGCAGGGACAGTCTGATACATTATTGATAATGTACTCTTCTGGAACAACTGGATTACCTAAAGGAGTGATGGTCACGCATTTGAATGTGATCACTGCGTGTTGTCTGTAAGTTTTTTTAAGTTATTTTCTGTTGTATAAAGTTTTTTTGTGGTGGAATCAACATCCTAGCGATCTACCGAAGCAATACCCAAGCGAAGCAGTCATGCTCGCGAAGGAGGAGGCGGGACGCGCGAGGGAGAGGGACAGTGTCCACCCCTCACCCACGCCACAGTGGTAGACGCCCGCGGCGACGGATAAGGGTGCTCCCACATCTATCGACGCGGAATCGGCTTTTTCGATCTGGCCGCGTGCTATCGCATTGTCTCGGTCTAGCAAATGGCAGTTCTAAGCGATAGAAAGAGAAAGGGCGACGGAAAAAGCCGATTCCGCGTCGATAGATGTGGGAGCACCCTAACGCAAGGAGATCTTCGGACACTCGCGGACGGCAAGTAATGGGCGACTCGCTGACTCCCACTTGGTCCGTTTTTTATATTTGTCCCTCTATCTCGATGCTTTTCTGGTAGTCATCACTGCACTCGCATAAGACGAATAAATTAGCTTTTTTAAAAGTGCCATTATTTCATAAATTTTGGTTTACGTAACAAAAGAAAAAACGCAAATGTCAAATATTTTTTGTTAATCTATATTTCGTACTAGCTAAATTTTTTTTGAGTTAAATATCCAATTACAAGTCATTAAAAATCAACCAATTCTCTCTCGACAGGCCATCCACAATAGGTTCAGCAGATTTATCTTTGACGATAACGCCGTGGTATCACGTGATGGGTCTGGTGGGCGTCCTCACTGCATTCACCACTGGCAGGACTGCGATCTACCTCGCCAAGTTCGATGTGGACACGTATCTGAAGACTATTGAGAAATATCGAGTGAGTTTTGTCCAGAGACGTAGTTACTATTAATAATACGGGGCCCCAATAATCAAGGAACCCCGACGTTTGAAAAAAAAAAAACATAAACTGCTTGTCCTGCCTCCTCCTTCGATAGCCTGACTGCTTCCAGAAGGAGGCGACCGCTTCCCACTCCGTCTCGCCCCAAAAACTATACACTTAGATTAGAAGCTCAAACAAGGTTGTTATGGAGCCTAGCTACGCCACTGGTTATGTCATTATATGATTGAGGTTTTGAGCATTTTTTTTATTTAAATAAATAGGTTCGCGTTTGACCACTATCTCGCCTGATGGTAAGCGATGATGTGTGTGGTCGACGGTGAAGCACGCTTGCCTAGAAGTAACTTATTCACTGTTGACTTGAAGTCTGAAGATCCAAAGGTTATAGCTTCAGAAAATACAGCCCCCGCAGGGAATTCCAGTCCTTAGCTGTGCGTACAATAAAAGTATTGGCAAAACGCTTTGTACGTACCGGAGGGATCTGCACCATATATCGATGGAGCATTGCCGTACGTCTTGTAGTCCGATTATGGAAAGGGCCAAGCGGAATCAAGTTGTGGAGGTTCATCGCAAATTCACCAAAAAAAATCCTGAAAACTTAAGTACTAAAATGATCTTCATTCTTAAATTCCAGCCAGTTCTACTGACGGTGGTACCACCAGTCCTGGTGGGAGTCAGTAAGAGCCAGGCCAGCTACGACCTGAGCTCAGTCAGGGTCATCTACTCCGGAGCTGCTCCTCTTCACAAGGATACCATCATTTCTGCAAAGGAGAAGTAAGTCAATTATTAACTGACTTCAAACTTCCCAATAAGCTGTGTCCCAAAATAACCACTTTGTGGAGCCCTGAAACAGCTAGGCGTCGCGGCAGACTTCGTAGAAGATGGTGGGATGAGGTGGATAAAAGCAACGATCAGTGATCCACTTTGGGCCTGGATAGTGAAAACTGGAGTTCATGGGGAGAGGCTTTTGCCCAGCAGTGCGATGAAATAGTCTAGCAGTATCAAACTGCGCGAGTTCGATCCTCGCATGAAACAAATATGTGTATGATCTGCAAATAGTTGTTCCAGGTCTGGGTGACCCATGACAAGTTAAAAAAATAACTGATGGGCACTACCAGTCAGTAAAGAAGAATATGCTTAAGAAGATGAACAATTCTTAATGTTAATCATTTTCAGGTTTCCCAACCTAATAGGAGTATTCCAAGGCTATGGGTCTACCGAGATGACACTGGGAGTTCTAAGATTCCACCCTGACGACCCGAATATCCACAAAGTTGGGACTGTGGGAAAAGTGGTTGCTAGCACTGTGGCTAAGGTTGGTGGATAGCTGTTTTAAATTTTTGGGATTCGTTGTGTGTGTTCTATCACTTCCAACATTTGAGACTGGACTAGAGAAGGCGGCGCTGTGTTCAACACACACTTCACGGTAATGTCCAGAAACAGAAGAGGCTCAATGCGGCCAAATATCTGCGGGATCGCGAAAATATCTCTTATGAGGCTACAGCAGTTATAAAACATACTGCTGAAGAAATAGGGTGGGTTTTAAGGATTATTTATACAAGGATACTGTACCTACCCACGGGTACAGGGATATAGCCGAACGGCAATTGATAAACGTAAACTGCTGAGCGATAGCGAACGAAACAAACGAAAACTCTCTGTGAGCTTTAATAGATTTTCAACTTTATCCGATGGGGTATAAAGGAAATGTATTAGCGACTGCTGAGCGTTACCATTACCGCTTGTCCGGTTGCCGTTAGGCCCAGGACTCATCTACTCCCAGCCATCGGTTCTTCGACAAACATGGCCAGCCGCCCACTACCACTTCAGTTTCCTTGCTCTGCAAGCTATGATAGTATGTCGGTTACTCCGCTACTTCATTTCTGATTTTACCCTTAAAAGAATCCCCGCTCCAAAGCGCGCTGACAACCATGCCCAACCGTCAGTGTCCACATGCAACTTACTGAACTCACATTTTGATCTCAAAAATAATTTTCTTATAATTCCAGATAACAGACCCAGAAACTGGTAAGCCCCTAGGCCCGAATGAGCGAGGAGAAATATGCATCAAAGGACAACTACTGATGAAAGGCTACGTTGGCAGGAGTAGGGGCTCAGACTTCGATGATGAGGGGTTCTACAAGACTGGTGATGTGGGGTACTATGATGAGGATCGATACTTCTACATCGTGGACCGTTTGAAAGAGCTGATCAAGTATAAGGGTTATCAGGTGAGAGTCTTTTAATAACTAAGCCTCGTTTTCTACAGGGACAACTTGGAAAATCATTTTACCGGACTTGGTGGGATAATGTCGACAAACCTATTTTGTCTTGTTCAAACTACACAATTTTTTGCTAGCGTTGACCTGCGTCGGGCGGTATCGCGTGCGTCACGTTCGAATAAATTTCGTGTTGAACAACAGAATTGTGAAACAAAATTGTGCCTTGGTTAAAATGGGGCTCAACAAGTTATTAAGACGGTACCTTTAACGTTTTGAGCCGTTTAGGGTTGAAAACTTTAGGGCCAGCGGTCCGAGTGCTCAGTCTCTTTATAGGAGATACCATATATGACTTGTTGACGCTTTCCGTGACCCAAGGGCTGGCTTTTGTCTTGGCCAGAGGCGAAGTATAATTGTTATAATTGACATCTAAAGAGGCAACGCCGCCAGTCTCTTGGGCACATTACCAGCTGACAGCCTTGAGCAGGAATTTTTGGATGCTTTGTAATAGTTTATTCTCAATAATAATATATCCTATAATTATCATTTATATTCCTATTGTTAATTTTGGCATCTATTTTTAGGTGCCTCCAGCAGAACTAGAAGCAGTCCTCCTGCAACACGAAGGTATCAGGGACGCAGCAGTCATCGGTATCGAGGACCGGAAGGCTGGGGAGGTGCCGCTAGCGTTTGTGGTGGCTCAGCCAGGGAGGAACTTGACGGAGAAGGAGGTTCAAGAGTTTGTGGCTGAGAGGGTCAGTATAATCGTAAACGTGGCTTCTTTTTTTGTAGATTGATGTTGATTGGTTTGCTCTTGACTCTAGTCTAAGTCAGAGGTGACTGAGACAAAGTCTACGATGTCGGGTGTCTGCTCACTCAGGATGTGAGTTCCACTCTTTTGCTGTGCGTATTATGAAGGAAAATTGGTAATGCTTTAGTGCGAATATTTTGCGGTTTTCATCTGCCACCACAAGAGAAATTTCTAGAGAGGGCAATTTTTTACCTAATCTAATAGGGTACCCTTTAGATCGAAAAGTTTGATGTTGCGGTCCAGAAAACTAAAAAATGACGAGCTCGCTTCGCTCACTCTTCAATACAGACATTAATTGTTTCATTGGAATGGAAGCTCTCAAGTCCATACTCCAATTTGCACTTGACTTGCATCCGGTTGCCCACGACTCTCACGATGTCGTCGGTCCACCTAGTGGGAAATCTGCCTGATAACATTTCAGTTAAAGTTAAATCGAACCTATTCTTATTTCAGTTATCGAACCCCAAGCACCTCCGCGGCGGAGTGCGCTTCGTGCAGCAGATACCCAAGTCGGCGAGCGGGAAACTCCTGCGCAAGGAACTGCGGAACTTGCTCAAAACTGCTAAAAGTAAACTGTAGTCGCCATTACTGTAATAACAACTATTTCTAAAAAAGAAAATGAAATTAAGTAAAATTATTTAATATTGTTAATGCCGTCGTTCAGCAGGCGTAGCATAGCGCCGTAGAAATGGGTTTTGTCGACGCAAGAATGGACAAAATGACAGAACGTAGAAATATTTTTAGCGTTATAAGCATGGTAATGTGAAAAATATGGAAAATAAACGTTATTTTCTTCAATAGTGTACAAATGGTGTCATATTTGTGAAAAAAACAAGTGCGTGTCGGGCCACGCACAGCGTAGGGTTCCGTAGTTGCCCATCAAAATACTTATGCGAACTAACTAAACTGATTCGCTGAATTTAATTTTAAAAAGAAGAATTTTCAAAATCGGTCCAGGAGTCTTTGAGAAATCGGGGAAAATACATAAGAAAAAAGATTACGACGAATTTAGAACCTCCTCCTTTTATTGAATTTAGTTAAAAAGAGTTGACGATAAAAACCTACCTATCCCCAAAAAACATACATAAAAAAGCTGTAAAAATAAAGTTGACAAACTTACATTTGCAGTTGTCTCCGATACATTTTGTTTAAGAAAATATGATATCAAGTACATTTTATAAGTTGGTCGACTATTACTCGTAAAGTTGTAAAGCCTACTTAGTCATGATAATTTTCTTTTAAACTTCGTTATATGTACTACTATTGTGAATTTTTTCACACCCCCAAACATAACCGTTTAGCTGGTACAGGGGGGGGACACTCGAATCGAGCAAAATTTAGCACTTTAAAGCTTAATATTTCACAAACGAATTTTTTTATCAAAAAATTGTTAATGGAAACTATCATTATTTTTTAAAGGCCTATTTAATGATACCCCACACTAAGGAGTACGCGAGAAAAAAAAATCCTCACTTTACGTGTAAGTACTGGAGGTACCCTAAAAAAAAATATTTTACGAGATTTTATTTTACCACTTTTTCGGCACAATAAATCCGTATATTTACACCAAATTACAGCTCTCTAGTACTGTGCGTCTCTGAGCTAAACTGCGGACAGACGGACGGACGGACGGACGGACGGACGGACGGACGGACATGGCGAAACTATAAGGGTTCCTTGTTGACTACGGAACCCTAAAAATTCGATTTGTGTAGAAATAACGATGACAAATAACTTTGTCTTTTCTTGGTAGAATAGAGATAGAATCGCCATGCTACGCGTGCTGGGAGTTCAATTGATTTTTTTATTATAAGTTCAGTATTGTTCAGTAAATCGTAAGTTGTACATTAAAACTTATTTTTTATTAAAATAATGACTATTGTATGTTATTTCCTCAAACTTTTTATTTATTAATTTTAAAATTAAACGCCAATTAAAACCTATTGGAGCGAAAGCGGACGTAATTTTCAGGTGACAGTTAATAGGTCATTGCCTCCTGTGTTCCTGTTCATATCGTAGACTCGCAATATTTTATTCGCCGGCTATCGTATCTCAGGTACGATACAATAGGCTTGCGGACGGCAAGTAATGGGTAGCTCGCCCCCCGATCAATACCTAGGCCGGGTCGACGGTGTAGTGTTCCACGTAAAACTCAAAAGCCAAACACCTGCCGCGGTCACTAGACTGTCTTAGAAAGGGCACCGTGACCCTAACACAACGACGATATAATACTAGACTCCGCATCCACGATCTAAGGAACAAAAATTATTCTGTCAACTCGCTGAGGTACTACGTAAGCGAGGGCAACGGGGTACTGCGTTGTGATTGGCTAACACAAGGTCTGTTCTGTCTCAACGTATGTTTACGGCTCACAGGATTGGTCGAAATGAGACGAATATAAGACTTTTTTGTCTAATGTGTCCCTTCCCTTCCACCTAAAGTAAGATTCCCACCAACCAGCCGGATCGGCAGCATTTTACAATGCGGTAAAGAACATTGAAATCTATCAACAGTAAATACAGTTCATATTTACAAGCAACATAAGGGACACGTCGCTACGTGTCGCGGAATGCCGACGGAGATAACTTTGCAAGCAAACCTGAACTGTATTTACTGTTGATAGATTTCAATGTTCTTTACCGTATTGTAAAATGCCGCCGATTCCGGCCGGTTGGTGGGAATCTTACCTAACAGAATCATTTGATGATTTTACCAACTAAAAAAAGGTAATATCACAGAATACTTAAAAGTACTACGTACAGAAGTGTCACTTCCCAAAAACAAGCAAATGTAAAATCTTTGCTCGTGGGAATAAAATAAAAATATGTACGGAAAGCGTGAGAAACGGGCGGCGGGCGGCAACCGACTGTGAAACCCGTCCACGGTGCGCCCGCGTGTTATACAGTTTCATACTACAAGCACACGCGGGGGCCACGTTGACGTGGCTACACCGCGGAGTGTGCCAGGCCTGGTAATATTTAAAATGAAAGTCTTGTAGATTACATAATATTGTTTATATATCATTTATTACATAGTGCGCGGCGCAATCACGCGAGATAGCTGTATGTGTCCTTCTCGCCTTCCGTGCGCTCCAAATACTCTTTCTCGATCAAGATGTCGATGCATTTCTGGAAAAAAAAAGAAAATTATTTTTATACGATCTTCCGTGTTAAGCCGCGCTTGCCGAGGTTGGTCTGTGGATGGGTGACCATCTGTCATAGTCGTTCTCGTAAATTAAGTTCCCGCCTAATAGAACTTCAACCTTATCACAAGACTGGAAGGTTACTGTTTGATTGGTAAAGTCTGACAGATTCGGGTAAGTTGGAGCTGTGTTCACAATAAATCTCAGTATACCAATACAATCCTTGCTTATTTTCGCACTGTTCCATCAGGATAGGCCAATAGGAAGCAAAAAGAAGAAAGAAAATAAGTTTATTTGGCAAGCCATATGCACACAATTACAATTAAAAATTACGAGAATGCCATGAAAGATACCGTGTGCCTCACGGCTGTGCCAAATAGGCTCAGTTCAGCAAAAAGTCAAGCCACAGGGAGCCTGACGCTGGTTTTCAACTGAGCCTTGTCGGACGTCAGACTAAACAACTATCAGAAAGACGAATCGTAGATAAGTTATGCAATATACCCACTTCAATGCGTTGTAGGCAGCAAGTAGGTAGGATAGGACAACAGTAAGTGGGATAGGATAGGACTTACCTTAATGACTGGTACTCTGGGCTTGAAACGTGAGGACAGCTGGTTGAGTACCTCCACCACGAGGTGCTGATGTTTCAGTGTTTTACGTGTCTTCATTATCCTGACGATTGCGGCCTGAAAACATAAATATGAAGCGGTTACGGCCCGTTCAAGATTTTGGTCTAAGCAGTAAGCGGTGTGAATTCGCCACTGACGGCGGCTCGTGACGTGTTTCAAACATTTGATTTCATCGCTCGAGGCCTCGCGCTAAGTCATCGCTCACGGCGGGAAGGTTGTTAACGGGCTGTTAGTGTTAATTCTCTTTTAGCTTTTATTTCTTGTGTATACGCTATTGTGTTCAGTCGTTGGTGTGGTCTATCAAATCGATCGCAGATGTGAAGATACGATTCCACCGGTGTGCAGCACTATGCGGTTATAAATGTTCGCGTACACCTCAAAACTTACGTACGTACGTACGCACACACGTGACTAGTGAACTCGTTATTAGTGCGCGCACATTGTTAGATTGTGCGCGAACAAAAGCAACTAACATCCTTGACGGTAGGATACGTACTAGCTTAGTACGCGCACTGCTGAAGATCGCGAACAAAATGTACCCTATACAATTGTTCGCTTCAGTGTGCCCATCAGAGCGAACATATTATGTGCCGCATACCGGGAGAATTAGAACTACTACTACTACTACTAAATACAGAGTTTAGTATTGTAATGCAATGCTCAAAGTCGAATCTGTAATGTTTCATTACACGCTGGTTGCTAACTTGTTCTTGGTGAGGGAGCACCTTTACCATAGGGCTTAAATAAAATAGTGCGGGGTCCCAAGTCGGTACATGGTACAAGTACTTACCTGAATGAGCATCTTCCGGTCCTCCTCGATGTGTTTGTGCGTGGCCTCCTGTTCCACTTTCAGTTCCGTCTTCAGCGGAATGTTTATGTTCACGCGGAGTTTTTTGCTGGAACAAACCAACGTTCAGTCATTGCCTTGAAGATGGATCAGTTTTTTTTTTTTAAATTATGCATTTTCCTTAAGTTTGCCGTATATGGCATGCGAACAGCGAGTAAAGGGCAACTCGCTGCCCGACCATGGACCATGCCAGGGTCGACGGCGCGTTGTGTTCCACGCGCGCCTTAAAGAGTGTCAGCAACATGACGGGACCCCCTCTTAGAGGGCCAAAGCCTGTCGGGGTCGCGGGACTTATTTCCATACCATGACCCCGGAACATAAAGGGCTATTGGAGGACACCGTGGATTTTAGTCAGTAGAAGTCTGACAGTCCCTCCCGCCCTGCCCGGGGTTGGAGGACTCATTTGATGATTTTACCACGCTAAAAAAAACGTTTATATATTATATTATGATTATTTCCCAGAATTTGTTCTTTATTAGCGTTTGATTATTGATTGTTATGTGATTTTCCAAAATCAGCTGTTTCAGTTCCTAGCCAAGATTATTGAATATTCTAAAATCCAATGATTCAATTTTAGTTTTCGTCAAAATCGGCTTCGAGAGTCCTTTCAACGATTTTCGATATTCCTCATAGTTTCGGATAAAGCCATCGACGCCCAGTTTCAAAATTTACCCGGTCTAATATGTAAATTATTTAGTTACGAGCTGTGCCCGCGACTTAGTACGCGTGGATGTCGGAACTTAACAATGTATTTTTTATAGAATTGACAAAGTTTCGTACAAATGTTCATCCCCTATTTTATCCCCCTGGGTGTATAATTGATCAAAATCCTTTCTTAGCGGATGTCTTGCCTACGTCATAACATCTACCTGCATGCCAAATTTCAGCCCGATCAGTCCAGTTGTTTGGGCTGTCCGTTGATAGATCACTATGTCAGTCAGTCACCTTTGAGTTATACAACGTGTAACGTTAATAGTCTGGTAAATGAGTGCTCAAAATGGGTATGTGGTTGGAAAAGTCGAAAGCAGAAAATCTGACTTTTGAAGTTTGTTTGGACTAGTTAGAAGATAAACATACTAAAAGTCCTGACCCCTCCGAGGTGAGCCCGGGGGAGGGGGGGGCAAAGAAGGTCCCGTTTTTTGGTTTTTTGCTTATATCTCGAAAACGATGCGTCGTATAAAATTTTATTGTACTACATAATAAAACCTCATAAAATTCTCTACAACTTTGTTTGTCACACTTTTTATCTATCTCCAATATTTGCATAGCTGTGAGCTCCGAAAAATGACCGATTTTCAAAAATGTGTCAAATTTTCTGTCTCGTTCTTTGTTTTCTTGTTTATATCTTGAAAACGGTGCGTCGCATGAAATTTAGTTGTACTAAAGAATAAAATCTCATAAAATTCTCTACATTTTTGCCTTTTACATTTTTTATCTATCTTCAATCACCTAGCTATGAGCTTCGAAAAAAGTGGATTTCTTAAAATATGTTCTTCACTGTAACGTTTCTTATCGCACATCGCTCTTTTATATTTTTTTTTTCTTAAAAACTAGACAACCGGACTATTTAACACTCCCGCCTCTTTGGACATGACGGTCCTGGTTGTGGTTTGTCAGGGTTCGCCTCTTCTTCTGTTGAATTATTTCAGAAGATGGAACGCAGGCTGCGACTTCTGCTTCATATACCTCGCCGTCGCGCGTCGTCGTCATCGTCGTGTTGCAACGAATGAATGCCATTAGTGCAACTTCCGTTGCAATTGTGACAAATAGTAGAGCATAGTATGGAGGCTTTTCTACAGCCCTACTACAATCAGTGGTGCATCGGCAAAATATTAACTTTAGTATTTCTTCCGGTGCTATGGTTTTTTGGTTTGAACAGGAAACAAAAGGTTGCTTTCAGTCCGTTCCCATCCCCATAGTTCAGAGGAAAGGTCTTGTCCAAGCCAAGCCAGGACCTGATGATAAGTACGGACAGAATGCTCCATCGTTGCTCCCTCAGTTGGTGGTAGGGAGGAAATGTCTGGTTTAACATTTGATACTGACTGGAGGAAACGCTGGTACCGATAGTTTTTAAGAGAAGTCTCCTTCTTGCTCCATACCACCTTAAAAAGCATAACTTTCTATTTTTTCTTATGTCATCATGCGATAAAGAGGGGTTTAAAAACACTTCTGCGGCTTGACGGATCTCGGGACTTTATAAGTAAAGTTTACAATTGTATAAGGCTTCCGCTGCAACAAGATCAATTATAATTATTGACGCTAGACGACCCACTACTTCTTCACCCCAATCATCTCCTCTTGCATGCCCAGTCTCTATGCATGAGTCTTTAAAGGCTACGTTCCTGACAGAGTATACTGTCTGTCGTTTTTCTAAAGGTTTTTTCTTTTCAACTTTGAATGGACATGCACAAAAAAGGCATCGAGATTTGACGACGACAACTTTTGGTTTTGATGACCTCAAAGTATGAATCCTGGAGGGTCCAGCATAGGAGTATGTTTCCTTAGATCTGCTTTAATGCTGTCGGGTTTTGTGTATTCTTTCTGACAAGATGTGTGAACCCTTAGAGACCTCAAATCCTCAAGGTGTGGGCTCTTTTGATCATTTCTGAGTTTACTGGCTCAAATCAGTGAATTTATCCACTTTTGACCGACCTTGGAAACATTTTCTCCACCTTGTTCCAGCATTTTACGACGAATAAAACACATTTCTGTCATTTTGAAATCTTTGTTGTGACTGCTTCCCTGCGTTATCGAGTGCACAGTCACAAAACTCAATAAGTCACGAACGAAATAGCAACATAAGCCCGAAGGCATCTTGATAGATATTATTGCGAGTTTTAGCCAGTTTGAAAGTAAACTGTTTCCGCCTTCACCGCGTGGATGTACTCCCAGTTTATGTTATTTTTTAATAGCGTAAGTGAGAAATAATAAATAATTGTTACAATGTGCTATAGAGATAGAACACATTTTAAAAATCGCTCGTTTTTCGTAGCTCACAGCTATGCAACTATTGATGATAGATAAAAAGTAGGAAAGACAAAATTGTAGAAAGTTTTGCCAGCTTTTATAATACACTATAATATTATCCCATGTGTTGCATTGTTTTCGAGATATTATAAAAATCTTAAAAACCGGTACAGAAAATTGTACACATTTTTGAAAGATCTATTTTTTTTTCACATGTCATAGTTTTGCAATGGTAAGAGATAAATAAAAAAAATATAGCAAAGTTGTAGAGAATTTCATCAGGTTTCAATCTCTAGAACAACTAAATTTCATGCGACGCACCGTTTTCAAGATATAAACAAGAAAACAAAGAACGAGACAGAAAATTTAACACATTTTTGAAAATCGGTAATTTTTCGGAGCTCACAGCTATGCAAATATTGGAGATAGATAAAAAGTGTGACAAACAAAGTTGTAGAGAATTTTATGAGGTTTTATTATGGAGTACAACAAAATTTTATACGACGCATCGTTTTCGAGATATAAGCAAAAAACCAAAAAACGGGACCTTCTTTGCCCCCCCCCTCCCCCGGGCTCACCTCGGAGGGGTCAGGACTTTTAGTATGTTTATCTTCTAACTAGTCCAAACAAACTTCAAAAGTCAGATTTTCTGCTTTCGACTTTTCCAACCAAAATCATTCATTGCCCAGACTATTAATGCGCAAAACCTCTCGTGGGGTAACTCAGCCCATGTTACAGAACAATGTTTGTTCTAAGACTTTTGGAAATTCGCAAAAAAAAAATGTTTTTTTACACTTTGTATATATTTAGATTTCTTACTGCCAGAGGTTAAAGTTAAAATCGTATAGCAGGGCAGATATACTCACTTCTTATATCCTACATACAGATCCACGACGGAAGACTCGGACAGTTCAGACTCGTCATCCGCACACACCAACAGCTTGGCTTTCAAAAGAATTTGTAGCACCTGTTGAAAATATAATAATGTTTATTTATAAACCTTTAAACGAAGGAAATAATGCGTGAGGGAGAGTACAAATTAAACGATTACATTTTTTTCACAGACCGGAACGCGTAAAGTCCGATCCGCACACAACAGTGCCGTCACTTACCGATCAGTAATGGCTGCTACACACCTTACGATAAATCGTTACGATTAGTCGGTACAGTTCACTGCAACGATAAATCGATAAGTGTGTATGAGAAAAATCAAACAAACTGTACAGTTTTTCTCATACATACTTGTCGATTTATCGTTGAAATACGATGTGATCACTGAACATCACTGAACGTTACTGTCAGTGATGAGTACGGATAGCGTCGTACAACATGTATGGTACAATATCATATTTCACTGACACTGATCGATACGTTACTGATCGGCAAGTATCGCCATCGGCACTTGACTGTTATGTGCGGATCGGCCTTAAGAGAAAAAAAAATTGACCCGTATTTTTTCATTTGTTCCGTAAACCAAAATTGAGGAAGATACAACGCTTATAAAAAATCACAAAACGTCAACTCATTCATGACGCCTGGAAAATTATCAAGACATTCTAAGCTACTTCTTAGAATGGGAAATCTACAGTACTTTCACAGTTATTGTATTATGAGTGGGACTGTAACACCATAATTATTTTTAACTAGCTCTGCCCGCGACGTCGTTCGCGTGGATGTCGGAACTTAACTATATATTTTTTTATCAAATTGACTGAGTTTCATACAAACTTTCACCCCCTATTATATCCCCTTGGGGGTAGAATTGATCTAAATCCTTTCTTAGCGGATGTCTACGTCATAACATCTACCTGCATGCCAAATTTCAGCTCGATCCATCTAGTGGTTTGTGCTGTGCGTTGATAGATCACTATGTCAGTCAGTCACCTTTGAGTTATACACCGTGACTTTTTAGTCGTCTTACAAAAGCAGCCCAGTTCATGTACCCAATGACTAGAACACGTTTATAATAAAAAAATAGGTATTTAAGAGATTTGAAAATTTTTAAAATAAAATTTTAATTCGTTATTATGACGCAAGGTGTAGTTAGAAACACCCTTGTCTCATAGAAAATGGAGATAGAATGATCTGCCCGACTATTGCGCTGGGTAGGTATACTTTACAGCTAGATACGTAAACATTTAACAGGGTGTTTCATATTTCTAATGCACCTATTTATTAAAAATAAAAATTATTATTAACGATTAAAAAAAAAAATAACTTGCCTAGAGGTATTTTAGGTCGGATACATTAAGTGGACCCTTTTTGTAAGACGACTAAAAAGTCACGGTGTATATGATATTTATATAGATAATAGTTTTAACTTTTAGGAAATGGTTTGATTTTGATTTAGGAGGTGCTGTGAACACATACCTGTATGAGGAAGTCTCCTTTGATCCCGGTGTGTTGTTCCAACTGACTAACGGTCCAGGAAGTGTTGTCGTTATACTGTAGCAGCACCGCCATCTGGAACGTACTCGCCTGCAACGTGTATCTGTAACGAGGAGTATGGTTGTTAAATACGCGGTTAGAACGCAAAGGGCGATTGATCAGCGTCGAGCATTAGTTGCTCAACATTATGCTGAAAGGAGTCTATTTCCGCAGGCGAGATGAGACAAACAAAAATTACCCATTTTGACAATACATCGTTTGAATCCGTCAAATTGACAAAGATCAAAGTCGTTACCATGGATATGTATATTTACGCGAATGTAGACTTAATTGTGTTTGAATGTCTGTAAGAAGCTTATGGTGGGGCATAATTCAACTTTGAGGACTGTACTTTTTTTTTACGCTTGGTCATCATCTTGGTCATCAACGGAGTCCTCCCAGGGCAGGGCGGGAGTGACTGTCAGACTCGTACTGACTAAAATCCTCGGTGTCCTTCAGTAGCCCTTTACATTCCGGGGTCACCATAATTCGTTAGTCCCGCAACCCCGACAGGCTTTGGCCCTCCAAGGCCCTCCTCCCTTAGAGGGGCCCATACAAGGCAGACCGTTCGACTGGTAACCGAACCAACCCCAATATAGTTGGAAAAAAGCTCGGCAGGTGATAAGATAAGGAACCCTTAGACTAGGTAGATGATGATCGTACGAAACCCTAAAAAATGCTGGTACATCTAACACTACTGAGCGACACAACCCACCTGTTCTTAAAGCAGTTGGTGACGAGCTCTCCCTTGGACATGTTGTACAGCCAGTTGAGCTTACGACCTGAATGCTGAGACGAGTAGAACGTTGTGAATCTATGCACTGAACGCTCCAACTGGAATAGACAAGATTTTTTTGTTATAGACTTGTTTGCAGCATCAATAAATTGCATATCTCATTAAAAAACAGTTAGAATTTTTAAAAATAATGGACATACGTATATCGACGTTGAGCGAGAGCGCAGAGGCCTTACCACGAGCTGTTAACGCGATCCAGTTTAGGCTGTGGGAAAGAGATGGCGCTAGACGACTTGTACAGCTATTTCTCTTTCTCACAGCCTAAACTTGGTGACAGTGACTTGGTAACGGGGTGACAGGACTGAGCATAACTATCACGAGAAAAATCTGAAAAAAATTCTATCCCATGCAGTTTGAAAATTAGATCCGTTTGATCAAAATTCTAGGTTTTTCTTAAAATGCCCATAATTTTCAAACTACATGGGATAGATTTTTTTTCAGATTTTTCTCGTGATAGTTATGCTCAGTCCTGTCACCCCGTTTCAGCTTGACGTTGAGTTTTGGGACACCCTGTATAGTGGCTTGCCCACTAACTAATCTTAAGACAAACATATTCACCATGTGTCTATGATGAAGAACTACTTACTTCAGTGGGCAGCTGGAAGCACGAGGACTGCTGGAAGGGCCAGGAGCCGGACGACAGCACCTGGATGTGTCTATGATGATGAACTACTTACTTCAGTGGGCAGCTGGAAGCACGAGGACTGCTGGAAGGGCCAGGAGCCGGACGACAGCACCTGGATGTGTCTATGATGATGAACTACTTACTTCAGTGGGCAGCTGGAAGCACGAGGACTGCTGGAAGGGCCAGGAGCCGGACGACAGCACCTGGATGTGTCTATGATGATGAACTACTTACTTCAGTGGGCAGCTGGAAGCACGAGGACTGCTGGAAGGGCCAGGAGCCGGACGACAGCACCTGGATGTGTCTATGATGATGAACTACTTACTTCAGTGGGCAGCTGGAAGCACGAGGACTGCTGGAAGGGCCAGGAGCCGGACGACAGCACCTGGATGTGTCTATGATGATGAACTACTTACTTCAGTGGGCAGCTGGAAGCACGAGGACTGCTGGAAGGGCCAGGAGCCGGACGACAGCACCTGGATGTGTCTATGATGATGAACTACTTACTTCAGTGGGCAGCTGGAAGCACGAGGACTGCTGGAAGGGCCAGGAGCCGGACGACAGCACCTGGATGTGTCTATGATGATGAACTACTTACTTCAGTGGGCAGCTGGAAGCACGAGGACTGCTGGAAGGGCCAGGAGCCGGACGACAGCACCTGGATGTGTCTATGATGATGAACTACTTACTTCAGTGGGCAGCTGGAAGCACGAGGACTGCTGGAAGGGCCAGGAGCCGGACGACAGCACCTGGATGTGTCTATGATGATGAACTACTTACTTCAGTGGGCAGCTGGAAGCACGAGGACTGCTGGAAGGGCCAGGAGCCGGACGACAGCACCTGGATGTGTCTATGATGATGAACTACTTACTTCAGTGGGCAGCTGGAAGCACGAGGACTGCTGGAAGGGCCAGGAGCCGGACGACAGCACCTGGATGTGTCTATGATGATGAACTACTTACTTCAGTGGGCAGCTGGAAGCACGAGGACTGCTGGAAGGGCCAGGAGCCGGACGACAGCACCTGGATGTGTCTATGATGATGAACTACTTACTTCAGTGGGCAGCTGGAAGCACGAGGACTGCTGGAAGGGCCAGGAGCCGGACGACAGCACCTGGATGTGTCTATGATGATGAACTACTTACTTCAGTGGGCAGCTGGAAGCACGAGGACTGCTGGAAGGGCCAGGAGCCGGACGACAGCACCTGGATGTGTCTATGATGATGAACTACTTACTTCAGTGGGCAGCTGGAAGCACGAGGACTGCTGGAAGGGCCAGGAGCCGGACGACAGCACCTGGATGTGTCTATGATGATGAACTACTTACTTCAGTGGGCAGCTGGAAGCACGAGGACTGCTGGAAGGGCCAGGAGCCGGACGACAGCACCTGGATGTGTCTATGATGATGAACTACTTACTTCAGTGGGCAGCTGGAAGCACGAGGACTGCTGGAAGGGCCAGGAGCCGGACGACAGCACCTGGATGCTGAAGTCGATGTGCAGTGGCAGCTCAGAGCTGTTCGACATGTGTTTGCGGAAGTTCTCGTTGAGATCCTTTGATACGCCTATGTCCTAAGAAAGAAGAGAAAAAGTTTTTTTAACAAAACAAATAAAAAATATTGGACACCAGCTGCCCCAGCAAACTTCGTACAGCCTTAAAATCACCTTTTAAACCTTCCCTGGACTTCTAAAAGTAATTCAATACCAAAATCAGCCAAATCAGTCCAGCCGTTCTGGAGTTTTAGTGATACTAACTAACAGCAATTGATTTTGACATAATATAAGACCTGCTCAATGTATTACATTTTTTCGCCAAATGCGCACTCACTACGTAAGTATGTAATAGCAGCAATCGCCAATGATTTGCTGATATCTATTTTTTGAACACTTCCCTCGATTTCTCTATAGTCCTAACAACATATCCTGACCTGAATACCCTGGGACCATAAAGTACCTATTACCCTTTCAAACAATAAAAAAATATTTTTCCTAATAGGTCTAGGCGTCATCGAGGAAAATATGTAAAAAAAAGGTTTCGACTAATTGAGAATTCCCCTCCTTTTTACGAAGTCGTTATCTAATATCTTTAAACGAGCAATTCTTGTATATTTATATATAATCAGGATCTCGGAAACGGCTCCAAGGATTTTCATGAAAGTTACAGATTAGGGGTTTTTCGGCTCAAGGAATCGATTTATCAAGGTCCCAGGTTCGAGAAAAGGTCGGTTCTCAAGATATAGACATTTTAAAAGCCGAGCAAAGCTCGGTCTACCAGATAACTTTGGTGGACCCACTCGCGTATTCTGAGCTATCTGCCTTTCTTGGATCTGAGATTATTATATTGAATATTGTGATCGACCATAAGTTGGCAATGTGAAAAAATGTGAATATGTACCTAAATAGTTATAGAATCAGTTATAATATTATATTAAGTACTAACCTGGAACATTCTCTGTAGTTTGCTTGTGTATTCAAATCCGCATGCTTGCTTCAATTTTGAGATCATTGATGCCTGCAAACAAAATAAATTATTATTAAAAACATTTCTAAAAACCCCTTCTGAATTTATGTTCCTTTAGCATAAAACATGGGATATTTTTTTTACAAGGGTACTATATGACTGTGTAAACTGCAAAAAAAAATCATGTCTGTTGCATGGGACACCCCTTTAATATTTAAAGTGAAACTTTTATTACTTCCTTCTCAAACTTTTTCGTCTGTGTGAAAGGCGCACATCATAGCAAACAAAATGGCGGCCTCTATAGTTCGATACAGTTGTGAAGAAGTTTCACATTTACCGTTGTTTCATAAAACCACACAATCCTTTTTTTAACAAGGGTACCTTTGAAAACGGAATAAAAAAGTCATGTCGGTTGTATGGGCCCCCCCTCAATATTTATTGTATTCCATTTTTTTTTCATGGGGACGGGAAGTAAATAAAAGAAGAAAAATCTTTCGTCACCTCAGCGTCATCGCTGGCAGACATATGTTGCACCAGTCGCTTCGCCAACATCTTGCTGTAGAACTTTTGGAACACGTCCTTATCTTCAATGTATTTGAACACAACCATCTGAAACAACAATCAATATTATTTGTTATCACATCGTTCAAAAAAAGTCTACTACTTTAGAATACCTCGCCACGCTCAGGATTTTATTCTGGAATCCTTTGCTACGCTCATTAAAAAACATTCTCACCAATTTCTCAATCTTCTATAGAGAGTAAGCTAGTGTCCCAACGGTCGGCTTCCAGTCAAACTAGATGCAGCTGAATATCAGTATTTTATATGGAGCAACTGCCTGTCGGACCTTCACAACACAGTAACTTGGTAATACGATACCCCATGGAAAGACTAGGTTGTCAGACTGTAGAGCTTTTGACTAACAGTCACAACTGCCAAAGATCTGGAAATGACAGCCGGGACCAACAGCTTTAAGTGCTTTCCGAGGCACGGAGGAAACTCGCTGTGACAGATGGTCACACATGAATGAACAACCTTGACAAGCGCGGCTTAAGAGCCTATGCACATAACATTTATTAAACGCGCGGCGTGCAGCGCGTTTGTCGCTATACAGACGCGATAGGCACGCAAGTCAGACGCAGCCTTAAACAAACGACAACAAACTGCTCTGATGAAAACGCGCATTTCATCGCATCGACGCGCGTTTCTAAAACGCGCTGCACCGGCGCTTTTACAAAACGTGGTGTGCATAGGCTCTAACTTAGAAGATCGGCTTGTGCGATTAATGGGGTGGGCAACGCAAAGATATTGTAGATGGCGCCACCGTAGATTAGTCCTAATCCGACCAATGACGTAGAACTATTTTGAAGTACCTTTAAGATTTGAACTGATTTGAACCAATGACAATGCTTGGAACAAGCTATATTAGCGCCGTTAGTTCCACAGTTGCCATCCCCATTATTTAGCCACGACCTCTCGCTTGTGTCCCAGCAATGGGAACACTTTAATTATAATATACTACAGGACATACCACTTGATTGAGCGTGTCTTCCAGCTCGGCCTCCTCGGGGTTCTTGCTGGACTTCTTGAGTAGCAGGTCGCAGTACTTAGCGAGCAGTTCGGGACTCTTTGATGATGAGTTCGCTGCTTTCGTCACTGCGTTACCTGAAGAATATGAGTGATTTTGTTAGTTTATTACAGAAATCCTCACTGATAAATCCCTATCAGTGGCGATCGAGGAGATGTACATTCATGCAAATGAATTGAAATTTATTTAAAAAAACTTTCGTAAGTTTTTGATAAGCCTCAACATTTAACTTTGCAATAAAGTCATTTGCATGAATGTAGGTCTCTTGGCTTCAAAGATATTTGCATTTTATTGTACACACCCCAGTACGACGGATCAAAAAATTAAAATGGCTGCCATTCGCAAAGTATTGGAGTAAGTTTTATTTTTTTAAAGCATTTTTGTCAATGAAAATGAGCCTAGAATATCCTCTTCAAATATCGCTAACTCGTGCCCGGACACACTATATATGTATATAAGTCGATAGATAATAAACATACTGTTAATAAATCGTCCGCAAGCCTTATCCAGTGCAGCTACGAAGCCGGAGTCGTTGTTGAACGCCACCAGAACCAGAGCATTGTATTTCTTGTGCACCTCTAGTATTGTTGACACGTACACTTTGGGGTCCTGAAACAATATGTTTTAAGTTATAGAAGGTTTTTGGAAAATAAAATGGAGACTTTGGGTACTGTTAGCCGATACAAAATCAGGCCCTATAGCCAAACGGCAAGCGATAATCGCTAACGTTCAGCAGTCGCTAATACATTTTCAACTTTATACCCCATTGCATAAAGTTGAAAATCTATCAAAGATGACAGATCGTTTTCGTTTGTTTCGTTCGTTATCGCCCAGCAGTCATTACCAGATTTTCAACTTTATGCGATGGGGTATAAAGTTGAAAATGTATTAGCGACTGCTGAACGTTAGCGATTGTCGCTTGCCGTTTGGCTACAGGCCCTGGACAGAAATGGAAAATGCTGAACAGCATTCAGCCTATGCTGACTAAATTATCGGATGAAACCATGCTGAGTTCAGACGAGAATGAAGCATTTTGACAGCTGTCTCAGCCTATGCTACTCAGCATTCACCATTTTTTTTTTAATGCTGCTCAGATAATATATTGTATCGGCTAACCGTATATTATACCGCATAAAATATCGTATTGTAAATTAATGGACAAGTTTTATTATTTTTAACCGACTTCAAAAAAAGGAGGAGGTTATCAATTCGACTGTATTTTTTTTTTTTTTTTTTTTTTTTTTTTTTTTTTTTTATGTTTGTTACCTCATAACTTGCGACTGGGTGAACCGATTTTCATAATTCTTTTTTCAATCGAAAGCTGGTGCTTCCCGTGTGGTCCCATTGTCACCATTTTAGGATCTGATGATTGGATCTTGGAGAAATCAAGGGCAACCCTCAAATTTTATTAGCTGACACATAGTTTTTCGCAAATCTTATGAAGTAATTCTAGTACTTGCGTATAGAAATCATCATCTCATGTAGCTGAGCTGATGATGGAAGGTACAACTCCTCAAGTAAGAAAATTATGTTCGTGTTCGCATATCTCCGGAACTACAAGTCCGATTTAAGTAATTCTTTTTTTGTTGTACTAGGTATCGTTCAACTTAGGGAATACTGCAAATTTCATCAAAATCGGTTCAGTAGTTTTTGAGATAGAATGAATGCAAGAGATGTTAACGATGTTATTACCGGTGCTACGGATAACGAAATTCTAGTGGACATGTAAGAAAATTATGTATTTGACAAGAATGTTGGTTGAATATTTAAACTAAAAAGAGTAAAATAAAAACTTTTTCTAAAAAAAATGTGACCGCCTTCAAAAACAACCACAAAAAAGGGTAAAATAACCTACAAAACTTTTCTTTCGGAAGTCGGTGGCAAAAAAGACAATGAAATTAATAAAAAAAGTCACCGACTTCCGAAAGAAAAGTTTTGTAGGTTATTTTACCCTTTTTTGTGGTTGTTTTTGAAGGCGGTCACATTTTTTTTAGAAAAAGTTTTTTTTATTTTTAAATCAATGAATTTTGACAAAGATAAAACGCTTTCAAATTCGGGAGTGGGGGCTTGTGACGTCATAATGTTTGTAAAATTATACCAACCAAGTGACGTTTTGTAATTTTTAGAAGCATCGTATCTTCGACAATTTTGGTTTATGTAATAAAAGACAAAATATGGGTCTCTATGCTAGTAGATGGTCTATCGGTCGCGGGACTTATCGCATAACGGTGACCCTGGAACGTAAAGGGCTATTGAAGGATCACCGTGGATATTAGTCCCGTTCCTCCCTGGAAAGGGGAGGACTCATTTGGTGATGTTACCTCTTTTTTTTTCTTTAGCTCTATGTTAGTAGATGGTCTATGGTACAGTACCGTGTGCGCGCACTCGCCGCACTTGTCGATGGCCTGCAGTCCCTGCGCGTGTATGTGATGCTCCAGCAGTCGACGTAGCTCTATGTTAGTAGATGGTCTATGGTACAGTACCGTGTGCGCGCACTCGCCGCACTTGTCGATGGCCTGCAGTCCCTGCGCGTGTATGTGATGCTCCAGCAGTCGACGTAGCTCTATGTTAGTAGATGGTCTATGGTACAGTACCGTGTGCGCGCACTCGCCGCACTTGTCGATGGCCTGCAGTCCCTGCGCGTGTATGTGATGCTCCAGCAGTCGACGTAGCTCTATGTTAGTAGATGGTCTATGGTACAGTACCGTGTGCGCGCACTCGCCGCACTTGTCGATGGCCTGCAGTCCCTGCGCGTGTATGTGATGCTCCAGCAGTCAACGTAGCTCTATGTTAGTAGATGGTCTATGGTACAGTACCGTGTGCGCGCACTCGCCGCACTTGTCGATGGCCTGCAGTCCCTGCGCGTGTATGTGATGCTCCAGCAGTCAACGTAGCTCTATGTTAGTAGATGGTCTATGGTACAGTACCGTGTGCGCGCACTCGCCGCACTTGTCGATGGCCTGCAGTCCCTGCGCGTGTATGTGATGCTCCAGCAGTCGACGTAGCTCTATGTTAGTAGATGGTCTATGGTACAGTACCGTGTGCGCGCACTCGCCGCACTTGTCGATGGCCTGCAGTCCCTGCGCGTGTATGTGATGCTCCAGCAGTCGACGTAGCTCTATGTTAGTAGATGGTCTATGGTACAGTACCGTGTGCGCGCACTCGCCGCACTTGTCGATGGCCTGCAGTCCCTGCGCGTGTATGTGATGCTCCAGCAGTCGACGTAGCTCTATGTTAGTAGATGGTCTATGGTACAGTACCGTGTGCGCGCACTCGCCGCACTTGTCGATGGCCTGCAGTCCCTGCGCGTGTATGTGATGCTCCAGCAGTCGACGTAGCTCTATGTTAGTAGATGGTCTATGGTACAGTACCGTGTGCGCGCACTCGCCGCACTTATCGATGGCCTGCAGTCCCTGCGCGTGTATGTGATGCTCCAGCAGTCGACGTAGCTCTATGTTAGTAGATGGTCTATGGTACAGTACCGTGTGCGCGCACTCGCCGCACTTGTCGATGGCCTGCAGTCCCTGCGCGTGTATGTGATGCTCCAGCAGTCGACGTAGCTCTATGTTAGTAGATGGTCTATGGTACAGTACCGTGTGCGCGCACTCGCCGCACTTGTCGATGGCCTGCAGTCCCTGCGCGTGTATGTGATGCTCCAGCAGTCGACGTAGCTCGCACAGTCCATCAGGAATGCGAGCCACTAACGCGTACATACGCCCTAAGTCGCTGTTCTTTTCGCCGTCTAGAAGTTTCTGTGAAAGAAAAGTTGTTGTTATGAAACATTCAGGAGGAGAATCTTAAAAAAACTAGAACAAAGTCAGACCGCATCACGCCAAATCCTCAATATAAATTGGTCCAGGCGTTATCAAGAAATCGGGACACATACAAAAAATAAAAAACTAAATCTTTTTGTACAAAAATAACTTTCTGTTCGGAAGACGGTGGCTTTATGTTTTTTATTTTTTTTATTTTACCCTTTTTTACTTAAGATATTCAACAAAAATCTACGTAGAACCGGCCGGCCGAAACCGATTGGAAGAAAAAAAACGTGTTGAGCCGACCCCAAGTAAAAATGGATAAGGGCAGGAAAATGATTAAATATGGATTCCAACATCTTTTTTTTTTTTTTCTTAAGGTCGTTTAAAAATAGATTACCTGGAACTCAGCGTGGAAGATCTCGAGATGCTTCTCAATGAGCACTCGGTCGCAGGTCTTGGCCAGCCTCTCCATCGTAGTCTCGTGTAAGTAAACTTGCACGCGTCGCTGTTCCTCCTGCAGACGTTGTTCAGCCTGAGGGAAAACAATTAACATGAATAATTAGTGAGAAATGAAGTGATTATTTTTGTTGTAGTATCAAGTAGCATTGCTACAATAGGCTAGTTGCCCTAAAAAATGTAATTAGTCCGTCTTTTAGATTATTCAAAAATAAGGGACACGTATTTTTTTATTTGTAAATTAGACCAAAAATGACAAAGATATAGCCTATTAAAGTTACGTGTGACGTCACGATGCGTGGCATTTTTCGCGCAGAGTGACGTCACAGGTAACTTAAATAGGCTATTATCTTTGTTATTTTTTGTTTAATCGAAAAAAGAAAAAATACGTGTCCAATATTTTTTAATAATCTAAAATACGGACTAAATAGAATGTAATTATTTTGACCGTGGAAACTACCCTAGTAAGTACACTGATTTCATATCGATAAAGAATAAAGTGGATATGTACCAAATCCCTGAATACACAATTTATTTGTCTAATATTCTAATCTATCTCTGACGTTTCTATTTTTATTGTTTATTTGTAATACTGTTGGCCACACGGTATTATCTATTAGAAATCTCGAGAAAATCAATATTAAAATCAACATTTCGATGCAAGTAATAAAATAACTCGACCCTCGACTTGTCCCGGAGAATGAATTTACCTGGCTTGGATCCTGCAACGAAATTAATCAGAAAAGAATGTGGAGTAGGATAAATTTGTTTCCACGTGTCTCCTTGCAAGCAGGAGACAGAACAAAACAAGGCCAATAGTCACAAAGGGACATTACAACTGGGAGAAGCCAAGTTGGAGTTTCTTGCCCGTTTTTCTCCATAGAGATCTACGCTTTGGAATGGGCATCTACAGTACTTTCACAGTTTTTATGGCTTGTTTTGGGACTGTAGCACCATAACTATTTTTTAAACTATTTAATTTTAATTTTGTCTTTTGACAATTCAAAACTGCCTGTAACTGGCCTACTTGAAATAAACGATTTGATTTGGTTGCCTAGCACCATGGGTAAAAATGAATACTAATATTAATGGGTCCTAAATTGTGAGCTGCCTATATTTGATTCCAATAACCAGTTACCCGAGCGACTCTGGCTCAATAAATGCCTACCTTAATCATATACTCAGTGACAGGATTATTCCTGAGGAAGTCAGTGCTCTCCCTCGTGTAGAACCTCTCGGTGTCCTCCAGGAATACGGCCTCGAACGTCTCCTTGTAGACCACCAGGTTTTGACCCCGGGCCGACGTGTCATCTTCATTCAGACCTAGCGCCACGTAGCAGTTGATTACCTGGAAGAATGGAAGGATGTATGATTTTTTTTTTTTTTTTTTAGCGTGGTAAAATCATCAAATGAGTCCTCCAACCCCGGGCAGGGCGGGAGGGACTGTCAGACTTCTACTGACTAAAATCCACGGTGTCCTTCATAGCCTGTTACGTTCCGGGGTCACGGTAAGGGAATAATCCCGCGACCAGGATGTATGATAGTAATATCTTTGAATAATATTTGGGACGAACCCATGACCTTAGATTTCTTATAGTTTTTTTTTTCATTTTTATCTGTGCAAGAGAGACTCATTACATTTAAGCGGGAGTGATAGAGACAGATAATAATAGGTCTATGTACGAAATTCCTACTGCTTTCCAACCGGACCTACTAAAGGTCACTGACCTGAATTACCCCCTTAATTGGATTTCGTAAAACAATTAAGGGGGTAATTCAGGAATCATCACATGGAAACATTTAAATGTGTGCGTGGCGCTTCGCTCACACATTTATAAAAAATGGCTTCACAAAAACGCCGCGCTTAAAAAGCGCTGACTTGTGAACGGGTACTTGAGAATTCATTTGTTCTATTTCGGCGCTGTTTTAACGCCCGGAAAAAAAGCACTCGTGCGAATGGGATCTAAGGCTTTTTTTTTATCGTGGTAAAATCATCAAATGAGTCCTCCCACCCCGGGCAGGGCGGGAGGGACTGTCAGACTTGTACTGACTAAAATCCACGGTGTCCTTCAATAGCTCTTTACGTTCCAGGGTCACGGTAATGGAATAAGTCCCGCGACCCCGGCAGGCTTTGGTCCTCTAGAGGACGGCCCCGTCATCATACTGACGCTCTTTGAGGCGCGCGTGGAACACAACGCGCCGTCAACCGTGCATCGGGCATGGTCCATGGTCGGACAGCGAGTCGCCCGTTACTCGCCGCCCGCATGCCCGCGCCTGCGTTGGCCGGAGATGGTCTTGCAACGTCCAACGCCGTGGGCGACCACTACGGCTGGGGCGGAGGGAGGACGCTGTCCTCTCTCCTTCACGAGCATATAGGATCTAAGGGTAGACAGACTTACTCCAGAAACGAGCCTCGTGTTAATGGTTTCCCCGTTTCGTTCCCTCTCGATGAGCTTGAGCACCGCGTTGGTGACCTGCTTGTTGAGTCGCTGGAACAGATTGTCTCGCCACGTCACCAGCGCCAGTTGGTAGATCTCGTAGATACCCTGCGAAAATAAAAAATGAAAACGTTTATTTGAATTAGGCCATTACAAGCACTTTTGAATTGTCAAAAGACATAAAATAAAACTAGTACACAAATAGCTATGGTGCTACAGTCCCAGGCACAAGACATAAATACTGTGAAAGTACCGTAGGTGCTCATTCCAAAGCGTAGATCTCTATGGAGAAGAATGAGCAAGAAACTCCATGGACACTCTTTTTAAATCGCCAAAATTATTACAGATTTTTCTTTACATCATTCATCATCAGGTGTTACATAATGTGAGAACGATGTGGCAAGTTATTAGTATCCATAGTAAATACAAAGTAAAGACAATTTAAAAATAACGTTCGTTATTAATAATTAAAACAGACCGTGGCAGCTAAGAGATGACCAGTCTCAACTGACAGCGCCCGTTCACGGACATGAAGATGTTTTGAAACATTAATTTGAAGAGGAACAATAATTTGCGGAGGTCAGCTAGACCTCCGCGGGTTTACCCACGCTGTTCAGCATCTGTTGGTCGTAGCGTGATGATTATAGCCTACAGCCTTCCTCGATGAATGTACTATCCAACACTAAATATTTTTTAATTCGGACCAGTAGTTCCTGACATTAGCGCCAGGGCCGGATGAACCATCTCGAGGCTCTTAGGCACAACTCGTTTCGGGCCCTCCACAACAACGCAATTTAGGAATTTTTACACAATACAAGCAAAAAATTCAGACATTTACCGTCACTCTTAGTGTCAATAATCGGGCTTTTACTTTCATATAACCACACAATCCCCTTTTTTTAATTTTTTTCATCAGGAGTGCTGGGCCCCTGGTCATAGTGGGCCCCTAGGCACTGGCATAAGTGCCTTATGGATAATATGGCACTGATTAGCTCAAACAAACTCTTCAGCTTTATAAGTATAGAAGACAATACATTATTAGAAGAATATGCTGTATATCAGGATCTTACTGACCAAAATCCTGTTCCTTCTTCATTCCCCTTTGCTTTTTAGGGCCGTGTTACCTTAGCAACACAGTCCCACGAACGACATAGTGTGCACGACGCGCCGACCATATTTGTTTTGCATTAGTCGGTCGACGAACGACCCATTAGAGTGCTCCCACATCTATCGACGCGGAATCGGCTTTTTACGTCGCCCTTTCTCTTTCTGTCGCTTAGAACTGCCATTTGCTAGACCGAGACAGAAAGCATAACGCGGCGGAATCCTCGAGGGGGCCGCGTGCTATCGCATTGTCTCGGTCTATAGATGCGGGAGCACCCTTATTTTCCGTCTGATCCTACGGTACATTTCTCAGTCTCAGTCTTACCTTCCGTCCCTCCTCGCACTCGCGCTTGACCCAGTGCCTGTTGAGGTATGCGCACACGCCATTGAGGACGCGCGACGAGAACTGGTACTCCTCCCATTGTTTCGTGTAAAACGCTAGAACGTCTTCGCCCATTAGCTCGGCGCCATTCTGGGAAATAGAGGATTTTTTTGTGAATTTTATTAAGGTGTTAAAGTAGGTATGATCACAGCATAAATCTTCTATAAAAAACTATGAGGAATATCGGTAAATCGGCTGTGACTACATAGAAATTGAAAGTCTGTTTAATATTATAATCTGACAAGCAGAGACATACTCTGAAAAAAAATTTTTTTTTTCTCTAGTTTTTTATTTAACAAAATCGGAACTGCGAAGTCTGCATTCTACAACCAAATAAAACTTGAAATTTCTCTTTTGTGATTTGCATTTCCCAGACTGACTTTCGACTGTGTCTATGAAAGTCACATTCGAAATACTGAAAGGAATCTCGAGGCCGATTTTGACGAAAACTAAACCTATTTATTTATTTAGGTAACCAACAGCGATACGTAGTGATGTTTTACAAAATATGAATATTACAGTTTACATGGCCAATTATAGGTTTCCCTGTGTAACTATGTTATATGTTTACATGCGAACGGACTAATTCCGTATACTCGTATGTTTAGATCTTTGAAAAATTAATTAATCATGTTGGCCAGAAATCATTGATTTCAGAAGAAAACACACGATGTATTATTAAATTATCCGAATAGTGTCGCTAATAAAGATGAAATGTCGTATCATGTAAGGGAAAACTAGGTAATACGCCCTAGTTGACAAAACGCCCCGTCAGGCCCTCGGCACCCCTCGGCGTCGACCATGATTTACGCCAACCGCGACTACCCTCGCGTTCCGAGCAGTGGGTTTAAGTGCTAGATTGATGGGGCGTTTTGTCAACTAGGGCTTTAGGCCGAGACTCCACCAAAGCTGTGCGAGTCGAGACGTGTTTTGAACCACCAATAGAATTGCGTTGCCGGAGTGGAGCTGTGTCAATAACGCAATTCTATTGGTTGTTCAAAACACGTCTCGACTCGCACAGCTTTGGTGGAGTCTCAGCCTAATACCCAGTTTAAAAAAATAAAGATGAAAACAGAGCAGCTGTGGTAGGTAAAATGGTAACAGCCGCAACTTACAAATTGTGGGCCATTGTTTATTTTCTGTAATTCATTTCATCACCACTGCTCTCAAAACAGTGAATGAAAACATTGTGGGGAAACCGGCATGTTCAAGAACCGAAAATTTCGAAGACGTCATCATCTACCAACCCACACTGGGCCCACTCCCACTTACAGAGAGAACGCCTGTTTCCCAACATTGGGAACATGATACACTTATGATACCAGGAACACAGAACCAACCTGGAGTAAATTGATGAGGTAAATCCTGAGAAATTCCTTTAGTCTCTTGTACAACTCGAGGCCGACCAACTGCGCACCGCCTTGGACATGTCCACTCTGTGAAATACAAACAGAAGACTTATGAGACACAACGTATTTATGCATTTTCTTAACAGACCCTTCACGATTTTGGTCTAAAGACTCCTACACATAGTGCAGCGGCAGGGCCGGCGGTCAAGCCACCGATTACGCGGCTTGCCGGCGTCAGTTCGTTCCTGACATTCAAGCGGCGTTCTAAGTGACTGTCATAACCGGAATGCAGGCTAGCCGCTCGGCATAAACCCGGCGGCATTGCCGCATGTGTGTAGTCGTATTACTCGAGTTCACGTACACCTCTCTAGCGCGTCTATCAGGTATAAAACCTGTGGGTATTCGCACCCCAGAGCAATAACAGTAGAGACCTAGCCAACACCGGATCACAGGCTAACACGGGGATCTATAAACCCAAATACAATTATCCAGTACCAGAAATGAGTCTGTAAGGGCTCCATGTACCAAAATTATTAAATTATTTACGCTGGACACTTTTAACTTGCTACATCGTTCTGACATATTGTACCATCTCAAAATGAAAGATATAACAAAGGTTGTGTGATGATTTTGACGATTAAAAGAGTGTCCATGGAGTTTCTTGCTCGTTCTTCTCCATAGAGATCTACGCTTTGGAATGTGCAGCTACGGTAGTTTCACAGTTATTGTGTCTTGTGACTGGGACTGTAGCAGTATTTGGTACTGTTTTATTTATTTAGTGTTTGTAACTGAACTACTTTTTTTAGGGTGGTAATATCATCAAATGAGTTCTCCCACCCAAGGCAGGGCAGTAGCGACTGTCAGACTTGTACTGACTAAAATCCACGGTGTCCTTCAATGGCCTTTTACGTTCCGTGGACACAGTTATTTCTAGTCCTCGACCAACTGTAACTGACCTACTTCATCATCATCTCAGCCATAGGACGTCCACTGCTGAACATAGGCCTTCCCTTTTGAGCTCCACATATGCCGGTTGGAAGCGATCTACATCCAGTGTCTTCCGGCGATCTTTATAAGGTCGTCTGTCCAAAAAATCAAAATGGCGTACCTGTTTCTTCCCACCAAAGTTGGTCCGTCCGCTATTGTTGTTGGCGGCTCGTCCACTGGAACTACTGCTAGCGCTCTGGTGATGCACAGATGTACAGTAGTTGTACACGTGACTGTGACCAGCTCAGGGATATTATTGTTTTGGACAAGTATTCGAGGATCATGAATATTACCAGCAACTTCGCCCGCTAGATCCCGCTAATTATCCCAAGGGAAGATAAAATCGGGCTAATAACTATCCTATGTGTTAATCCAGGTTATGAACAATCTGTGACAGCCTATTTTATCATTTAATACTTTTTGTGTGAAAGATTAACAAACATCCATCTATCCAAACATACTTTCACGTATACAACATGTAACGTAATTAACGCACATCCTCAGACACCCCAATTAGAATATTATGTTATAATCACAATACATATATTGAATTTTTAATTTAACATTTAAATGCATTGTTATTTAACTAAATAAGTTATTTTGCAGTAAGGTTTATTCTTCTTTTTTTAGTATTGAATGACGGAATTTGTATTAAAACAAGTAAAATTGCAGTTTCAAGTCTTGTCTTGATTTACGGTCTATCTTAGTTTTTTTTGACTGTACAGAGGTCTAGGGGAAATTTCTGTAGTTTTAATAATTTTTTGAAAAAAAAAGTTACCTATATTAAAAATGATAGAAATCGATTCAGTGAACGATTCTGAACAAACTAATTTCAGGATGTGCGTTAATTATGTTACATGTTGTATAATACTAGCTGTTGCCAGCGGCTTCACACGCTACAACTCAAAAATTATCCCACAGGAACATAAAATCCGGATAAAAACTATCCTATGTGTTAATCCGGGTTATAAACTATATGTGTGCCAAATTTTAGTCAAATCCGTTCAGTGGTTTTTGCGTGAAAGAGTAACAAACTTATGTACCTACATACACAAACATACATCGTCCGAAACTTTCGAATTTATAATATAAGTAGGATTATTAGAAAAGGATTAGTATTTAGGTATGAAGCTATGACAGAAAATCTGCAGGAGTCTCTCAAAACGTTACGTATGCATGCTGTAATGTGAAATGACGTGTCACTACGTCTTGTCCACTTTAGTGGTGAACTAGTTGCATCATTTCGCATTACTGCATGCATAGGTATGAGTTGCCTGTCTCACCAAATAATCTCCCTTTACATTACATAGAAGGATAAAGTGTCTGTTGCCCTAAATAGAGACAATAACAACAATAAAACACCAGGAAAATAATCAGTCAGTTCCTATAATAAAAACCTCCATTTTATTAACATAAAGGAAGATGATAAGGCAATATTAAAGCCTGATAAGAATCGATCGATAAAACAACGAGAGTACGTCGCGTTGTTTAGTAAACAAACGCTCCGATCGCCTGCAATAACGCTTTAAATATAACTGCCCTGATTTTTTCAAACACGCAGTTATGAAACTAAAATGTGTTGATAAACTTGAACATTCTCTTGCAATGAATATTCTTGCGAGTGTTAGGGACTTTACTCATTCGTGCGATATCGCGTCTATTGCCGATTTCAAGTGTGCATCCACAGGTCGGCATCGCACGTATCGGACGTATCGTACGTGACGGATTTTAGTTTGCGTTGTATTGAAAACTCATACAAGTGTGTCCACTGGTCCGCATCGTACGGACGGCTCATCGGCAATGACTACATGCGATGTGTACTGATGACGTCAAACGGAATGCCGATCAGTGGAAGCGATGAAGGTGGCATCGGCAATCCGATTGCTGATACTCACGTCGGCAATCCGATCGCTGCCGACACAGAAATCCGTTTGATGCGATGCGTCCGATACGTACGATGCGGACCTGTGGACGATTACCATTAGATCGCACGTATTTAGTAACGGAGTGATGCTAGTCAATTAACAAGAAAACAAAAGAATAAGCATAAATCTTACTATCTACATACGTAACAAACTGCTCAATTTGGCGTTCAATAACCTCGGAAGAACTTAGCTAGTAGCAAATGACATACGGAAGTTTATATTAATTTCCTTATACTTTGTCCATGTGTTTTGCATTTAATGCTGTTTGCAAGTATCAGTTTTATATAGATGATATGAAATTTATCTATCCATATAAAATGTATAAACATCAATATTGCTGCTTGTTCCGTCTCCTAAAACTCGAGACCGGCTGGACCGATTTGGCTAATTTTTGTTTTGAAATATTTTTGGAAGTCCAGGGTAGGTTTAAAAGGTGATTTTAAATTTGCCGGGTCAGCTAGTAGAGTCCGTCACCCCTATCATCACCAGCCTTTAAATGTTCCCACTGCTGGGACACAGGCCTCCTCTATATGAGTGGGTCAAAATCCACCACGTGAGTCCAGTGCGGGTTGGTGGATGTCACAATTTTTCGAATTATCCTCACGATGTATTCCTCCAGCGTTTTGAGAGCAGTGGCGATGAAATAAATTACACAAAGTAATTCGCCTAGCTGGGTTCGTACTCACAATCTACAACTCGTAAGTCGGGGCCGATACCACTAGGCTACCACTGCTCTCATCATCCCTGGCCTAGACTAAAAAAAACCGCGATTTTCCATGAACTACGTTGTAATTTTGAAAAGGATACGTATACAAGTCCATATATCTTTTCTTTTCCATATGCTGCCGCTTGTAAACCTGCTCGATACCCTCCTGTAGGTCGCCCCATATCTGCAACAATATACATATAGACCCCATAATTATAGAGTTAATGATAAAACATACAATATACTGAAAAATTTAAGAACAAAACCCTGAGAACAAGAGTTTGATTCAATTAGAAGTGAGGTATGTAGGGCCGGAGTGAGTGGGTATATATCGTAACAGGTAAATGTAACAGGTAAAATTACCTGTTTTATTAAAAGAACAGTTCCTGAATGAACAGCTCCTGTTCTTCGGAATAAAGAACCTATTTTATGAAAGTCACAAGTTATTCCTTACTCATCTAAATGATAGTTACTTTGGTTATGATAAGATAACAAAAATTGTTCCTGCTACACTGCGACATTCTGTTACGACAGTACAAGTTCCCTTCCTCTTCTTCTTCTATCTTTTATCTTCTTTCATAGTTTCTACACCTTAGAAAGAGAAATAAACGGTGGGAACCACTCAGTGTGTCTCATTCGAACACCTGTTCATTTATCCCACATAGTACCTATGACATAACAGGTTTGTTGTAACAGGTATTTGGAACTGTTATTTTCTTGGAACAGGCGGAACTGATATGCGATTTGACCTGTTGGAACTTGGAAACGACTTGGGAGTCTTTTACACAAAATCACCTAAAAATACGTTCAATACTTACTTTTATTTATTTTTAACCACCTTATTACATTTAGCACGTATTCAGTATTTTGTATAATTGAGCAAAAGCGGTGACTATTCGCATAGTCTAATTTAGTCAAGCACAAGCCAGCACATCAACCTATCCCAATATAATTATTATTTGACTAATGGAACATAAACCTTCTTATTCTGTGATAAAGTTGAAAATCTATTCAATAAATTGGATAGATTCGCAGTAGGTTGCTGACTGGCGTATATTTGTCTTAAGGTGATTGCGTCGATGTAGCCCGCGAAATTCAAATATTTTTACGTTTTTTGCAATTTGCAGGCCAGTGACATGTTGTAACTTTATAAATATTTGTGTTGCGCAAATAACAAGTATAATTTTAAATATAAAAATTGTCAAAAAATTCGCTCCATCAGCTCTCACATAGAAAAGGTGCATCGTAGTTAGATTTCGGAGATTTTAACATGATGCACCTTTTCTATGTGAGAGCTGATGGAGCGAATTTTTTGATATTTTTTATATTTAAAATTATACTTGTTATTTGCGCAACACAAATATTTATAAAGTTAAAACATGTCACTGGCCTGCAAATTGCAAAAAACGTAAAAAAAAATGAATTTCGCGGGCTGGTTGGAGCATCCCCCTTAATTTGGTTTTCTTACTATAACGAGTAAAAGACTTACAGAGTAGTATTTTTTTTAAAACGTTGTCCAACACTAAGGATTTCTCGTGTATCATCATCATCATCAGCCTATAATGTTCCCACTGCTGGGACACAGACCTCCTTTCTGTGAGAAGGAGTGGGCCATAATCCACCATGGGGGCTCAGTGCGGATTGGCGGATGTCACATGTCTTCGAATTTTTTTGGTTCTAGGACATGCTGGTTTCCTCACGATGTTTTCCTTCGCCGAGGTGATGAAATAAATTACACAAAGTAATGCGCCTGGCGGGGTTCGAATCCACGACCTACAACTCGTAAGTCGGGACCGATACCACTGGGCCACCAAACAAAAACTTGTAGATCATATTATAAATATATGTTCCGTTCACGTTCTGGAAACGAGCGCCAATCGTGCTGTCAAATAACCTAGTTTCCTCACTATGTGTTCTTGCACCATTTTATGAGTATGAAATAATTTTTTGAAAGTAAAAAGTGTACCTGAGTTAGAATATTTAACCTAAAACTCGTTTGTCACCACTTGACCTATATCCTACTTATATTTTAAACGTAAAAGTTTGTTTGTTTGGATGGATGTTTGTTACTCTTTCACGCAAAAACCTCTGAACGGATTTATTACAACCATGATTAACACATAGGATAGTTTTCATCCCGATTTTATGTTCCCGTGTCAGAATTTTCGAGTTCAACTAGCTAGATTAATCATATATTCAAAAATATCTAAACCAGATTCTAAGATTTCGAAGACTTCATAATAATCCAATCGCCATACATTGGCAAAGAGCCAGGTGTGTATTGAAAATAAATCTCCTCAACAATCCTTATTGCTTATAAAATAGAGTGCATTTTAGCTGAGACAAGCTAGAGAAAGCTGATCGATCAGAATTGCGGAAATAAAGTTTTATTTCGTCATACGTAACTGTGAGACGGGCAGAAGCCACAATATAAGAAACTGTAGTAAATCAACAGCGGTTGGTCATGGCAGCTCCACATTATTACCGTGAATTCACGCCGCGAATTCTAGCCGTGAATTCTCGGCACAATACCGACACTGATCGGGGAACAGATGCGAAAGCGCGTGAACCCGCGAAAACCATCCACATTAGCGTTCGAGCCTGTTCACGGGGGTTCACGACACTAATGTGGAGCCGCCATCATACAGTTTTCTTTTACGTGATTAAATCATCAAGAGTTTTCACGCCCAGGTTGGAGAGGGAATGATTGTCAGAGTCCTTCATCATCATCAGCTGGAAGACGTCTACTGCTGAACATAGGCCTTAGACCGCCACGCCGAACGACAATTCGCCACTTGCATCCATCGGTAGTCCGCGACCCTCACGATGTCGCTTGTCCACCTAGTGGGAGTCCTTTTATAGCCCTTTATTTTCAAGGGTCATGTTTGCCTGTTAAGACAGTGTCGTGACCCAGCAGGCTTTGCCCGTCTGTGGCTCTCTTCTTTCAGATTAGTGACGGCTCTTTGAGACGCGCGTGGAACGAGAAGCACCATCGACAACGTCAAAATATCTACTACCACCGAATCGCCACAGTTCAGTCAAAATCTTGTATACATGTACCATCTCTGGTCGCGGGACTAACGGCTAACGTGACCTCGGAACAAAAAGGGCTATTGAAGGACACCGTGGATTTAAGGCAGCGCAAAACTGACAGCTCACTCCTGCCCTGCCCTAGGTGGCTCATTTGCTGATCTTATGACGCAAGAAAAAAGTACGATCTCTAGGCAAGTTCTGACATAACTTCGCACAAAGTTGATCTTCTGTAGCCAACATCATGCAACTCTTACGTCGGTTCATGACGCGCGGTGATAGCTCAAAGCAACTCGATAGAGTTATGACGTTACTTGGCAACGTTGCGCTGGCGACGAGATAACACGCGTCTGTTGTTGAGTCTAGATCTAGACCTAGATGTAGAATTATTTTAAACTAGGAACGAACGTGGAGGTGAAAATTCTACTGGTATTTTTGATAGACCAGAAAACAATTGACGTAGCAAAAGTAGCATGACAGATGTAAGGATTGTAACTGATAGTGATGAAGTTCTGGTGGCCTACAATGATGTTTTACTTGAGAACGAGATGGTGCTAGACGACTTGTATGGCTGTCTCTATCTCTGAATAGATGAAAGGATTGTTTGCAATAACAACAGAGTAAAAAGGAGTAAATGATACTGTGACATCTGATAGTAGAGAATGGAAGAAGAAAACGTGTTCTGCCGACCCCAAGAAGAATGGGATAAGAACAGGAAGATGATGATAGGAGATAGATGCTTTTCGAAGGGACTGGCATTCAACTACATAAGCTCAGATCAAAGAAATATTTTTTTAATCTGAGTACATAAGACTAACGTTTTAGGGAAAGGGAAAAAAGAGGCATTTGTCTAGTAACAGGGCATTACAGATTGTATAATACAGAGGGGGGTTCTACAGTATTAAAAGACAATCATCGATCATGTCATAAGTGATCATGTAAAAGGAGTAAATATGATACTGTGACGTCTTACATGAAAATGGAAGAAGAAAACGTGTTGCGACGACCAAGTAAAATGGGATAAGGGCAGGAAGATGATCATTGCTATGTAACTAAAATTGGATGATGTCCGGATCAACGAACTGTCTAAAGAATGGCGATATGGAACTGCATCATAGACATAGACCTCACCTCCTTCACCGCTTCCTGAGCCCCAAAAGCTGCTGTCAAAGCAACCTCAGCAATACCAAAGCAGTGGCGAAGAATCGGGCCAATAACATTGAAAAGAACCACCGACATGAAGAAGAAGTAAGCGACACGCCAATGGCAAGAAAACTAATATGACTTGGCCTCTCATTCTATTGAATCTCCGTACTAAGACGGCTCAAGGTCAAACATATTCATCATACTATACAAGGTATAGGTCCTCGTCATCACATTCAGAAGCTTCGCTATTATCAAACACTACAATAGTCATCACTGCATGTTTATTTATAATATCTACAGATATGCGTCGTGTATACGTCACAGTACTTAAATACCTGAAATGGCGATGACACGTGGAATTCGAAGTGTTGTCGTATGGTACTAATTTTGCTGTAATAATAAACATTAGGGAGTTTTCTTCACGCAGGCAGAGAGTTCCACTCCTTCGCTGTCCGCATTATAAAAGACGTTTGTGGTAGTGCGAATTGGTGGAATACCAATAAGATAAGGATGGTAATTTGCCGTGCGTCTAGATGTGTGATGATAGGAAGGGGGCTGGTGGGATGAGATCGTGGAGTAAGATCTGTAAAAGACCGACAGGCAGCAGGCAACCTTCCGGTGATGATTCAAGCTATGAAGCTTGCAATCACCAATTTTACGTCGCCAACGAGCCCCTTAGCTCTGCTCTCTCCCCTTCTTTATCATCATCATCAGCCTATAATGTTCCCACTGCTGGGACACAGGCCTCCTCTCTGTGAAAGGGAGTGGGCTACAATCCACCACGCGGGCCCAGTGCGGGTTGGCAGATGTCACATGTCTTCGAATTTTTAGTTCTAGGACATGCTGGTTTCCTCACGATGTTTTCCTTCACCGTTTTGAGAGCAGTGCTGATGAAATAAATTTCACAAAGTAATGCGCCTGGTGGGGTTCGAAGCCACGACTTACAACTCGTAAGTCGGGACCGATACCACTGCTCTATAAGATTCACCCTTCTTTATCAAATGTGAGAATTCACGCTGATTCATTGAGTCTTCGAGTGGGGAATTTTTATTGTTATACGTAGCTTGAAACGACCCTCAGCTAAGATGGATGATGACTGGAAGATGTGACAAACTGAGGCCCTTCATACAAAACGTGTGTTGCAATCTCCGATACCCTTACGAGTTTGGTATCCATTTTCGGGTGCCTGTGTACGACCTCTATGGATTTGTATTGCGATAGTCGCCTGGATTTCAAAGTCGTAAGGTATCGGAGACTTGAGTCGCGTTGTGTATGAAGGGACTAAAAGTGGCAAGCAGAGAGCAATACACTGTATAGACTGAATTGATAAAATGTATCGATGACGTAGATTATAAGGAAAACAATTTACGATAACAATAAATACGACTATCTATTATTTAAGATTGTGCAAAGTTTTGATGATTCATTGAGTAGGTATTTTAGTGACAACCACTTATCGTAAAGACCCTTAGAACAAAACTGGACTATCTGAAGTTGATTTAAAAATCACCCTCAAAAAAAGTGTAAAATGACTTTTCTTTCCGAAGGCAGAATTTCTTTGACTTTTTTTGCCACCGACTTCCGTAATAACAGTTATTTTACACTGTTTATGGTTATTTTTTTTTTAGGTTTTCTGTGATTTTCATGCCAGCGAATAGGCAAGGCGCATGTGCAGCAAGGCATTAAGCAAGAAATAATCGTTTTTCTTGTGTAGTGTGTTTGATTTGGAATCTGCTGACAAACTACGCTTAACTTCGCATTTTAGATGGTTCTGGTGGCCTATCATGACGTCTTAAAGCGCGAGTTGTTCAAGTGTGGGAACGAGATGGCGCTAGACGGCTTGTATAGCTGTATCCCTTTCCTACAGTGAAACCACTCACGACTCTACTAACTTAAAGCGTGAGTAGTTAAACTGTGAAAGAGACAGAGCTATACAAGTCGTCTAGCGCCATCTCATTCGCACAGTGGTACTATTCAAGTTTTGAGACGTCATGGTATGCCACCGGATTCTCAGACACACGTTATAGTTGGGGAGCCCAGGAAGGGATTTTTGCTGTTACTCCAGCGCGTCAGATTATTATAAGGGAGAATCCTTGCACCCTTTAATGTACCTGTACCAAATATCAACCCTTTATCTGGTGGGGTTTGTCTGGGAGAACCCGTCAGATTAGTAAAAAAAAATCGATCCGCAGAAATACTCGAGCGCGTCAGATTAAGAAAAGGTAGATTAATTACGTTCAGAAGAGTGTATATTTCAATAATCTGACAATTTGAGCGTGGCATTAGGAAATGAGCGAGTACTGAAGTTGTAAAAAAAATAAGTCATTTTGAAATACTCGAGCGCGTTTCATTTTTTTTTTATTGAAGGTTACACTGTAAAAATCATACTCACTAATAATCTGACGTTTTCCATGGGGCGAAGTCGGTAGAATCGTGAAGAAAAGGTGAAGTACCAGTTAGTTCGCTACTATCGGTCGTGATTTAATGTATGTGGCGTTCCGAGCAATAATATGGCATGCCAGGCATGGAAAGAGGCCATTGTTATTGGTCATCAGTCAGGCAAGCCCAAGTCCGAGTCCATGAGTTACCGTCCTATCAGTTTCCTGAATGTTCGCGGAAAAATCTAAGAGAGACTTATTTATATGATATGCATAAATAAACTTCAGGACTGACCACTTAACTTTTTTGTTTTTTTTTTTTAACGTGGTAAAATCATCAAATGAGTCCTCCCACCCCGGGCAGGGTGGGAGGGACTGTCAGACTCGTACTGACTAAAATCAACGGTGTCCTTCAATAACCCTTTATGTTCCGGGGTCACGGTGATGGAATAAGGCTTTGGCCCTCTGACCACTGAACTTGGCACCTATTTAGATTTCACTTATTTTGTCCGTGAAGTCGTAAACCAAGGCATATATCATAATTGAACTTGGCCCTCATTTGACATTTATGTTTTTGATAGGATTTTAATGATGTAGACGAGTTTCTATTTGTAATTACTACATTTAATTTAATTTTATACTTTTTTTATGCGTGAATGCAGTTATCTTCTTTATAAATTTATTTTAAGATGCTCGGAATAGCGATATCCCTCCGTATAATTGTCAGATTATTATTCAGGAGGACTATGATATCAATTTGAACCTCCTGCATAAAAATCTGACGCGCTCGAGTATCTCGAGATTACGTTTTTTTTTTACAGATAGAAATATGAATTATTACTTTGGGCCACATCCAAATCGTCAGACATTTTAATACGACACTTTTTAGGGTTTACTTTACATACACTTTGAATATCTGACGCGCTCGAGTAACTTTTTTTTTTTGGATTTTCAACCGCTTGCCACGGACAGCCCCCTCGAGTTAATCGTCAGATTAATATGTATTGGTTATCAGAAATGTAAAGCGCATTTACACTATAAATATCTGACGCGCTCGAGTACTTCTGTACAACTGTTTTTTTTTACAGTTTCAAAGCTCTTTACAAGCTCTCCCCCTCACTAAAATAGAAAACTTGTCAGAAACTTTTTTTCTTTTTAGAACATAATCTTTCAAATCCAATAGGTCTCCATGACGCTCGAGTAACTGCAAATTTAGCATCCTCGGCTCCCCTACTATTACTTTAAAAAGTAACTTCTCAAAGAGAAACGGGCGGACGTGAATTGAACGCGGTTGGACGTCATAAGTTTGTAAATATTTATTTCTGAGATATGCTTGTTTTCTCATGATGCTGTGCCGTCATAGTTACGTCACTTTAAGAGCAGTGGTGATGAAAACAATATTTTATTTTGAATTTACTACAATCTGTTTGTATTTAATTGAAGATTTAGTTGGTAGCAGTGAATATGATATGCAAATAAATGCAGTGAGCTGTTTTATTTTTCCCAACTATGTTGCGGTCAGTTAGCGAGTTTTCTCCGTGCCTCGAAAAGCACGTAAAGTCGTTGGTCCCGGCTGTCATTTGCAGATCTTTGACAGTCGTTACTATTAGTCAGAAGCTCTAAAGTCTGACAACCAGTCTTACCATGGCGTATCGTATTAATCAGTTACTGGGTTGTGGAGGTCCTGGTTCGACTGGATGCAGCCCCTTATTTAGTTGGGAAAAGGCTAGGCAGGTGATGAGCTTCAGTCGGTTAGACTGGAAGCTGACCGCAACATCATCATCTGCCTGCCTTTTCCCAACCGTACGCATTGAAGGTGCGATAGGCAGTCGCTCCATGTAAAATACTGATATTCAGCTGCATCTGGTTCGACTGGAAGCTGACCCCAATATAGTTGGGAAAAGGCTTTAACCAGATTGATTTTTCTGACAAAAAAATCAATGTGTTAGTGAATGCATGTTAACTCACAAGACAACTGCCACTTCCGCAACCGGGATTAAAACAAAAACCAGTTGATCAGCTGCTATCTCCCGTAAGTAGAACTGGTTCGCTACGGGTGGGCCCACAATCTGTCACTATTTACATTATTACGGTTCTTGCATACGATACGGTCTGAGAAACGATACCGGATTGTTAGGACTTAGTATAATGCTGTTCATTTAAGAGGGAACTGGAGTGGGCTTTTCTCCATACAAACGTATTCTGCTGTTTTCTTCGTAGACAATGCTCCTAGAGTAAAGTTTTTTTTTTTATCAAAGGCCTAATTACTGCGTGCTGCTATATTTTGTATGACGAACCAAAAACTCAAAAAAATACCTACCGATACCAAAAAAATGGCAAAAAACGATACCAAAAAAAAACCTAACCGACTTCAAAAAGAAACCATAATTGTTTAAAATAGCCTATAAAATAGCTTTTCTTTCGAAAGTTATTTTATAGGTTGTGTCGGTGTTTTTGTTTTTTATTTCATTTTCATTTCCCATTTTGCGAATTAGGCCTTTGAGAATTTGCCATTTTGAGAATCAGGCTTTTTTAAGAATTTGTCCTTTTGCGACTCGGTTGCCATTTTGAAAATTGAGCTTTTTGCGTCTTCAAAGTAAAAACCCTTTTATCGAAGTATTACTGTCCGCGGTGTAAATTCTTGACTACGAATGAAATAGAAACCGTATTTACAGATCGTAAGCGAATAAGCAATTTGAAGCTTCATAACAAAAGATGGGTTTAAATCAAAGTTCAAAAACCTTAGTTTAAATGATAATGAAGTTGAAGATTAATATCTAATCTCAAATTGATTAATACAATGTTGTTGATTACATCGTTTATCTTTAGTCATTTTGTCAACAAACTTAGAATAGATTTGTGATTTATAAGCACTTTCGAAAAAACAACTTTTTTATTGTTTTAATTTTCTTCTTAAACCTGTCAACATCTCTTCTTTAATCTGTGTCAGTAACATCATCATCATGAGCCTATAATGTTCCCACTGCTGGGACACATGCTTCCTCTCTGTGAGAGGGATTGGGCCATAATCCACCACGCGGGCCCAGTGCGGGTTGGTAGATGTCACATGTCTTCGAATTTTTCGGTTCTACGACATGCCGGTTTCCTCACGATTTTTTCCTTCACCGTTTTGAGAGCAGTATTGATGAAATAAATTACACAAAGTAATGCGCCTGCCCTGGATTCGAACCCACGACTTTGAACACACGGTTCCAGAAATTAGCGCGTACAAATAAATTATTAGCTGTATAGATAATATCAATTAAAATAATCCACAGTTTGAGGCGAATATAGTAATTAAATCAGCGAATATAAACACAAACAATGAAAAAGGTTATTATAATCGAGCGTTCTAATTACCTTGGTGGACGGGTCAAGGTGAAATGCCTAGATTTCGGGGTTACTGATCGAAAGGTCGGTGCTATGCAAATCTATCTCCAGAATCAGAATAGACTGTTATTAGTAACAATGAATAGATTTATGGGTATGAATGTTGATGGAGAGGAAGAGGGACGCCAAAGAAAAGATGGATGGATTGACTCTCTAAGGCAGTGGTGCCCAGACGGTCGGTCGCGAGAGGTTCCACATTCGATCTTAGAGGTTAAGCAAGTTAGTACCTACAAGATTTTATTTTCGAAAGTTTATAAATTACCTACTGAGCATTTTGATCTACAACTGTGTTTAAACTTTACAAAAGTAAGATACTGTTAAAACTGCAGAAACTGTGTAACTAAAATTACATAAAAATAAAGCTGTCAATCTTAAACCCTTAACTTTTCCCAAGTCGATCTTCACAGCAAAAAGTATGGGCATCTCTGCTCTAAGGAATTATGTAAAAGAAAACGGAGTAAATGATGCTGTGACGTCTGATAGTGGAGAATACAACCCAAACTTGTTCGAATGTCGATCCCGCTCCCACTACACACATTTCGGGGTTGTGGGAGCGGGATCGAGATTCGAGCCAGGTGTCAAGTTATTGCGCCCGAAGAAAAAGTAGAAGAAGAAACATGCTGCGTCGACCACAAGTAAAGTGGGATAAGGACAGGAACATGATGACGATGGAAAAAAGTACATGCTGAGCCGACACTAAACGAATACAGCATCAATCAATTGCTAATCTCTATACTCTGTTAGTTAAAGAACTGAATTATAATGATAATGTATTTTTTTTATGAATAATGGGTTTGCTTATGACCTTAGTCTAGGTCAGGAGTGACTAAGACAAGGTCGACGATGAAGCGAGCTTACCCAGAAGAAGCCTGTTCACTCTAACTTTGAAGAGATTAGGGTTGTATGCGTTCGGAAACACCGACGTAGGAAGAGAGTTCTACTCCTTTATTTTTTAGGAGAATGATAAGGATCAAACAATATCACAATTCATAGTACTAACAGCTGAACTCAACGCAAGCGCAACGAGCGATCAAATTCACGATTTCACTATTCAATCACGATTTAAATTCCGTGATAAATTAAATTGAATGCCGTCGACAACGCATTGTTGAACTGTACTGCCATAACACGGGACTTATTCGGAATAGCGGTTACTAGAAAGAAACACTTTAGAGGCAATTCACAAATTTTGACAGTTCAAATTTAGAAAGACGCGAGTTTCCAGGGACGCCAATATCATAAAATTATAATAACTTGGAGGTGTCTACAAACTCGGCTATAGGCAGTCTGATTTGCATGCGGAGCTGTGTCAATTATTTGCTCCGAATAATTACAATCTCGCCTGGGAGCATGAGCATGCAGCAATTTGTTTAATCTCCTATTTTGTCGCACTGTGGCCCGATCCACCTCCCCAGTACCGCGTATGCAGCTGATGATGCTCAACGCGCTCAGGGAGACCAACCCTGGATTGGACTTGTTTGCTGATGAATGGAGGACGATAATGTTGGAATGTTTGCTGTGACACAACAGAGTGACAGGATTTATTAATATAGTTCTAATGGCTAACGCTGTACTAAATGTATAATAATAAATATATAAATTGTAATTTTTCCACTGCTAGGCCACAGGCTTTCTCACTGTGTGGGAGTGGGAGTAGAACGTAATCCACCACGCCAGCCCGGTGAGGATTGGTAGATGCCACATGTCTCTGTTTTTTTGGACATTCTGATAACAACAGCTGGTCTCTATGAAACTCGATGAAATCATTGACAGCAAAGGAAGCGTTTTCAAGACCAAAAAAACATGTCCTCGTCAAATCCTGCCTTACTTCTTCACATTTAAATCTCAGCCAACCCACTTAGCAGAAACCAGGTGCGATGATACACATAAATAACAACGAGAATCACAATCTTTTGATGAGTATGCCCCTGACTAAATTTAGAACACCGGTGCTTTGAACGTGGGTGTAAAGATGACGAAGATTTAATCCGGTGAGCAGATGCATTTGTAGATATTTTGCGAAAGAGGTCGCCTGCCATTGATCTGGTGGTCAAATTTAAAGCAAAATCTCAAGAATGCCAAATTACCAACTGTGGCAACCCAGGAGAGACTTTAATGAGGTGACCCGACCCCAAATAACGGGAACAGGTGTGGACAGCAGATCTGGCTTTATTGAAAGTCTTCGAGTCGTGGAAATGTCTTAAACGTACGTGTAAAGGAACAGAGTGGTTTTAATCAGTAAGAGTCTGACAGTTCCGGTCCACAATGTCCACATAGGGCGGCAAGACTCATTTTATTTGCATCCAAAAAAGGGGCTTTATTCGGGAAAAAATAACATCCATTTTTAACATACCAACACCCTGTTGAGCTTAAGTAAGCACTGTAAACTGTCGGTCCCGGCTGTCGTTGGCAGATCTTTGACTGTCGCTACAGATACCTAGTCAAAAGTTTAAAAGTCGGATAACTAGTGATTTCAAGGAACATCAAGAACCTACGCCAATTACTGAATAACACGACATCTAAAGAGACTGAGGGATGCCTAATGGTCTATCCAAAGGTATCAGGGCCGTGTCAGGATTTCAGGAACGTTACGGGCCCGTGACTCGAAACTGCTCCAGCTCTGAAATACCGTCTTCGGAACAAAATTATGTGAATGAGTTCATATAAAAGATATTTTTGAGACCTCAACGGTGCATGGTCCGTCCAAGTCGAGAGTACGGATCTGTCTGTCTGCCAGTTAGGCCATAAAGGAGGACATCCCCGCCGAGGTCGACTTCAGCAAAGGCAGCTATAGAACCTGATACCTTTATGAATAGACTTCTAAAAAGAGGGGGTTATCAATTCACCTGCTTTTTATCTCGAAGATAAAAAGACCGAAGAAAAGGCAAGCCTTTTTCAACAATGAAACACAAAATTGTCAAACAGTAAAAGACTTTCTTTCCATAAGATAATGTTTCCCAAAACAGATAAAATTTGTTCGGAATACTCTTAACATAGAAATAAACAAGCTTTTGAGCCCACAAACAGACGAAGTGAGTCGATAACCTACATTTTGTGAGTCACCTTTAGAAATATTTACTGTTAGTCGAGACTGACGACTCACGGCTATTTTGTTAGTGTTACCGTCCAAGTGGGTGTGACAAAAACTTTGGCGGGTGATGTCAAAGGCTTTTGTATACTACGACGCGGCGACGTGACGTCAAAACTTTGGGAATATGAGCATCTATAGGCAGAGACTTAACTTTGCACTAAGGGATCTTGATCGTGTCATGCGGGCAGCGAGTAAAGGGCATCTCGCTGCCCGACCATGGACCATGCCCGGGTCGACGGCGCGTTGTGTCCCACGCGCGCCTCAAAGAGCGTCAGCATAATGACGGGGATCAGAGGGCCAAAGCCCGCCGGGGTAGCGGAACTTATTCCATCACCGTACCGGAACATAAAGGGCTACTAAAGGACACCGTGGATTTTTGTCAGTACAAGTCTGACAGTGGGAGTGGGAGGACTCATTTGATGATTTTACCACGCTAAAAAAAAAACTAAAAATGAAAATCTTCCTTGCTACTACGACATAATGATGCAATTCGACTGAATTCGACTGACTTACCTACGTCTCTTGTTATTTTATTTTGTTTTTTTTTTATATTGGTATGCAATGGGAAAGTTGTTTTAAAATGGGATTCAAAAGTGGGATCCAATAGAAATAAATCAAACTTTTGACAATACTATTGGAAGTCAATGTTGTATTAAGAATCGTTTTGATAGTCATTGCATTTTAAGACAGGTTTGAAGGTTAAAGGCATTGTATTCCTACTGTCTCGGCAATTATTCATGTAAAGAAAAAAAAAAAAAACAAACCTTTAGGCACCAATACCGGACTCAACGCGGAATCGAATGAACGACCCTGAATACAGAAGGTAGACTGGTCGCTCAACCATTACAAAATTATCAAACTCAAAAATATTTTTTAAGTTTTTTTTATACTTTTCTCCATCGTGGCCAGGTATTAACATGAATGCAAGCATAATAACTGTTAACCGATGGGGAAGAAAAGTTCTCTCATGGCGACCACGGGCCGGAAGACGCAGCTAGGCAGGCCACCCACAAGGTGGACCGACGACATCGTGAGGGTCGCGGGCAGCCGATCAATGGATGCAAGTGGCGAATTGTCGTTCGGCGTGGCGGTCTAACCGTCTAAGGGGGAGGCCTAAGTTCAGCAGTGGACGTCTTCCGACTTATGACGATGAAGCATATTCAGCCAGTATTTTTTCCCTTCCGTTCCAACCGGAGAATGAGGAGACATTTGATGATTTTACCACATTAAAAAATCTTCTAAATATTTTTTTTATTTTCATTTAATAATTCATTTTTAATGTAAAAAATCTGTAAATATTTTTCCTCTACCTATTGCCTTAATCAATATCGAGCTTAAACACTGAAATAATTATCCTATATTGTGTTTTAAATGTGTTAAAATTTTTGGTCGACATCAGCTGTCTGATCTGTCCTCACGATGTTTTCTTTCGCAGTGCGAAATATTACACCATATCCTACCAAAAAGTAATAGAAATCAAATTCTACGCTTTCTCTGAATGTTTTACTCGTAAAACAGCATAAAAATCAATCTTTTACAGCAGTATCATTTTCATGGTAGGCTGTTTTGATTTTACTTTGATTAAGTAAACTTATGTTGAAATTAATATACATTCACAGATGATGTGTTTCTGTTACTGCTATAGAAAAAAAAACAGTAAAAAACATAATAAAAGAAAAGTTTAAGAGGCTCCCATAAAAAAAGTCATGATTTTTTTTACAGATAATAGTACGGAATCCTTCGTGCGCAAGTCTGATTCGCCTGTGGCCGGTTTTATTCAGTTGATACGATAATTAAACACAGGCAAAACCGCCAGCAACCTATAGTCTTGAATAAAAAAAATGTTACCGTATTGCAGCCTCAGTTACATACGAAATCTTTTACAATAGACCATCTCATCATGCCCAGAGCACCGGAAAAATGACCCGTTGTAGAAAATCAGTTACATCAGACTGACGAAACATTAATACTGTAACCATTGTCAAAGTAAACTAGGTCGATTCGAACAATCGTAGGCGAGGTGGTAAAGTGAACTTTATTTATAGAACGATACGGCTGGTAATCCTTTGTAATATTGCCCTTCAATTTGCTAATTAGTTATTTACTTATTAGAAGTAATATAGGCCGTTTTTGTATTAGAATAAGTGTGAAGGTCGGTTGTATTGAATTTAGATAGCACTTAAGTAAATAAATAGATACTTTAGATTAAAACATTTTGAACTATTGTCTGTAGGTAATAAGGGTGACAATCCCTTGGCAATTTGTTTGTTTTAAGTAAATATTAAATACTAGCGTTATGTTATCGGTGTTTGGTGGAAAAATCTAATTATTCCATCAGTTAGATTCATCATCATCATCTCAGCCATAGGACGTCCACTGCTGAACATAGGCCTACCCTTTTGATCTCCACATATAACGGTTGGAAGCGACCTGCATCCAGCGTCTTCCGGCGACCTTTATAAGGTCGTCTATCCATCTTGTTGGCTGTGCTTGCTCGTTTTTTTTTTTATGTAATCCATCTCGCAGATCAACCTCTATTAGATTGTGTACTACTAAACCGGAATTTTCTGTGGATGACTTAAGAGTTTAAGGCCTCCAGCCAGGGAAACAAACTTAGTTTAAAACTAAGCGATCACACGCAGCCCCTTTAGGGTACGGGCCTCGGCTTAGGTTGTCGCTGGGGAGCAGCAAGGGACAGGCTGGATCTTAATGAATTAGTTTTTAAGGGCTAGTTTTGTATCTAAGTCTCAGTTCGCGGGCTGGCTCTGCAAGGGTCGGGGCCAGTCGGGGGGCGCTTGCTAGTCCGTGGTCTCCACTCTAGCACTTTTCGACTCCATCGGCCATCTGCTTTGCGAGCAATATGGCCTGCCCATTGCCACTTCAGTTTGCTAATCCGGTGGGCTATATTATCGGGGACTATTTAGTTCGTCAGTTTAGATTACCCATCAAAAAGTATATTAGACAAGTGTTTTTTTGTTACGTAGAAGATTATAAAAATTGCCAACATGTCACAAGCTAGTTCAGTTTTTATTTGCTTATGACGTCACGAGTACAACTCTCGAATTTTGATGCGATGTATGTTTGTAAATATGCACTGATTTAACAAAAGAAAAAAACATGACCATCATTTTTCAAAACTCTAACTGAAATACCTACATAATATTGATATTGTAATTACATGGCTGTTAGGTACAACAAACTTCATTAATATAGCACGTGACTTGTTCCTCGTTAGGATTCCCAAACGTCTCAGGATTGCGAGCAGAAGCCATGTAGTTTAACATTTGTTTAATAGCTATCACGTGATTGACGTAGAGGCATTTGATTAGAATCACTAAGGAGGTGGATTAAACTTACACTATTTTTTTAATGAGACTAGACGACGCGGCAAGCTTCTTACCACCTCAGAATCATCATTTTACTCACCTGTTAAGCCTGACTTCCAAAAATAATTCAGAAACAAAATTAGCCAAATCGGTCCAGCCCTTCTCGAGTTTTAGCAAGGCTAACGAAAAGCAATTGATTTTTATATTATAGAACATGGGTTTGCTCTTTGCTCTAGTCCAGGTCAAAGGAGACTGAGACAAAGCCTACGATAGTGCGAGCTTACCCAGAAGAAGCCTGTTCACTCTAACTTTGAAGACATTCAGGTTGTATGCGTTCGGGAACACCGACACAGGAAGTAAGTTCCACTCTTTTGCTGTGCGCATTATGAAGGAAGATTGAATGAGCTTTGGGCCAATTGATGGAATGGCGACAAAGTTTGGATTGAAATTAACAGGACGTCTATAGGTACTCTATGGAATTTACAACATTGACAACTTTATTTCAGGCTCGCCTTGGACCACTAAACTGATGGTAATCGATGACATTATTGGGTCACACCCACCACACTATTCCCAAACCACTGCAACTCCTGAAAGCCAGAATCAATAGTAGCAACCACCAGGAAAACGCCGAGACAATGAAGCTCGACGTGCCCCGGAGAATGAATTTAACTGTCTTGGATACTGCAACGAAATTAATCAGAAGGAGAAAGACTGCAGTATGTCTGCATATTGTATTGGATTACGTTTAACTAGCAACAATGTAGATCCTGATGCAATTAATTGTTTCACAAGACATTGCAAGTGGTCGCTGTTGCAATAAACTAGATAGGGCACATTACACATATTCTAGTACCTTGTGACTCACGATTTTTTTTTTATAAAAGAAAAGCCAGACTAAGAATAGAATCCACTATGTTTGTTTTTTCGAAACTATTTTTTCGAAACGTTTTTCAAAAACTATTTTTTTAACCGACGAAAAAAAAGGAGGAGGTTCTCAATTCGACATGTATATTTTTTTTATGGTTGGTATTTCTGACTGTTCAATTTTCATCATCTGCCTAGCCTTTTCCCAACTATATTGTGGTCGGCTTCCAATCGAACCAGATGCAGCTGAATATGAGTATTTTACATGGAGCGACTGCCTATTGGACCTCCACAATCCAGTAACTGGCTAATACGATATCCCATGGTAAGACTAGTTGTCAGACTTTTAGAGCTTCTGACTAATAGTAACGACTATCAAGGATTACAAATGACAGCAGGGACCAACGGCTTTACGTGCTTTCCGAGGTACGGAGGAAAGTCGCTATGATAGATGGTCACCTATCCACAGACCAACCTCGGAAAGCGCGGCTTAACCTGGAATATCGGCCAGTGCGGCTGTAATTATTTAGCCACGAGCTCAAAGGGAGTGTTGACAGACTAAAAATCACCTTGTTTTTTCAGTTTTCTTTTCATTCGCGTCTCGAGGCCGCGGTAGGGACTTTTAAGAAATAACTCGACTTTCATGTGCTACATGAAAGAACAAGATGAGTACATAGAAAAAGTAGGAAAAACATGCTGACGTCTGACAGAAGAAAATGAAAGAAGACAACATATTTCACCGATGGAATATGGACAGGAAGATACGCACACACACATAATCATATACGACATGTAACAAATAAGAAAACAAATAAAAAACCGGCCAAGTGCGTGTCGGGCCACGCACAGTGTAGGGTTCCGTAGTTGCCCATCAAAATACTTTTGCGAACTAACTAAACTGATTCGCTGAATTTAATTTTTAACCGACTTCAAAAAAAGGAGGAGGTTCTCAATTCGTCGGAATCTTTTTTTTTTTTTTTTTATGTATGTTCCCCGATTTCTCGAAGACGCCTGGACCGATTTGGAATTTTTTTCTTTTGTTTGAAAGGGTATACTTTCCAATTGGTCCCATGATCACCAGGTCAGGATCTGATGATGGGATCCTAGGGAAATCGAGGGCAACCTTCAAATTTTATAGGCACATAGTACCATTTTCATATATTTTCTAAAGCTGTTCAAGTATTTGCATCTGATAATCATCATCTCAGGTGGATGACCTGATGATGGAAGGTACAACTCCTTAACAGTAAGGAGTAGGCATCGATTGATTCACTTTGTGTTCGCATATCTCCGGAACTACAAGTCCGATTTAAGTAATTCTTTTTTTGTTGTACTAGGTATCATTTAACTTAGAGAATACTGCAAGTTTCATCAAAATCGGTTTAGTAATTTTTGAGATATGGAATTTTATTAGCTTAATGTGTACATGAGTGATGTAAGTACTGGTGCGAAGGATTACAAAATTATAGTGCACATGTAAGAGAATAATGTTCTTGACAAGAATTCGGGTTGAATATTTAAACTAAAAAGAGTAAAATAAAAACTTTTTCAAAAAAAATGTAACCGCCTTCAAAAACAACCACAAAAAAGTGTAAAATAATCTACAAAATAACTTTTTTTTCGGAAGTCGGTGGCTAAAAAGACAATGAAAAGAAAAAAAAACAAAGGCACCGACTTCCGAAAGAAAAGTTATTTTGTAGATTATTTTACACTTTTTTGTGGTTGTTTTTGAAGGCGGTTACATTTTTTTTGAAAAAGTTTTAAAAAGAAGAATTTTCAAAATCGGTCCAGGAGTCTTTGAGAAATCGGGGAAAATACATAAGAAAAAAGATTACAACGAATTTAGAACCTCCTCCTTTTTTTGAATTTAGTTAAAAATAGTTGACGATAAAAACCTACCTATCCCCAAAAAACATACCTATAAAAGCTGTAAAAATAAAGTTGACAAACTTACATTTGCAGTTGTCTCCGATACATTTTGTTTAAGAAAATATGATTCCAAGTACATTTTATAAGTTGGTCGACTATTACTCGTAAAGTTGTAAAGCCTACTTAGTCATGATAATTTTCTTTTAAATTTCGTTATATATACTACTATTGTGAATTTTTTCACACCCCCAAACATAACCGTTTAGCTGGTAGAGGGGGGGGACACTCGAATCGAGCAAAATTTAGCACTTTAAAGCTTAATATTTCACAAACAAATTTTTTTATCAAAAAATTGTTAATGGAAACTATCATTATTTTTTAAAGGCCTATTTAATGATACCCCACACTATGGGGTAGGCGGGAAAAAAAAAATCCTCACTTTACGTGTAAGTACTGGAGGTACCCTAAACAAAAATATTTTACGAGATTTAATTTTACCACTTTTTCGGCACAACAAATCCGTATATTTACACCAAATTACAGCTCTCTAGTACTGTGCGTCTCTGAGCTAAACTGCGGACGGACGGACGGACGGACATGGCGAAACTATAAGGGTTCCTTGTTGACTACGGAACCCTAAAAATGGTAAAGAACACGGAATAATCAAAAATGGAATGCGAAAAACATACCCATGCACTATCTGCATAATCATGTCACTTCCAAGACAAGACTGACTGATAACCTCTTCGTTTATAGAAATTCTGTGTCTAAAAATTATAGCAGTACAAGGATATTTTGGCGCGTTTTAAAACTATTACCAAAAATAGTCCCTTTTAACGTCATACGCTTTTGCTCAATTTTACTTAATAACATAGAAATAATTTAATAATCTGAAGATCATGTACATCAATAAGAAAATTGACGAAAAACACAGATAATTAAAAAAAAATCACATTGATTAGCTGCTTACCCGCTCACTTCTCTCGAATTCCTGACTCCCCCGCAAATCGTTTAGTAGCGTGAGTAAAAGCTGCGTCCAGGCATTCCAGTTTTTTATAACGTGTGTTCACAAAATAACTGTACAAGGAACTTAAGCCCGAAATATGAACCTTATCTTTCTATTAATAATGCCGCTGTTGGAAAACAGCACCCCTATTTTATGAGTGTCAAAAAAACAACTGTGCAAGCACTGTGCTTTTAAAACCGCTTCCGCTTTTGCTCAATTATACAAACAACGTGAAAATTTGTGAAAGCACTAAATAGTCACAAATGGAATATTCTGCGGCCGATAACACTGTTCATTTCATAAGTCCGACTGCAAAAGGCATACAGAGCATTCCATTCGTTCATGATCTGTGTCCGAAAAAAATATATAAAAAAATATAATCCTTACCTGATCAAAATCCTTTTGTCGCAAAGGCATTTGGGGCCTCACATTGGAATTACTAATGGAACTCATCTTGCCTCAGTTTCGCATAAATACAGAAACAGACTGGCTACACACGATTCATATGATGTAATAAAAAAATTATACTATTCACGTTAAGAGATCACAGTGTTTCAGCTTTATTCAGCTGCTATATACATAATTTTTGTTTTTTTTTCTGTTTTGCTTTTGCTAGGTACACTATGTTGCTGCTTTTCCGCTTGTCAATTCTGAAAAAAAAAAAAAAAAAATTAAAATAGATATACACAGTAAACTGGAAAAAATATTAATTGTTTTTTTTTTTGTTTTTTTCGTCTGCCCTTTTATTATAACGATAGAACTAACTTTATCAAGCTGAAGAGTTTGTTTGAACGCGCTAATCTCAGGAACAACTGGTTCGAATTGTTAAAATTATTTTTGTGTTTTATAGTCCATTTATCGAGGAAGGCTAGGCAAGCAGCGGTTTGTAAAACCGCGGGGAAAAGTTAGTCGATAAAACACATAATTAATATTTAAGTAATTTAATAACATTTTATAAAATAGTACCTGTTTACTTCTTTATACAATGATTTTGTACTTACCACATTTTGTGTTTTAATTTAATTGAATTATGTAATCATTTTATAACTATTTTATTGTTTTCTAATTTGGTTATTGCATTATTCATAGTTAATGTTAGTCTAACTTTAGTTTTGCCTTATCTGTCGCATTAGGGTAAACCCTGTAATGATATAAGTTTTGATAAATAAATAATTTATTTCATCACCACAGCGAGCTTACCCAGAAGAAGACTGTTCACTCTTACTTTGAAGAGATTTGGGTTGTATAGTATGCGTTCGAGAACACCGAAGTAGGAAGTATTTTCCACTATTTTTATGTGCGCAAGAAGGAAAATTGAAAGCGCTTATTGCGAATTGGTGGAATGGCAGTTAAGGATGTCTGGTGATGGTAGTTTGTTCTTGGGGTATAATAATTTTTGACTTTCACATCGACCAACCCATGAGAAAAAGTCAGTGAATCAATACATTTGACTCCATTATCATCCCCGCCTTTCAAAATCTGCACAAAATAGGCAAATATCATGTTCAAAACACAAATAATGTATGGATTTATACATGAATACTTTTACATATGACATTCATGTTTTGATATCACATAGTTGAAGGTTAAAAAAAGTAACTGTAAATCTTTACAGTTTAGATTACACTGTTGTTTTTCACATTTATAGGATAGATTCAAATGTTAGTATTCACCCAAGGGACAAAAGATGAAAATCACAGGATTGTGCTGGATGTAATTCGCTTCCAAACGGTTCTTTTGGAAATCAATGGGGGAGGTGTATGTTCAGTTCGGTTTGTTTTTTTTTTTGCATTAATTTGCATTTTAAATTTGACACCATAATGTACCTTATTTCATGCAAATAAATATTATTCTATTATTATTCATCTACCAGCTGTTTTGTGGTTTCACCAGCTGCTTGGCTTATATTGTTTACAGCATGATGTTTTATAGCATAATATAACATAATGCTATGACCGCACGCTATGACCATGTCTTTGCTTACCATCAGGCGAGATAGTGGTCAAATGCGAAACTATCATTAAATAAATAAAAATAATAATAATTTAACCTTCCTCAATAAACGGACTATGCAACACAAAAAGATTTTACAATTTGAACCAGTAGTTCCTGAGATTAGTATGTGCAACCAAACAAACTCTTCAGCTGTATAATATAAGAGATTTTTTTATGGGTTTGAGCCAGTTATTATATTTCTCACATGCATTCTCTATTTACATATTGCTGTTCATGCAAATATTGAGTTTTATGAATCAACAACTTAACTATATGCAGTAATTGCAGTGAAAGTGTTGCAGTATGCAGCCAGTATGGAAAGTGACAGCACAGTAACTCATTAGTAAAATTAGGTTCAATTGGAAAGAAGAAATGAACCTTACCAAATCACTATTGGCAAAGGTTAAGAGACACACACATTTTAATGGTTTTCTTTGAGTTGTTCCCTTGTTTTGCATAGGGATGAAACAAAGAGGATACCTACTTATTTTTCTTCATATTTTCAATGATTTTTTTTTTTTGCTTCAATTCTGTGGCGAATTAGGAATTTGAATATTCTATAATCTTAGATCCCAAAGATTACTGTTCGAACGCATAAACATACACAGTAAAAAAGTTATTGCCAAGCAAACTTCTAACACAATAAACCAGTCAGTATTTTACTTTTGGTTAATTTTTTCTCAAAATGTTCCATTGATATACATCTGAGATGTATCAATCAATTTATATAAAAATCAGTTCCACTTGTTGTAATTTTATAACTGAAGAAGGGGCTCACCTATCCAAACCAAATGTTTAGGCTTTATTCTGACTATTTAGTAGATGGATTGTGATGTTTGCAAAAAAATTGGTCGAGTGGTTCTTCATTCATCACATTTTTTGTACACTTTACAAAGGAATTCAATAAATGGCTGAGCATTTTGTTGATGGCTATTTTGCTGTCAAAGTAGTGAAGCACATACTGGGCCGATAGTCAAAACTACTGGATCGATTTTAATCACATAGGCTATATAATTTATACCCGTGCGAAGCCGGAGCGGGCCGCTATGTTTTTATATACAACATTCACAGTTTTTCTGTAGTGTATTTAATATCAGCATTGCACCCGTGCGAAGCCGGGGCGGGTCGCTAGTTTTTAATAAAGATTACTTCTGAAATTAACCAGAGACAAATTATCCTGAAGGCTTTGGGCTTTGCCCACAATGGGACAGAACTTGATAAGGAAAAATAAACAGGAAAAGGCAAGAAACTTATCAATTCAATGAAGTTGAAATACTATAAAAAAAAATTGATTTTTTTTGTCAACATAGATTAATCATATTTTCATAATATTATGAAAATACTATGAAGAATTATAAGGATTTATGACTAATTTTACATTTATGTTACTAATACTATAATGTTTGTCAATAAGGAAAAGGAACTACAATATTTGTTCACAGCCACATATAAACTCAAATTACCAATTATGAGGTACATAAACAAAAACGTACCATGGCATATAATTATGAAAATCAATTAAATACTGGACAAACAATACAAGGCTGAAATATTGATGTGAGAAGCAAAAATACAACTTTTTAAAGTTGTTAATGACAGGACAATGGAGCCCAGCTTTGCAGGGCTTCTCTTTCTGTCCTCAGGGGTTTAAAGGAACCTAACCAAACCAAACTATAAAAACACACAAAAAAATCATACTTTATCTTTAAAACTGTTGTCACTTTGGAATCAATATGTATGTGTTCATGTGACAATCTATACACAAACAGTAGGTACTCAAAATTCGTCTAGGTACCTACTTATACATTTTAATAGCAGATTTATAAATAGAATTAAAATGTATAAGCGACCAGTTTCCTGCGTTTTCCTTAGCTGCGCTCTTGCTTTGTATAGATTGGAAATACGTGTTTATGCCATAACAGCATAAAAAAAAACTATGTCAAGAGGATAACAATCAAGTTTAACTGCATTTTTAAACAAAACTCACTCAACAGTAACTGCTTGTTCAACTGGAACGACTTATTCACTTATAAAATATCACATATGCCCAGCATACCCACTTTCTAAGAACCAAAAAAAAAACTAGTAAAATAGCGGGAATTTAGTGAACGTCACTTGATTACATGCAATGCTAACCAGAAAAAGTAAAAGTGACTATGCACATGACAAAGGAATCGAGATTTTGCAACCTAAACAAGGGCAGACGAAAACATGTTTTTTTTTAACACCCTACAACACACACTTGACGCATACCTTCACAGATTCACAGACACACTTCATGGCACTGTATTTAACACTAAATAATCATAAAATAAACGATTTAAATAAAATAAATTGTTCAATTACGACTGATTTCTTTGCTTGACAATACACAGGTATGTACACATCTGTACCTGACAATTGACTGACAGGTATTATTATTATCCTACAAAATGCGTTTCATTGTAAAACCAATACTAGTGTTATTACGTTGCGTAGCTATACTATTTGATCGTATTATACTTACGTAGCAATCGTTTTCACGCTGTCATCGACCACATTTCACTCGAAATTATCGCGACACGATCTAACGTAACGTTGTACACTTTTGAGAACACTATTTGATTTGCAAAATTCAATACAGGAAATAATAGGCCCTGATTTTAATAACCATTTCTTTCACGCACTCAAATGAAAAGAAACAACAAGGAGGAAGAGAGAACAAAACCGTACTTTATTTTTAACCTGAAACAGCAGATGGCGCTTTGGTTCTCCTCATCTTAGGAATGCGTTCGTGGAATCGTGAGTGCGTTCAAAATTTCAAATCCTGGGTTTCAAGTTTCTTACATTATAATTTATGTTTACTGGTTTGATTTATTATTTACCTTGGATTAAAGTACAAAACATACAAATAATACTAGTTTAAAAAATCCAATTTTGAATTTTATTGCATACCTAACTGAAAGTTTATCGTTTAAAAAAAAAGAACTACGAAGGGGATCACAAAGGGGATGGAAGACGACGACGACCGACGTGCCATCCCCTTCGTGTTCATGGAGCCCCCAGTCGTTTTTACATTTTTTATTTCTCAGTGCCCTATTTCGTACAAACTAGGCACCAGGACTTGGGCAGGCTAGGTAGGTTAGAAGAGATGGAAATGGCATTCCATTAGAAAGACTTTTGATCAGTTTTGATAGTTTGTGGAGTTTAGGCAATTTTTGGGTAGTACGCACATTGTAGATGTATTACGGCAGTACAGCTTAGCAAAAAACAGTAGAAAACCGGAAGTCGCCACTGTGCTCTCGCTACTAGCACTTTGAATGATTTAATTTTATTATTTTTCACTTATTACGATAGTTTTATAGCACAATAATAAACCTAACAAACCTGCGTTCTTTGTTTACATCAAATATCAACGTTGTCAACAAACAAAAAGATTAGTTCCGTTTCAATCCATTCCTGGCCAAGCTGCTGTTATTGGCCAGGAATAGATTGAAACGGATGCTATGATATGGCTTGATGCTGAGCAATGAGAAAGAAAAAATGTCTTTATTAGTCTTTGGTTTATTGGCTGTATGGGCTCAGCTCCCTTTGCCTGTCCCAAAGAGGGACGAAAAGAAACAAAAAAAAGTCTTTGGTTTAGTGTTACTAACATATGAAAAATTCCCGGAAATGCAGGACCAGAACTTTGCATTTTCTTAATACTTACTTGAGAAAGTACTGTGAAGATGAAGACTACTACCAGGTGTTACATTGGTGGTTTAGGCACAATACCATATTTTGCCTGTTTAGGGCATGCAAATTTCTTGACATTATAATATAAAAAGTACATTATGTTTATAAAATGATGAGTTTAACATAAAATTTACAAGGCGTTCTTATCCTAATGTTAATAATTAATTAATTTGTAATTCTTATAAAAGTAGGTAGGTGCATTGTTAATACATTTTGTGTTGTAAAAATTCCTGTACACTATAGAAACAATTTTCTATCAACCAGATGCGAAGTTTATTTTTAAAATATTTAAAAGGTAGTTCTCTGATGTTTTTGGGTAACTTATTAAAAATAGTAATGCACATATGATATACATTTTTTTTACTTAAAGTGGTATTACAAAATGATACTAAAATCTTAGTTGGATCTCTCGGCCTTTGCTTAGTGTAATTGTCACCTTTGAATCTAAAGAACTCACTATGTTTCCTTACAAACACCGATACTTCAAACAAATACATACCTGTTAGTGTTAATAATTTAAGTTTTTTGAATAAAGGCCGGCAAGATTCAAGTGGACCTACACCGCAAATAGCCCTAACACACTTTTTATTTCATTATTCATTATTGTTGTTGTGGAAAATTTTTACCCAGTGGGAGTGGGACCGAAGTGATCTGGGAATCCTCTTCATTCTCATCCTCCAGTTTTCACTTGCAGCGCACTACAAACATTATAATAAAACAGTTAAATTAGGTATATAAAATTAAATAAAATTACAAGCAATCATCAATCCTCCATAACTAAAACGGTTTCTTTCAATTTTAAACTAAAAAAACACATACGACAATTTACTTTTCCTTAACATTCTGAACAGTCAGCAGCAGTTTTTCATATTAAAACCTACTTATAAAATTCTCCTACAACCAGTTTACTTATTTTATTTATACAGGGTGTTTGGTCCATCGTGTGCCAAATTGAAATGGTAGATAGAAGGGGTCATCTGTTAAATATCGGTCGTAGACTCTGAATTTTAATTTTATTTAGATGAGAGTACTTTTAAATACAAAATTAGTGACATTAGTCAAAGTGTGCAAAGTTAAAACATAAATTTAAAGCTGAATTTGTTACAATATTTTACTAATAAAGAGGAAAAATCTTTGTAAGTCTTTGATATTTTATAAACAATGTATGGGAAATCAAATATCAGAGTGTGGCAACTCCTTTTAATTGTCTTGTCAGTTTTTGACTGAAAGTCTGAAAGTGGTCTGAAACGAAACAGTGATCTATTTGTTTATTAGTTCAAAAGAAATAACAATATGATAAAACTTCTTTAGCTTAATTTTGAAGCAAATTCAAAGCTACACATAGAGAAAGAACAAAGTTTAAGTTATACTGACTTGTGTCCACAACTGCCCAAGTGCACATTCAAGCGCGTATTTTTTAGCGTACTGAAGTCAAAAGTTAAAGTTTTTTAAATAATGTGTTACGTTATAGTCACTGGTCGGAGCTTAGCATGGCTTTTGCTAAGTGTGGTAGCTTTTATGTTAATTTTAACCGGTATTATGACTCCTAAATGGCTTATGGGGCAGCCTCAGATAGTGAATGAGAATAATATCACCAGTTTTTATATTCGGAGCGTCGGTATTTATAATAGGTGAGTTGAACAGTTGCAGTTGCCTGCAGCGTCGGCAAGCCTCCTACTAGGTGGACCGACGACATCGTGAGGGTCATGGAGAACTGATGGATGCAAGTGCAATTTGACAGGCCTGTTGGTCTAGTGGTTAGTGAACCTGACTGCTATGCCGGATGTCGTAGGTTCGATTCCCACCCAGGACAAATGTTTGTGTGATGAGCATGATCATTTTGTTCTGTGTCTGGGTATATTTTATCTGTAATATGTATTTAGAAATGTATAAGTATTTTATCAGTCTGTTGTTTAATACCCATAACACAAGTTCTGCTTAGCTTGGGACTAGATGGCGTTGTGTGATAGTTGTAGAATATTTTTTTATAATCTAATATCTTTAAACGAGCAATTCTTGTATATTTATTTATATATAATCAGGATCTCGGAAACGGCTCCAAGGATTTTCATGAAAGTTACGGATTAGGGGTTTTTCAGCTCAAGGAATTGATTTATCAAGGTCCCGGGTTCCAGAAAAGCTCGGTTCCAAGGATATAGACATTTTAAAAACCGAGCGAAGCTCGGTCAACCAGATATTATTTATTTAAGTGGCGAATTATCGTTCGGTGTTGCGGTCTAAGGGGAACCTTTGTACAGCAGTGGAAGTCTTCCGGGTGATGATTATGATTTAAAACTAAGTGAAGATTAATAAAAGAAGCATTTTACTTTCAGAACTTGAGTGTGTATGTATAAGTTGAGGACCTTTTTGCTTTTTTTTTTGGTATTTTTAAACTTTCCTTGATCTGGATAATCTATAATTCTATATCCTTCCCCATCCCTAAATATTTGTATGATCTACAAGTACTTGTTCCGGGGCTTGGGTGTTTGTGTATGTGAGTTTCTATGTTTGTAAACGCACCCACGATACAGGAAGTTGTAAAAGTGTGGGGCAAGGTATCATAAAGATTATAATGTCTTCTTCTTCTACATCGTTGCACTCGCAGAGTGGTCGTGGTCGTCATTTCAGCTGTTAGTGGCTCACCTAACAATACGCTGCCATTGCCGTCTGAAGGCCGCCTTTCTGGTGAAGACGTGCAGGGAATTTTCCACAGCTGCTTTTATCTGATCCGTCCATCTCATAGGCGATGTGATAATGTCTATTTTTGCCTTATTTCCAGATGTATTCCAATGAAGGATGACCCCAACAACTGTGCATCATTCTCATTCTACGGGCTTGCAACTGATTCAGAGTTGTATCCTACTCCCTGGAAAGCGGCCATGTTCTTTTTATCTCTATGTAAGTATGCAGTGTTTTATTATTCTGTTATTTGCCCAGTATGAAAAAAGTCGTTTGGTTTGAGTTTGTTTGGTAATTTTCAAGATTTTTTGTGTTTCAAAATATGTACTAAAAGGCAATTTAACTGAACTAATAACAAAACTAGTTCAGTTAATTTACCTTCTAGTACATATTGCATTATATTATTCACAAGATTTATGTATGATCAGTACAGTTCCAACAAAAAAAAAAACATCTATTTATAATGACGTTTCTTGTATGGGAGTCGCCTTAAATATTTATTTTTATCTATTCCTCAGCGGTAACAGAAATACATCATCAAAATGTCTTATTGTCACAGTACATGAGACATAGCTTGGTGATAGACAGACATACAGAAATAAAAATGGCGGTTTCTTAACACAGTATCCATGCAAATGAAGTCCTTGCAAATTACATAGGTATTCTTACTGAGGAGGATGTTCATTCATTAATTCTCAAAGGATGTTGCTAGTGTTACATACATAATTAGTTAACTGATTAAAACACACCGTATGTGAGTACTATCATCATCATCAGCCTATTAATGTTCCCACTGCTGGGACGCAGGCCTCCTCTCTGTGAGAGGGAGTGGGCCATAATCCACCACGCGGGCCCAGTGTGGATTGGTGGATGTCACATGTCCTTGAATATTTTGGTTCTAGGACATGTCGATTTCCTCACGATGTTTTCCTTCACCGTTTTGAGAGCAGTGGTGATGAAATAAATTACACAAAGTACTTAATGCGCGTGGCGGGGTTCGAACCCACGACCTACAACTCGTAAGTCGGGACCGATACCACTGAGCCACCACTGCTCTTAGTACTATGCATCTGACCATTTTCAAGAAGATTAGTATAATTGTGGTTCCTGATGCAAACAGTTATAGGATTGGGATTGATCCATCTCCTAGCTGTCTGTACCTGCACTAACACCGCAACTGACCAGCAGACTTCTCAGACTCCAACAAACAGACTTAAGGCCTATTCAAACTTAAGCGATATTCGCTGCCGCTGTGGGTAGAGGTACATACCGCGCGGGTTTCACTCAGGTATTTAGTATCAAGTACCGCGGCTAGAGCGCGGGGAACGGCAGCGAATATCGCTCAGTTGAGCGATATTCGCTGCCGTTATGGGTAGAGGTATATAACGCTCGGTTTTCGCTCAGGTATTTAGTATGAAGTACCGCGGTTAGAGCGACCTAATAGCGACTACCGCGCGTTATTCTACCCACAAGGATAGCGAAATCCGTTTTGGTGTGAACAGTAATATTACTGCATACCCACTGGGTTTTCTCTGCCGCAGACGGTAGCGAATACCGCTTAGGTCTGAACAGGCCTTTACAAGATGTGGTGGGTATGCTCACCGCCCTCACCGGTCACTGTGCCCACTCAACAAACATCTGTTTACCATCAACGCGACAGACAGCCCGTTGTGCAGGGGCTGTCTGAACGCGGATGAAACGGCAACCCACGTAATCCTGGAATGCGAGGACGTTGCTAACCAACGGGCACAAAACCTTAGCACTCCAGGGTCGCTCCAAGAAGCCTGTGAACATCCCAGGAGACTTCTGAGCTTCTGGAAGGAGCTGGGTTGGCTCATATAGCCAATCATCCCACCTCATGCATAACGGACCTATTTTTTTATTTTTTTTTATGCGTTTTTGATGCAATCTGTCCATCTACTGACATTCAGCAACTTTTGTGTCATCTTGAGATAAAGTCATGCCTGGTATTGTGTGCCTTCTGTTATTTTATTAGGTCTTGTGTAGTTCGTCTTTTAAGCCTCTTGAATGGTCTTGTTTGCATCAGGTTTAATGCCAGTCTATTTGGATGAGCAGCAATCCTATCCCTGTAAGCTCCGACAGCTTGCATGACTTGTTCTTTCAGCTTTGGTATTCCTAAGTCCCTGTGTAACCTATCATTGGTCATGTACCATGGTGCATCAGTTTACAGTTATAATCCTAAGCATTTTTGACTGAAACCTTTGGAGTATGTCAATGTTGGAATTGGCTGCCGTGCCCCACAGCTGTATCCCATATGCCCATATAGGCATTATGATAGATTTATAAATCCTGAGCTTATTTTCAAGGGAGAGCTTGGATTTTTTTGATAGTAGCCAATAGTGTTTCCTTAGTTGTAGGCTCAATGCTTTTCGCTTCGTGAATATATGTTTTCGCCAGGTTAGTCGCCGATCCAAGTACATTCCGAGGTATTTAGCTTCTTCTGCTTGGGGAATCAGAACATTATTTAATTTTACAGGTGGGCATGTCTCTCTCCTCGTTGTGAACGTCACATGTACAGATATATATATATATATATATATAACGGACATATAACGGACCTATGAGTCCAAATGCGGAAAAGGGAGCCCCTAACAATAACCTCGTTGCACAACGGCACCACAGGCTACCTATAACCTACTTTGACAGCTGAACTATCCCACTGGCGGTGGTAGGCCCAGCATGGCTTGCGACCGCCATCCTGTCAGAGTCCGGTTTCAAACAGTTTTTATTGTGTTCTGTTGATGCGCAGGAGTTCCTGCTTTTTCTCAGTAAGCTCTTGCTAATATATCTAATATTCCACAACTATCACACAACGCCATCTAGTCCCAAGCTAAGCAGAGCTTGTGTTATGGGTACTAGACAACTGATAAACATACTTATATATTTCTAAATACATACATATCATAGATAAATTACACCCAGACAACTTACAAATGATCATACTCATCACACAAACATTTGTCCTGGATGGGAATCGAACCCACGACCCCCGGCATAGCAGTCAGGGTCACTAACCACTAGACCAACAGGCCAGTCAATTTTTACTTATTTGGTCGCTGTGTTTATAGAGAATAGTACTGCTAGTCCTTGATCAGCCCGCGAGCTACCCATTACTCGCCGTCCGCAAGCCCGCGTATTGGTGTTTGTCTTTACATACAGGAATTTGTGTTTGTAGGTGCAGCCATACAGTTCGCGACAGTATTAGCCGGGGTCATGGCGTGTTGCATACAATCAGTCTTCAAGAAGAGTGTCATATCCATCGCTGGAGCTACACAGGCTTTGGGAGGTATGTTATAAAATATATAAATATAATATAAACAGCGTTCAAATAAATAAGGGAACGAGAAATTCAGCTTTGTGAGTAGTGGTTGCGATGGCCTAGTGGTTAAGGCGTCTGGAGTACCTATCCAGAAGACGCAGGTTCGAACCCTGCTCGCAATCTGAAGTTTTCGTCTCTTTAAAAATATATGTATATCTAAGATTATTTTCTTTAAATAGACTATCTATTCAGCACTTTCATCATCATCAGCCTAGGTTACAGTTTAGGCCTAAAAAAAATCTATTAAAATGGCAACTGAGTCACAAAAGAACAAATTCCCTAATCCCTAGCCTCCTAAGCCTAATCTTAATAATGGCAAATTCTCAAAAGGCCTAATTCGAAAATTGGGAGTAAAATTTTTGGAAATAAATATAACTTGAAGCAATTTAGTTAAATCGAGGATTGTAAATCTCGAAAAGCCTTAATTGGTAGAAAATTTTCCATCGGCAATTGGTGCATGCATCATCATCAGCCTGTATTCGTCCACTGCTGGACATAGGTCTCTCCCAATGTGCGCCACCTGTCCTGTCTTGAGCTTTCCTCATCCAGTTCCTGCCGGCTGCCTTTCGTAGGTCGTCCCTCCACCTGGCCGGCGGGCAATGGGCATCCCACACTACGTTTGCCGATTCGCTGTCTCCACTCAAGGACACGTCTACCCCAGCAGTTGTCTGCATGCATGCCACTTCAGATTGCTAAGGGTGCTCCCACATCTATCTATCTATCTACAGAAAGCATAAAGCGATAGCACGCGGCGGAATCCTCGAGGCGGCCGCGTGCTATCGCATTGTCTCGGTCTAGCAAATGGCAGTTCTAAGCGGCAGAAAGAGAAAGGGCGACAGAAAAGGCCGATTCCGCGTCGATAGATGTGGGAGCACTCTAACTCTGTAAGCTCAGTATATTTAAATAGTTTCATATAATTCCAGGTCTATTCGGCGTACTAGGGCTGCTCCTGTACCCTTGGGGATGGGGTGCTACTCGCGTCAAGAGGCTCTGCGGCAAAGACTCCGAGCCTTATTTACCTGGTGAATGTTCTATTGGTGAGTTTGCCACATAGACTTATTGCATTACTAGCTGGTGCCAGCAGTTTCACCCGCTACAACTCGGAAAATTATCCCACGGGAACATAAAATCGGGATAAAGACTATCCTATGTGTTAATCCAGGTTATAAACCATCTGTGTACCAAATTTCGTCCAAATCCGTTCAGTGGTTTTTGCATGAAAGGGTAACAACCATCCATCCATCCAAAGTTTCACGATTAAAATATTAGTAGGATAGTAGGATTCTTTGTCAGACAGAACGCAATATAATGTTGGATAGTGTACACTGTACAGGTTACATCTGGAGTCATTATTCCTCCCACCCAGGGCGGGGCGGGATGGACTTTTTTATTGGGACAAACCCACCACACTATTCCCAAACCACTGCAACTCCTGAAAGCCAGAATCAACAGTGGCAACCACCAGAAAAGCGCCGAGACAATGAAGTCTCGACGTGTCCCGGAGAATGAATTTACCGGGCGGGGCGGGAGGGACTGTCAGACTCGTACTGACTAAAATCCACGGTGTCCTTCAATAGCCCTTTATGTTCCGGTGTCACCGTAATGATATAAGTCCCGCGATTCCGGCAGGCTTTGGCCGTCTAGAGGTCCCACCGTCATCGTGCTGACGCTCTTTGAGGCGTGCGTGGAACACAACGCGCCGTCAACCCGGGCATGGTCCAATATCGGGTCACAATATAGGACCCATAAATGTTATAGTAAGTTTTACCCTTCATCATCATCAGCCCATATTGTTCCCACTGCTGGGACACAGGCCTCCTCTCTGTGAGAAAGAGTCGGCCATAATCCATCATGCGGGCCCAGTACGGATTGGTAGATGTCACATGTCTTCGAATTTTTGGTTCTAGGACATGTCGGTTTCCTCACGATGTTTTCCTTCACCGTTTTGAGAGCAGTGGTGATGAAATAAATTACACAAAGTAATGCGCCTAATAGCGGGGTTCGAACCCACGACCTACAACTCGTAAGTCGGTACCGATATCACTGGGCCACCACTGCTCTCCTACCGAGTTTTACCCGTGGTGCTAGGCAACTGGGCTTCTCCCAGTTGTAATGTTCTTTTGTGCCTATTGGCCTTGTTTTGTTCTGTCTCCTGCTTGACATGGAGGAAAGTGACAACTACGTATATTTCCTACTCCTCCACTATTATTTTCGGATCAATTTCGTTGCAAGACAGGTAAATTCATTCTCCGGGAAACGTCGAGCTTCATTGTCTCGGCGCTTCGTTTTCTGATGGTTGCCACTGTTGATTCTGGCTTTCAGGAGTTGCAGTGGTTTGGGAATAATGCTGTGGGATTATCCTCATATAAATAAAGTCCCTTCCGCTCAACTCAGGATTCATTTGATGACTTTTTCACAGCAAACAAAAAAACTTCTAATATGGAATCTTTCTGACTACTGACCTATGTAAAAATTACTTGTCCTAATAGTTTGGTACCCCACTCTTTCTTTCTTTAAAGCAAAATCCATTTTTTCACAAAAGTATAAGGTTCATATTTGATTGAGAAAAGTTTACAGATAGATGTGGTTTGATGAGCTGTCATCTGTACATTATGTAGGTCACTATTGTTCAAGATATTACTCTTAAACTTAGTCATCCTGTATTATTGATGTTTTTGTACACATTTTCCTCATAGAACGATTAAAATTACGAAGTGCAATGGGATATCGGCTCATTGTTTTATCTGACTTTACATTACTATTAGATATTATAGACTTCCATCCTCGGACTATAAGGGTGCTCCAACATCTATCGACGCGGATACGGCTTTCTCTTTCTGTCGCTTAGAACTGCCATTTGCTACGGCGACGGAAAAAGCCGATTCCGCGTCGTTAGATGTGGGAGCACCCTAAGACGTACGGCAATTCGCCATCGATATATGGTGGACATCCCTCCGGTACGTACAAAGCGTTTTGCCAATACCTTTATTGTACGCACAGCTAAGGAGTGGAATTCCCTGCCGGCATCTGTATTTCCCGACAGCTATAACCTTGGGGTGTTCAAGTAAAGAGTGAACAGGTTACTTCTAGGCAAGCGCTTCACCGTCAACCACATCATCGCTTACCATCATAGGCGAGATAGTGATCAAACGCGAACCTTATCATCATATCAGCTGTAAGACGTCCACTGCTGAACATAGGCCTCCCCTTTAGACTTCCAATAGGACCGGTTGTAAGCGGCCTGCATCCAGCGTGATCTTGTGGCCTTCATAAGATCGTCTTTCCACCTAGTGGGTAGACGTCCTACGCTGCGCTTGCCGGTACGTGGTCTCCATTCGAGAACCTTACGGCCTCATCAGTTCTGCGTGCTATATGGCCTGCCCACTGCCATTTCAACTTGCTAATTCGTTGGGCTATGTCGGTTACTTTGGTTCGTCTACGAATCTCCTCATTTCTGAGTCGATCGCGCAGAGACTCCGAGCATAGTCCTCTCCATAGCTCGTTGGACTATACTGAGCTTACTTATGAGGCCCAAAGTAAACGTGAACCTCATCATCTACCTGCCTTTTCCCAACTATATTGGGGTAGATATGAGCGCCGATGGTCAATCAGTCGGCGGCGGCGCGCCGACTTTTTGGAGCCGGCGGCGGCGGCGTCGGCGGCGCGGCGTGACTTTTATTTAACTACTATAATTAATTAATTTAAGAGAAGAAATAGAACAATGTTTTACGTATAATTGAAGATTTATTATAATTTTGACGAGACAAATTGAATTGGCAAGATAAATTAAAAAAAAGAAAACCAAATTAACATTAAAAATTGCTGGTCGCTATATTTTTACTGTAAGCCTTGATGAGTATCCTTGCCGGATTGCTGCCCTGGGATCTGGAGGCGACTGCCCTCCAGCGCATCTATGAGTGGCGCGTGGAGGCGCAGCGCCGGGGGTGACTCCGCTGCCTCGAGAAGTCGAGGCGCGGCGCGAAGAGCTCCGGCGCGATCTCAGGGCAGTATGGAAGGAACGACTGACGCGACCGAAAGCCGGGCACGCCGCAATTGCAGCGGTAAGACCCCTCTTTGAGGAGTGGCTGGAGAGAAGTCATGGCATCCTGACCTACCGCTTGACGCAGGTCCTCACCGGACACGGAAGTTTCGGGAGGTACCTGTGTCTGATGTGAAAGGAGGAGACGCCTGGGTGTCACCACTGCGAAGATCGCCCGGAGGACACGGTGGAGCATACGGTGCAAGACTGCCCAGCTTGGGCGGAGCACCGACGTGTCCTCACGGCTGCGATAGGCGGAGACCTCTCGCGCCCGGCATTGGTTGCCGCCATGCTGCGGGGCGAGACGGAGTGGGAAGCGGTCAGCTCCTTCTGCGAGGCAGTAATACTCGTGAAGGCGGGCCGCGAGCGAGAGAGGACAGCGTCCTCCCTCCGCCCCAGCCGCAGTGGTAGGTAGACGCCCACGGCGACGGACGTCGCTTGATGATCTCCGGCCACCGTAGGCGCGGGCATGCGAGCAGCGAGTAAAGGGCAACTCGCTGCCCGACCAAGGACCATGCCCGGGTCGACGGCGCGTTGTGTCCCACGCGCGCCTCAAAGAGCGTCAGCATAATGACGGGGCCCCCTCTCAGAGGGCCAAATCCTGCCGGGATCGCGGGATTATTCCCTTACCGTGACCCCGGAACATAACAGGCTACGAAGGACACCGTGGATTTTAGTCAGTAGAAGTCTGACAGTCCCTCCCGCCCTGCCCGGGGATGGAGGACTCATTTGATGATTTTACCACGCTAAAAAAAAAAAGCCTTGATGAGTATGCCAGAGGGTCATGACTGTCTGTATGATTCGGGGATACCGCACGATCGCCGGCGAATCGGTCAATCTCCGGATCTGCCCGATTGCTGCCCTGGGATCTGGAGGCGACTACCTTCCAGCGCGTTTAGAATGGCGCCTGGTGGCGCAGCGCCGGGTCGTATCTCCGCTGCCTCGAGAAGTTGAGGCGCGGAGGGAAGAGCTCCGGCGCAATCTCAGGGCAGTATGGAGGGACGACTGTCGGAACCGACGTCCGGGCACGCCGCAATCGTGGCAGTAAGACCCCTGTTGGGGGAGTGGCTGGATAGGCGTCACGGGGTCCTGACCTACCGCAAACGCAGGTCCTCACCGGAAACGGAAGTTTCGGGAGGAACCTGCGTCTGATGAGGAAGGAGGAAACGCCTGGGTGTCACCGCTGCGAGGATCACCCGGAGGACACTGCATACAGTGCAAAACTACCTCGCTTGGGCAGAGCACCGACGTGTCCTCACGACGGCGATAGGCGGAGACCTCTCGCACCCCGGCATTGGTCGCGGCCATGCTGCATCTGCGAGGCAGTCATGCTCGCGAAAGCGGAGGCGGGCCGTGTGAGGGAGAAGACAGCGTCCCCTCGTCCCAGCCGCAGTGGTGGACGCCCACGGCAACGGACATCGCAAGACAATCTTCGGCCACCGTAGGCGAGGGCGGCGAGTACAGGGCAACTCGCTGTCCGACCACGGACCATGCCCGGGTCGTCGGCGCGTTGTGTTCCACGCGCGTCTCAAAGAGCATCAGTATGATGACGGGGCCCCCCTCTAGAAGGACAAAGCCTGCCGGGATATAAAGGGCTATTGAAGGACACCGTGGAAGTCAGTATGAATCTGAGAGTCCCTCCCACCCTACCCGGGGTGGGAAGACTCATTTGATGATTTTACCACGCTAAAAAAAAGAAGCCTTGATGAGTGCTCATCATCTGTCCGTTTTTTTCCCTTATATTAACAACCAACTGACCAAAATAGGTCCTACAAAAACTGTGTTTGTTTGCTGATAACTTGGACAACACAGAAATTGTAATGTCAAAGAGTATCGTTTTGTAAACGTCTACGTCTAGTGCCGCCGTTTTGCCAGCATTTATTATCGTGCGTTCGGTTTGATCAGCGTGTTAGATTAAACTGAACGCCGCCCGCTCGGGTTCGGCGCGCCGACGCCTGTCGACGGCGGCGGCGGCGCGAGGAAAATCACGGCGGCGGCGGCGCGCCGGCGCGGCGCTCATATCTATATTGGGGTCGGCTTCCAGTCAAACCATATTCAGCTAGATATCAGTATTTTTACATGGAGCGACTGCCTGTCGGACCTCCACAACCCACTAACTGAGTAATACGATACCTCATGGACCATGAGTCATGGTTAAAGTGGTTGTCAGACTTTAGAGCTTCTGACTAACAGTAACGACTGTCAAAGATCTACAAATGACAGCCGGGACCAACGGCTTTACGTGCTTTCCGAGGCACGGAGGAAACTCGCTATGATAGATGGTCACCCATCCACAGACCAACCTCGGCAAGCGCGGCTTAACCCGGAAGATCGGCCTGTGCGGCTGTGATTATTTAGCCACGAGCTCCTTGTTATAGTAAACGCGAACCTATCGCTAAATAAATAGACGATTCTGTAACTTTTTCCAGGCTGGGCGCTCTTCGTGACGGCTACAGGCATAGCTCAGATTTTCTTGGCAAGTGCGCTATCCAAGACTGCTGACAAAGCTGCGAATTCCGACAAGGTGCAATTTCAAATGGATGAGGGTAAACAGCTGATTTGTATAGCTTAAGAAGTTATATTGTATGAAATTGATAATTGCCTAGCTGAAGGAAGCTTACCTATGATGCGATGTGATTGCAATAGGGTAGTTTCCAGGGTCAAAATAATTACATTCTATTTAGTCCGTATTTAAGATTATAAAAAAATATTGGACACGTATTTTTTCTTTTTTCGATTAAACAAAAAAGAACAAAGATAATAGCCTATTTAAGTTACCTGTGACGTCACTCTGCGCGAAAAATGCCACGCATCGTGACGTCACACATAACTTTAATAAGCTATATCTTTGTCATTTTTGGTCTAATTTACAAATAAAAAAATACGTGTCCCTTATTTTTGAATAATCTAAAAGACGGACTAATTACATTACATTTTTTAGGCAACTAGCCTATTCGACCGATTCCAACTACAAGTGAAAATCAACCTTATGGGAAAAGTGTGTAACGCCGGATCCACACGTTGGCCGTGTTTGCCGAACAGAAGGAGACGGCGCTATACCAGAAAGCAAGACGCAAATAATTCTATCTCGTTTCTTAGTATAGCGGCGTCTCCTTCTGGTCGGCAAACACGGCCAACGTGTGGATCCGGCGTAAGACGGGGTCGCGAGGTATGATCGATGCGAGGTAAATCTGACATTTTTAGGGTTCCGTAGTCAACAAGGAACCCTTATAGTTTCGCCATGTCCGTCCGTCCGTCCGTCCGTCCGTCCGTCCGTCCGTCCGTCCGTCCGTCCGTCCGTCCGTCCGTCTGTCCGCAGTTTAGCTCAGAGACGCACAGTACTAGAGAGCTGAAATTTGGTGTAAATATGCGGATTTGTTGTGCCAAAAAAGTGGTAAAATAAAATCTCGAAAAATATTTTTTTTTAGGGTTCCTCCAGTACTTACACGTAAAGTGAGGATTTTTTTTTTCTCGCGTACCCCTTAGTGTGGGGTATCATTAAATAGGCCTTTAAAAAATAATGATAGTTTCCATTAACAGTTTTTTGATGAAAAATTTCGTTTGTGAAATATTAAGCTTTAAAGTGCTAAATTTTGCTCGATTCGAGTGTCCCCCCCCTCTACCAGCTAAACGGTTATGTTTAGGGGTGTGAAAAAATTCACAATAGTATATATAACGAAGTTTAAAAGAAAATTATCATGACTAAGTAGGCTTTACAACTTTTCGAGTAATAGTCGACCAACTTATAAAATGTACTTGAAATGTATCGGAGAACATGCTCTTCAACTGCAAATGTAAGTTTGTCAACTTTATTTTTACAGCTTTAATATGTATGTTTTACGGCATGTTTTTTGGGGATAGGTAGGTTTTTATCGTCAACTATTTTTAACTAACTTCAAAAAAGGAGGAGGTTTTAAATTCGTCGTAATCTTTTCTCTTATGTATTTTCCCTGATTTCTCAAAGACTCCTGGACCGATTTTGAAAATTCTTCTTTTTATAATTAAATTCAGCGAATCAGTTTAGTTAGTTCTCATAAGTATTTTGATGGGCAACTACGGAACCCTACACTGTGCGTGGCCCGACACGCACTTGGCCGGTTTTTTTATACAAGTGTTCAACAGACGTTTAAAAGTTTTTTTGGTACCACGGAAAGTATTTCGGCTTTATGTATTTTTTTAAAATAAAGGTTACACAAAAAATATAGCTCGAAATCAGAGGCACAAGGTCGGATATGTGAAGTAACATTCAACCTTAACACAGAAGCATAAGGTTGGATTTGTGAAACTCTTTCACACATCCGGCTTTATTCTTCTGATGAATTTAGGTACTATTATACTTTGTAACTGCTTTTTAGCGGTATTCGCTTATTTGCGCGTATTTGTATTACTATCTTTTAAAAATTAAGTGTATTTTTGTATGTTTTGAATATGACTGATATCCCATTGACTGAATCTCATATTGCGTCCATAAAAAACCAAAATATACAGTAAATTTATGCGCAGGAGCATTCGCGTCTAAAGTAACTTTGATGAGTATACCATGAAGGTTTTTATATTACAAATTGCCTAATGTATGCTAGATTTTATCAAACAGCTAAGAATGTCTATTTTATACAATATACTGGATAAAAAAGTATTTAAGCAAGCTATAGTTTGTATATCAAAATATTAAATAAGTACTTGAACAAATATTTTTATAAGCACACAGGCTTTTGCCATTTCATATGAAATTCTTTTTTGGGAAAAAGGATTCAGTAGACAAAATAATGGTGGAAAAAATGCTATTAATTTTTTTATGGTATAACGAAATCGCAAAAAACAAGTGTAAGTGACGACTTTATTTGCTGCTATCAACTCCAATGGCTTTGCAGATTTTTAAACTGTAGATGCTGGCATGATGATGTATAGGACTTCGACGCAAATTCGTTAAATAAAAAAAAAAAACCGTCGGCTACGTCATTGCATACCATCACCCACCAACCGGCCGGATCGGCGGCATTTTACAATGCGGTAAAGAACATTGAAATCTATCAACTGTAAATACAGTTCATATTTGCTGCAACTTTCCGGGACTCGTACACGCTACGTGTCGCGGAATGCCGACGGCGATAATTTTGCAAGCAAATATGAACTGTATTTACTGTTGATAGATTTCAATGTTCTTTGCCGCATTGTAAAATGCCGCCGGTTCCGGCCGGTTGGTGGGAATCTTACCATAGTTGTCAAATGCGAGATAATCGTTGCAAAAAAAACTAATAAAATCTGCTAATAAAACTGTTCTAGTATCTTGATCTGGCTCGTGAAGTGGTTGCCATATGGGACGTGAACACAGCAGTCATTGTGCCGATAGTCGTGTCTATCAATGTCTCAATGTGGATGGCAACTAGGAAACGAATGGCGCTAGCATAGCTAGTTCCCAGCATCGTCATTGGTTCAAATCTTATACTTACTTCAAAATAGTACTACCTCATTGGTCGGATTAGGACCTAGCTATGGTGGCGCTATCTACAATTAGCTTTGACCGGTCTTCCCCATTGCCAAGAGCCTCGAACAACATCTGAGGAGGCTCTTGCTTGGCAGCTGGATCAAGCGCCTGATTCAGAAGGCAGTACTTCTGGACACGGCGCGTATTGTTAGGAGGTTCCTCTCTCAGGAGCCCTGACCAGTGGTAGCTTCGACCCTGTTCCCTCTATGCTGGTGGACTGCTGTTTTTTATATCTCAAAAGTTTTATTTTTTTTGTAAGAATAATTCAAAACATATAAAGTAAGGCTTGAAAATGAATAAAGAGAAATCTGCTGAATTCTTTTTTCATAAAATTTGATAAAATATCGCATAATAGATTTATGCTAGAATCATCACATTAGTTTTATTTTATAGAATAAAAATAGACTGAAAATCATAATTCCAATTTCACACAATTCTTCCAACATTTTTAATGTATTTTATATATGACACGTGTAAAACAGCGTATTTTTATACAAGATTAAGTATTGAATATAAATATTTTTGTGGATACTCGTGCAGGAAGGGTTCTGTACCATTATCTTTAAAACAAACGGCAAAATATAATGTCTTGTATGGGAGCCCCCATAAATATTTGTTTCATTCTACATATTTATTAGTAGGTATGTGTTGTTATAACGGCAACAGAAATACATCATCTGGTAAATTTTCAACTGTCTAAGGCCCGGCGCCCACTATCGGCATCGGCACGGCTTAGGATTTTAGAAATTTCCATGATTAAATGATCGTAGTAACAAAAATACCGCTTCGGTATGCTTGAGGCTACTGCATCGGCAATGTCTACTTTATTGCCATGAAGTTAATGTTTAATGCTTTTTATCACTTAAAATCCTCAGCTGTGCCGATGCCGATAGTAGGCGCCGCTTACCGAGAATAGATACATTATGGTGCAGCAATAAATAATTTATAATCACTTTGCTGCTATTTTTTTCCAATATTCATAATTATGTCACAATGTTAAATATAATATTATACACTTTTTTTTTAGATTTTAGTATAGTTAAAGTAATTTTTCCTATTTAGGCTATTTCTTTATCTTTAGTCACAAATAAAATCAAAGAAATATTTAATAAATACTCATTTTTGTATACTACAGTATTTATCGTAGTAATGTTAGTTGAACGCACTAATTTTTGGAGCAATAAGGCATCGTCCACACCAAACGTATTGTCCGCCGCCGACTGTGAATATACTCACTGTTTGTATAGTCGGTTCGGTCGGTTCGGTGTGAACAAGAAGTTAAATATATATTGAAAAACAATAAACTGCGTAACGCGTGCTCACAGTCGGCGGCGGACAATACGTTTGGTGTGGACTATGCATAAAGATAAAAAATAATAAATAATCTCAGTTATTAAAGAAAATTAGAACTGTTATAAGAAATCAAAAGAAACCTGGTATTCCGTAAAGGCGCGTTTCCATTACGAAATCATGATTATAAAATGTGCATTATTTAATAATAAAACATAATTATTTATTGTATTGTCATAATATTTTAACATCACAACTTATTTTTACTGAATTCATCCATAATTTTTTCATTATTTTAAGGTGCCATAATAATTCTCTTTGGCTTTAATTTTAAAATTATACTTTTGCCACCTTATTAATAAATGTGGACTAAAGTTACACCAAGGTACCAAGCTACACCAATCCTTAAAAAACGTTTGTTTAATCCGAGGATTATCCTGGTTGTAACTTTAGTCCACGTTTATTAATAAGGGGGTAGGTGTTTTAGTTACTTTTATATAATTGCAATAAACGTGGAAGTCTTGGATTATTCCTTCCTTTGATTGTTTCAAAGTTTTATTGGGGTTTTCAATTTGAAGTTTCTTAGAAACATCCTGGAAGTTGTATTTATGCCCATTTGATGGTAATAAGCTTTTCCCATTATTGAAATATGAATACCTGCTCAGATAACCTCTAAGATGCACCATTCAAGGCAACATAATATGCGCGAGAAAAATTTTGCAATTATATCTAAGTAAAGAATCTCAAAATGTATCCAAATTAGTACAAAAAATAAATTTCAGTATTATTTTTATGATTTTTTCCATGTTCTTTTGGACTTTTCTTATGTATTCGGTTGTAAAAGTTTGTATGAAAAAATGCTGAGCTTTTTCAGTAAACGCTAATAATTATAAATGTATTTTTACAGTTTATGTGTCATAAAAACGAACTTGTTCTTTGATTATAAAATGTCCAGATTTCTAGTCAGTGGTGGCCGAGTGGTATCGGTCCCGACTTACGAGTTGTAGATCGTGGATTTGAACCCCGCCAGGCGCATTACTTTGTGTAATTTATTTCATCACCACTGCTCTCAAAACGGTGAAGGAAAACATCGTGTGGAAACCGGCATGTCTTAGAACCAAAAATTCGAAGACATGTGACATCTACCAACCCGCACTGGGCCCACTACCTCTCACAGGGAGGAGGGCTGTGTCCCAGCAGTGGGAATGAGAATGAGGCTGATGATGATGGGATTCCTAGTCGACCCCTTAGAATTTAAATAAAAAAAGGAAAAAAAAATCCCCCTTGAAGTCCTTACGTCACACGGCAGGGAATTACATTTTAATGTGTGCGTGGCGCTCACTCACACATAAAAAAGTGGCTTCATGAAAACCTTGTTTTGAATACGAAATCTGGACATTTTATAATCTAAGCTTTATATTATTGTCTTAGGCGCCATCTTTACGAGCGAGAGAATCGCGGCGATATTATCGTCATGTCACGTATTTACAAATACTCTATAATTCTAATTATAGAGTATGTGTCTCCACGGCGATATAATTATGTTATCGCGGCGATATCACCGACGCGATGTCGTCGCGGCGATGTTACCGCGGCGATGTTAGCGCGGCGATGTTACCACGGCGATGTTACCGCGGCGATGTTAGCGTGGCGATGTTACCATGGCGATGTAATCGCGGCGATGCGAAATACGTGGCACCACGATAATATTGTCGCGATTCTGTCGCTCGTGGAGATGTCGCCTTAGGTGAAAAGGATAATATTTGAGTGAAGAAGACTTTAGTGATTTTGATATTTTGTTATTAAAATAAGTGGCTACGTATGGTTGACAATTGTCATTTTCACCCAAGAGTTTCTATTTATAATTTAAGCTTATATTATTATCTGAGGTGCAAAGGATAATTTGGGTGAATAAGACTAGAGATTTTGATATTTTGTAATAAAAGTAAGTGCCTATCGTATGGTTGAAAATTTTCCTTTTCACCCTATTGTGTTTCTATTTAGATTTAAGAAAATATACTGTTTACAAAAATATATACAAATAAGTGTCTGTATTTTATACAATTTATTGAAATTATATACGATTTTGATTGAAATTTGTTTGTTTTTTTTTGTTCACCCATAATAATTAAAAATGGGCGCTCAGTCCAGATGTATAATGATGTTGTCATGGTATTTAAAACCTGGATGGAACTGGTAAAGGGGAGTTGATCAACACCTGATTATTCAACGAGAAAATCAACATCATCAGCATGGTCCATGGTCAGACGGCGAGTTGCCCATTACTCGCTGCCCGCGCCTACGTTGGCCGGAGATCGTCTTGCGACGTCCGTCGACGTGGGCGTCAACCACAGCGGCTGGGGCGGAGGGAGGACGCTGTCCTTTCCCTCACTCGGCCCGCCTCCTCCTTCACAAGGGACACGGGAGTTTTAATAATAGTGTCAGTTTTACTCTTTGGGTACGGAACCCAAAAAACTTCATACTCAGCTACATAAGAAGGTACCTAACTGTTTTGTATATTCTAAGAAATCTGTTGATCGTGAAGGTAACAAGAAGGAAATTACATGATAATTATACCTACTCATCATAATAATTTCGTTCTAAGAAAAAAATAAGTTTTCCTTGTACTAATGACAAGAGTATTTCGTTTGAAAAGAAATAAGATTTCGTCTGTTGGTAGGTAACATACACAGCTACTTAGAGCGCACCATCTTTTTTTTTAATTTTACCGTGGTAAAATGACCTATCAAATGAATCCTCCCACCCAGGGCAGGGCGGGTAAGACTGTCAGACTTGTACCAACTAACTAAAATTCACAGTGATCCTTCAATAGCCCTTTACGTTCCAGGGTCACGTTTGCCTGAAGAGACAGACCCCTGACGGGTAACATAATGCTAACTACCTTTAGCGGACCATCTTATTTGTGATTCAGAGAACTCCCCAAAGAAATTACAAGAAAATTATTGGAAAAAAAGTCTTCATCTTGTTACTAGCGGCCCGGTACCTACGTGGTTCGCTACTTTGACAGCAAAATCCTCATTAACAAAATACTCCGCCATTTATTGAATTCATTCGATGTGATAAATGAAGAACAACGATTTTTTGGAAACTTCGCATAAATCATCTACTAAATAGTCGGAAGTCGGAACAAAGTCTCAACATTTGGTTTGGATAGGATGAGCCCGTTGTTCTTTTGAGTTATAAAATTACAACGAAAAGTGGAATTGATTCTCTTATATAAATAGATTACCGGCTCTTATTGGTCTTATGCCTTCCTCAATAAATGGACTATCTAACACGAATATTTTTTCAATTCAAACCAGTAATTCTTGAGATTAACACCTTCAAGCAAGCAAACAAACAAACAAGCCTATTCTTCAGTAGGCTTTTATACATAGGTATTTACTTGAGGAATGAATACATAAACAATTTCACAGATAACAATACGTGATAGTACGAACTTCGAAGGTATAATGGCAAGCAATCACATTTACCTACACTAGATGTAAGAATCAAGCAAACGTACTAATACTTATATCGAAATATTCTGCGAAACATAATAATATGAGTACTCATATGCTAACAGTGCGGCGGGTGGCGCGAATAAAGACATTACCTACTTTGTAAGTAAGTGAATTCGCTGGCGTAACCTCGTCGCGTGTTTCAAACATTTCTATAATGGTTCTAGGGACCTTTTTCTTTTAAGGTGGTAAAATCATCAAATGAGTCTTCCCGCCCTGGGTGGGGCGGAAGGGACTGTCAGACTCTTACTGACTAGCAGGCATTTGGCGCGAAACACGACGCGCCACCGACCCGGACTTGGTCCCTGGTCGGACGGCGAGCTATCCATCACTCACCGTCCGCAAGCCCGCTCCGCCGCTGTGCCCTCTGCTGATCAGAGGGACACGCGTTGGAGCGTCCACACGACAGGCTATTCACATACGGGCAAAGAGACCCCGTAGGCACACAGTGCCTAAGGAAGAGTTTTTGCCCGCATCCCAGGGTGCACCGGCCCGAAAAACTGGTCTTCCCCCCGGACGTATCCGAGAGGGAACTCCAGTCCACGGGCGCACGTGCAGGTTTCCTGTCTTAGCACCCCGGTTTTAGGGACCTACGAGTATCTACGAGTTTTTACCTACAGATGTTTTAACGACTTCAAAAAAAGGAGGAGGTTCACAATTCAGTCGGTTTTTTTTTATGTAATGTATGTCAACCACATTTGGTTGAGTACTTTTTATTTTGTGAGCATTTTTTTTTATTTCCGATATTATTATGTCGATGATGTAATCATATTGTTTTTTTTTGTGTGTTTGTAACGCGATTACTCCGCCAATTGTGGACCGATTTTCAAAATTATTTTTGTTTGTTGTACTATGATGGGATCGTTCACCTTAGGGAATACAGGAAGTTTCATCAAAATCGTTTCAGCAGTTTTTGAGATACCTAGGCAATTTTTGTCCGTATCCATTTAATTTCAAAGCTTAACGTTCGTCCATTCTAACTCGTGATCTTGACCCGTCTCGTGTAAGTAGATACCTATTACTACTTGTGCCACATACCAAACATTGTTATCTGTTGCTAAATCTTGTACCTATATCTTGATCTGTAGCTAATCCTTGAACACTTGAGTTTTTATACAACGTGTAACGTTAATAGCGCAAAACCTCTCGTGGGGTAACTCAGCCCATAATATGTTACTGAATAATGCTTGATCAAAAACTTTTGGAAAAACGCTATTAACGTTACACGTTGTATAGCATTTTTTTTTATTTTGGTAAAGTCACCAAATGAGTCCTCCCACCCAGGTCGTAACGGGAGGGACTGTCTGACTCGTTCTGACTAAAATCCACGGTCATTTTACCTGTCTTGGATCCTGCAACGAAATTAATCAGAAAAGAATAATGGAAGTAACAAATATAATTTTATCAATATATGTACCTACTTAACTAGCCGCGCCGGCTTCGCATGGGTGCAATCTCTACTAAGTACCTATATTATGCATGTTATATACATAAAACCTTCCTCTAGAATCACTCTATCTATAAAAAAACGCATCAAAATACGTTGTGTAATTTTAAAGATATATCGTCCCCGTAGTTGGAAAACTAAATAACTCCGATTTTGGCGATATTGACTTTTCCCTATTTTCAAAACACCTAAAACATGCCGCATATTTGAGCCTTACAGGCGTTCTCGTATCTTATTCCGTTCCAAAAATATAGCCAATTTTGTCGGACAGATGGAATAATAAATATCTTCAGACAAACACTATTTTTTTGAAGGAAAAATAAATAACTCAGTAAATAAATCAATAACTGTGGTCAATGATAAGTTGAATATCAAATAAATTAAATAACATGAGTTGTTTAATTTTTCGTCAACTTCAAAATTCTTTCACAAAACTAACTAAGTTCTAGGAAAACTAAATAACTCTATTTATTTAATTCTGCTATCATGGAATCAGTACATAGCAGCATTTTTATTGTACTTAGTACATACGCATGAGACAATCAAAGTATTAGAACAGAAGTATCTAGAAAGTGGTCATAGTTTTATGGAAGTAGATTCAATGCATAGTGCCATTTTTTTTTTTTTTTTTTTTTTTTTTTTTTTTTTTTTTTTTTTTTAGCGTGGTAAAATCATCAAATGAGTCCTCCAACCCCGGGCAGGGCGGGAGGGACTGTCAGACTTCTACTGACTAAAATCCACGGTGTCCTTCATAGCCTGTTACGTTCCGGGGTTACGGTTAGGGAATAATCCCGCGACCCCGGCAGGCTTTGGCCCTCTGAGAGGGGGGCCCCGTCATTATGCTGACGCTCTTTGAGGCGCGCGTGGGACACAACGCGCCGTCGACCCGGGCATGGTCCTTGGTCGGGCAGCGAGTTGCCCTTTACTCGCTGCCCGCATGCCCGCGCCTACGGTGGCCGGAGATCGTCGCGCGACGTCCGTCGCCGTGGGCGTCCTACACCGCGGTTGGGGCGGAGGGAGGACTCTGTCCTCTCTCGCTCGCGGCGCGCCTCCTCCTTCGCGAGCATTACTGCTTCGCAGAAGGAGGCGACCGCTTCCCACTCCGTCTCGCCCCGCAGCATGGCCGAAACCAATGCCGGGCGCGAGAGGTCTCCGCCTATCGCAGCCGTGAGGACACGTCGGTGCACCGCCCAAGCTGGGCAGTCCTGCACCGTATGCTCCACCGTGTCCTCCGGGCGATCTTCGCAGTGATGACACCCAGACGTATCCTCCTTCCGCATTAGACACAGGTACCTCCCGAAGCACCCGTGCCCGGTGAGGACCTGCGTCAGGCGGAAGGTAAGGACGCCATGACTTCTCTCCAACCACTCCTCAAAGAGGGGTCTTACCGCCGCAATTGCGGCGTGCCCGGCCGTCGGTCGCGACAGTCGTTCCTTCCATACTGCCCTGAGATCGCGCCGGAGGTCTTCGCGCCGCGCCTCGACTTCGCGAGGCAGCGGGCTCACGCCCCGGCGCTGCGCCTCCACGCGCCACTCATAGACGCGCTGGAGGGCAGTCGCCTCCAGATCCCAAGGCAGCAATGCATAGTGCCATAGAAAAAGAAAAAAAGTACACAGACACGTATTCTATAATAGATTGGAAGGGAATCATGCTACGGGCAAGATCAAAAAGACACAATAAAAATGTAAATCCATTTGATGTAACTGAATTATCATATCAAGACATGATTGATGTAAAAGCACTTGCTTCGAAAATAATTAAAAACAAAACAATAGCGGAGAATGGGGAGAAAGTGTGCTGGTTGAAAATAAAATGTCTTAGATTTGAAAAAGAATTACCTGGTTTTATTAAATACAGATACGATTACGATGGGCCATATAACTTACTAAATACTCTTTGTAAACCAGGGAGACCGACTAGGAGAACACCAAACTCTGAAATGCCAACTTTAAATACTGAAGATCTTCCCCGGGCATATAAGCAATGTCTTCCTATAACAAAACAAAAAAAGAAAGACCTTTTACAGCTCTGTAAGAAAAATATAATTCCTAAAGAGCTTCACGGCTGGTACGAAAGTTTACCATGTTCAAACGAAGACCAGGGTCCATCACGCTCCACTCATTCATCTGAAGTCGATGAGTAAGCTTATTTTGGCCCCTTGCTAACAGCATGAGTGAAATGATTTTACAATAGGGTTTTTACATTGTTAAATTAACGTAATGTTTATTTTTATCGTCATGTTTTGTAATACATTTGTTATTTAATTTTAAATTATACTTTTTTTGTGATGTGTTTGCTCTTGACTCTAGTCTTGGTCAGAGATGACAGAGACAAAGTCTACAATGGAGCGAGCTTACCCAGAAGGAGCCTGTTCACTCTAACTTTGAAGGGATTTACGCTGTGTTTGAATAAATGGGTACCTAATACCTATGTTTATGTCTTTTTTACAAGTATACATTTAAGTATTGATTAGGTACAGCCATTTCAATGAGGGTTTTCCCGTATGAAGAATCCACTAGATGGCAATACGTAGGCTTGTGATCTATCTGCTCCGTGATTGGTTAATTTTGACATTTCTGACAATGTCATGTCGAAAAAAACCAATCATGCTGCAGTTGGAACTCACGCCTACGTATTGCCATCTAGTGGATTCTTCATACGGGAAAACCCTCATTGTTTTGAATTTAAGTTATGTTTTATTTCGTTATGAAAGTATTTTTGTTCTAAGTAAATTGATATTAGAATAAGTTGTTGATTGGTCTACTCAATGTACCTGATTAGTGTCATTATTTTTTGAGTTTTGAGTTTTATTTTAGTTGTGTTTTCCTTACCTTTTTCCGAAATATTTTTAGTTGAATTGAGTCGTTTGAAAGTTTTATAATGATTGCTGTACTTTTGTTTTGGTGTTCATTTTTTAGTCGAGTACTGACTATGGCTTGTGTGCAAATAATTTTAATTTTTTGAGTTTTTTTAGTTTCCACTTGTTAATGGTGTAATTTTGTTTATTTTTTTAAGTTTGTTGTAAGATTTAACTGATTACAATACACTTTTTCTTAATTTTATTGTGCTTTTCTATTTCTTCCCGAATATAACTTTATTAATATCATAAAACAACTTTTATTTTATATGAGGCCAATGATAGCTAAAAAAATATCGAAGTAATAATAAAGTACAAAGCCACTAAATATTACATTTCAAAATATTTCGAGTTTGATAAATTCAATAACTGCATTTATTTCACCAAATTTTACTCTACCAAATGTATTTAGTTTGTAGGAAAACTAAATAAATAGCCGAAATAAGTAGATAAAAACAGTACGTTAAAAATAACAGTTGTGGCAAAATTAAACAACTTGATTTTTTATGTGTTATTTAGTTATGGTTAAAGATAGAGTTCAGTTTGTTAAAGCATAATGTAAAAGGTAATCAGGTCCACAAAATATCAAATTACCGACTGTAAAATTGTCTCACATTTTTTAACAAATCCACATTAACTGAAAAAAAAACACTAAATCGCGTTTATCTCAGAACTACAAAATCGGAGTTATTTAGTTTTCCAACTACGGGGACGATATAAGTATACATAGGGACAGACAGAAGGAAGCGGGAAGTGACTTTGTTTTAATAAAAAGTAGTGATGACATTTGGCTCTGAAACGCGCTACTGCTGGCCTTTTAGAGAGACAGAGTCATTCAACGAGCAATAGAAAGAGCTATGCTCGGAGTTTCTTTACGGGATAAAATCCGAAACCAGAGTCACCGACATAGCTCATAAATTTCCAAGTTGAAGCGGCAATGGGCAGGTCACATAGCTCGTAGAACTGACAACCGATGGGAAAGAAAAGTTCTCGAGTGGCGACCACCAGCGGAGGCAGGCCTCTCACTAGGTGGACTGACGACATCGTGAGGGTCGCGGGCAGCCGATGGATGCAAGTGGCGAATTGTCGTTCGGCATGGCGGTCTAACGGGGAGGCCTATGTTCAGCAGAGGACGTCTTCCGGCTGATGATGATGATGATGATGAGTGATTATAAAACCTGAAATGATTTAACCCTTGCTTAGTTAAAAGTTAAAACATTTTATCTATTGATATCTTCACGTAGGTAAATTGTGAGCAGATTATCAAAACACTTCTAAACGTTTTTTAATCGTCGCTCAGAAATGTGTCAGTTATTGTACAAAAACAAAGTAAAATCTAGATTTATAATACAAAGCATAGCAATTAATGTGATCCTCGTCTAATTTGGATCGAGAGGAAACGGCATTCGGTCGGATCAATCAAAATATATCAACATTTTTGTGAACAATTTACAAATTCTGTTGAATAGTTATCGGTGTTTGGGCGAGGTTCGATTTGTGGCGGGTTTTAAAGCATACAGCGAGTATCATAAGCAGAGCGATTTCATTATGGTTACTCTCAATAGTGTGGACTACTGTGTGTATCTGATGTCTACCTATCATCATTCCTCGTGTAGACTGCGTCATAGTTAACCAACACCAGGGGGGTATACGTCTTAAAACCAGGCTTTTCTGGCGAGTGAAAGTGACAGAACTATACAAGTCGTCTCGCGCCATCTCGTTTACTCAGTGGAACAAGCCTAGTTTTAGGACGTTGTAATAGCCTCCCTGCTATTCTATGAAAAATAATTTCCAGGCTGCAGTCAACGACGTGTTCGTCTAGAGACGAGCATTTTTTTTAACTGGTCATCGAATGAGTCCTTTCACCCAGGGCAGGACGGGAGGGATTGTCAGGCTTGTACAGAGTGACTAATCTACGGTGTTCTTCAATAGTCCTTTTCTTTCCAGAAAAGACAGTCCTACGACCTCGGAACTTTAATTTAGACGCTGGCACAGCGTTACATACAAGGCTGTATTTGTAAAGAATAGGACTGCTACAAGAGGAAACTAGTTAAAAGCTATTATTAAGTGTTTTACTGGAAGTAATTTGAGCCTTCTTTGTCAATTTCATTATAAGATCTGAGTTACTTACTTGGCCTAATACTGAACTTGTAGGAAACGATATACCCGCCAACAGTCGAACCATACCCCAACCAACTAAAAACTTACATTCACAACCACCAAACATACATTTTCCTCGCCTTTACCACCAAACAAATAAGGTACAAATTCCCCTAACAGACGTACCTTACATCATTCACCTTAAAACCATGAATCAATCACCTTACACGCAGTGATTATAGCGAGACAGACATTCCCTGAGGGTGCGGGGTTCGATCCTGTGCGAGGCATCCATCAAAAGTCGTCTATTTTCACATTCGTGATTTACAAATCGTTTTGTTTCTTTTTTTTTTTTGGAAATAAGTTGGATTTTGTGAAATAGGTAGGTACTAGTATTGCCTCGGGGTGCGCTTTTATAGGATTTTGGTGCCCTCCGAATTAATTTGGTGCAATAATTTTTGAATGATGTATGTCCTTAAATTGAGTAGTTTATTATGTTTTTTTTTGTGATAAGGAAACTTGGAAGCTATGACTGGTATGTGTTTTTAAGCGCTGCAAGTCATAATCACGATGTGAATCCCGATATCCACCCCAATAAATCCATGTCTTTTCTTATAACACTCCCTCTGGCCTGGGGTGGGGACAGAGGGAATATTTTTCATAGAAAATTTCCCCCTGGCCACCATTGGTACTGCCGCAGTGCCTGAAAAGCTGATGTTCAATCAGTGCGTCCTTCCAGTCCTAACCTACGGAGCCGAAACGTGGAACATGTCTGTCAAGCTGGCCCACCGACTTCATGTCACGCAGCGTGCTATGGAAAGGTCTATGCTTGGGGTCTCGCTAAAGGAGCAAAATCCGGAATGAGATCTTACGGCATATAAGACCAAAGTTACAGATATTGTCCAAATCTGTAACAAGCTGAAGTGGCAGTGGGCTGGTCATATCTGCCGCAGAACCGACGATAGGTGGAGTAGGAAGGTTCTCGAATGGAGACCGTTTGTAGGTAAGCATAGGGTGAGACGCCCCCCGGCAAGATGGACCGATGACCTGAAGAAGGTGGCTGGCAGTGGCTGGATGGAAAAAGTAGGAGATCGTGCGCTGTGTCGCTACCTGGGAGAGGCATATGTTCAGCAGTGGACTGCAATAGGCTGAAATGATGATGATGACCACTGGTGGACTATGATATGAATTTTATTAAATACTAGAGGCTTGTCCCGGCGTCGCACGGCTGGACATGACAGCCTACAATATAGGCAGAGTGAAAGTGGCTGTCAAATGGTGAATATTTTTTTAATCGGCCCAGTAGTATTTGAGTTTATTCATTACAAACACACACGCAAAAATCCAATCCTTGCTCTTTATAAGTATCTAATATTAGTATGGATTGTCCACTGGTGGACAACGAGACGATTATTTTATGTGTCCACCACACTCTCACTGATAATTTTCTAAAAGAAAAGTTTCGTTTTTCACCACAAAACTGAGGGCGAGAAGTACGATTGCTGAGTATGAGGTCCTTGTTCGATTCTCAGGTCGGAAAATCATTTTTTTTGAAAAAATATTTTCTGCTTACCATTTTACATTCTATGGAAAAATAAGGAAAGTCAAAGTTCCCGTTTAATTTACATAACAAGAAGGAAAACTCATGCACGGACCTCGGTTATCTACAATCTTATTCAGCGATTATTTCACAGTTGAAACCTACCATAAACCTACATAACACTTATTACATAGGGTAACTATTATATAAACAGATAATTATCTCAAACCAATTCGCACCTAAAATCAAAGAATAATTCCTTTCGTTTCCTTTGTTCGACGCACGCGCAACTGCGTCACGAGACCAGCGACCAATCAGCGCGTTTCGCGCCCGCGGCCCGTCACGATTCGACGCCTTCCATATTTGAATGCGTGTCCTAATGTTGTGTTCGTTTTTTAAATGTGTTTGTGTGTGTGTGTGTGTATCGTTATGTAATAGTATTGGTAAATAATAATGTTAAGTATGTGTTTAGTAGCTAGGTGTGGAAGGCGGTTGAAAGTCGGGTCACGATTTTTGGCATGCTTAGGGAAACTTAGATAAGTTTCTTACCAATTTTAGATCTCGGCTTCGAACCTAGTCAGGTGCATTATTTTGTGTAATTTATTTCATCACCATTGCTCTCAAAATGATGAAGGAAAACATCATGAGGGAACCGCAGAAACGCACCGGCGAACAATGTTGTCCTAGAACCAAAAATCAAAGATATGGTGACATCTACCAACAGACACTGATGGGCTCGCGTGGTGGATTATGGCCCACTCCCTCTCGCGAGGAGGCTTGTGTACCAAGAGTGGGATATAAAGGCTTTTATTGCTTAACGTCATTTTCAAAGTGACAGTTGACAGGTCATTGACACCTCCCTTCATATTTAAACTGAATAGCATTTCCTACTGGGTAGTGGAGTTCCGACAGGCAGTCGCTCCATCTGGTTCGATTTGAAAGAATTGAAGCCGACCTCAATATAGTTGGGAAACGGCTAGACAGATGATGAAGCTTCAATTAATATGAGCGCTCAAAGTAACAATTAAAAACATATTTGAAGCCTACTGGGAAAGGAATGTTAAACACTTAATAAATGATTAAAAATATTTGTAAGATAATAGTAATTAAACAGTAGATCCATTTAATACGTAACCTTTGTATGCCTTGAAGGGTTTAGGCAACGTAAGATATTTTTTTGATGGTGGTTAATTCATCAAATGAGTCCTCTAACCCAGGACGGGGCGGGAGGGACTGTCAGAGTCGTACTGACTTAAATCCACTGTGATCCTTAAATAGCTCTTTACGTTCCAGGGTCACTGTTACGTGGTAAGACAGGTCTGCAAAACAAGAGTAAGTTTCGAGAACGAAGTGGCAGAAAACTCTTTTACGAAATTGAAATTTATAGAAATTATGTTTAGTGTTGTGATGAAAAGAAAACTGACAAAATCTATCATCTGTGCACTACTATCTAAACACGAAATCCGCAGCTTCGGTCGATGTTTCGGGCGTTTCTTACTCTTTATCACTTACGGACATAAAATTAGTACTTAGTCGATAGGAACTAAAATCTTATTGTAGTGACAGTTGTCCCGACTCTCGATATGTCATCAAATCAAAACTTATGAATACAAAAGTACGATTTATTCAACACTTTCGTGTTATGGGCCCGTATATTCGTTGATGGACTAAGAGAGTATACAACATTATTTCTTGTTTATGCGAAACCCGATACACACACTTTACACAAAAATACTAGACATGTTGTCTAGTATTTTTGTTTCATGAGACTATGTACAAAAATTGAAAACCGTATCATAAAAAATCACAAAGTTATAAGCTTGTATATTACAGTTGTCCGTTCAAAAACATGATCATTTCGCGGTGCACTCGTGATAATAGTTTGACAATATGTACTCTAACCATACGGTAATAATTGTATTGTAATTAACTGGTAATAAAAATTAATTAAAATATTTTTGAAAAAAATAACATATTAGTGTAAAAATTAATTGGAATCGAATCAGTTATTGATTCTGAACAAACATAATTATATTCAGGTTTCGCTTATACTAAAAATAATTATGTAGACTCCCAGCTCCGAAAAACCCCGAAATAAACAGCGCAAGCGCAACCATATTTCACTTTTACTTTTCATAGTCAGTACCGTGAGAAATCATCTGCCTAACCTTTTCCCAACTATATTGGGGTTGGGGTCGGCTTCCAGTCAAACCAGATTCAGCTAGATATCAGTATTTTACATGGAGCGACTGCCTGTCGGACCTCCACAACCCAGTAACTGGGTAATGCGATACCCCATGGTAAGACTGGTTGTCAGACTTTAGAGCTTCTGACTAACAGTAACGACTGTCAAAGATCTACAAATGACAGCCGGGACCAACTGCTTTAAGTGCTTTCCGAGGCACGGAGGAAACTCGCTATGATAGATGGTCACCCATCCAGTCAGTACCGTGAGAAAAGCCTCTTTTTTCTCCAAACAACAATTAAAAAGTTATATTATTTTTACTTGATGATTTCTGTATAAAAACATGTTATTATTGTATCACTGAAACCAGTGTTTGAGAGATTGAGAAATGTTTTAAAACCTCTTTAAATCTATATCAATATATCATGGTTTAAAAAAGTTAGAAAATAATTGAGATGAGGCGAAAAAATTTTACTTTTTTTTGTATATCTAAAATAACAGGCGATTCAGTTTTCTTTGGTTTCGCGAGTTGATAGTGTAGGTTGACCATGTAAAAGATTTGAGGGAATAAATCTTCGGATGTGAAACAGCTTTGCTATTGGTTCTTCATTTTCGATACGAAAATTTCACCCTGTAATAATTATACCACCTCACTTAATGTACCACCTCAAATGAATGATGTAACTGTTGGAGTGGTGGATGTAAATGATAGGCCATCGGCTATATTTATGAAGTTTATTAAGACATAATCACTGTTAATTAATTTTACAATTTGCGGACACCAACACATTTCGGAGCAGAAAGGAAGTGAGAGCCATGACACACGTTCAGTGTTGCTAACAGGGTGGTGATGTTGCCATACTTAAAATCAATATTATCAATTTACCACAGATTATAACACGCCTCCTTTTTATAATATTGATCTTTTACAAAAAAAAAAATATTAAGTATCTAAATTAAATTAAAAGCTAATCTATTTTTCAAAAATTTTGTTTTAAAAATTTTTTCACATTGGCCGGTGTTACATTCCGCTATCTGCTGATTTACTTCAGAATGACATACCTGAGCTGTCCATGACTCTGCCGAAGAACTGTCTTGCTGAGTACTCGAAGACTCACCTCTGGGACGATCTTGACCTCTGCCTCGGCCACGACCTCGTTGGAATCCACCTCTGTTGTGACCTCTTTGTTGTCCTTGCTGGCGTTGACTGTTTGGGTATCTTCCTTGGGAGTTTCTCTGACCGTGCCAACAGTCCTTCCTGAGATGGCCGGTCTTACCACAGATGAAACATTGTCCTTTACTCGATGATGCAAATGTACTAATGTTGCTTTTCTTGTCTGGAGTAGTCATATTCTTCTCTTTTATTTTGGATTTTACATATTCTATTGTTCGTTGTTCTTCTGGGATTACATCTATGAAATCTCCTATGTAACTATAGTTGGGAGGCAGTGCTCGCAACAAGTATCTTACTTTTTCGGCTTCACTTAAATTTCCACCTGCTGATTTATAGTTGTTCGTTGTTTTTTCAAAATCGACAAAGAAATCTTCTACGGAGTCATAATTTTTAAGTTTAATTTCTTCAATTTTTGCTCGACATATAATTTGCATGGCGGTGGATTGCGTTAGGTACATCTTGTCAAATTTCTTTCTCATGTCGTATGCTGTGGTGCATTCACTTACGTATTCCAATTGTTTGTCGGAGATGGTGCTCATTATAATGGTTCTCGCCTTCAAGTCCATTTTTTTCCAGGTTACCTCATCGGATTTTGCCGGCTTTAAGCACATGGCGGGCTCGTTACACTCTTTGTACTCTAGCAAAGTTGCTAATCTTAATTTCCAACTGGAATAGTTGGCCCCGTCGAATATAGGTATCATGATGTCTTCTATTTTTGCATGTTTTGCCATTTTGTGATGACAAAGTATCCTTTCTTGATTCAATAAAACTCGTGTCCCGAACTGCGGCGATAAGTACTTGCACGTGGCCGTTTTTCCATCAATTTTCTGTATTTCACCAAATAACCATCCAACCACGCTCTGCTACCATGTTGGAGTGGTGGATGTAAATGATAGGCCATCGGCTATATTTATGAAGTTTATTATGACATAATCACTGTTAATTAATTTTACAATTTGCGGACACCAACACATTTCGGAGCAGAAAGGAAGTGAGAGCCATGACACACGTTCACTCGTTCAGTGTTGCTAACAGGGTGGTGATGTTGCCATACTTAAAATCAATATTATCAATTTACCACAGATTATAACAGTAACAAAGGTTCTGTAATAATTCTGGCGATCTAAAAAGAGTGTCCATGTAGTTTCTTGCACGTTCTTCTCCATAGAGATCTACTTCTTGGAACGGGCATCTACGGTACTTTCACAGTTTTTATGTCTTGTGACTGGGACTGTAGCGCCATAACTTTTGTACTGTTTAATAATAATTATTATTCCTTTGATTGTCTATGACAATTCAAAAGAGCCTGTAACTGTCCTACTTGAAATAAATGCTTTGATTTTGATTTTGAAATATGGCTTCATGCCATTGCATTATACAGAATGAATTTTCCAAACATATTGAAAGGAGCCTCGAGGCCAATTTTGATGAAAAGTGAAACTGCGTCATTGGATTTTTGCTATTCGATAAAGTTTCGGATTTAGTTCTCTAAGAAAAAACAATACAAAATCCACAAAAATATCCAACTGCGCCCCCACAGACACCCTACTCCACACATCCACCCGTGAGAACAGGCCGGGAATCGAACCCCCTATAATCAACCAATCGGTACACCGCAATTATTCCAGACAGACGGACGTACACTTCTCTTATATATTTGTTTGTATATAGAGCAAAACCTGCCATGAATGTTTCAGACTTTTACGATATCAAAATTTCTTTGTTATGTTAAGCTAAGATACCACAGATTTGCGGTTGTGTGGAAAGAAAATCGTCGAATATAACTTCATTTTTTTTATTAGTTGAAAAGTTGTCGGGATTATTTTTTAGGGTTCTGTACCTAAGGAGTAAAACGGGACCCTATTACTAAGACTTCGTTGTCCGTCTGTCACCAGGCTGCGTGATATCCTACTACTATTATAAAGGCGAAAGTTTGTAAGTATGGATGTATGGATGTTTGTTACTCTTTCACGCAAAAACCACTGAACGGATTTGGCTAAAATTTGGTACACAGATAGTTTATAACCTGGATTAACACATAGGATAGTTTTTATCCCGATTTTATGTTCCCGTGGGATAATTTTTGAGTTGTAGCGGGTGAAGCTGCTGGCAACAGCTAGTTATTGATAAAGATGATGATAATTATATTTCTGTTTCCGTTATAAGTTTATAACAACAAATAAAATCAGAATAAAATAAAAATATTTGAGGGGGCTCCCAGACAACAAACAAGTTTTTGGTAAAGAATGAACGAAAAAGAATGAAAAATATTTACAAAGTATTTAGTTAAGGGCGTACGGCAAAGCGAAAGCATCGTTTGATGAGTCGGAAAAGTTGCCACGCACCGCCACCAGAAGGCGCCGGTATCGCAAAATTAACGCAATCCAAAGTTTTATGTATTTCATTTCGTCAACTTCGACATTTCATAAAGTGTTCCCTTTACGCAAAATACATGTGTTACTCTAGTAGAAATATTTTAATATAAGGATGTCGAAACATTTACCAAAACAAAATGATAGAAATCTTTATTGATGTGGATTAATATTTTGTGAATATTTTTATCATTCACAGTCTTAAATTTATTTTAAAACATTTTGATGTCCCGAGATTACGAACAAAACTACTATTTTGGTAGAAAATTAATGATAATTGGCATACCTTACGAAAGTGACAATACCCAATTATCGTTAAGCCCCAAACACACGCGCGCACGGGTATGGGCGTGTGCGTTGTGTTCCACGCGCGCCGGAAAATGTGACAGCACAATAACGGGGCTCCCCCTTAGAGGGTCTACCTGGGTCGCGGACAAACGAATACAATACCGTGACCCCAGAACGTAAAAGGCTATTGAAATAAATCGTAGATTTTAGTAAGTATTCCGAGTCTGACAGTCCCTCCCGCCCTGCTCTAGGTAGGAGGACTCATTCGATTATTTTAACACGCTAAATAAATTCCCAAACACACGCTCCTTTTACTATCGTGCGTTCACAAAGCTGGTTGCGTGGTATCTTTATATGTTCGAGAGTGGAAAGCTAAGGATGCTTGACGCCCTGTCCTCCACCATCTGGTGTTTGTATTAATTTTTGATGCATTTCGATGTAAAGACAGACACAAGCGCCGCCTAAAATGGACATTAGTCGAGAAGCGGCGTGGATTTAGTAGTTTTTTACTCATATGAGGTACAGGTATAGTAGAACAGTTTAATGTCAGAACCTCTTTATAAATAAATCTTCATTCTATAATATCTTATCCACAGTATTTTTTTGGGACAAGGTTTTAATATCACTTTTCTGATAAATGAAACCTTTAGAGATATTATCTATCGACTCCAAAAGCATGAGCCCAGTACTGATCTTTTATACTCCAAAGCAATCAATAGAGCGAGAAGCAACTTGTACCGAACACGCGGTGAGACAGCAATGACCACCGATTTTTCATCATAGTCGCAGCATTATACTATAGGCGATATTTAAATCATGCAATGTGGACCATTTGGAATTGGTTCAAAAAACCGGTCGGAAAAAAAGTGTCACAGGTCTAGCCTGTAAGAGCCACGCTGGCTGACTGATTCGTCAAGGAACGAAAGTGATGACACTACTTGTAGAAGGCAAAAGATGAGAGGACGATAGTGAATGTGTGCTCAGAATAAAACGGCGTATGTGCCCAAACATATTGACGTCTTTTTATGAATTAAAATTGTTATTAATTGAAAAACTGTCTTTACAGAATTTAGATAGTGATATTCTCCACAATTTAAAGTAACATCTTTTCCATAACTCATAGTAGTTATGCCATAAAGTCCAAAAAAGAAAAAATATAGACCTAACTTTGCATTTTTTTTTGTATCGAGAAAATTTCAATGAATCGTGTTTTCAACTTTGTGAGAATTTATATCATATAGTCAATTACTATATTCCAAGTTTTAAGATCTGTAGTCCATATACGTACGAAGAAAAGTAAAAAATAAAAAGCGTATTTTTATTGACCCATCACCTTAAATGTCGCGGGACTAACGAATTACCGTGATCCCGGAACGTAAGGGCTATGAAGGACACCGTGGATTTTAGTCAGTTTAAGTCTGACAGTCCCTTCTGGTACCCTGGGTGGGGACTCATTTGATGATTTTACCAAGCTAAAATAAAAGAAGACTTCAGTTATAAAACAAGTACACTGCATTGAACAAAAAAAACGCTCAAGTCGGACTAGAAATCTTGGAGTTATCGGTGTACATAATTAAAAAAAAAACTGTCTGAATTGAGAACTTCCTACTTTTTCGTCGTTTAAACATGTATGCCAAAACGCTTGATTATTTATAATTGCACAATTTCATTCATTGGTCGTTAACTTATTCGGTATACAGCATACGGGGAGTCCTCGCAGGCTACATAACAACCAATGAAAGTTACAAGTCCACACGTGCTCGTTACACCGTCTGCGGTGATTCCCCGTTTGCTTTACATCGACCGTGATATCGACCAATGAAATTCATCGGTCGATATACAACAGCGCAGCGGTCTGCCACTCTCTGAGGTTCTCCTACACGCCGCATGCGGGCTATCGACTAATGAAAACGGCTTCCCGAATGAGCGCCCTGTGGCACACGTTCCAGAAATCTCACCGCATGCGGGCCCTATCGACTAATGAAATTGCGCCATTACCGACAGCAGTAAATCAAGCTGCCATCCATCCAAATCTGTAACACAGTTGCCAAGCCAATGGTCCGTCAAACAGATACTATCTACTTCCACTTTGTATGCATCATTTGTTAACTCTTTTTACTGTACACACACGTAACATCAGACCTATGAGCCGTGACGAGGTAAGCAGTGTTGCTATCGCAATTACAATGTTGTTGAGCGGCCAAAATGTTATGATATTGTTGTTGTTGGTGGCTTTGCCTGCTACAATTCGAATATTCTCCCAAGGAACATAACATGGGCATGCGTGGGCGACTCTGTCCGATGATGGACCATGCCCGGGTCGACCGACGGCGCGTTCTGTTCCACGCACGCCTGAAAGAGTACATATATAAACTCTTTAGCTATTGTACAATCACAAACTCACTAGTCTACTAATGAACGTATCCTCTTATTGCTTCATTAGATGTCTCGCCTCTTTACTTGTTTCAGTTTTATCTCTCCTAAATATAGAGATGTGCCGTTGCCGTCAATATGCTCAAGGTGGAAATATTCAGTCAGCACAAAAACGGGGGCGCCCTTAGAGTGCCAAAGCCTGCCGGGGTCGTGGGACCAACAAGCTACCTACCGTGAATCCGGAACGTAAACTATTGCTATTGAAAGACATCGCGGATTTCAGTAAGTACAAGTCTGACAGTCCCTCCTGCCCGGCCCTGGGTGGGAGGACTCATTATTTTGAAGATTTTACGACGCTAAAAAAAGAAATATAAAACGCGATCTGTATTTATTTTTCTTTATTTTTAGGGTGATATGGAACCCTAGTTTCCCCGTTATACCGAAAAATAAAGAAAATGATGTATCTAAAAAGAAAATTGTGTAGTAGTAGATACTCGTACCTACGTTCCTGTAAATTAAATTGCAATTATCCTCGCAAGAAATTCCGGGGAAAAAAACTAGTGAGCCATAACATCTTGAGCATCACGAAGAAACTTGCTTTCAAAATAAATCAAAGCGCACTTGACTGCAACATGAGTTATGATACCAACGTTCCAGGTTCGATACTCGGCTCGGTAATCTCTGCCCGGGGCCTGGAATTAGCCCCAATTAAGTACATCAAACACAGTTTTTATTCGCATCCCAAAGTTTTTAGTATAAAATTTCGTTGTTTCTATGTTTTCTAATTGGAGAGCTGTTTTTTGTATTTTTTGGGATAGTTTTTTTTTTGGTTAAAATTTTTGTAAAACTGTTTTGAAGTCGTATTGTTTTAATTTTCAAAGAACGTATCCATATTGCTCTAATATCTTTCAGGATTGATGATGCAAGGCGAGTTTTTAAATGGCAACAAAACGCAATGAATATAGTTTTATTTTTTGTAATTTGTCACATTGTTTAGCAAATTTTAACTTAGAAAGTCACAAATTAACAAACAGTGCTTGAAGGAAAAAAAAATACGGTGAAGTCTTCGTGAAATCCGATTCCATTGGATTGAAACATAATATTTCAGGCTATTTGCCATGCATTGCTGTAGTTTTTCAAAAAAAATACCCGTACTTGATTTTCATGATTAATGGTACTGAGAAAATTCTAATGTAAATGCTCATAACATAAAAAACACTGAATCAAACTGAATGTTTTTTTTATGGGACCAAATGGCAAGCATTATATAGCATCGAACAAAACAGGAATCACACAAATCAGACTCAGGGAAACCTCGGAGTAATTGGTGTACATAGGTACTATCTTATTTTTTATATCGTATCTAGTAAAATCATAAAATGAGGGTGTAGGTACTCAAAATTTTATGAGCTAGGTCCGGTGACTCTGGTTCTTCGTCGAATATTCATGTTCCGGATTTTATCCCGCTAAGAAACTCCAAGCATAGCTCTTTCCATTGATCGTTGAGTGACTAAAGGTCATGGCACACTATACCGGCGCGGCAACGGCACGGCTACAACCCAGCAGTTACCCTGTCATTCAAATAAGAGCCTTAGATCATGTGTCATATAATATATTTCATAATGTCAAGATGAAAAGGCCAACGGCGGGAAGTCAGCGCGCTTACCGCTAACATACAACTCGCCTCGCAGCTCGTGCGCTGCAAGCGAGCAGACGGCGTGCTTACGGCGCGGCGGCCGACTTCGAGTTGCTAGCGAAACGAATGCCTTATAACAATATGTTCACGGTGACAGCAAGCTGCACCTCGCAGACGGCGCGCGAACTGCGTGCTTACACCTCCTGTACAACGCGCAGTTAACACGCCAACGGCTAGCCGTAGCCCAAATTCAAAGTGACGCCGTGCTGCAGCTGTGCAGTTGCGGTGCTGGTATAATGTGCTATGACCTTTAGTCTCTCTAAAAGGCCAGCAGTCAAAGACTTTCTTATTACCTACATAATTTTATTTATTTTTGGGTAATACGTGAAAACTAGGGTTCCGTATTACCCTAAAAATAAAGCAAAATTAATTAAAGAACGCATTTTACGTTCCTTTTTTTTAGCGTCGTTAAATCTTCAAAATAATGCGTCCTCCCCACCCAGGGCAGGGCAGGAAGGACTGTCAGATTTGTACAGACTAAAATCCACAGTGTCCTTCAATAGTCCTTTACGTTCTGGGGTCACGGTAATGCGGTATGTCCCGCGACCGTTACATCCTAGGTAGGGTACTTATATAAAAAAACTTCCCACCGAATTAGGAACCTCCTACTTTTTAAAATCGGTTAATAAATAGGGGCTAATTACCTACTTATTTACTAAAACACAATCATAAGCCTAAACAAAATATATAACTGACAAAAACTTTAAGCAGATACATATAGCAAGAAATACCTACTTCTTACCCCTGTAACTTCACATATGTATTACTGTTTAAAAGGAAAAATCTGATAAATTACAACGTTCGGTAAAAAGGTATGTATTACCGAGGGCGTGGGGTAGATTCTTGAATAAATTATGACATAATTCCTACCTTTTAGGGATCCGTAGGAAGTGAGAGTGTCTTGCGAAGTGTAACAAGATGGCGGAGATTATTTTTGCAAAATTGAATTACCTACTTATTTTTCTGGCAGATCCCGAATATATCTTGACGCAGTGATTGAGCAATCGTTTTCAGTATCGCGGGTTCGATTATCGCATGGAAAAAATACTTCTATGACCTCAAAGACATTAAAATATAAACGAGCAATAGACGGGACATCACGAAGAAAGTTGTGATCTAAAACTTTTTACCACTAGGTAAAAAGTTGCTCAGTCTAGTAATCGCGTTGCTATGCAACGCTAGATAGTGCTACTGACGCACGGCATCAACAATTTAGTATGACAATTTTCCCAAAATAAACCTACAAGGTTGTTTAGGTTTTTCAAATTTTAAATTAGATTTTACAATTTCCAATTTCAGAGGAGACTTTCTGTATTAGTATTACAAGCTGTTGCACGCTACTTCGTCTAGCCTATAACCATTTCCAGTGTCTCATCTACTTCTGTGGCAAAATTCCTCAAAATTGGTCAAGCGTTTAAGATGCAAAAGGAAGCAAAAAAAATTTGAAATAGTGTAAATAACTGAAACTTGATTTACAATAAAATTTTGTAGGCGTTTGGTTCTATAGGCCCTGCCAGTTTGACAGCTCCTTGAGGAACGTGGGGAACACGGCTCGCCATCGACCTAGGATTTGTTAGGTGTAACGACTAACTTTCTTAAAACAAAAAAAGATTTCTACGGAACCGTCCCCAAAAAACCAAACTCGAGCCTCCCCCCACAAACATTTCATTTCAAAAGTTAAAAGCAACGGTTTGATTTAACTGAATTACTAGTTAAAGTAATAGTTAAGTATTAACTGTAGTACGGTAACTCGCTAACTATGGCCACGTCTTTTATTTCCGATAATTTTGGAATGACGGTTAATGCATCATCTGTTCATTTCACATGACAATTTATTACAAGGTTTTGTTATAAAAAATGGGTATTGAAGACTTGTATTTTCGAAGGCTTTTATAATTCTACTACTTCGCGAATCCAACTCGGCTGGGCAGCATTCGAGAAATTGCGTAACGTTTTCTAGTCCAAAATACCTCAGTGCCTGAAATCGAAAGTTTTCGACCAATGTGTGTTACCAGTGATGACGTATGGCACCGAAACGTGGTCTTTTACTATAGGCCTCATTAGTAAACTAAATATAGTCCAACGAGCTATGGAGAGGGCTATGCTCGGAGTGTTTCTGCGCGATTGACTCAGAAATGAGGAGATTCGTAGACGAACCAAGGTTACCGACATAGTCCAACGAATTAGCAAGTTGAAATGGCAGTGGGCAGGTCATATAGTACGCAGAATTGATGGTCGATGGGGCAGTAAGGTTCTCGAATGGAGACCACGCACCAGCAAGCGCAGCGTAGGACGTCCACCTACAAAGTAGGCAGACGATCTTATGAAGACCACAGGATCACGCTGGATGCAGGCCGCTTGAATACCGGTCGTATTGGAAGTGTATAGGACATCCTAAGTTCAAAAGTGCACGTCCTACGGCTGATATGGAGATGTTGATAAGGACTTGTATTTAAAAGGCTTTTTTGTGTTGGGAAATCGTCAAATGAGAGGAGAGGAAGCGACTATCAGAATTGTACCGGCCAAAAAAGAAACCATCAAGTTGTTTTAGTTGTCTTTGACAGCCGTTATTGTTAAGTCTGACAATAATTCTTTCTATGGGCTATCGTATGACCCATTTACTGGATTGACAATGTTTCTTCTAAGACTTTTGGAAATTCGCAAAAAACCAAAAGTTTTGGAACAAACATTGTCCAGTAACATGGGCTGAGTTACCCCACGAGAGGTGTTACGCTATTAACGTGACACGTTGTAGTTGGGAAAAGGCTAATCAGATGAGGACGATCTAAGTTTACAGTTACCAATCTTCATTTATAAATGAGCATGTTACACCAAACTTCCTTATCTTTAAAAAATTAAACCAAATCCATACAACAATACAAGTTCAATTTACTCAAAATACACCAAAAGTGAGAAACTTTTAAATTAAATGCGTTTACTATCTACATCTGTAATCTATACTTACAATGGACAATTGTTCTGTTTCGTGTAACAATCTACATTGATACCTATCTCTATAATTCGGAGTTTAACTGTATTTCTGTAACTTTTTATTTAAACTGTGATTGTGAAAAAAACGTCTAAAGTGAGTTTTGATGTCTTCAGCATGAAATCAAATTGCTAAGTCCGTCTGAAGTTCTCAGCAATATTCTTAATGATTCACTTCGTGAATGAATATTAGAAAAATAGCCTATGAGCTGTGGGGGCCCAGTGGTATCGGTCCCGACTTACGAGTTTTATTTCGTGGGTTCGAACCCAGCCAGGCGCATTACTTTGTGTAATTTATTTCACCACCCCTGCTCTCAAAACGGTGAAGGAAAACATCGTGAGGAAACCGGCACGTCCTAGAACCAAAAATTCGAAGACATGTGACATCTACCAACCCGCACCGGTCCCGCGTGGTGGATTATAGCATTTATAGCCCACTCCCTCTCACAGAGAGGCCTGTAACCCAGCTGTGGGAACATTATAGGCTGATGATGATGATGATGATGATGAGGTATCAGAGAGAGGCAATTATAATTAGTAAATTTTGTTTTTCAATGCACTTTCTTCGTTTTTAGGGTTCCGTAGTCAACAAGGAACCCTTATAGTTTCGCCATGTCCGTCCGTCCGTCTGTCTGTCCGCAGTTTAGCTCAGAGACGCACAGTACTAGAGAGCTGTAATTCATACGTCATTTTCTTATCGATTTGCCTGACTTAACTAGGCAAATCGTAAATCGCCGGCGGATTACGATAAGCCTAGTTAATCATGATGTAGGTAACTAATTCAACGATCGGCTGGCAACATATACAAGACCCACGAAATCTGAGCTTAAACTCAGTGATAAACTTTTTTATTTTTGATGGGATTCTTAGCTCTTTTTTACGTGGTAAAATCATCAATGAGTCCACCCGCCCAGGGCTTGACTGGAGGGACTGTCAAACTCATACTGAAAACCCCTCCCCGGGGTGTAGTGAACGAGACTGTCGTACTCGTACTGCCTAAAATCCACGCGTGTTTCTTCAATAGCCCTTGACGTTCCAGGGTCACGGTAAACTGTTCAGACAGACCCGCAACATGGCTTCGCTCTTGACTCTAGTCTAGGTCGTAATAGGTAAGAGACAAAGTCAACAATGTAGTGAGCTTATCTAGAAGAAGCATGTTCACTGTCACTTTGAAGAATGGATCATTGCCTTCATTTTCCGAACGAAAAATGGCTGAATTCATCCTTTCTTTTTAAGTCCAAACTTAATTATTGTTGTTTCAAAACTATACAAAAAAAAAACAAAAACATAATTTTCTCATCGAATAACGAGTCAAGTTCCCGCTACTCGATAACAGATGGCGCTAGCAGCCTTTGTAATACGATTATAATGTTATTGCACAAATTGATTGAAGCAAATTACTTATGTTGTACCTTTAAGTTTAAAGTGATGGACATATTATCTTCAATGGAGGATTTTGTAAGAGTGCAAAGGGATTTGTGGAGATCAAATTTTGTTAAACAACGTGTTTAACGTTAATAGCGCAAAAACTCTCGTGGGGTAACTCAGCCCATGTTATTTTACAATGTTTGTTCTAAGATTTTTGGAAATTCGCAAAAAAAATGATTTTTCATACTCATGGGCCCGATCAATTTGTTGTATTCCCATTTGACCAACTATTTCCTACTAATTAAATACTAAACATGTTTCTATGAAAATAGTCGCTCAGATGGGAAATATGGGAATACCGGAATACCCCATCAGTTTCTCTGTTGTATGTAAAAGCAATTTTTTTTTTTGCGAATTAGTATTATTACCAATAAAACTTGATTTTGTATTTGAATCTGCAAATAAAAATTAACTATAGGAAATTTAGGGGAGCACAGTGGTGGCCCAGTGGTATCGGCCCCGACTTACAAGTTGTAGATCGTGCGTTCGAACCCCAGCCTGGCGCATTACCTTGTGTAGGTAATTTATTTCATCACCACTGCTCTCAAAACTTCTTCTTCTTTCGGCATGTCCTAGAACCATCAAATTCGAAAACATGTGACATCTACCAATCCGCACTGGGCCCGCGTGTTAGATTATGGCCCACTCCCTCTCACAAGAGAGGAGGCCTTTGTCCCAGCAGGGGGAACATTGGCTGATGATGATGATAGGAAAATCTGTAATATTTTTTCTCGGGAACATGATTTTTTACCTGATGCAAGATAACTTAGGTCCGTTTCCGTGCACCTGACTTTATACTTACTTTGTATTTCAAAATGATTGCTGCAGTGATGTATGCGTGAAAAGGTAGCCATCAAATTAACCAAATTGTTGTCGCATTTATAATTTATGATTACTAGCTGTTGCCACTACATCTCGTTGGGATAAAAACTATCCTATGTGTTAATAAAGGTTATTTACTGTCTGGGTACCAAATTTCAACCAAATCCGTTCAGTAGTTTTTGTGTGAAAGAGTAACAAACATCCATCCAAAAAGTATTCACGTTGCCAGCGGCTTCACCCACTACAACTCAAAAATTATCCCACGGCAAGATAAAATCGGGATAAAAACTATCCTTAGTGTTAATACAGGTTATAAACTATCTGTGTACCAAATTTTAGCCAAATCCGTTCAGTGGTTTTTGCGTGAAAGAGTAACAAACATACCCACATACACATGCACACATCCTCTCAAACTTTCGCATTTATAATATTAAGTAAGATTTGGATTCTTTTTTAAAATTTTCAATCTATCTAATACCTTTAAACGAACAATTCTTGTATATTTATATTTGATCAGGATCTCGGAAACGACTCCAAGGATTTTCATGAAAGTTACAGATTAAGGGTTTTTCGGCTCAAGGAATCGATTTATCAAGTCCCAGGTTCGAGAAAAGCTAGGTTCCTAAGATATAGACTTTTTAAAAACCGAGCGAATTTTCAATATATTTAAACTGTGCATTATAGCCTGTGCAAAGCTTAACAAAGTACCTACCTTCCCACCTCGATACTTACCTACCTGCTTACCCCATAGAGACCCACCTTGAAGAGATACACCTTGCGTGTTAGCATTGCGTGTCTGGTACCAATTACGTCCCTCCATGGTCCGCTGTTGCTTTTCTTTTATTTGAATTGCCTCAGTCTTTTAAAGACTCAGATATTTTATGTTAATATTTGTATATAATGTTTATGTGTATGGGTGGGGAAATTTATTTGTTGGGTTTTGTTATTTACTTGGTGTTAGATACCTAAGTGTCTAAGGTTTTTCTCTTTGAAGGTGTATAAGCTTGAAAAATTCTGAGAAGTAAAAGGAAGTTTATCTCTTAAACTTGTTGAAGTTAATAATAATAATATTCCAATAACAAAATCAACTAAAACACAATATATTCATAGATCAATCAATTAGAATCTGTAATAATAATTATTACATCTCTCGAGGCTCTCGTTGGGTAGTTGGATCAAGGGCCTGATTCAGAAGGCAGTACTCCTCGATACGGCTCATATTGTGAGGAGGTTCCTGTCTCTGGAGCCCTAACCACCGGTAGCTTGGACTTGCTTCCATACCGGCGGACCATTATTGTGTTGTTTTTACAAAAAATAAAAATGTAAAAATAAAAAAAGTTAAGTGGATAAACGAAAGTATTTTAAACACACACAAATTCCTTGGCAATCAAATTATTATACAAATCTAGGTATTGTATTGTTTGAGCAATATAGTGAAGTTTTCTATTACTGTTAAAGTGACCTTTTTAATCTTCATAATGTTCGGAAAACACAAGTGTTACGAGTATTTCAAATTGCAAAAGACAAGGAAAAATCGCAATCCAGAGCTTCATTGTCTCAACGTTTTAATGGTGATCGCCACTGTTGATTCTAGATTTCCGGAGTTTCAGTGATATGTTTGTAATAGAGAGGAAGTCTTGTCACAAAGAAACAAAAATGTATATTAGACTTATTTAATTTTGTGTACAATCAACTTCTTTAGTTACTTAAATTAAGGGACTTTAAACAAGTCTTAAAGCCTATAAAGATGTTTGAGCATTCACTTGTAACAGAACATCGAGCATTCGCGGTTTTAATTTTATCTAACTGAACAACGAACAGTCGAAAAGTAATCGAATGGAGACCACGGACTAGCAAGCGCAGCGTAGGACGTCCACCAGCAAGGTGGACAGACGACCTTATAAAGGTCGCCGGAAGACACTGGATGCAGGTCGCTTCTAACAGGTAGGTATAAGTGGAGGTCAAAAGGGGAGGCCTATGTTCAGCAGTGGACGTCCTATGGCTGAGATGATGATGAACAACGAACAGAGCCAAACAGAGCCAAATATTGCAATGAACATTTTCATAACTAACGCCTATTTCTTTTTCTGAATATGTCAGTCTTGCTTGACAGACGTCTTGTCAAAAAGCTCGCCAAAACGCTCGTTGGAATGATCGTTGAAACGCTCTCATTTGTTTTTCTGTAATGTAACATTCGCAAACAACCAACGTTCATTACAAGTAAATGCTCAATTTTATCAACATTAACAAAACGAATTTTGACACCATGACCTACAGCCAACACGTTAAGAAGAACGGCGATATCCTGACAAAAAACATGAGTTATCAATATTAGGATCAATAGTGTATGCTACGTTTAATTACTTCGTGGCATTATTGGGTGTAATAATAGAGTAGTGGCCAATCGACAGATTTATTAGAGGTGGGTGATTGATAGATGATCGATTGGAATTAGAGAACCGTGGAGTAGTATTGGGTTGTTTTCTTTTGAAAGTGGTGTCAAGTTACTTGACTATGTTATCATAACTTTAGTAATTTTGCAATCGACACTTAATAATCTAAATTTCTTTAAATATACATAAGATTTGCTTTTAAAACATAGTAAATATTTATAAGGTACCTAACACAATCACAAATTCATACAAATAGGAAAAACATGTTCTGATTTTGTGTAGACAACTTTTCTGAATTTTGTAATTTCTATCTGCAGTCGACTGGCGTCTGGCTCCTTCCACCCCGTTAAAACTGAAAGGTAAAAAAAGATTCTATAAATAAAATAAAATACACCAAATACTAGTTCTGTGTTCTTCCTCAAAGTTTTTTTATGAAAAAATTGTGTGCCTTTGCCTTTGTTTAGTACAATTTTATTGTATTTCTTTCTTACTTTCGAATTTTCTAGGCACATTCAAAAGTAGCTCTATCTTTCATCCTTTTCCAGACACATTCAAACTTCTTTCAAAACTTTCTAGTCTCAACATCCTCTCCACAGTTTTCCCAATTAATATTTTAATTGATGCATCGTTTCCCCAAGTTTTATTTTCCGTATTAATGCATGTTTTATAATCGAGGGACGATGGGTTTGATTTACTGCCCCAAGCGTCTGATCCCCTTCACGACTCGATCTAGAGGTGACTGCGCTTTGATGAATTAAATGTTATCCGATCATCCCTTTTAATTTTATCGAACAGAAACAAATATCACTACGAACATTTTCACGATCTTACTAGCGAATGCTCTAGCGTCCAGAGATGCCCATACTTTTTGCTGTGGAGATCGACTTGAGAAAAAGTTAAGGGTTTAAGATCGACAGCTTCATTTTTATGTAATTTTAGTTAAGGGCTTCACACACAGCAGCTATAATGTAAAGATGTACATTTTAGCACGATACGTCTCATTACATCTTTCCATAGAAATCGTCAGGAGACCACACACTGCTATAATGTATATTTTTACATCTTCGAATCTCTATGGAAATATGTAACGAGATGTATCGTGCTATAATGTACATCTTTACATTATAGCTGCTGTGTGTGAAGCCCTTAAAACAGTTTCTGCAGTTTTTCAGCAGTTTTACATAGTTGCTTACCCTTGCTTGTTTTACACACGTTTGTACATCGGAATGCTCAGTAGGTAATTTATAAATTTTCTTTAATAAAATCTTGGAGGTACTAACTTGCTTAACATCAAGATTGACCGTGGAACCTCTCGCGATCGACCGGTCGATCGACCGTTTGGGCACCTCTGCTCTAGTCGATGGGCGTCAGCTCACCGAGCACTTATAACAATGCTCACTGAAACACTTTCGACAGTTCTTCTGTAATGTAACATTCGCAAGAATGCTCTTTAAAAGTGAATGTTACGTAAACTAAAAACGACGAAGTACAACGCTTTTAAAAATGACAAAACGTCACTCAGACGGTAAAATTTTACAAACGTTATGACGTAACACCCGAATTTAGAAGCGTTTTATCGTTGACATTATTCATTGATAAAAAAAATACGTGTTCGCTATTTTTCAATACTCTAATTGCCGAGCTAAACAGTTTTTCAATGGGGAAGGCAAGTGTCAAAGTGAAAATGACAGTTTGGTCCCCAAAGAACTGTAAAATCAAAGGAATTTTCAGAAAAAAAAACCATTTATTGATGTAAAATGACTAGATGTTGTGTAATAAGCTGTAAAAATGATGGAATACACTTTTCAAAATAATATCTACTTTTCTTTTGGAGGTTATGTACCAGTATTGCATCGCTCGAAAATCGAAGAATTATCACCTGGAACGAGTTTTGTAATAGTTGTGGTGTTAAGAAATTAAATATATTGTGATACTTCTCGAATCTAAATAGAAAAAAAGGTTAAAATTACTGACTTAAAACATTATGATATTTTATCAAAATAGAAAGTCAAAACCAGCATTATATTCTTGATAAAGGAGAGGACAGGTAAAACATACCTAAACTCAAAAATTGAAACCTCAACTACAAGTAATTGTGGATTTATTACGGTAAAATCAAATGTATAACCACTCAATTAAATCACTTTTTTCCTCTTGTAGATGCGCCGCGGCGTCTTAATTCTTCTTTTAGTATATAGTACTTGCATGGACGAATAATTTTCCATATTTGTTTTGTATTTATACTCAATTTTTATAACAAATAATCTTGTTTGTTTTTTTGTACAAGGTAGACGTGGGGACCAACTATCGCAGCGCCATCTACGATTAGCTTTGAGTTGCCATCCCCATTGATTTATGGAGAACTATCATATTGTAAGAAATGCTTCGTAACTTCGTTCTTATGTCCACCTTGTCAATGCTGATCTGTGAGGTGATACCACAGTGACGTGATGTGATTGACTGCATATCATTACTTGAGAGCTGTGGGCGACTGAGATGATTTTCTTAGAATCGTGACACAGCTTCGATCTTTGGTTGACATTCAAAAATTTGGGCAGTACCTTTATTTACCGACTTAAAAAAAGGTGGTTATCAATTCGACCCGTATGTATATATTTCCAGAACTGCCCTGTTTTCGTATAATTATGTTAGTCTATATCAGCGTCAGAACAAATATGCCAAATTTCAAAAGCGTATGTATGTATGTTTTTTATTTTTGTGTTCGCATATCTCCGGAACTACGAGTCCGATTTAAGTAATTATTTTTGTGTTGTACTAGGTATTCTTCAACTTAGGAAATACTGCAAGTTTTCATCAAAATCGGTTTAGTAGTTTTTGAGATAAGAATTTTTTCCCTACTTTTACATGCAATCGACTATTGCATGTTTTTGTTCACGATTATCTCGCGTTTGGCTTAACCGATTTTCATGCGATTTTCATGCGGTTCGGAAAAGTGTTTGTTAAATTCTATTGAAAGTTTTAATATATAACAAGTTAATATAAATCGTGATGTTGCCCGCGTACATACGTATTTGCTGCTCGCTTGGATAGTTTTTAGCGTGGTAAAATCAAATGTATCCTTGCGCCCTTGATGGAGCGGAAGAAACTGTTAGATTTATACTGAAAAAATCTACGTTGTTCCTTCAATTGCCTTTTCATGGTCTCGCAGTCCTGCGACCCAGGCAGGCTTGAGCACACTCTGTGCCCCTGTCAACACAAATCATTCTCCAAAGTCTATAGTTTGAGATGTCAAAAATCGAGGGATTCATTTCGGCATTACTTACTATCTGTTATTCCAAAATCAAATAGGTACATTCTGTCTATAAAATCATGAAATTCGACGAGGGCGCTGCGGATGTCATCAACTTGGTTTTCGACTCTTTATCTATTGTATTTTTATTCCTTTTCAAGTCTACGGTGATAACGATTCGCAAAACAAGTCGATGACTTTACGATGTGCGTCGATTTAGTGCTGGTCGAATAATTTTAGTTCCCTCAAACATCGTTTTCATGATTTTATAGACAGACTGTTAGTAATTCATCTTTCGATAATAAACATTCAACAACTTTTTACGATTGTATACCTAATCAAAAAATACTGATATTCAGCTGCATCTGGTTCGACTGGAAGCCAACCACAATATATTTGAGAAAAGGCTAGGCAGATGATGAATCAAAATTTGGCAATCTTTGCAACAAGAAAGAAAAACACCGTAAAATTACAGGAACTTGAATCTAAAAAACCGTAACATCTATACGGCTTTTTAATGTTTCTTTAACGTAAAGTTTTTCGTGTTAAAAAATAGATGAAATTAAACATTCTGGACTCTAAACAGACCGGCCATGGTAGGTGTATTTTTTTTATTTTTATTTAAAAAGATAACGTTCTCAAAATGGCCGCGGGCTGTCGGCAGTCGGAGCGTCGGCGTATGGATTGCAGAAAAATGTGCTTTATTTTGTTAAATAGGTATTCCAAGAAAATATTATTTTTTAGAAGTTCGAATAAGTAGATGTGTCAATGACAATTCTTTACTTATAACTTAAAGTAACAAAAACAATAGGAATATAAATATCGAAAATATAATAAATCCAAAAAATATTTAAAAAGTTAAAGAAAATTACTAATTTTAACGATTGAATTGATGAATTAAATAGTGTATACAATATTGTATATTGTATACACTATTTAATTCATCAATTATGGGGTAGTTTATTTTTATCATAAATAATCTTTAAGGGACAAATACGGGACAAGCAGGACTGTCTCATCAGGTACCTTTGACCCTGGAAAGTAAAGAGCTATTGAGGGATCACCGTGGATTTTAGTCAGTACAAGTGTGACAGTCCCTCTCCCGTCCCACCCTGGGTAGACTCATGACATGTGATGATTTTACCACGAAAAAAAGGCTTATGATTCACAATGGACGTCCTACGACTGATATTATAATGGAAATTTTGTTAGTGCCCATTGAGGCCCATGTAAAAAAAAAAATTTGATTTTGAAGGATATCAAAAATATTCCAGGATAAAAAATAACCAGTGACGGCTGGCCACAGATTGTAATTTTTTTTCCTACCACTACTTGTTCCAGTACTTAGTAAGGTAGGTACGTATGTTATTTTCTTTAAACTAAGATTATAATAATTTACAAAATTTGTAATTACATTCCGAGCTACCGTATACATAAATAATGTTTTTAGCGACCCTGTCCAGTAAATGCTTGTGATAAAACGGAAATTGCATTTTAATTCAATAATTTCTGGAAAAAAAATCATAGGAATTAAAATGGCGTTGACATATTGAGTGATTTATTTTATGTTTTGTGATTTATTATTGACACTGTGGTCTTTGGGAATCGGTGAAGTTGAATTTTCTCGTGGTTTTTTTTTAAACGAATAGGTACTTTAATATATGCCAGCGACAAACATAATTAAACTTCTTTTAAAATAATACATACTTTTTGTGACAGCTGACTTTCATCTGTCAAAAATTAAAAAAAAAGACAATAAACAATGAATTCTCCTTATTTAAATACTAATAACACTGCTATTTAACGAAAAACTTTAAATTGAGATGAAGAGGAGTTTTTTTCGTTTAAAGATGGTTTATATATATCATCCCGGGTTTGCAAAACCTCGTTTTGGCTAATCAAGTGATTTGGTTACTTAGTTAAGCCAATCAAATTTTTTGAAAATGTTTTTGTCAATCAAAGTTACGAGTGGATTTAAAACTAAAAATACAATTCTTGTTCTTTTTTAATTGGTTTTTTATTTTAGAAGATTAAAAACATAGACGAATTTAAAAAAAAGAATGCATTAGAATATCATCCTAAAATTCTAACCTAAAAACTCTGACGCATACATTCTTTCCCGCCAATAAATTGTTAAAGTTTCTAATGTTTCAAAAAACACCCATGGAGGTTATATTGTGAATAAAAATCATAATTATACGTTATAACATACATTTATCGTATTAATCTATCGGTTACGTACGGAGGTATTAAATGGAGCCTCTTTCGGCTTCCGACGCCGCTTTTTAAAACGTTTTTTTGTTATATTTTCATATTTTTATGTGCCGAAGATTTTTTGAGATTGATATGGGCTTGGGATGACGGCCTTGGTTTTTGAATGAAGAATCGAGGACTACTCAACGAATAAGTTTTAAAAATATGACGGTTGGAACATCGAAAGAATTTTCAAAGAAAATATGCCCTGGCTTTTCATCTACTGATTTAGGGTTCGAAAGAAAAAAGGCGTATTTTATTATTTAAATTAATAATTTGGCAAATGATATAAGTTTAAAAGAGGCTTCGACCAATAGCAGAATATTGTTTTGTAAATCGGTTCGGTAAATTACAGTTATAAAAAAAAAGTAAGAGTATTATACTTTGATGATCTAAAAATGTCAAATAATGCAAAAGTCCGCGCCACCACTCATGACCACGGAAAGTTCTTAGTACCTACTATATTTTTTAAATGCAATTTGATGTAATATCATAGACCCTAGCGCCACGTCAAAAGATCATGAGTGACTATATAACATAAAAATCTATAATTTAAAAATCTATAAATAAAAAATCTATAATTTATAATCAATGGCTGTTCGTTAGTCGCGCTAAAACTCGAAAACGGCTGGGCTGATTCGGATGATTTTTGGAAGTAGAGGGACGGTTTAAAAGTTGAGTAAAATAAAGAATTATGATAAAAATATAAGGAATATAGTAAAAGCAATGATTTTGTTTTCCCATATACCTACTTTTCCTACCCGTCCGTCGTTCAGAAATAAATTTTAGAAATCAAAGATTCTAGAGATTTAGATTTTTGTCGTCATTATAGATTTCGCTGAATAAAATTTAATTTAAAAAAAAATCGGAAATGTCATCGGTTCTCCAATTGTATAACGCTCTTAAAATAGTGATATAATTCCCGTATAGGTTTCTTCTACTTACGTAGTAAACTAAAGTTAATTTAATAGGTATATAACGCGTCAACAATGTAATATTATTATTAAATTCAATCTAGATATGACCAGTAAATTATACAACAATGCTTGCATATTAAAATGTATGCAAACTTAAAATAACTGTGCATTTCCCTTCAACTGAAATTATACTTTATTTTCAGAACCGGAACGTTTATTTTTGTTTCAATAAAATAATCAGAGATACGTCGTTTTAAAATTAGATGCCTCAGCGGTCAAAGACGGGCATAAATTATTACAGAAAAAAAAATCAGTCAATAAGTCTTGGAATTAACGAAGCAAAATGATCTTAAATGCTTCGGAATAAGACATTAAATCATTTAAATATTTAATTAAGCGTCTTCATTGAGGAAAACCAAAATGGCGTATGTTACATTTTTGACATAAAAAACTACTTAAAAATTGAAGAATTAAAATACATTTCAGTGTATTTTTTGTGGTGTGGACTGCTACCTCACTGGGCGTAGATTTGAGTCCTGCCTGAGGCATATTATGTATCGATTCAACAGTTATTGGTTTCATAAATGATTAATTTTGTTTATAAACTCAGGTAACAATGTCATCGAATTTGTTGTGTTATAAATATATGAGGTAGTTGGGGTCAATATGATCCATTGTACTTACTCCTTTATAGTTTTGACCCTTTGTACTTACCTATTTTTTTAGACGCCATTTCAAAATACCAAAATTTTTGGGTATATTGTCATTTTCAGTTGACAAATTAAGATAACGGTATGTATTCATACGGGGTGAAAAGGGACACAGTGACACAGTGACAGTTGGGACCAAAGGCGTTACGTGCTTACCAATGCACGGAAACTCGCTATGATAAATGTTTAATCATCCACAGACCAACCTTTGTATGGCTTTTTTTTAACGTGGTAAAATCATGAAATGAGCCCTCCTACCCAGGGCAGGGCAGGAGGGATTGTCAGACTTGTACTGACTAATATCCACGGTGTCCTTCTATAGCCCTTTACATTTCAGGGTCCCTTATCATGCGGTACCCTTATCATGAGTTTTCACTATTTTACTTTACCGTCTTTCCAGTATTTACAGCGTTTCTTGTATGAAAAAATGGAACAGCGCCTCTGGTGTGCGAAGAAAGAACAATTTTTGTTTGTCAAATGAACCTTGTTTGTCAATTTGAAAACGTCAAAGTTCCAGTTTACTTTACGTCAGCCTTAGCACGAGATTTCAGTATTTGTAGAAAGTAGTAATACTATGGAATGACGCTGTAAAGTAAAAGAGTGAAAATTTGTGCTAAGGGTACTGAAAACTCATGATAAGAACAGTTTCACGTCAGATTCACCTACAACAATAAACCCCAACAAAGCTCCCCAAAAAATATCTATTACACATAACAACACATTTTAAAAACACTAAACCAAAAACAAAACTGACCAGAGAGAATTTCTTTTTATTTCCCTCCGGTTCGAGGTTATCTGTGCACCATCTAATCACAGTAGCCGAAGATAATAAACGCTGCTGGTTCCCCGAAACATTGGTCGTAATTATACCATTGGTACGGTGAGCCTGCGGCACTGGCGGGTTGTTTTCCACTGTGCGATTTTGGTGTGGTTCTGACACAAAATTTGAAGTGATGTTTGTAAACCCTTGTTATAGTATTCCTGTATTTTATTTACAGCGTAGGAAATTGAAGTGTAAATACTTCAATTACCTACGCTGTAAATAAAATACAGATAATAAGGTTTTTGTATACAATATTATTTAAAATCGCCTCTAGTGTCGAAACGAGGATTTTTTTCCTCAAAGTCAACGTCAAAGTTCCCGATTATGTCAAAAAAACGTGAAAAATCAGGCTAGCGCTTCCGATTTTAGGTTTTATCAATGAGCTTTTGACTTTATATTTTATTGGTAAAAAAATCATTTCGAACAAAGCCAGAGAACAATAATAACAAAATATTTCTTAAAATAATTCCTAATTCAAGTTTCCCTTGGTAGACAAATATTAAGGTCAAGAATCTCGGAATCATCCGAGATATTATTTATGATTCAACATTAAAATTAAGTATTCTTTGTTTCGCTCTATTATATACATGTGTTATAGATTCATCATATCAAGACGTCCACTGCTGAACATAGGCCTCCCCTTTAGACTTCCAGTAGGACCGGTTGGAAGCGGCTTGCATCCAGCGTGATCCTGTGGCCTTCCTAAGATCGTCTGCCCACCTAGTGGGTGGACGCTTCGTGTTGTGGATTATTCTATGGCAAAAAAAATATTCATATAATTTACCTTATCATAAAAACGAGAAAACAGGATTGTTTTTTTTTAACTCTTAACTTTCCTATTTTCTTTGGCAAGGTCGCTTTCCACAATTCGACTCAACAATGGACATTAGACAACCACCCCTCCAGCTACGTGTCGTAACCATTGGAAAACACCTCATCTCAAAACTCCTGGACTTACATGGAAGAAAACACTGACGCCTCTAGCTCGGGTCACGCCAAACGCACTACATATTTTATAATGACCATTCTGTTTGCCGTCATTACGAGAGGACCTGTTTACTGGTACACTGCTGATACAAGCGGCTGTTTGACGTCGTAACGATATAAAGGTTTATTAGTGTGGTTTTTATTTGACTAAATCATATGGTTAAAGAGTTTTTGGAAAGGTCTGTGGTCTTTGCCTAGGCAGTAGGCATTTTTTTGGCATGAACTTACCGCGTTGTTGTAAATTCACCACAAAATTGTATCCCCACGAAAAAAATTTAAGTACTTACATATTATGTGTAAATTAGCTACAGGTTTTTGTTTTTTTTTTAGTTTTGGATTATTATAATACCCCATTTCTTTTTTTCCGCACAAACAGCAGACAAATTAAATAATAAAATCCAGCACAAAACTACCGAAAACGAAGACATGATGTGGAATCTGAACAGAAAGTACTAGGAGAAAAAATACAATGTCAAAAATTTTTTATAATCTAAGCATGTGACGGAATTAGATATATGTAATATGTATAGGTTATTAGATTCTTTCCATCAAATACCCTATTGGCCAGACCAGGGTGCACTGGGCGCAAGATAGGTTCGGAAGTGTTATAGTTACCACAATATTATTCCGAGGCTAGGTCACACCAACCGCCTTTTTTTTTTTTTTTTTTATAGCGTGGTAAAATCATCAAATGAGTCCTCCAACCCCGGGCAGGGCGGGAGGGACTGTCAGACTTCTACTGACTAAAATCCACGGTGTCCTTCATAGCCTGTTACGTTCCGGGGTTACGGTAAGGGAATAATCCCGCGACCCCGGCAGGCTTTGGCCCTCTGAGAGGGGGGCCCCGTCATTATGCTGACGCTCGTTGAGGCGCGCGTGGGACACAACGCGCCGTCGACCCGGGCATGGTCCTTGGTCGGGCAGCGAGTTGCCCTTTACTCGCTGCCCGCATGCCCGCGCCTACGGTGGCCGGAGATCATCTAGCGACGTCCGTCGCCGTGGGCGCCTACCACTACACCAACCGCCTTCAACATAATTTTAAAACCTACTTTTCAACATCAACTTTACGTAAAGCCGCTGAAAATTAAACCATAAATTAATTTGATGGCTATGAAGTAACTTTACTTCATAAATTGTTGCAAAAATTCAATTAAGTTCTGATTAAAATTCTAGATACGGGTAAAAGTTATGTTTTAGGGCGGTCCCCGCTACCTAGTACGTTACAATATGTTTTTGTAATTATTACGTAACATTTGGTAGGCCTATTTTTAGTAACATAAGGCTCGGGGCTAAATAATTATATATAGCCGCACAGGCCGATCTTCCGGGTTAAGACGCGCTTGCGGAGGATCGTCTGTGGATGGGTGACTATCTGTCATAGCGAGTTTCCTCCGTGCCTCTTAAAGCAAGTAAAGCCGTTGGTCGCGGCTGTCATTTGTAGATCTTTGGCAGTCGTTACTAGAGGTGTTTTACTAGACTTTTAGAGCTTCTGACTAATAGTAACGACTCGTTACTATTAGTCAGAAGCTCTAAAAGTCTGACAACCAGTCTTGCAATGGAGTATCGTATTACCCAGTTACTGTGTTGTCGAGGTTCGATGCAGTTGCTCAATGTAAAATACTGATATTCAGCTGCATCTGGTTCGACTGGAAGCCGACCCGAATATAGTTGGGAAAAAGGCTAGGCAATGATGAGTTAAGGACTAGATTAATATCTAAATAAAGACTTATCCATTTCATATAAAATTTCATAGAAAAAGTCAACTCTTCTTTTTTTAATTTTGTTTTAAAGATAATTTCAGCTTTATCAAGGGCCTGATTCAGAAAGCAGTTCTTCTGGACACGGCGCGCATTGTTAGGAGGTTCCGTACTCTAGAGCCCTGACTGCCGGTAGCTTGGACCCAGTTCCCGATACCGGTGGGCCACTATTGATCATATTTTTTTTGTTCTAATTAAAAGGTGAAGTAAATAATAAAAGATTTCAGGTGTATAGAAAGAAAAATATCTGTACAAGAGAAGTAGGTCAAACTTATGAAACTTTGACTACTACTAATACAACTTTATGCCGATATGGTGAGAACATATAATATAACTGCTAATATAATACAATAATAAAAATATTCCACAATTATCACACAACGCCATCTAGTCCCAAGCTAAGCAGAGCTTGTGTTATGGGTACTAGACAACTAATAAACATACTTACATATTTCTAAATACATACATGTTATAGATGAATTACACCCAGACACAGAACAAATGATCGTGCTCATCACACAAACATTTGTCCTGGGTGGGAATCGAACCCACGACCCCAGGCATAGCAGTCAGGGTCACTAACCACTAGACCAAACGGCCAGTCAAATATAATGTGAATGCTGAATGATTTTAATCCATTTATCACCCACTTCACTATAGATACTTTTAATCACTTTTAAAACATCCCTTCTGCTAAATAATTCATTCTATGGTCACACAAAATGGCGCCCGCCACACCTTGCATTTCGGGATTTGTAATTAACTACTCACGTCCCAATGTCCCCTGTCACATTATATGCAAATTATACGGGGACGTATCAAAAATGTCCCCACCCTAGTCAGCTCATATTTAATTTAAATATTTTTGGTCATTTGTGGTGGAGGTGTACCTACAGAGAGGGTAGGTCGCTTTTTTTTTACGTGGCAAAATCATCAAATGAGTCCTCCCACCTCGGGCAGGGCGGGAGGGACTGTCAGACTTGTACTGACTAAAATCCTCGGTGTTCTTCGGTAGCCCTTTGTGTGCCGGAGTCGCGGTATACGTATGTCCCGCAACGTACTTATACCGCGACTCGCGGGTAGGTCGTTAGAGAATAAAATAGCTTGTCTTTAAAACGCCTACTAGAAAAATACCTATTAAAAAAAAAAAAAACAAAATACCTGCCAAAATGGAATGAATGGCATCATAAAGTATTGTAAAAATTAACCTATTTTCTGTAATAATAAAAAAAAAACGATCTGAGCAGGGTCGACGAAGCACCGCTTCGAGGGGCTTCTATGTCTGTTTGTACCGCTTAAAAGAACCTAACCAAACCGAACAAGATTTTAGGAAAACCAAAAAATTGCTAAAGCAAGTTTTAGATTTGGTCCAAAAATTAATATTGATGAGCATTTAAATTGTAGCCGAATAAATATTCTTTTCATTCTTTCATTTTTCTTTTTGTGTGAGTTTATATTTTGTTTGTAAATGCACCCGCATTATATAAGAAATTCTAAGGGCTTCACACACAGCAGCTATAATGTAAAGATGTAGGTATTTATAGCACGATACATCTCATTACATCTTTCCATACAGATTCGAACATGAAAAAGTATACATTATAGCTGTTGTAAAAGCAGAAACCTTTTGAGAAATTAGGGAATTCAATAAAGTTTTTTTTTAACAAACCCCGATGCAAATAGGTAGTGAGCGAAGCGAGCCAGAAAATTCTTGCATTTTGCCTCGTAGATAAGTTTGTAATTTCGTAAGGTGTGTATACATTTTAGGGGGTTTCTAATAAAATACATTTCGGTACAGTTTATTTGTGTCTCCTGAGACGTTATGCCCTAAGTAATTGCTTAATTTGGTTATAGGTTAATCCGAAACGTTTATTTAGATATAAAACATAAACTACAATTAAATAATAAACTGTATGGCTTCTAACAAATATATAGTTATGCAATCAAGTGGGATCATATTTTAATTATATGTTTAATTACGGCCTCCCAATAACTATTTTAATGCAATTAAAATATAATGATGCCCGCACTCTACCGAATAATCGTATTAAGTTATTAATTTTATATATATGTATATTAAATGACCATTAAGTATATTAGCTTTTAGTAAATTAATGTTTTTTTATGTCCCTGCCCACCCCCGTTTTACATAATTACTATAATTTAATTAAGGGTTATGTAATTTAGGTATATATAAAATGTTATATACGTAGTGTGTTTGGATAGAAGGTAGGTATTATGTATATTATGTTACTAGAACTCCGCCTGCGACTTCATCCGCGTGAATTTCGAACTTTCCGTGAATTATTGTTCCCTTTTGTGAATTTTTACTCCTGGCCACCAGCGGAATATAATATCTAAATTCGAAACCATCTTTTTTTTTAGCGTGGTAAAATCATCAAATGAGTCCTCCCACCGCTTACTGTCAGACTTCTACTGACTAAAATCCACGGTGTCCTTCAGTAGCCTGTTATATTCCGGGGTCACGGTAAGGAAATAATCCCGCGACCATGGCAGGCTTTGCCCTCTGAGAGGGGGGCCCCGTCATTATGTTGACGCTCTTTGAGGCGCGCGTGGGACACAACGCGCCGTCGACCCGGGCATGGTCCATGGTCGGGCAGCGAGTTGCCCTTTACTCGCTGTCCGCATGCCCGCGCACCTAGTCCCACCTAGAGCAAACTCCTAGCACTTGCAGTTTCTGAGATTTCGTAATGAGTGAGTGAGTGACCTTTCGCTTTTATTTTTACGACGAATAGACAACCTGCTTTTTCGAAGTCGGTTAAAAAAGGTTTTTTCTCTATGAGCGAGCGCGTTGAGCATTGTCAGCATAAGAAGTATAGATGAGATGGAACAGGTTTTTTTTAACGTGGAAAATCATCAAATAATGAGTCCTCCTACCCAGGGCAGGGCAGAGGGACTGTCAGACTTGTACTGACTAAAATCCACAGTAATCCTTCAATAGCCTTTTACGTTCCAGTGTCACGGTTTTCTGATGAGACAGTCCTGCGAATGCCCTGTGTTTGAGGTAGATGCTATTAGAAATAAAATGATTTTGTGTTTTTTTTTCATGGCAGGAAGAAAATGAAAAGAGGATTTTAGATTTGGTGCTGTTCGAGGCCCAAAAGTTAGACAGATAGGCACTATATTTAGGACACCATTATACTAACCAGTTGTCCTGTAACGCAAGATTTATTATATTATTATATCAGCCTGAACTGTCCCACTGCTGGGCAAAGGCCTCCCTCCATTTTGAGGTCTACCGCGGCCTCGCGTCTCTGTTTCAGGGCACCAATCATGAGCTTTGCGTGCCCACATCTCGCTCGGCATGCGGCAGACATGTCCTACCCAGTCCCATTTAAGTTGGGCAGCCTTTTGAGCCACGTCAATGATTCAAAACAATCATATTTAATTCATTTTAAAAACATTATGCAAGTCTACGTAACATAGTTCTCACGAACAATTATTTTTTATCAAGTCTAATACAGATAACTCAATAATAATACATTTAAAGAGAAATTGTCTACTACATTTAAATTGGTAACGATCCATAGCTACCATCATCATCATTATAAAACCACCATCATAAATAAATCAATAGTTTCGCTACTCACCAATAGATGGCGCTACTAGTACCTTCAACAACATTTTCATTACAAATTGACATTAAATCATTTTAATTACACTTAAAACGCATATAAATTAGCTAAGTAGACGGCCATTGAAGTCTGTCAGTCTGTTTTTGTCGCATGATATCCGAAACGCGTGGTAATCGCTGGTTGAATTGAGTAATTATGAAAGATTGGGTTGTTAAGTGAGTAAGGAGATTGAACTCGTTGGTTTGTAGATTAGTCAGACTTATTTATTTAGTGTTTATTGTGTTATTTCTTTGTTGGTTTGTGAATTGATGTGATTATTATGGGTAATTGGGGCTGATAAGCCACTTTAATTAAGCTACTTACTTATAACCAAGCCTCTTCGTATACAACGTGTAAAACTTTTGGAAAAAAAAAGAATGATTTTTCATACAAAATGAGAAATTGATCGAGCCCATCAGTATGAAAAATCGTTTTTTTTTCCAAAAGTTTTAGAACAAACAGTAACATGGGCTGAGTTCTGGCTGAGTTACCCCACGAGAGGTTTTGCGCTATTAACGTTACACGTTGTTTATAGCGAGGCAAGTCTCCGATTCCTTACGACTTAGGTATCCATTGACGCGTGCCTGTGTACGAAACTAACCTCTATGGATTTGTATTGAGATACCATACCAAGGTATCGTTGACTTGCGTCAGGTTTTGTAAATCACTTGGCTTAGTCAGAAAGGAAGCAAAAATATCGTGAGGAATACTAAAAATGGTTTTTTTTATTCGAAGAGAGGTTCGCGTTTGACCATTATCTCGCCTGATGGTAAGCGAAGATGTGGTCGACAGTGAAGCACGCTTGCCTAGAAGTAACCTGTTCACTCTTGACTTGAAGACCCCAAGGTTATATAATAATAATAATAATCTTTATTTCTCTAAAACACATTTACAAGACTAAATCTAAAATATGTCTCAAGCTTGTAATTCTTAAATATAAACCCTGACTTCTAAACTACTAACTAACTACTCATAGCTGTCGGGAAATACGAATGCCGGCGGCGAATTCCACTCTTTAGCTGTGTACAATAAAGGTATTGGCAAAACGCTTTGTACTGTACCGGAGGGATGTCTACCATATATCGATGGCGCATTGCCGTACGTCTTGTAGTCCGATGATGGAAAGAGCTAGGCGGAATCAAGTTATGCAGTTCCATCGCACACTCTCCGGAATGTAACCGATAACAAACAGACAGGCTGGCAACACGTCGTTGATGTTCAAGGCTCTGGAGCTTTGAATCGACCAGAGCCTATTGGCAACGCCATTTAGTAACTCGGCCTATGCGTGGCGGATTATGCCCCACTTCCGCTTAAAGAGAGGAGGCCTGTGTCCCAGCAGTGGGAACATTATGAATGATTAGATATGCTATTACGATCTAGGTACTACTATTCGTGCCAAATATAAAGTAGGGGAAAGAAACTTTCAACTTGAAAACACATGACTTCTTAAGCAAACCATAGAGCAAAGACAGGAAGAGAAAACCTACCATAGACCACTCATGACCATAGACAACTGAACATAAGTACTAACCTTATTTCTAAAACAGGTAAACACACCCATATTCAAAGTAGACTCAAGAAATAAACTTATAAAATGGTGGGACATGGAGAATACATGAATTTAAAGTGCTATAAATAATGCAAGATCATGTTTTATGGATTTGTGTCGCTTTTTCTGAAACGGCTGTCTAGCTTTAAAGCGCCGCTGTAATGCTTGACCACAAGCTACATGCAAAAATTTTCACCTTCGATTTGCAAAGAGTTTGCGTCAGTTCACACCGAGATGTATGGAATTGTTTGAAGCCACTCACATAGACTATCGGATCGCTTTCGCTTTTCTATGTGCCTGGATTCAAAACATTACAAATAAAAACGCTTCGAATCGCATTCGCTTCGTCTGTCTGTTTGACAATTGCTTAGATGTGTAATTAAAGTTAAATAATGAGTTTAGATTCTTAATTAATTCGTGTGAATGTTAAAGTCCCATATTATAATAGGCAGCTAGCCTATTGCCATCAAACAGGCAAATAGCTAGACTTTTATTTTTTAATTTTTTACTAAGAAAATTCTAATATAAATGCTCATAAAATGATAACCCGTAACATAAGAGCTATTGAAGACACAGTGGATTTTAGTGAGTACTAACAGTCCCACGTACCCTGCCCTTAATGAGGACTCATTGATCACGATTAAAAAATGGAAAATGAAAACTACGGCGCCAGATTGAAAATGTAGTCAGTTTGTTGAATTATTCCCGATGGATCCCACTTTTGGATCCCATTTTTTAGGTAGTCCCGATGAATCCCATTTTTAATTCCCGTTGAATCCCACTTTTTGACAACATGTGTACATATCAGAAGAAAACTGTTACCGTTATTTTACTGATATAATCTGAGTAACTAAAAAAAAGTTCCACAAGATCCGGCCACCATTGGCTTTCCATAGACTGGTCACCAGACACATTCTGAGAATTTGTTTCAGTCTTTACTTAAAAGCTGATAGAATGTCACTAACCAGCAAAAGTACTAGGCTAGTATAAGATCAATGTATGTTTTGCAGTCTGGTGCTACGTGACACGCAGCGCGGGGTAAGGTAACTCTAAATGGCCGGCCAAAGTACTAGGCTAGCATAAGCTCAAGGTGGTAAACCGCAATTTATAATAGCAATTTTGTCGTTGAAAGTACTCGTATTCAGATTTTTTAAAGCATGTGGGATCCAACGGGAATTGTTTTTGGGATTCAACGGGAATAAAACGTTTTTCTTTTGTTGTGGGATTCAACGGGAATTACTTTTAATTTTTTTTGGGATCCAACGGGAAAAATATTCAAGTGGGATTCAAAAGTGGGATCCATCGGGAATAATTCAGTTTGTTATTGGATTCGATGCACACTGGTTACAAGACTGTGACGAAGCACTACTTCATTAGTGATATGCGTTTTTTTTTACGTTGTAAATTCGTCATATGAGTCCTCCCGACGGGGCGGGACTGTCAGACTCGCACCGACTAAAGTCCTCGGTGTTCCTTCAATAGTCCTTAAGTTACATACAGTGGTGGCCCAGTGGTATTAGGTCGTGGGTTCAAACCCCGCCAGGCTACTTTGTGTAATTATTTCATCACCACTGCTCTCAAAACGGTGAATTAAAACATCGTGAAGAAATGTCCTAGAACCAAAAATTCGAAGACATGTGACATCTGCCAACCCGCACTGGGCCCTCGTGGTGGATTTTGGCCCTCTTCCTCTCACAAGAGAGGTGGCCCGTGTCCTAGCAGTGGGAACATTATAGGCTGATGATGAAGTTACATGATAAGACAATCTTGCGACCTCGGCAGGCTTTGGCCCTCTTAGGGGGCCCCGTGAGAATACTGACAGCTCTTCTAGGCTGGCATGGAATACGACGCGCTGTCGACCCGGGCATGGACAAAACTTTAAGACAATCGTAAACAAGACGTAAGTTGTTGTAACACACATCATGTCACATCGTCTGAAGTCGTGTCCGAGGCATTTTTCTGTCCTAGACACCTTTATCGAACAAAGTAATACAGTAACGTTTGCGTTACAGTCTGATTTTGGTAAAAAATCTTAGTGAATGATTTTTGAGATCCGATTCTGGGTGTCTACTTTCTTAGTTTGTCAATGAAAATACGGACAGGGGTGTCAGTTCTACGAGCGATGCCTCACTTGCAAATTTTATGAGCTATGTATGTCGGTGACTCTGGTTCTTCGCCGAATATCCATGTTCCGGATTTTGTCCCGCAAAGAAACTCCAAGCATAGCTCTTTCCATTGCTCGTTGAGTGACTCTTAGTCTCTCTAGAAGGCCAGCAGTTAAAGACCATGCACAGAGCACAGGTCAATTCCTTGAAAAGCTGTATAATACCAAGCATTCTTAACTGAACGGGTCGACGGCGCGTTGTGTCCCACGCGCGCCTCAAAGAGCATCAGCATAATGAAGGGGCCCCCCTCTCAGAGGGCCAAAGCCTGCCGGGGTCGCGGGATTATTCCCTTACCGTGACCCCGGAACATAACAGGCTATTAAAGGACACCGTGGATTTTAGTCAGTAGAAGTCTGACAGTCCCTCCCGCCCTGCCCGGGGTTGGAGGACTCATTTGATGACTTTACCACGCTAAAAAAAAAAAAAAGCATTCCTAACTGATCCTTGATTAACTCATTCCAAGCCTGTGACCTGGTAACCAGCTCTTTTAGTCCCAAACAACAATAATTTTCAAGACATAACTCATGTAAAACATCGTACTTATAAATATCTTAATATACAAAAAGTCACGTGTCATTATGTTCGCATGCGGATATCTCTGAAACGAGCCGATCAATTTCAATGAAATTTTGTTTATGTGTGATTTTGGTTTCACTTTGAAAGGTAGACCAAGACCAAACTAGGTTTGGATAGACTGGTGGTCTAAAGGTGTTAATATACTTGAGCATTTCCTTGTAACAGAACATCGAGCATTCGCCGTTTTTAATTTTGTCGAACTTAACAACGAAAAGAGCCCAGCCCCTGCAGTCTCAACATTAGACAGCGACAAAAATCGGTCGCTAAGTCGTATCGTTGTCAATTCCTTTAATAGACTTTCAACTTTAAAAATCTATTAACTGTTGAAAATCTAGTTAAAGAAATTTGACATCGACAAATCGATTAGACATAACGAGCGATTTTTGGCGTTATATTTGTCGAGACTGCAGAGCCAGCATATAGTCAAACATCCCTACAAACATTTTCAAGATCTTTCTAGCGAATGCTCTAGTTGATTGTCGTCTAATTTTTCCTTTTCATGAATTTGTTAAATTTGACAGTCGGCTATGCAAAAAGCTCGTCAGAACGTTCGTTAAAATGTTCGCTTAAACGCTCTCTTTTGTTTTACTCATTACAAGTGAATGTTCAAGTTTATTAGCACTTTTATATTTAACGAAATTACTCTCACAGAAGCTATAATAAATTGTTGCATAAAGCGTGCGAAGCAAGGACTTGTCACTAGTATAACTTATAAGCGCACAACAAATCGAATTTCCGAACGTAGCTGGTCAGTGATTTCAAAACTTCGTGAGTTGAACGTGAAAAACTGCAAGAGAACCTTCGGGCAAAAACCTCGGTCCGCGGTGCGTTTGGAGCGAGGGAGAGGGCACGAGGAGTGAGCGAGAGGGGGGAGAAAAACTTGCGCCGGCGCAACCACGCTCGCATATCTGGGAAGTGGTGGCCAAAGAGTATTTTGTAGATAGGTGGAAATGATTTTAGTTTGAATGAAAAAAAAAGTTCCTGAGATCTTTTTTCCAGTAAAATCATCAAATGAGGACTCATTCGTCCAGCGTCTCACCGACGAACAGGAGTGACTGTCAGAATCTTACTGAAAAGATCCATGGCGTTCCTTCAATAGCCTTTTAACGTTCCAGGGTAACGTTCCAGGGTCACGTTACCGGGTAAGATAGCCCCGTGACCGCGGCAGCCTTAGCCCTCTATAGCCCTTTTAGCCCCCTGCAGATTGCTGACACCTCTTTGAGGCACACCTGGGCATGGTCCATAATCGGACGACGAGTATTGGGTGAATCTAAATTATGGCTTTACTTCACCAAAATTTGGAGAACTCGACAAAATAATGTGGAGACGCGCTAATTAACTCCAAGATTAAAATCACCAACATTTTGATTATTTTCAACGCATGTGACGCGCAACGTAAAGATGATTTTCAAGAAAAGAAAAATTCTGCAAAGCTCAATTTTCAAAAAGAAGGATTTTTTTTTCTTGGCAAAATCATCAAATAAGTGCTCCCACCCCGGGCAGGGCAGAAGGGACTGTCAGACTCGTACTGACTAAAATCCACGGTGTCCTTCAACAGCCCTTTATGTTCCGGGTTCACGGTAAGGAAATAAGTCCAGCGACCAAAGCGAGGCAATAGAGAATTTAGCTTCTAAGTGCGGTAGCCTAGCCTAATTAGTAAGGCGTCTAGAATACTTACCAAAAGACACGGGTTCAAATCTTTTTAGCAGCCAAAATTTTCTTTCCTCAAAAAACAACTTTAATACCTATTTGCCCATCTACATTCACCGCTCATTGCCACACGTCGCTTCGCCGTAAGCTGCGTTTGATGTAGCGCGCAAAAACGAGCGGGTACGAGCTACGAGCTAGTCCATTCAACACCTACATTTGCTTGTAATTAATTGACATTTATAACTTTTTGTTCATAGGACACACGCTTTTGAAGTTTCCGGTGAGTTCTTGTGTTTATTTTAACAGTAAACCTCTTCCTTTCGCAGCGATTCATCTCCGGCCGCCTTCTATCATCGCACATCCATATTTACCTTGTTAATAATAATAATATTTTACAACTATCACACAACGCCATCTAGTACCAAGCTAAGCAGAGCTTGTGTTATGGGTACTAGACAACTGATAAACACACTTATATATTTCTAAATACATACACCCAGACACAGAACAAATGATCGTGCTCATCACACAAACATTTGTCCTAGGTGGGAATCGAACCCACGACCTCCGGCATAGCAGTCAGGGTAACTAACCACTAGGCCAACAGGCTTGTCAAAGCATTTCTATTCTACCAATTCACACTGAGCTTTTCCGAACGTCTTTTTTAAAGCGATCAGCAAAGGAGTGGAACTCTCTGCCTGCGTCTGTATTTCTGAACGCATACAACACTATAATTCCTAACCGTATAGTAGGAATTCTTGTTCCTTCTGTATGCGGTCGTTTTATCTAGTTTCATCTTTGCTTTTGGGTAATATTTTAAAACTTTGACAATAGGTATTGTAAAGCTGAAAAAAATTGTTTGGATAGAAACGTAGTCTCTTACAATGGGCCTCGACATTAGTAAACTCAGGATAGCCCAACGAGCTATGTTCGGAGTCTCTCTGAGTGATCGACTCAGAAATGAGGCGGTTCGTAGACGAACCAAACTTACCAGCATAGCCCAGCGAATTAGTATAGAATAGAACAGAAAATTATTTATTTGATATATCATGTAATGTTGACCATTTGGGATTGGTTCAAAAAACCGGTCATTTGTTTTAATTTTGTTTTAATTTTATTTTAATTTACTTAATTTTGTGTTTGGAATGTAATAATAATTTATGTCTGCGTATAATTTTGATTTTTAATTCAATTATGATTTTGTAATTTAATTTTAATTGATTTTTGTTGAATTTATTGTACCATATCGTCTCTTTGTTTTTAATTTTCTTCTGTATTGTTTAACAAAATATGGACTGTGTCTGAATTAAATAAATAATAATAATTAAACTCCCAAATGGTCGGTTCAACATTGCATAGGACACACAAACAAAATAGAATAGAATTTTGCTGACCATGTCCATACTCCACACCAAAAATTCGAAACCTAGGCTCTTTTTTTAGTTGGTAAAATCATCAAATGAGTCCTCCCGCCTGGTTGGGGCGGAAGGGACTGTCAGACTCTTACTGACTAAAATCCACCCGTGTTCCTTCCTATGCCCTTTACGATCCGGGGCCACGGTAACCTGGGTTCGTCGTTCAATGAGCGGTGAAAGTTTGACGACGTTCGCCGCAACCAGCGCCACTATCGCGGAAACCTAAGTTTTATGTACCTATTTCATTTCTTCAACTTCAATATTTCTTACAGTGTTCCCTTTACGCAAAATATATTTATTACTCTAGTAGAATATTTCATCAAAAGGATGTCAATATATTTACGAATAAAAATAGATATAAATACCTATTGATGCAGACAAATATTTTACAAATATTTTTTTTCATTCAGAGACCTAAATATATTTTATAACATTTTGAAACAGATTTTGATGTCCCCAGTTAACAAAAAAAAACTACTAATTTGTAGAAAATTCATTAACATTGGCATACCGTGCCAAAATGACAATACCCAATTATCTATTAAGCCCCAAGCACACGAGCGTTTTATTACCATGCGTATACAAAGCGGGTCGCCCTTCAATATCTGGTGGTGTGTTTGATGCATTTTGATATAAATGACGGACACTAGCACCGTGTTAAAGGGACATCAGTAGTAGTAAATAATAAATAAAAAATGCTAATAAATAATAATAAAACATTTGCTGATTTGAATTTGAAAACATATTTTTCATCTCTTTTATCATAAATTCATCACCATCATGATCATACGATGTTTTGCGTATAATTTAAGTACAATTCTTTCACTGATGCATGGAAAACACATTAATAGATTTAAATACATGTTTATTTAAAAATAACTACAAAGAATATGGAATTTATATCTGTATAATTTTGAAAACATTCTAAGTTCTAATAAGCATTTAAATTACACCACCAATTTATCCTTTTTGTTTTTTTTGAAATAAAATATAAACACCAAAATTGCAGATTTTTTGTCATATCGCCATAAAAAGACTTCCTGACGTTTCTGGTGGGAAATCAGAACAAGATTGGGAACTTCTGTTGCTGCTACACTTTAGCAGCTGGCTAAATGAAGTGAACGATGGTAGTGCCATCCTCCTCTGTTCGTTCTATAAGAGCAACCAAAATTATAAATTTCCCGCGAACGCGCCTTTCCCATCTTTTCTAGGAAAAAAATATCACACTAAATGTAAAAATAAAATTGTCATTATTTAGAAAAAGTATTACTAAATACAATTAAAAATAGTGATTTAGCTATCAAACTATTATAGTTTCGTTTAACCGCCCGATCCCCAATGCTCCCTCCCCAATGGCACGTTTTTGTGCCACCAAACCCCGACCGATATTAATCCTTTTTTTTGGAAAAATAAGTCTTAAAATTGATCAGTATTTAGTGGAAAAACATTTTCCTCGGGGCTCGCAATTCCTAGTAAAACAGATTGTGGACGCGCCACAAAACTTGGAATAACGATCAAGAACTATTTTTTTTAATTTAATGTTTATATTATAATACTAGACAAGTACGTCTAAAAAAAAACTGTATTGTATGTTTAGTTTAAGAAATGATTTTCAACCTTTTCGCATGGTGGGTGCTACGCCTTATTTGTAGGTGACATGTAACTTTGAAGTATTCAAAATTGACAAGCAGTTTTCATTTAATTTAATTTAATTCTGTTTTTTCGAAATTGTTATAAATCTGTGACGAAATGAAATAAATAATAATAAAAGTGAAGTGCTTCTTTTCATATATTGCAATTCGATACGATTAGTGGTTGTTTTCATTTACATTTAGTGCCACAAATTATTGTTGACTGAAATTCAGTGCTATTATCATTAGTTCAATGAAATGTTATAAAGATCCAAAAGTATTGGACGATGGATGCAAAATATTGCAGAACGATGAACAAGAACCGTATCACGATATCACGATAACATTGATCTAGGTATCTGTGAGTATAATTACTAACTATATTGATAGAAACAATTTGTAATGGAATATACGTATTCTAAAATTCTTATTCTCTCAAATCCATTATTTGCTCTGTAGGGATCGTCAGGAATTTCCTGCGATGAAATTCAGTAAGTTCGGTTTCTTTCTCTTATTGATTAATGAAAATAATATGTTATTGAAAATAGAAAGTTTACATGTGTTTTTTACAGCCATGTCCGTTTAATCAGGTCCCATTAAACACAGCGTATATATGCCTAAACATATTTTGAATAATCTATAAGCCTACGCATCATTCGTTTTTATTTTCTCGGTCTTTTTCTCAATTTCCATTTTTCCTATTACGAAAATTTGACAGCCCCGATCAGAAAAAAAGTGTCATAGGTCTAGTCTGTAAGAGCCACGCTGGCTGACTGATTCGTCAACGAACGACAGTGATGACACTACTTTTGAAAGGCAAAAGATGAGAGGACGATAGTGAATGTGTGCTTAGAATAAAACGGCATATGTGCCCAAACACATTGGCGTCTTTTTATAAATTAAAATTGTTATTAAATGAAAAAGTACCCGGATAAAGTTCTGACAAACATCATTACCTATTTATTGATATATTCTTCAGGACCAAAAGTTTGATCTACTTCAGGTACCACTCAAAAAACGTTAAAAAAATCTCTATTTTCGCGTTTTTTTTTGATCGAGTCAAGTTATAAATATCGCGTTTTCAACAGGAAAATAACATAGACAGTTTATTGAACTATAACATATATTTTTTTCAGACCGAAAAAAGGTACATTTGATTGTTTACGGTTGAATCAAAAATAGGTCAATTCCGAAATACCTGGCCTTAAGAAAAAACACGCGACCCCAGCAGGCATTTGGCGCGAAACACGACGCGCCACCGACCCGGGCTTGGTCCTTGGTCAGACGGCGAGCTACCCATCACTCACCGTCCGCAAGCCCGCTCCGCCGCTGTGCCCTCTTTTTTTTTTTTTAATCCTAGGCTAATAAAAAATAAAAAAACTATCCTACCCTCATAAGTTCCCATCTAGCTGATTCCCCTCCACGACGTCAAGACACGTGACTGCTCGCTTGACTTACCACTATGTCCGTTGATTAGAGGACAGTGTGCGTATTGACTGGCTATTGTGTGCAATTACCTTTGTGTTATGATGTGATTATTTTAAGATGGGCAGAGTTAGTTTAGGCTTTACGGAGAATTTAGTCATCATCATCCAAAATCGACTGTCTTACTACTACGGTTCATGAGATACATAGCCCTTTACATTCCAGAGTCACGGTAATTTGATAAGTCCCACGACCCCGGCAGGCTTTGGCACTCTAGAGAGGTCTCTTTCATCAGGCTGACACTCTTTGAGGCGCGCGTGGAACACAATGCGCCGTCGATTCGGGCATGGTCCACCCGTTTTTCCCTTTGTGTACAGAATACTAAAAAGAGTGCTTTGTTCACTATTACGTTACACTCAGTTTTTTTTTACGTTGTAAATTTATCAAATTAGTCCTCCCTAGAGCAAGACGGGAGGGAATGTCAGACTTGTACTGATAAAAATTCAAGGAGTCCTTCAATATCCCTTTACGTTCCGGGTCCACGGCCACCTGAAAACAGTCCCGCTACCCCGGCAGAGGTATACTCAGTAAGTAATAATTTGCTTACCTACTTATGACATTTTATTGTGGATATTCATCGTCTGTCTAGCCTTTTTCCAACTAAGTATATTGAGGTCGGCTTCCAGTCAAACCAGATGCAGCTGAATATCAGTATTTACATGGAGCGACTGCCTATCGGACCTCCATAACCCAGTAACTCGGTACTATGATACCCCATGGTAAGACTGGTTGTCAGACTTAAGAGCTTCTAATAGAAACGACTGTCAAAGATCTACAAATGACAGCCGGGACCAACGGCTTAACGTGCTTTCCGAGGCACGGAGAAAACTCGCTATGACAGATAGTCACCCATCCACAGACCAACCGCGGCAAGCGCGGCTTAACCAGAATGATGGGCCTGTACGGCTGTAATTATTTAGCCACGAGCTCCACAGTATACAGTGTGTCCGGGCACGAGTTAGCGATATTTGAAGGGAATATTCTAGGCTCATTTTCATCGACAAAAATGCTTTAAAAAAAATTCTTACTCCAAAACTTCGCGAATGGCAGCCATTCAAATTTTTGTTCTGTGTGTACAATAAAATTCAAATATCTTTGAATCCAAGAGATCTACATGCATGAAAATGACTTTATTGCAAAGTTAAACGTTGAGGCTTATCAAAAACTTACGAAACTTTTTTAAAATAATATGTAAAAATAACCAAAAAACATGGGCAAGCACGAAATTGTACACAAAAATTACTGAATAATTTCACATTTTTAACTCTAGCTCGATAAGTACCCCTGAATTTTGCTAGGGCTTTTGCATTAAATTAAAAGTATTTGAGTCAGGCTATAAAATGATGTCAAAATTACCACTCTACATTAAGTATCTTAGGAGTTATTCTCACTTGAAGATCACCCTTCCTTAGCGCATGTACCCCAATATTACAGGTGTCGCATTCTTTGGGTGAGCTAAATCGTTCCAACGAATATTTATGAGCTGGCATTATTGACCACCGCGTAAATTATCCCCAAGTAACCATCCTTAAACTGAAATAGTACAGTTTCTTGGATTTATTGCTGCGGGGCGAGACGGAAGGGTGATGTTCAATTGAGAATAACTCCTAAGATACTTAACGTAGAGTGATAATTTTGACATCATTTTATAGCCTGACTCAAACACTTTTAAATTAATGCAAAAACCCTGGCAAAATTCAGGGGTACTCATCGAGCTAGAGTTAAAAATGTGAAATTATTCAGTAATTTTTGTGTACAATTTCATGTTTGCCCATGTTTTTTGGCTATTTTTAAATTTTATTTAGAAAACTTTCGTAAGCATTTGATAAGCCTCAACATTTAACTTTACAGTAAAGTCATTTGCATGAAACTAGGTCTCTTGGATTCAAAGATATTTGCATTTTATTGTACACACCTCAGTTCGACAGATCAAAAATTTGAAATGGCTGCCATTCGCGAAGTTTTGGAGTAAGAATTTTTTTTAAAGCATTTTTGTCGATGAAAATGAGCCTAGAATATCCTCTTCAAATATCACTAACTCGTGCCCGGACACACTGTATAATTATTTTGGGTATTGCAAAAGTCAAAAACTACATAATCTATGGTTTTTATATTTTCCCACACTTTCACACCAAAAATCAAGTTTCCATACAAAATAACATAATCAATTCACACTTCTGAATAACTTGATCCTTTCCCATCCATTCGTATGGAATAAAGCCGTAGCACCCCAATAACCCCATGAATTGGGGACGTTATGAACTGACCCCGGGGGCGTAAGTGTAACGGGGTGAAAAGATATTCGGGGTATTAATTTGTAATATATGTTGGTTAAGAATTTGATTTGATTGTGGTGAAATGCACGTTTCATTCAGAAATTAGGAGATTTATTTTTTTAGACGAACCAAAATAGGCTAGTTGCCTAAAAAAATGTAATTAGTCCGTCTTTTAGATTATTCAAAAATAAGGGACACGTATTTTTTTATTTGTAAATTAGACCAAAAATGACAAAGATATAGCCTATTAAAGTTACGTGTGACGTCACGATGCGTGGCATTTTTCGCGCAGAGTGACGTCACAGGTAACTTGAATAGGCTATCTTTGTTCTTTTTTATTTAATCGAAAAAAGAAAAAATACGTGTCCAATATTTTTTTATAATCTTAAATACGGACTAAATAGAATGTAATTATTTTGACCCTGGAAACTACCCTATTGCCTTAAGACCAACAAATTAGCAATTTGTAATGGCAGTGGGCAGGCCATATAGCACGCTGGATGCAAATCGCTTCCAACCGGTTCTATTGGAATTCTATAGGAGAGGCTCTGAATTAGATACCTCACGCCCTAGGTGTAGGGCTACCTATACTAACCTTATTGGTACTTTAGAACGACCGGGTGCATCCCCATTTCTGTTTTTTAATCGAGGTAAAATCATCAAATAAGACCTCTCACCCAGATCGGCGCGGCACGGGAGGAACTATCAGACTTGTACTGACTTAAATCCACGGTGATTCTTCAATAGCCCTTTACGATCCATGGTCACGGTTACCGGATGATATAGGCCCATGACCCTGGCAGGCTTTGGCCCTCTAAAGGTGCCGTCAGATTGCTCACAACTCCGGCTATGGGCCATGATTGGGCGGCGAGTCGCCTATTACTCACTGTACGCATATGGTGGCCAGAAATCGCCTAGCAACGTCCGGTGGATTTTAGTCAGTACAAGTCTGACAGTCCCTCCCGCCCTGCCCGGGGTGGGAGGACTCATTTGATGATTTTATCACGCTGAAAAAAATAAAATAAAAAAAGCAATGTCCGGTACCGTGGGTGTCTCTCGCGGCGGCTGGATTGTGAGGTGGACGCTGTCCTCTCCCTCAGGCGTCCCGCTGCCTACTGAAAGAAGGAGTTTTTACATCATAATAATAGTATCGCTTTAACAATCCACCTATTAACATCTATTGACAACATTTTTACAACATAATGATCACTACAATATTGTTCAGTGATGAGCACGTAATCTGGGGGTGTTAGGGGGTGCACACGCGCGCCGCTACGGGGTGATTGCACAGTCACAATATTGTGCCCGACCGTGTGATCTGGCTTTAATCGGGTAATCGCTCTATTCGGTGCGAGGGGCTCGGATGATTGAAGCGGGTAGTGTGGATGCGGTATAATAGGTAAACTAAAATTTTTATTGGCTGAGTGACTCACATTAATCCTAGATCAAAATAGTTGAAAGTCATGGGGACAGGCCTTTGCCCAGCAGTGGGATGTCACAGGCAAAATAAACTTTTCGAGTCGAATTTTTGAATTCATGCAAATATCAGCCTTAGTTTTTGTAAACTACTTATTGTAGCGCTTTCTATAGCAATTCCGACTTCAAAATTTAATATTTTTAATGTTACTTCGGTGAATTTTATAGCTTTTCTTTCTGGAAACTTGTGGAGGTACAAGCTTTGTCTAGTTTAGGAAGACACCGCTACGGTTAATTTGTTAATTCTTTAGAAAAACAAATATGTATTTGACCTAATGCAAATGTAACAACGATTTTCTCAAATAAATATTTTTCTTAGTATTATTTGGTGTTCCTTATTTTTCTTCTCTTTCGAGAGAACATAACCTTCCACCCAGGCCGGAGCCAAGGATTTAAGGGGGCTCAATTTAAATAGAAAAAGTTGATTATAATCTAGAGGAAATCATGAGAACGGCAAATGTTGAGGATTCTGGCCTTTTGAAGCATGTATAATGTTATTTGAAGGCATGTGTAAAACATTTAATGTTTATGTGTGTTAAACATTTAATGCTAGTGATTTCGTTATTATATATTCTCGTTGAATTTTCAATGCAAACAACATTGGGATAAAAGTCTGACACCGTAAATGTCATCTGTCATTAAAAAGAAACTACCGCATCCAATCCCCTTATTCGCACTTTCTCACATGGATGTTAGTGCTAATTGTAATAGGCTTATTTGCACATATCAGTGGCCAGCGTGGGACATCCTTTGTGTCAGCATAATGAACTCTAATTTGTTTGTACAAGGGGTGAAAGTGCAGTGAAAAACTACATAATATCTTTTATAATAAGATTTTTAGTTTTATAAATATAAACCACATTAACGCATGCGTAGCGAATTTAAAATATTTTCTTTGGAAATAAAAATTCGAATCGAATTTCTCGAATTTGTGGGCTACTTTTATTTTTGAAAAAAAAGCCCGTATTAAAAAAAAAAACATTGTTGAGTTCCGAAATCCACGCGGACGAAGACGCGGGCAAAGCTAGTCTTTCATAAAGAAAATAATTAACCAAAGTACTGAGAAATATTTTACACGATTATGGTATTTATTATGTCCTGTTATAATTCAAAGTTATCGACGATATAAGTAACCGAAATTGAACACTAAAATTAACATTGGAAACAAAAGTATAGTTTATAGAAATATTTCCCTCCTAAAATATCAATTACTTAACTAAAAGACTTACCATTTAATTCCAATGCCATACAATCCTACCAATCCAATAAATTTTCACAACTACCCTCCTAACGTAACAATTACGACATCTAATTGGCTCATTCAAATTTAGAATTCTACAGTCGCGAGCCCTGATTGGTGACGCGTGGCAGTTCTTCTTTCAAATAAGCCAGTAATTTTGTGCATTACCTATTCTGACAACCATTTTGAAAAGACCCCTCCAAACTATGTTGTGTAGTATTTTTCAGAGGTCTTTGATTCTGGTTTTCACAACCATTTTAAAAGATCCCTTCACGATATGGTAACTAGTAGTTTGTAAAGGTCTTTGATTTTGGTGGTTGTCTTATTAAGTATTATTAGTATTGTAATTGACAGTTATCTTTCTTTACATATAATAAAATCGTAGAGCTGTCATTCCTGTACATTGAATATTTTTTTCTTTTTGTATTTTTTTCGAGATAAGGGATCGATTCTGATGCCAAATCAACTTTTTTTTTCTTTCGAAATTTTTTATGTTTTTTTGATTTGATCTATCTCTTAAACTACTGAAAAGTTGTCGATCAAATTTTCCTCAAATATTCCTAATAATATGCTTCTGTTGATAGGCTATGTATCATTACGCTATTTTTCCTGGGACATAAGTAATTTTAAATTTTGTTGTTTTTATCTGTTTGTTTTTAGTTGGAAGCTAAAGCACTGGATATTATTTAATCAATTTTTCCCCAAACATTCCTTAAACTGCTTTTCTTATAATAGGATATGTATAATTACGCTATTCCCTTTGGGGGATTAGCAATTTTATAATATGTTGATTTTCAGTCATTGTTGACATTTGTATAAGAACCGCTATTTGAAAACACTGTCAGCGTACTAGCCAGTCTGGTTGGTATCCTGCTTGACTTTCGTGCAAGGGGTCTCTGGATCAAATCTCGCTGTCTCTTTTTTTCACTTTTTGAGTTTTCTTATATTTGTCCTGAGAGTTTCAAATAATTAAAAAAAAATGTGTATACTTTTATTTCAATATTATTCGCGATTTTAAATTATTACTATTTTTTTTTCAATAGTTTTCTAGGATATAAATATACACTGATTTAAATTGTAGGTAGTAAGTTGGATATTTTTTTAAATTGTAATTGTTTCGAGGTGTGGAATTTTAAAGATTAGAAAAAAATGTGTTTATTTATGTTTTGAATTGGTGTTCAAACCAGTGCATAGATTCTGTTTTAAACGACGACAAGTTGTACTCATCGAGTCAGATAATTAGTTATTTTTTAGGTATCACGCGGAATGCAAGGGAGAAGAGCAATGCTATCGTACGTTCAATTTGCAGCGATACTGTAAATCAACCCAAAAATGATAGTCTAATGTTTAAAATAAACACGGTTCTTTGAAATTAATGTCGCTCAAATAAGGACGTTTCCTATGCAAACTATGTACCTAGATATAACATTATTGATCTAAACTAATAATAAAAATGCAAGTATGTTTTTTTTTTTACCTTTTCACGCATTACTACCTACTGAATCGATCGTCCCAAAATTTAGCATATACGTTGTCAGGAGTATAGACACGGATATAAGGTATCTTACATCCCGAATAACAGAAGAGAGCTGTTGCCGAGAAAACAATTACGTTCATATTCCAGATGGCGCCACACGATCCGTATTGTTTCTCAAATTCTAAAATAACGCAAGCGAAGCCGCGGGCAAACACTAGTTACAAAATAAGTGGGTATTTTAACTATTATTTAGAAACACGTTAATTAGATTCTTTTGTTATTTTAATTTGATGTCATTTAGCAGTTTCTAAGCGTTAGTAGGAGGTTATTAGGTAAGGGATAGTATTTCATTTATTTACACGTAGTTTTGATGTAGGAGTAGTTTATTTTGTTTACGTGGTAATATCATCAAGTAAGTTCCCACCCAGGGCAGGGCAGGAGGGACTGTCAGACTTGTACTGATTAAAATCCACTGTGTCTTTCAATAGCCCTGTAGGTTCCAGGGTCACGTTTTACTCTGTTTTTTAGAATTTGTTGTTGTAAACAGAAATATAATTATTATCTGTGAAATTTCACCTGTCTAACTATCACGGTTCATGAGATAAATACTGGTGACAGACGGACAGCGAAGTTATTAACCCTTAACTAGCATCGTGGGGTCAAAAAAGACCCAAGTACGTCGTCAACTCGGTTTTTTAAATTATCTAATAAGAATATAGCTCTCTTATTTTTAGTAATCACATTTATTTTAATATTCGTTAGTAGTAACAGCAAAACCCTGTTAAAATAAACCATGGTTTACTAGAACAAATTTTCTTTTGGGGTCGATTCGACCCCATGTTGCCAGTAAAATTCGTCAAATTTACGATGCCAGTGGAGAGTATAGGGTCCCGTTTAAGGCCGGGATTCCACCAAAGTGCAGACGAGTGGAGATGTGTTTGAATAACCAATCAGAAATACACATCTCCGCTTAGGTTCGGTGGAAATCTGATTGTTCAAAGACATCTCCGCTCGTCTCCGCTTTGGTGGAGTTACCCTTTGGATACAAAACCCTAAAAAGGAAACAAAGCCATATGGCTTTTGTTACCTTTTTAGGGTTTTATTACAATTACATTACATATCTAATGTTACTTATTACAATTACATTACATATCTAATATTACTCGTATATCAGCTATTCAATTTGCCAGTGTATTCTAATAATAGAAAATAAAAAGCCTAAGTATTACGACGCAATTTTATCATTATGTCCGCCTTAGAAAGTAGAACTTCACAACATAAAATATTCTAGACTAATTGGTAAATATGCTAGTTCAAAATGTTAAGGTAGTGTTACATTAGAGTGATAACAAGTAAAGTGAATGGAGGATAGTTTGTGATACCGGCAACTCGGTGATAGAGTCATAAAAGTCTTTCAAAACGTTACCTATAATACATAAAATATTCCACAACTATCACACAACGCCATCTAGTCCCAAGTTAAACAGATCTTAATGTGTTATGGGTACTAGACAACTGATAAACATACTTAGGTATATATTTCTAAATACATAAATATTATAGATACATTACACCCAGACACAGAACAAATGATCGTGCTCATCACATAAACATTTGTCCTGGGTGGGAATCGAACCCACGACCTCCGGCATCATAGCAGTCAGGGTTATTAACCACTAGACCAACAGGCATGCTGTAATGCGAAATGATGTGTCACTACGCCGCGAATCATACTTTTATAAAGTTGCAACATGTCACTGGCCTGCAAATTGCAAAAAAAACGTAAGAAAATTTGAATTTCGCGAGCTGGCTGGAGCATTCACCTTAAGGTGATTGCTTCGATGTAGCCCGCGAAATTCAAATTTTTTTACGTTTTTTGCAATTTGCAGGCCAGTGACATGTTGTAACTTTATAAATATTTGTGTTGCGCAAATAACAAGTATAATTTTAAATATAAAAATTGTCAAAAAATTCGCTCCATCAGCTCTCACATAGAAAAGGTGCATCGTAGTTAGATTTCGGAGATTTTAACATGATGCACCTTTTCTATGTGAGAGCTGATGGAGCGAGTTTTTTGACATTTTTTATATTTAAAATTATACTTGTTATTTGCGCAACACAAATATTTATAAAGTTACAACATGTCACTGGCCTGCAAATTGCAAAAAACGTAAAAAAATTTGAATTTCGCGGGCTGGTTGGAGCATCCCCCTTAAGGGACTCCAACTACAAGTGAAAATCAACCTTGCCACTAAGAAATAAATTTTATATGCAATTCGATTGACTTGATGTTGTTGTTGTCATGGCCATCGTGTTTTGTTTTTCATCTAAGTACCCATGGATAACAACGTGTTTTATGTCTTATGTCGTAGTCAACGACGATATAATACTAGACTCCACATGCACGATCTAAGGAACAAAAATTATTCTGCCAACTCGCTGAGGTACTACGTCAGCGAGGGGGACGGGGTACTGCGTTGTGATTGGCTAACTCAAGGTCTGTTCTGTCTCAACGTATGTTTACGGCTCACAGGATTGGTCGAAATGAGACGAATATAAGACTTTTTTGCCTAATGTGTTGACAGACATCGGTCGCCTGTTATTAGGAGTCTAGTATTATATCGTCGTTGGTCGTAGTGGTAGGTACGGTTGATGATTTTCACTTGTAGTTGGAATTCGTTCGAATCGCGTCGCATTGCGTCGTATCGCGCCATGAGCAAAGTCCCTAACACGAACACTCTCCTTCTCCTTCCACATAAGATAAGTAAGATTAATTTCAAAAAATTTCAAATAAGAATAATTAGAAGCATACAAAAACAACTGACAGTATTCATCATCATTTGCCACATAAAATGACAAAAACGAGCTTTTTAAGGTTTCATTTATTCCATCACTGGTTTCGGTATCCAACACTACAGTGTAGATAGAGCCTAACAATCATGACATACAATGAAGCGATGAGTACCCCACGTCTCTTGTCCACCCCATGGCGCAAGGCTAGGTCGAATTAACTATTCATTTAAAAAATCAAGTCCTTTCTAGGAATTTAAAATCATTGCAAGAATCGTTCCCTTAAAATAAATGTTTCCATTGTTGGGATAATTAGTTTATTTTTTCATTATGTAATCATGATATAAATGATACCTAAATTAGTTTTGGCAAACTCTTTTACACGTCAAAACGACACTATTTTACACTAGATGAGGCCGGTGTTTCGTACCTGACTACTCTGAGAAGAAACATACGACACAAACTCAGAGGTCACAGTCTCTTTTAAAGTCCAGACAATTTTGTATTGATTGAGAACCATGCAGGTGTCTGAGGTGGTCTTTTGAAGAAAGAACCATACAGATTTGAGTGGACCTGTCCAGTCAGAGCATCAATGTGTCAGTTACCGTGTAGCTCAACTCATAACACAAGGAGCTCATGTTTTAATATCTACTTATAAAACCTATATACGTGCGAAAATGTATGAGAGTCGCGCCCACGCCCCGTCTCCTCTGTGTGTTTTACGTCGCGACGTTTCTATACATTTTGTATCAAAGAGATGCCTAAGAGACATAATGTCCCTCATATTTGTGTCTATGGCCCTTTTTTTTACTTGGCAAAATCATCAAATGAGTCCTCCCACCCCGGGCAGGGCGGGAGGGACTGCCAGACTCGTACTGACTAAAATTCACGGTGTCCTTCAATAGCCCTTTATGTTCCGGGGTCGCGGTAAGGAAATAACCCCGCGACCCCGGCAGGTCTGTGACCCTCTGAGAGGGGCCCCGTCATTATGCTGGGCGCTCTTTGAGGCGCGCGTGGGACAAAGTGCCGTCGACCCGGGCATGGTCCATGGGGTGTCTATGGCCCGCGATTTACAATGACGTGCCGTATCGTAAGAACAATGGAAACGTAACTTATTATAAATATTGCAGACAGTCCGTCCAGCGCTTCACATTAGCAATCATTATCTACCCTACAAGTCTTTATGTATGTAAATTGCTTATTAGCGTTATATTGTTATAAGTATATAACAAAACTAGTTGACCCGGCAAACTTTGTATCGCCTCAGATTTTTTTATTTTAAGACATATTTACTCAACTATTAAGGTCGCATAAATTCTGAAAGTGGGCAACGTCGCAAAAAGTTGTCAAATATTTACAAGTTTTAATTAATTTGGCAATTTTTCTGTATGAAAACAAGAAATATGGCTCCATAGTACACTAAAAAAATGATATAGCAATGCATATAAAACACAGAATTGGATGTTGCAACCGTTTCAGGTGTATAAAAGGCATTTGGAAAGTTCCCAAATGCTTTTTTTACGTCTAAAACTCTTTTATTGCATTACTAATAAATTTTTTAGTGCACTAGAGAGCCATTATTTCTTATTTTCATACAGTAACAATGCTGTATTTGATGATTTTAAAACTGCAAAAAAATAAAAGAGATAGGTAGTCAACAGAGATGTTACGAATATCCGCAAAAATGTTACGAATATATGCAAAAAAATATCAAAAGTGATTGATTTAAAACTGAACATTCGCTACGCATTCGCGAATATTGAAATCGAATATTCGCATTCGCGTTCGCGAATGTCAAAATCAGAAACGCGTAATTTCTCTAGTAGTCAATAAGCTTAGACGAGAGGCTATCGCGGCAATTTTTTTACTACACAATGTTTTCTTTATCCGTTTATACCCTTAAATTGTGTGAATGAAAAAATAATCTCATTCAGGAAAACCTTTCTTTGCCAAAAATCGATTTAAATATAGGCCGGCCACCACAACCACTCCTGACCACACAATTAAAGTATTCTAACCAATTTTGATCCAGAAAAAAAAATGGCGTCGGTCATTTTTTGTTACCATATCCAAAAATGACACAAAACTTGCCGAAAGGTCGTCGGGATCCAAAAATACAATAAAAAAATATAAAAATTATACATGTCTGTAGTATTACTATATAATTTGGACCTATAATCGGCGGGACATAGTTTTTTTTCGTTTGTTTGCCGTAATTACGTTTCGGGTCTCTTGTTTGTGAATCTTTCCGGTTTTTTTTACGAGTCGTTTTCCGTTTTTTTTCCGTTTGTCGGTTTTTGGTGATCATCTTTTGGATGGCACGCAATGTGTGGAGTTTGATGACTTGGTCAAGGTTTTGTTTTTACGTTACCAAATCATCTGCATTATCGATTTCAACCAAGCTTTGGTAGAATGGCCTGGATTTTGGACTTCTGAATCGTCAAACTGTAAAAAGATTTTAAAACGTTAGCTGAATTATACTCATAGAAATAGAGGGATTTTGGTACTCGAGAGATAACCTAGCTGGTCATGCATGCGGACGGCAAGTAATCGGTGATTTGCCGTTCGATCATGAGACATGCGTGGGTTGACGGCGTGTTAGATTATTATTGACGGCTCTTCGAGTAACTGAATCAATTCCAATATTTTTTATATCATGTTGTATTTTGTTCCAAAAATATATTTTTTTACTTTTTATCACGTATGTTATTCGTACGGTTAGGTACCTATTGTCAAACTATTATCAATGAGGGTAGGTACGACACAGGCGACGCGGGTTGAGCTGAGGTATCCCCCCCGACGTGAAATTAGCATATTTTTGAACGGACAACAAGGTAACATAACAAGCCTATTATAGTAATTTCATGATTTTTCATGATACAGTATCCTAGCACGAGTTTTCACTATTTTACTTTACAGCGTCTTTCCAGTATTTACAGCGTTTCTTGTATGAAAAAATGGAACAGCACCTCTGGTGTGCGAAGAAGGAAGTAATTTTTTCCTTGAAAATTGTCAATTTGAAATTGTCAAAGTTCCAGTTTACTTTACGTCTCAAATACTGAAAACTCGTGCTAAGGGTATTGTTTAAATAGTTTTGTGTTTTTTTTTTTGGTCGCGGGACTTATTCCATCACCGTGACCCCGGAACATAAAGGGCTATTGAAGGACACCGTGGTATTAAATCAGTACAAGTCTGACTTAATACCACGGTGAGTGCTCCCACCCCGGGCAGGGCGGGAGGACTCATTTGATGATTTTACCACGTTAAAAAAATGGGTACAGTTTTGAAATTTTTTACATAGTCTTTACACAAAAATACTAGACAGGTGTACGAGGTTACGCATAAACAAAAAATAATGTTGTCCAAGGGTTTGTACACACATACCCAAACATGACAAACAAGTGTGACTTTTTTATGCTTGTGCTGTTCTTGTCGTCAACCAATTAACATATTTCGAACAATATTAATGCGTTTTTAAAAGCACCTTTATTGCATTTTAAACAATACTTAATGAATGACAACATGTACTTTATTATTGTTTAACATTGTAAAAACTAGGTAGGTAACGTTGGACATACACGGGCTGCTTGAAGCAGTCGTTACTGCTCGTAGTAGTCGAAACTGACTGCTTACACTACTTATACTTACTTTTTGGTTCTTTCTATAATGGCGGCTCCACATTAGTGCCGTGAACCCCCGTGAACAGGTGCGAACGAGAATGTGGATGGTTTTCGCGGCACTAATGTGGAGATGCCATTATAGAAGGAACCAAAAAAAAACGTTTATAAAAAATAATGTCGATTAATCTACAAAGCCTAGCATTGAACTGAATAAAAAACACTCGTTCGGACAAGGCGTTCATTTTACTGGTCTCGATTGTACTCCTGCAAGAGCAGCGAGCTGTCATCGATACGTGAGTACAGGTGAGTACAAAAGTGGTTTGTGACCAAGATGTTTTTTTTCATCATCATCAGCCTATAAATGTTCCCACTGTTGGGACGCAGGCCTCCTCTCTGTGAGAGGAAGTGGGCCAAAATCTACCACGCGGGCCCAGTGCGGGTTGGTAGATGTAACATTCATGTCTTCGAATTTTTGGTTCTAAGACATGCCGGTTTCCTCGCGATGTTTTCCTTCACCGTTTTGAGAGCAGTGGTGATGAAATAAATTACACAAAATAAAGTGCCAGGCTGGGTTCGAACCCACGACCTACAACTCGTAAGTCGAGGATACCACTGGGCCACCACTGGTCCACTGTTATATTTATTGTAATGCTTTTACCGTGGTAAAATCATCAGATGAGTCCTAGAACTCAGGGCGGGATGGGACAGACCAACGACGATATAATACTAGACTCGGCATGCACGATCTAAATAACACAAACTATTCTGCCAAGTTGCTGAGGTACTACGTAAGCGAGGGGGACGGGGTACTGCGTTGTGATTGGCTAACTCAAGGTCTGTGCTGTCTCAACGTATGTTTACGGCTCACAGGATTGGTCGAAATGAGACGAATATAAGACTTTTTTGCCTAATGTGTTGGCAGACATCGGTCGCCTGTTATTACGAGTCTAGTATTATATCGTCGTTGGGACAGACTGTCAGATTTATACTGACTATAGTCTACTGTGATCCTTAAATTGCTCTTTACGTTCCAGGGTCATAGTTACTTGATGAGACAGTCCTTGAGATGAGTCAGATTGCTGACAGCTCTAACAGGCGCGTCGACTCGGGCATTATCCATGATCGGACGGCAAGTCGCCCATTACTCATCATCCGCATGCCCGCGCCTACGGCTACGGTTACCGGAAATCGCTTTGCGACGTCCGTTGCTGCGGGCGTGTCCCGCAGCGGCTGGCGCTGGGTCGTGAGGCAGAAGCTGTCCTCTCCCTCACGCGTTCCGCCTCCTCCTTCACTAATGGGATTACCCTAAGCTGATGTAACTAGCAGGAACAATCACTTATCTTGAAATAAAAGCTCAAAACTTATACCGTGGTACCACAAAAACTTTTAAATGTATGTTTAACATTTGTCGAAAAAAAATGTCAGATTCATCATCTGCCTAGCCTTTTCCCCAACTATATTGGGGTCGGCTTCCAGTCGAACCAGATGCAGCGGAATATCAGTATTTTACGTGGAGCGACTGCCTGTCGCACCTCCACAACCCAGTAACTGGGTATATACAATACTCCATGGTAAGACTGGTTGTCAGATTTTAGAGCTTCTGACTAACAGTAACGACTGTCAAAGATCTACAAATGACAGCCGGGACCAACGGTTTTACGTGCTTTCCGAGGCACGGAGGAAACTCGCTATGACAGATGCTCACCCATCCACACACCAACCTCGGCAAGCGCGGCTTAACCCGGAAGATCGGCCTATGCGGCTGTAATTATTTAGCCATGAGCTTTTTTTAGACAAGTGTACAATAAATCTTAAAGTTTTTGTAGTACGGCTGAGAGTTTTTTTTTTTTATCAATATGTAAAAAATCAGAAATCATTTTTCTCTCCGACTGTCTTCAAGATGACACTGAACACAAATTGCTACTATTCCACAATATTCACTGAACTAGTAACAGATGGACAAAATTATATACTCAGTTATACATAGGGGACCAGACAGGGACAGAGATACACCTCCCATAAAGAGTACAATAAGAGGAAAAGGGATGGGGAGGTAAATAGCAACAAAGTTGGAATTAGGGCGTGTATCGACACGGTCTGGTTGTTTGAGGGTAAGTAGGGAAGTAGTGAGGTTTGAAGCATGGAATAAATGTTTTTTAGTAGTTAAATGTATGTCTATTGTAGACAAGGTGTGTTCTTAAAAAAATAAAAATACCTACGTAGGTACTTATTGGATATTAGCCAAGGAATTTTACTAAAATTCTATAAAAACATTTTTCGACGACCTTCGACTAGAGCGTTCGCTAGAAAGGTCGTGAAAATATTCTTAACGATGTTTGGCTCTATGCTTGACTGTATGGCTATGTCGACAATATTAAAAACGGCGAAAGTGACTGCTCAAGTCTATCAACACCTTTATAACAAAGAAAATGTTTTTCTAAGAAAAAAATCTTATGGAATAATTACTTCAGATATAGTCCATTTTTTTAGCGTTGTAAAATCATCAAATGAGTCCTCCCACCCCAAGCAGGGCGACAGGGACTGTCAGACTTGTACTGACTAAAAACCACTGTGTCCTTCAATAGCACTTTATGTTCCGGGGTCCAGCAAGATATAGTCCAAAGTTGTACTATAACGAAAACTGTGGCATATTATGGCCAGTTATTAGATCAGTGTAGATTCGATTCCCACATGTTACAATATACACCAATTACTCCGAGTTGTCTGGTCCGATTTGTAAGATCCATTTTTTAGGGTTCCGTAGTCAACAAGGAACCCTTATAGTTTCGCCATGTCCGTCCGTCCGTCCGTCTGTCCGCAGTTTAGCTCAGAGACGCACAGTACTAGAGAGCTGTAATTTGGTGTAAATATACGGATTTGTTGTGCCAAAAAAGTGGTAAAATAAAATCTCGTAAAATATTTTTTTTTAGGGTACCTCCAGTACTTACACGTAAAGTGAGGTTTTTTTTTTTTCTCGCGTACCCCTTAGTGTGGGATATCATTAAATAGGTCTTCAAAAAATAATGATAGTTTCCATTAACCATTTTTTGATAAAAAAAATCGTTTGTTAAATATTAAGCTTTAAAGTGCTAAATTTTGCTCGATTCGAGTGTCCCCCCCCTCTACCAGCTAAACGTTTATGTTTGGGGGTGTGAAAAAAATCACAATAGTAGTATATATAACGAAGTTTAAAAGAAAATTATCATGACTAAGTAGGCTTTACAACTTTACGAGTAATAGTCGACCAACTTATAAAATGTACTTGAACATCATATTTTCTAAACAAAATGTATCGGAGACAACTGCAAATGTAAGTTTGTCAACTTTATTTTTACATCTTTTATAGGTATGTTTTTGGGGATAGGTAGTAGGTTTTTATCGTCAACTATTTTTAACTAAATTCAAAAAAAGGACGAGGTTCTAAATTCGTCGTAATCTTTATTCTTATGTATTTTCCCCGATTTCTCAAAGACTCCTGGACCGATTTTGAAAATTCTTCTTTTTAAAATTAAATTCAGCGAATCAGTTTATTTAGTTCGCATAAGTATTTTGATGGGCAACTACGGAACCCTACACTGTGCGTGGCCCGACACGCACTTGGCCGGTTTTTTTTTTGTTATGTAGCATACTTTGTCATTTGCTCCCATAAAATATTTAGTTTGGCTCAGTAGTTTTTATTTTTTGAGCATTTTTCCCATATTATTATAATTTTAATAACTAGTCTTAGATTATTATGATTCAACAGAAATCTATGCATTTAGATTGTAAGTCTAGTTATAAAACTAAATGCGTAGTTTTATACTTCATAAAAGTTACTTAGAACCTAGAAATCATTAAATTTTATTACCTATCTGACATAATAGTAGGCATAAAACGAGGTATTTATAGTTATAATACTAAGTTATTATTTATTTCATCACTATTTATGAATATTTAATATTTTAGATTGCAATAGAATAAGCGTCTTGGCTTAGTTTTTTTTTTTTAATTTTATGTTTGGTTAGCGTTTGACCACTACCTCGTCTGATGGTAAGCGAAGATGTGGTCGACGATGAAGCACGCTTGCCTAGAAGTAACCTGTTCACTCTTGACTTGAAGACCCCAAGGTTATAGCTGTCGGGAAATACAGACGGCGGCAGGGAATTCCACTCCTTAGCTGTGCGCACAATAAAGGTATTGGCAAAACGCTTTGTATGTACCGGAGGGATGTCCACCATATATCGATGGCGCATTGCCGTACGTCTTGTAGTCCGATGATGGCAGTTAATGCCTTGCCCCTTATTTCGTGGTATCTTAGTCATTTAACATTGCGACTACCTGACCTCCACAACCCTTGAGTTATGAGTCGAGCTCCACGATAACTGACAAATGCTTGCACTGACTGGACAGGTCCACTCAAATTAGTGTGGTTCTTTCTTCAAAAGACCATTTCAGACCCCGCATGGTCTTCGTATGACCTGAGCAAAACAATGTCTGGACTTTAAAAGAGACTGTGACCTCTGTGTTTGCTTTGGATGTTTCTTCTCAGAGTAGTCAGGTACGAAACACCAGCCTCTCCTAGTTTAATGAAAGACGTGTAAAAATGTTGATAACCTACTTGCATATTATAAATAAACATTATTGCACCCAGTAACTGGGTAATACGTTCAGTATCAATAGTGGTCTGACTTTAGGGATAAGTACTGACTAAGCCCCTTTGTAAACAACGCGACGTAAGTCTCCGATACCTTACGACTTTGGTATCCAGGCGACTATCGCAATACAAATCCATAGAGGTTCGTACACAGGCACACGTCAATGGTGATACAATATACATATATGATCACGCTATAACTAATAGGAGCAAGCAGCAATGAAAAATGTTGCAAAATCGGGAAAAATATAAACCTTACTAGCTGTTGCCAGCGGATTCCACGGAAACATAAAATCGGAATAAAAACTATCCTATGTGTTAATCCAGGTTATAAACTATCTGTGTACCAAATTTTAGCCAAATCCGTTCAGTCGTTTTTACGTGAAAGAGTAACAAACATACCTATACATACTCACATACATCCTCACAAACTTTCGCATTTATAATATTAGTAGGATTGCGAGCTTTCGTTGCGTGCGCTGCGTAAACGGTATATTATTTTACGCAAAAAATCATGTATGATAGAAGATCCAGGTGAAACCGCGGGTAGAAGCTAGTCTATTAAAGACATAAGACCCTCAACCCACGACTCCAAAGTCTTCCCTTGAACTCAACGGACTGCGATCGGTTTAAAAACGTATTCATTAACACGGTGCGGTTCAAATAATTGAGTATCGCGACAGTTGGCGTAATTAACTGTTGAGGTACTATACAATGTCGTGGGGTGTGGTCGCAGTGAGAGCGAGAGCGATTTTGTAACTGGGAAGAATGCATTCACAAAAAACGCGTTTTGAAATACTGCAGACGATGGCACCAATACCTTCTTCATGATCCTGTTTTCCTAGTACTTTTTTATTTTCAGATTCCATATCGTGTGCTCATTTTCTGTACTTTTATCAATTGTTTTATAATTATTTTCTATGTCTATTCGGATGAAATGACCACATCAATTTTATCTACGAGACTACTCATCTGAACTTGCGAATGAGTTGATGCCTTCAATTTTTGAAGGTTTCGTTTCATTCTAAGAGCAAATATTTTTCGGATAAGTTCCAGTTGAGACACTTAAAGTCGCTATTTCTTATGACATAAGTTTTACCACTTTTCGCGTCCAGATAGGTAACAGATGCCTAGAGATTGCAATTCAATTAAAAATTCTCTACCTTTAAAACTAATAAGTGATTAATACCTCCAAAGAATCTATAATCCATGGTGACGTTTCCCAAATCGCCCCGCTCCACGCTCCAACTGCAACCAGACCCCACAACAAAACAGTAAAATAAAAGAATATTAAAAACAATGCACCAGTAACGAAGCCGAGACAATAGCGACACAATGGTCCCGTCACAATAGATCTGCACCACAATAGGGTTGTGCCGAGTGCAGTCGAGGGCCGTAGAGTCGAGTGCACTAGCGCAATTTGTTGCAACTCTAGTTGATCGGCTTCAAAAGGGTGCTTGGCGGGAGATTGTGTTATGGGGAGATTTCCGATGTTTCGATTATCTTGAAATGAATATAATGTCCCTTTTTTAGAGGAAGACAAGTGTTTATTTTTATTTTGAAGTATTCCCATTTGGAAACATATTTTTCCTACTCCTCTACTATTCTTTTCTGATTAATTTCGTTGCAGGATCCAAGACAGGTAAATTCATTCTCCGGGACACGTCGAGCTTCATTGTCTCGGCGCTTTTCTGGTGGTTGCCACTGTTGATTCTGGCTTTCAGGAGTTGCAGTGGTTTGGGAATAGTGTGGTGGGTTTGTCCCAAAAAAAAATTCCATTTGAGCAACTATTTCCAGAGCAAATTTTTTAAGAGCAATTATTTATTCCCGTTTGAGCAAGAGGAAATCAGATTCTGTGACGTGACGATAAAAATTTGGTCATTTTCTTGTTGTAAAATCACAAAAATGATTAAAATAAATAAAAATATTTATTAGACACAGAAAAAATCAAATTTTACATAATGTTTTAATAAAGCACATTCATATATTGCCAAAAATCTAGTCCTAATCCCCAAACTAGGCCTGGACCTGTATTTTGGGGATCAGCATGGATTGGAGTCAAAGTGAGAGTCCCATCCTGTCTGGAGTCAAAGGGACTGTCAGACTCGTACTGAATAAAATCCACAGTGTCCCTTCAATAGCATTTTACGAAGGGTCCCGGTTATTTGTTTGGACAGTCTCGTGAACTCGGCTTCTCATTTATGACTTAGACACGTTAGTACAAGACAGTTACAAGACAAGAATTAGAGAAAGAGTTATAGAGACTTTGCAAATTCAGTCGCTATTTCCAGATACTGCAATATTCTATTTACATTATTTATTTACTGCAAGCCTACCCAGCACGCAGTAAAATGTTGCTCGTTTAGATGCACCTTTACTAAAGTAAATTCTTCGCCATGTGATTGCAATTAAAGTCAAAATCGTTAAATGTGTCACAGTTGTATAATTTATATCAACAAAGTTGTGCTATAAAATAAACTACTAGGTACAGTAGGTACTCAAGTACATGCATATTTAAAATCTAATTCATACATATTTTATGTTCAGAGATTATTGTTATTTAGGTATGCAATATGTATTTGATCCAGTTTCATTATTATGATAGGTACCGCATTTATGATTTATTTATGTGTATATTATTGGCGCCAGTCTGCGTCATTTTAACATTTCCTATTCAATATTTAGCTAGGATCTAGCATCAAAGAAACGCATGGTACAAATATGTGTAGGATCTACAAGTAGTTTTTCCTTGTTTAGTGTTCGTATATGTGAGTTCAACTGTTGGTAAACTCACCCACGAAACAGGAGACTTTCATAAAAAAAGGAAAATGAAAAGAAGTGACCATGTTGTCATTTTGTTGTAGGTAAACCCGAGTCGACGATACGACGGCGACGTAGGTATATCACACGCGCCTCAAGGAGCTGTCTGATTTTAAACTGACGGAACTGACTAACTTTCAGATATAGAAAGAAAAAGAAAGAAAGAAAAAACATTTATTTGGCGTTAACTGACCACGATAGACACACACATTCAAAATAAAAATAAACACAGAGGAAAAAAAACCTATTGCTAACACAAGAAAAAAAAAATTGTGTCTCACGGCTAGGGCTGCGCCAAAAGGGTAATACGCAGAGTCAAATCAGGATACCATGTTCATAAAACATTTGACAGAACACTGTGAATTTTAGTCAGTAGTGTCTGAAAGTCCCTTCCGCTCCAACCAACGCGGGAGGACTCATTTGATAATTTTTACATCCCCGAAAAAGGGTGAGAAAGTAAATATTAAGACGTCATCATTCCATTTCAGTTACAATAACGGTATGCTCCACATTTTAAAAAGCACTCTACAACACTTTTTAGATGGGGAGCTTCTTGCCAAGTGGTTTTTGGATGTCACGATTACGACACGACGACGACTTCTTCGAAAAATCCTACTACTATTATAAAGGCGAAAGTTTGTATGTATGGATGTATGGATGTTTGTTACTCTTTCACGCAAAAACCACTGAACGGATTTGGCAAAAATTTGGTACACAGATAGTTTATAACCTGGATTAACACATAGGATAGCTTTTACCCGATTTTATGTTCCCGTGGGATAATTTTCGAGTTGTAGCGGGTGAAGCCGCTGGCAACAGCTAGTATAAAATAAAAAACATAAACATCTGTTGAACGCTTGTCTAAAAAAAGTGTGACTGAAAAACGATCTTTATGAGAAATGTCGTTTTGGCGTTGACAGTTTTTTTTTGACAAATGTTCAAAAGATGTTGTAAATGTTCTAAAAATGTCCTCTATAAAACTGGCCAAGTGTCAATTGGACTCATGCATCCTTCGTGCATTTTCACGAATGCTAACCACGAATTTTCCGCAACTATTGAGTGGTGGTCGCGGGATTTTTTCAATTACCGTGACCCTGGAACGTAAAGGGCTATTGAAGGACTCCGTGGATTTTAGTCAGTACAAGTCTGACAGTCCCTCCCGCCCTGCCCGGGGTGGGAGGATTCATTTGATGATATTACCACGCAAAAAAAAAAGTCATGAATGCTTAATGTAATGCTATGTATATGAAGAGCTATGTATAAAATCGTGATAAAATCATTCATTTTTAGTTCAGGAACATTGTCGAAATTCCCGTCACTAGAGTCGAAACCACATAATATTTGGCTAAAATTTAAATAGGCATCAATAATTTTTTTTGTACACCAAAATGGATAAATGGTCACCAAATTTAAAACTCGCTTTAGCAAGATTTCAGGGACACCCCGAAGTTCGATTTGGTTAGGTTCCTTTAAACCTTGTACACACAAATAGAAGTCCCGCGAAGGGGGGCTTCGTCGACCTTGCTTTTTCTTTATTACTTAGGAAACGTTATTTGGTGACCATTTATCCATTTTGATACCTAACCGTTTAGAATTTTTTTGGTAGTAAAATGGCACTTTTTGGGTGGTGTTTAAACACAAGCCATAATATTTTCTTTCTACGTCCTGACTCACGACGCAATCCTTTCTAAAAAGTCGTACCGTCTAAATAATCCCATTGATTTTTCAGGCGAGCACTCTGTAAAACGAAAGCTTTCAGCTACATTAAGGCGATTGGAAAAACTGTGGTTTTTATCAACTTAGATATTTATTATATTTGTGTTCGACTCTACCACAAATTATGGGGTTTTGGGCCATTAAATATTCAAGGTTTTGAAGTGAAGTAAAGAATTAAGTATATGTATTTTGTATCTTTCGATTACATTACGTATGTGTTGGTATAATACTAGCATTCCGCCCGCGACTTCGTGAGCTTTAATTTCGAACATCGCATCTGTGAAAAACAGTACCCTTAGCACGAGTTTTCACTCTTTTACTTTACAGCGTCTTTCCAGTATTTACAGCGTTTCTTGTATGAAAAAATGGAACAGCGCCTCTGATGTGAGAAGAAAGAACTATTGTTTTTTCCTTGAAAATTGTCAAAGTTCCAGTTTACTTTACGTCTCAAATACTGAAAACTCGTGTTTAGGGTAGAGACTACTGAAAAATTACTGGCAAAAAAATCAAGCCAAAGGGTGACTTTGTTCCTGAACTGGGAATCAAATACACAATAGTAAAGCTGGCGACCACTTCAAAAAATACATTTTACCGATGTGTGTTTGGTCCGACAAGGAATTTTAATATTGCTGTAATCACTAACTCAATTGAAATACTTTAGATAGCTGTTGGATCTCGAGATATTTGGTATAATAGTTATTCTATGTGTTATTCCAGACTATTATCTATCACTGTACTAAATATGATCAAGATCTGTTCAGTTATTTAGACGTTATTGAGTAACAGACATCTTTCATATCCAAAACTTATGAAAATTTTCTGACATCTAATAATTTATCAATGCCATGATTTTTCCCGTTTTTATTAGTTAAAGAAAACGGGGATAACGAGTGTACACTAGAGGTTTTTCATGTTTCCATTCACAAAAAGCATCATCATCAACCTATAATGTTCCCACTGCTGGGACACAGGCCTCTTCTCTGTGAGAGTGAGTGGGCCTAATAATCCACCACGCGGGCCCAGTGCGGATTGGTGGATATCACATGTCTTCGAATTTTTGGTTCTAGGACATGTCGGTTTCCTCACGATGATTTCCCTTCCTTTAAGTACACTGTAAATAAAATACAGAAACCTTGTGAAAAGGCGTCTGAAACATCTAGAAAATACATTCACAATCTACCAAAAATAAGATAACGATTTTGTATCTATGTCCCTTAGCAGGGTAAAAAATAAAAGTCATTATAATGTACCCCAACAACAGGGTAAGGCGGGGGTTGCGTTGCCATGGCAACCGACGGGGGCGGCGCTATGTAAGTACATGGAGGCGAATAGAGGCGTACATGAAATATTTTGACTGTAGGTATTTTATTGTTGAATATTTTTGTGAGGAAAATATATTGAAAGAAAGAAAAAACACAACAAAATAAAATAAAATAAAAAGAGATACAGAAAAATGGAAGCTTAAACTAAAGACAAAATAAAAGGGAGTTCAAGTGAAAAACAAAGATTTGATGTGTTCTATCCTACTATTATAAAGGCGAAAGTTTGTAAGTATGGATGTATGGATGTTTGTTACTCTTTCACGTAAAAACTACTGAATGGATTAGGCTAAAATTTGGTACACAGATAGTTTATAACCTGGATTAACACATAGGATAGTTTTTATCCCGATTTTATGTTCCCGTGGGATAATTTTCAAGTTGTAGCGGGTGAAGCCGCTGGCAACAGCTAGTTCTTTATATTTGTTTTTTGTTATATTCTTTTTTATCCGTGTTTTTAATTTCAAACACTTAAGTTCGATTTTATTTGCCGAGTGGACTGTGAAAGTTATGAAGAAAAATCTTTGACGACCATCCATTAGACCGTTTGATCGTGAAAATATTCGTAGCGATGTTTGGCTCTATGCTTGATCAGTTCGTTATTAAAAACGGTGAATGCTTAATAAATTACAAAAAAAATAAAATATTCTACAGGAAGACAGTGTCTATAGTTGCTCTAACGGGAATAGATTTGAATTATATTTCCATTCACGATTTAGCAGCCTCTAAATTTTGATAGTGCTCAGTTGGGAATAAATTATTGCTCCTATAGGTGCTCTGGAAAATTGTTGCTCACACGGGAATAATTCGGAGACGTGTGTCGCCTTGTGTGCGAAGGGGATAAAAGTGTGTCTTGATGTCCTTGCCACCATTTGGTGAGAAGGACAGCCAGCACCATGCGCATGAGCAAGGGAAAGTAAAAACCGCAAAAATACCGTAAAATTACTGTCATTTCGACCGCTATGATTGTGCCGTGTGTCATGGGGGCTTATAATGTAGGTTACTGTTATAATGAAGCTGACGTAAAATAAATGTAAAAATAATTTGGAACATCGTAAAAAAGTGAATTTATGGTAGGTACGCGTTTATAGAATTTTTTTTTCAAAATTTGTCTTAGACATATTATGTATTTGTATTAATATTGATATATTATTAACTATTAACCTTCTGAAATAAATTCAGGCAACATTATAATTAAAAACCAAAAAAAAATAATTAAAACTAAAAAATGAATTTATTTGTTATTTATTAAACCAAGCTATGTTTCTCTTCATGCTGTATTTTTTCTTTCTCAAATAGAATAAAATAATAAATATTAAGTGGGTGCCAATACAACAAACATGATTTTATTCGCCGTTTTTATAGATAATGGTAGAGAAACCTCTTTGCGCGGATCCGACAAGTTATTGGCCATCAACTAAATGAGAAACTCGTGTAAGGTCCCTCCGATAGTCGCGGGAGTAACGAATTACCGTGACCTAGGAACGTAAAGGGCTATTGAAGGACACCGTGGATTTTAGTCAGTACAAGTCTGACAGTCCCTCCTGCCCTGCCCTGGGATCAGGACTCATTTGATGACTATACCACGATAAAAAAAAGTATGCGCCCCTACAACCGACATGTTTTGTTTTGTCATTTTTATAGATTCGGCACTTGGCCGATTTTTTCTTACTGTAATCTTTACATCAACTACTTAAAGGAAAAACTAGTGCAATGTCCATCCGATCACATCAAGGTTTATTTTATTACAATCACGTAGTGCTAAGATAAAAGCAAGTAAGTAGGTAATATCAAAGTATACCTTTCAAGTACAATGTTATTACGCTAGAATAAAAGGTGAAGCGACAATTAGCATAAATTTTCACAGTATGTATTTTGCGTGTTACCTAGGTAGAGTAAAAAGTGTGTACTATGACCAACGATTGGATGATAATACTTTACAAAAGCGATTTTTTTACAACGTTACCCCCACGCTAGGAATTTCTTAAGTATCGTGAGCGTTTCATCATCATCATCATCAGCCGGAAGACGTCCACTGCTGAACATAGGCCTCCCCCTTAGACCGTCACGCCGAACGACAATTCGTCACTTGCATCCATCGGTTGCCCGCGACCCTCACGATGTCGTCGGTCCACTTAGTGAGAGGCCTGCCTACGCTGCGTCTTCCAGTCCGTGGTTGCCACGAGAGAACTTTTTGTCCCCATCGGTTATCAGTACTACGAGCGATGTGGACTGCCCATAGCCATTTCAACTTGCACGTTTAAGCTATGTATATAGGTGATCCTGATTAAGAAATTTTGAGCATAGCTTAAGAGCTATACTCAAAATTAAGAGATTAATGCCCGTTTTCAACAACATCCCCTAAACTTCCACATAAGTATGGACCCCTTACCTTCGTTTTACCATCATTTCATTCCCTTTACCCATAACTATGAGACGTTTTTTTTCAATGTTGGTGATTATATGATACAGGCTATGATAAATAATGTTTTAATAGCAATAATAATTATAATTTCATTCATATTTTTGATTAATTTAATATTTTCTAGCATTTTTAGTCTGTTTATGCAAAATGAAACTTGCATTTAATCTGTGATAACTTGTGTTTGACAGTTAGCATCTGAGGTCTGAAGAGTCACTCAACGAGCAATGCACTAACACCCTAGACCTGGAACAACTTTTTGTAGATCGGAGAGAAATCGGAGAGTAATACGTCGTGTACAAAATTATTATAATCAATACGGTAGCTGAAATTTTCCAAGTTCGCTTACATATCATTGCTTACGACTGTACCTAGTTAATATTACATGATTTCATTATAGATTCTTATTTAAAGTTTACAATGTTAATTAAAATAGGTAGTTATTATGTGCTTATGATAAGGTTTTAAAAAGTCGTTATGTATTAGTGGTGCGTAAAATTGATTCAGTTTTCCTGTTTTTAATAGGTTTCCTATATCCCGGATATTAAGCCTATGATAGAATAAGTTTTAATCTTATAAAGAAGCCTGTTAAATATATCTCTGAGCAATTACAAGCGATTTTAATCTGATATATCAGAAAAATGAAAAAATATTAAAATTGTTAATGATTGATGTAAGTGGCTCTTCCTTTTACTATTTTTAACCGACTTCATAAAGGACGATTCATTCATTTTTCATTTATTTATTCATAAAACAATTTACATTGTGTTTGAATGTGTTACACAAAAAAATTAACAATATGACAATAATGACATTAAATCTCAGAATTATTAACCTAGAACTCATTACAATACAAAATGATTCATACAAAAAAATAACAACAATTCAAATTCAATTAAAAATAAAAATGTCATTCCAAATAATAATCAAAAGTCAACAATTATAATTAAACATGTCCCGATTGTAAAATAATAAATTAACAACAATGTCCAATTATCAATAAATCACTTAAATTTAAGAAGGTCTAATTAGGTAACCAAAAAACCATTACACAAATGTTTGAGTCATGAATTCATCTACAGAGTAGAAGCATTTATCCAGTAAGTAGTCCTTTAGTTTATTTTTAAATAGTGTGGTTCTATAAACAAGTTGTTTTATGTCCCTAGGCAGGCAATTAAATAATTTGACCGCTTGATACTGTACACAATGTGTTACAACATTTACCTTTGTGCTCACTTTGTGCTTCAAAAATTGGTTTCTTGTACTTTCCCTTTTAAGTCTTTCGTCCCGCGTTTCATAATCAGTTATGTGCTTTGCTAGGTTAGTCAATACAGTGAGAATATAAAGGCTTGGTACAGTAAGTATTGATAGTCTTTGAAAATATTCCCGACAGGACTCGATTTGAGGAATACGAACCATTGTTCTGATTGCCCTTTTTTGTAGCACAAATGCTCTACTAGAATTATACTTGTAGCTATTTCCCCATTGTTGAATACTATATCTCAATCTTGACTCTACCAGTGCATAGTAAACAGATTTTAAGATTTCTATACTAAGTTCTTCACGTAGGCTCCTTAAGGCATAGCATGCTGATGATATAGACCCGTCTATGGCTTTTAGTTCATTTTTCCAGCTTAATAATGAATCAATAAAAACTCCTAAAAATTTTACTGAGTCAACAATATCTATTTTCTCTCCATTTAACTTTACATCTATATTATCAGTACAGCGTGATGTAGACCTAAACAGTATGATATTTGTTTTTTTAGTATTAATAATTAACTTATTTGCTGCAAACCATTTTTGAAACGACTCAAGAGCCGTGTTTATAGTACTGCTTAAAGCCTCTGCCGTATTTTCACTAATAACAACATTGGTGTCGTCTGCAAATGCTATGAGTTTGAAATCTACATTAAGTTTCGTTGCTAGGTTAAGTAAATCATTTGTAAACATTAAAAATAGGGGTGGACCCAATATAGTACCTTGTGGGACACCTGTCAAAACCCTTCGTAACTTTGAATGATAGATTTCTTCAATGTTATTCGAACTCATGTCCTTTACCTCCACATACATACTTCTGTTAATTAAATACGAGCGAAAAAGCTTCAAAGCCTGTCCTCTTACACCGTAATGTTCCATTTTGGCGAGCAACAGTGTGTGATTTACGGTGTCGAATGCAGAACTCAAATCTAAGAAAATTCCAGCTACCTTCAATTTTTTATTTAACTTCTCAACTACGTCGTAAACTAAAGTGCAAATAGCTTCTGAAGTTCCAACACCTTTCTGATAACCAAATTGTCTTTTATTTATTACTTTGTTACTATTGAGATGAGTGACTAAACGAATTTTAATTAGTTTTTCTAAGATTTTTGAGAGTGTCGGTAAAACCGAGATAGGACGATAATTTTTAGTATCCGTCTGGGAACCTTTTTTGTGTAAGGGAATAACTTTTGCTATCTTAAACTGTTCCGGAAAAATACCGTCCTCGAAACACTTATTAAAAAAATCTGAAAAAGGTAGCGCAAGAACATTAATATGTTGCTTTATAACGCTAATAGGCAAATCATCATATCCGCTTGAAGCTTTATTAGGCATTGAACCCACAATCTTTACAATTTCCTCGGGAGTAACGGAAGTTAAACACATGTCACAATTTACCCTATCAGTAGTATCTGTTAAATACAAAAGTGAACTATATTTTTCGGCATTCTCCAAAGAGCAGTCATAACAATTAAATTGATCAGCGAATAAATTTGCAACTTCCCTAGGGTCATCAATAATTTTATCGTTTAATTTCACTAATAGTTTCTTAAAATGAATTTGTTTATTTTTATTTCTATGTCGATTTACTACTTGCCAGATTTCCCTGCTTTTATTTTTAGCTTTCTGTATTTGTACCCTCACAGCAAGACTTTTAGCCATTTTAACCACTTTACTAAATAGCCTCCTATAATTTTTTGAAGTGAAAACTTCTTTAGCGGCGTTGTACACTTTTTCTGTAATGGGTAAAAAATTTAAAACTCGCGTCAGGGTCACGTGACCAAAACTCGCGTCAGGGTCACGTGACCCTGATCGAAAATGAGTAAGACGTCATTCAAATTAAAAATAAAACATAGTAACAAAAAAGTTTTCACTTCTACCGGCACTCCTGGAGTGCAACCTTTTTTTATAGGTGTTTATGGTGTTATGACCACTCCCATTATTTACACACAAAAATCTCTTCATTTTACTTGAAACCCTTATACCCTTTGTAATCCATTTTGTAGCATTACCTTTATCTTTTAAAATTACCTTCTTTTTTTGCTTTTTATAGCTAGTCTGAAAAGCATCATGAAATTTTTGTAAAAACGTATTAATTCCCATTGAAGACCAGTCGATACTCAATATCTTTTTTTTAAATATCTCGTGGTTATTTTTTGTGAACTGCCGTTTTTTAATAATAATATTTTGGTTATTGTTAGGCTTTTTTTCTATTGCTATCTGAAGTGTCAATTTACAAAAAAGTCCTGCATGACCATCTGCCAAGCCATTGTGATCTATAGAAACTTCCTGAATGTGTGTGCTATCTAAGTTAGTGATAAAATTATCCAAACATGAGGATGACTGATTTCGAGTGAAAGTATACGTATGAATAAGCGTTCTGAAATTATAACATTTTAAAAGACTTAAAAACTCGGTACACTTTTTATTTTCACAGAGGAGGTCGATGTTAAAATCACCACATATAATACATTTTTTGTTAAAACAGTATTCTAACAAAGATTCTAATTTTTCCATAAATGTTTTTAAGTTCTTTTCATCGGGGCTCCGATAGCAACAGCATATATATAACCCAGTATCAATGTCCCTAGTGCAACATATTTCAAATGATTCCGATTTATATAGTTTATTTATTTGCGAACAATCCAATACCTGTCTACTTCTTTGTCCTAAGATGAGACTACCACCTCTTTTTTTGTTAACCCTGCTATTGTATGAAATCAAGTTGTAGTCAGTCAGTGCAAATAAAGGAGCATTTATTTTGTTCAGAAAATGTTCAGTAACACAGATGAAGTCCAGTTTAGGTACCATTTTTTCTACGTAAAGTTCTAGTTCATCTTTTTTATTGCTAATTCCACACAAATTTTGATGAAAAATAGTTAAATTGGCAATACTATTTCGACGAGGTTCTCAATTCTGTTGGTATTTATTTTAGTGGTAATATCTCAACATTTATAATTCTATTATATAATAACGTTTTTATTTATTGCTACTGAAAGTTTTGTGACAAGAATATTACCTATTATAAAAAAAAAAAAACAGAAAAGAAACTAAACTAAATAAAATAAACTACCATAATATGTCACATAATTTTTAAGGAAGGTTTGTTGACGCCATTTTGTTTTACGTTTTTTAGTATCATTTGGACTATTAAATAAACAATTATCATATGAAAATAACTTTAACAAGATAATGAAGATAAAATTATACAGCATACACTATTAAAAATAATTTACACCACATTTACACATAGTATTTTATTGCTAAACGCTATTTTCATGTAACAGTTGAAAGATTGCCGGATTCCATAAAACTAAACTAATATAGTAAGTAATTAATTAATCTTTACATTTTTATTATTTATACTTCACTAGCAAACCCGGCGAACTCCGTTTCGCCACCAGATGGCTTCGTTTTCTTTGCTATAAACCTCAAGGAGCCCGAGACCTTTCCAACGAATGCAAAACCGTGGAAATCGGTTCGTGCGTTCTGTAGTTATAGCGTCAGGAAGGAAAACCCGACTTATTTTTATATAGTTAGATTATTTATACTTTATTATATTCTTTCATCATTTAAATATCAAGAATACATCGTTAATAATAGATAATCAAAGAGAGCGCCAATAAAAAAGGAACTAGGAAAGTCTAAAAATAGATTTTCGTTTACATTTCCCCCATTTTCCTTTCCCGCCCTACATGCCGAGTTGTGTTACAGTGAAATTATGAGCGACTGTGTTGCCAAGTAAAATAAAACTTTTCACGTTTTACGGCTTTTTACCACACTTTATGAATTTACCGTCTTCGTGAATGTTGGGTAAAAATGTTGATGAATATTTTACAGATATGGTTTGCTTTTTTCTATAAGGTGGATAGCTGATCTGGTGGTCACTTGGAGATCTAGGTCTTATTGGAAATCGGATGTGATGATGATGATCAAAGTTAGCTTGAAGTGTTTCTTTTGTGATGAACTGATGAATACATGCACTTAAATATTGTTAAACTTATGCTGTAAATGATAATTATGAAAAAAAAAATAAAGTTAATTAATCATTGAACGGATAAAGCCGTGCTTACTACGACTGTAGTGTAGTGCAGTACAATACTAATAGTATAATAAGAAAAGAAACATTTATTTTCTATTTTTAAATATTTCCACAGGGTTTTCTTATTTTTACATGGTACGATCATTCTACTCTAATATTCCTCAAATAAGACATGTATGTATGTTTATCAATTGTCTAGTACCCATAACACAAGCTCTGCTTAGCTTGGGACTAGATGGCGTTGTGTGATAGACCTGATAGTTGTGGAATATTATTATGTTTTAGACACAAAAATGCAAGTAATTCGTTTCTCATCTGTCCAGCCTTTTCCCAACTATATTGGGGTCGGCTTTCAGTCTTACCAGATGCATCTGAATATCAGTGTTTTACATGGAGCGACTGCTTATCAGACCTCCACAATCCAGACACTGGGTAATACCTCATGGTAGGACTGGTTGTCTGAGTTTATAGCTACTGACTATAAACAACGATTGTTAAAGATCTACAAATGACAGCCGAGGAAACTCGCTATGACAGATAGTCACAGATCAAGCTCGGCAAGCGCGGCTTAACCCAGAACATTGTCATGTGCGGCTGTAATTATTGAGCTGTTATTTTAGTGTTTAATTTACTATAGGGTAAAGGGAGATTTTTTGTGATACAGGCAACTCAGTGATAGAGTCTGTAAAGTCTCTCAAAACGTTACCTACGCATGTTGTAATACGAAATAATGCAACTAGTTCACCACTAAAGTGGACAAGATGTAGTGACACATCATTTCGCATTACAGCATGCTTATATAACGTTTTGAGAGACTTAAGGCGGCGCTAGTCGCGAGCTCGAACTCACTGGCAGGCATGGTCAAAAACCATGATATTTCACTGGAAATCGAGCCATATTGTTCATGTGTGCGCGAGCGTCATCCCCCCGTGGAGAAAACAGGGGAAAACTTATTCAGTGAGATGCACGATCATTCAGAGTAAAAGGCGCGCGTAAAAAAATACGAAAAAGCCTTTGGCTGTTGGGGTTTTATGACAAAACCACTGCACCAATTAATTTCAAATAAAATTTATTAAATTCTTCGATAAATTTTCTGTGTCAGTACGGACTTCGTTTTGGAAATTTGATGCTTCTTTAGCTTCTAATTTACACCTAAAGTTGTGTTAAAATTAGCAAAAAAACTAATCTTTAGAAGCTCGTAACTTTTTAATAGCTTCATATTTTACAATTCTGCTTCCGTACAGACAAAATTAATAATGAGGCAAAACGATACCATTTAATTTTGGATGTACTTTGTCAGTTAATGGAGTAAAACCCCAACGAAGTTTCTATGGAAAAAATGTTGACTTGTTTGCTCTTAAGACTCTATCGCTGAGTTACCTGTCTCACGAAATAATCTCCCTTTATCTTATTGTGTGACATTTCGTAAATATAAGTATGACCCTTAGTTTAGTGGCATGATTCAATGTTCGAGAGGTCGACGGGGGTGAAAGTGTGTGGTCACAATGTCAAGTGTCTTATCGATTTGTGGAATGAGAAATGTATAACAATAAAATATGAATTTGTAGTTTATTCTGTTATTTTATACTTGGTTGTTTTTTTTTTTCATTTTTATTATTTCAGCTGGATTTGCACTTTGACTAAAAAAAAAGAGACTGAAACCTCTGAGTTTGTTTCGGCTGTTTTTTTCAGAGTAGACAGATACGAAACACGCATCTGGTTTGAAAAAAAAAACATGTGTTTTTTTTGACATGTAAAAGAGTTTGTAGAAACGAATTCGCAAAATAAATATCATTTGATGATGATGATTTTTCTATAAAATGATGAAATCAAAGAAAACATGTGACATCTAATCCAATCCAACCCGCTCTGGGCCCGCGTAGTGGATTATGGCCCAGACTCTCTCACAGAGAGGAGGCCTAGGTCCCAGCAGTGGGAAAATTATGCAGGTTGTAATATTGTCGTCCATACATCATCATCATTTCTACTCGGGGTCAGCGCAACACGTTTTCTTCGTCTTTTTCAATTTGCAATAATGATCAAGTCAATAAATTCGGTATCGATAGCTATCATTAGAACTGAAGTGAAAACATTAACTTTTAAATGAATTTAAGACGTGCCAACATAAGCCAATCACGTTGGACGTGTTATAATTTAATTATAAAAAAATAACGGCTCAACTCGTTTATATTACAAAAACAATTAAAATTACGAGGCGACGCCTTTATCAAACCATATTAAAATCATAAATTTATTTTCAGTCCACTGAATTAAAAATATAGTGAAAAAACTGTAAGGCTCACTCACGTTTTAAAAATGGTTCACTCCTTGTAACCCTTCAATGCTCGTAATATTTTCTTAACAAAAAACCTCGCATAACCAAGTATCATATCTCATCCACCTATCTCTTTCGCACACAACCCAAAACACCACGTCAAAAAGAGAAAGAACAACCCCATCTGTTACCTCTCGAAATGACTCTTAAAATATGCAATACGACCCTCTTTAATCACCCCTCTTTCTCTCACCTACAGGTTAAGCAAAGGAATAAAAGAGATAGAAATACATAATAGTGTTCAGATTCGAAATTACATTATGAAGTAGTAGCACGCGACCAATTTACTCAGACCCTTTATCGTCGCACTGTTTATTCAACGACACGGATTTTTGAAGCGATTTTAAAAGAAGGGAGGTCTTTTTGAATTGGACGTGTTGGTAGGATAATTTTTCATGGCGTATAGTGACAAATGGCTAGGAAATAAATTTTATTTATAGGTTTTAGTTGACAGCAAGTTGTAAATGAACTTTTAATGGCGTCTGTGTTTGTTTGTTGTGTGAATTAGTGGGTTATGTGATTTATATAAACTTGGATTTGGGGTGAAGTACAGAGTAACCTTGTATCGGGGGTGATTCGTCGGGTTTTTGATAAGTAAGTAACCTTTTGGGGGTTAATTGTGGAGAATTAGTTGGTTTTCTTTTGGTAAAGTATTTAGGATGTGTTCTTTTAGAAGGTTATTTATTTGAACTTGATTTTAATTTTTGAGGTTATATAGGCAGCTCATCATTAATTCAGTACTTATGCTATATCATTTACATACCTGACTCTTTTTTTAAGCTGCATAATCATCAAAATAATGAGTCCTCCCGTCCACCCGTCCTGCATCACAGAACGGAAATAAAAGAAAATCCCCTATAAAAATTATTTTCTTTTGGAAGATAAAATTATGAAATAAGTCCTCCCGCCCCTGATGGAGCGAAAGGGACTGTCAGACTCGTACTGACTAAAATCCACGGTGTATATTCAATAGTATAGTCCTTTACGTTTCAGTTCCGTTACCAAAGTCGTAAGGTGTCGGAGACTGGTGCCGCCTTTGTTTACGAAGGGGTTTACACTTTTCTAAGTAACTACCCAACTAGCAAAATCAGTGCTTAAAGCGATCTTTAAGACTACTTTTATTTTTACTTACAAGAAACTTGTAAAATGCTACAAAGCTGGATTTGGGCGCAGTTATAGGAGCGTTTATTTCTATAACTATCTTATAATCAACTTATAAAATGTTACTAAGCCCTATAATGTACTTGACGAAGCGCAATAGTTTCTATAATGATATGAGACTACACAATTACAAGTACAAACGCTCTTATTAGTATCTGGCATAAGTATCTTACTAAAGCATTCTTGTTTTTAAGGCACTAGTAATGTACTTAATTATGAGTTATAAGTATATTTTAGTAAAGGTTATCTTTGTTGTTGCTTCGGCTGGTGGTGCCGGTTGTTTTGTGATAAATATTTAATAAAACGTAAGTAAGATTACTATTATTTTGTATACTATTGTAAAACAACTAATAATATATTGTAAATATAGTGTGTGAACTCTTGGGGAAGTCATATTTACTGTAAATGTGTACCGCAATTTAGTCAGTTTTACGATGCCCTTCGCAAAATAGCACATTATTATATTGTTGTAAATAAATTATTTCATTAATTCTAATGACTATTCGCCATTTTTTTAAATTGTCCTCCATTAAGTACTTTATAGAACCATTGTAGGTAAATTAGTACTTATAGCAGTTTCAAGACGAAGGGGAATAATTGAATATCAATAAAATGGCTGACGTTTACTAATAAAGTGTTTAATCTATTAACTTATAAGCTTTTTTGATCTTATAGTGCTCTTTTCAAGTACTATTAGATTGAAAAAAGTCTCGAGCAAGATTATGACGACAAAAACTTATAGTCGTCTCAGCCAAGTATGTTATAATATCATTTTTTCTCCGAAAATCCTTCTATAGGATCAAAATATTATTCAGGATTATTTAGTCTTACTGCAAACAATTGTAGAAGACTTATTCCTATAAGTGTCCTAAAAGATAATCTTGTAGTTAACTGTAAGTCTTAGATATAAAGGCAATTACTCTTGAGAATATCTGTACTTGTGAAATGCTATTACTAGATAATGTGTCCTATAAATGATTGAGAGGTCAGTCTTGTAGCAAACTATAAGACCGAGATATAAAAACTAATGTGTTTGAGTATGTTAACGCTTGGCAAATACTATTATAAGTTAAGGAGTCTACCGCAAGGCCTTTATAAGAACGTTATTAGTAGTGATAGACTTAAAATCTTTCTTTATAGGATTACTTTGCTTGTTGGGTAATCACCATAGGTCCAAATTAGGTAGAGTTATTCATTGTACTTACGCTGCGAAAGAATAAAGGAACGGATATGCCCGAAATTCTGTTTTAAGAGTAAATTACTTTAAAGAGCAGAAAAATTCCGTGATTTGTTATATAAAAAGTTATTCCAAAATCAAAATATTTTTATTTCACATGGGCCTCAATGGGCACTTATAAAACGTCGAAAAGAAAAAAAAATTGGCACGGTTCGGGTTGGTCGTTTCCATGGAGAAGAACCAGCAAGAAACTCCATGGTTACTCTTTTAAGATATTTGTTTTTAAGGGGGATGCTCCAACCAGCCCGCGAAATTCATTTTTTTTTTTACGTTTTTTGCAATTTGCAGGCCAGTGACATGTTGTAACTTTATAAAAATATGAGTTGCGGTAATAACAAGTATAATTTTAAATATAAAAACTATAAAAAAATTCGCTCCATCAGCTCTCACATAGAAAAGGTGCATCATGTTAAAATCTCCGAAATCTAACTACGATGCACTTTCAAACAATTTATTTGTCTAATCTATTTCTGATGTTTTTACTATTATTACTTATTTGTAATACTGTTTTTCACATGAGATTGTCTCTTAGAAATCCCGGGAAAATCCATATTTATATTAACATTTTGATGCAAGTACCAAAATAACTCTACCTAATTCCGACCTATACTAATTTATTTATATAGATAAAAATATATACAATATAACAGACGGAAGTCTAAAAAGTTGTATAAATAAAAAAGGAAATTATCAGTAGGCTAGAAAACATCGAGGAAAGAAAAAAGTAAAAAAGAAACTAGTAATAGTAATAGTATTATCTAACAATTGTCATTTTACATCAATCTTTCTTCTTCTCACAAAAGTTTAAACATCTAATAAATAAAACTCATATTTTACACAAACTGCCCAACCCTTCAGGGATTAAAAAACGTGATTTCATATGTTTCTACTGCACATAATCTTTATAAACAGTGGTTGGCAACATGATATATAATTATGTATATTATTGTATGTAGTATGACCACAATACCACAGCGCACGCATGGTTTTATATGCATTATTAATATTTTATTGTACATTGTAGTGCAAGAGATGAGATGTGGAAATCAAATGGGATCTGGTTTTTTACATCTATACTCATATTAAAAAGCTGAAAAGTTTGTTTTATTTAAAGCCTTTTTATTTTACTTTTTTTTGCCTTTAGCCTTTTTGTTTTATCCCATTTTACTCGGGGTTGGGTCAACATGTTTTTTTTTTCCATTATACCTCATCAGACGTCACAGTATCATTTACTTACTCCTTTTTCTGTCATATCATTCCTTAGACAATCCATCCATCTTTTCTTTGGCCTTCCTCTTCCTCTCCATCCATCAACATTCATACTCATCACTCTCTTAGTCACATGAGTGTCATCCCTTCTCATCACATATCCATACCAAGACACACGATTTCCTTTCATTTTTAGGGTTTCGTAGCCAAATGGCAAAAAATGGAACCCATAGAGATTCGTCATGTGTGCCTGTCTGTATGTCCGTATGTCACAGCCACTTTTCTTCGAAAGTTTAAGAACTATCCTGTTGAAACTTGGCAAGAAGATGAAACGTATTAGGAGTTTCCACAAAAAAAAAAAACGGGGGTTCCCCATACTTTGAACTGACTGAACTGACTTTTTTTTCACCAATCCTATACGTGTGGGGTATCTATGAATAGGTCTTGAAAAATGATGTTGAGGTTACAAAGGTTTTTTTTTTTCTAAACTGAACAGTTTGCGAAAGAGACACTACCAAAGTGGTAAAATGAAACCACAATTTACCTTTCAAAGTTACAACCAACTAAACTGAACAGTTTGCGCAAGAGACACAACCAAAGTGGTAAAATGAAACCGCAATTTACTTTCAAAGTTACACCCAACTACAAGAACTTTCATATGTTACTTGCTACTACAGAACCCTTCATGGGCAAGTCCGACTTGCACTTGGCCGGTTTTTTTTTGTAATGGGCGCCATTTCAAAAGCTCGACTCCTAGCCTATAAATACCGTACTGTACTGTAGAATAGCAAAGCCATAGAATATTAATTTTATTTGCTAAACTAGGTCTACCTAGTTCTTATGCAGATTTATTGTTCTTCATGCCCTATTAATGCTGCTATGTAAATTATTCTCATGTTAGTGACACGCCTTGTTTTCGTTATATACTTGTGTTTTTATGTACTTGCATAGGCTTATTATAAATGTAGGTATTTACCTACTTATAATAAAAATTGACTGGCCTGTTGGTCTAGTGGTTAGTGACCCTGACTGCTATGCCGGGGGTCGTGGGTTCGATTCCCACCCAGGACAAATGTTTGTGTGATGAGCACGATCATTTCTTCTGTGTCTGGGTGTAATTTATCTACACATATAATATGTATGTATTTAGAAATATATAAGTATGTTTATCAGTTGTCTAGTACCCATAACACAAGCTCTGCTTAGCTTGGGACTAGATGGCGTTGTGTGATAGTTGTGAAATATTATTATTATTATTATAAAAAACTGAAGAGTTTGTTAAACTGAGCAGTGGTAGCCCATTGGTATGGGTCCCGACTTACGAGGTGTAGGTCGTGGGTTCGAACCTCGCCAGGCGGATTACTTTGTGAAATTTATTTCATCACCACTGCTCTCACAACGGTGAAGGAAAACATCGTGAGGAAGCCGGCATGTTCTAGAACCAAAAAATCGATGATATGTGACATCTACCGCACTGGGCTCGCGTGGTAGATTATGACCTACTCCCTCTCACAGAGAGGAGGCCTGTGTCCCAGCAGTGGGAACATTATAGGCTGATGATGATGATGATGCTGAGTTTGTTCGATAGAAAGAAAAAAACGTTTATTGGTAGATTGTTTGGCTAAACGCGCTAATCTTAGGAAATACTGGTTTGAACTGAAAAAATACTTTTTGTTTTGGATAATTTATTTATTGAAGAAGGCTATAGTCTACATCATCACGCTATGACCAACAGGAGCTGAGCAGCTGGGGTGGAAACACAGGGAACAGGGCCCCCGTAAGGGCTGCTGGCGCCTGTGTGTAAAAAAGGATTTTGGCGCCCCTTATAGCATTTTGAATTATCTTTTTTTTATGATAAAGCTGTAAAGCTTACCGCCTTGGAACGTAAACACAAAAGAAACCATCAAGTGCTACTCAAACTTCACACCCAGAGTGCTATACCATCTTAGAGAAGACAAACTTAAAATGAAGTGTACAGGAAAAGTATAAAAAATATTATTATAAAAGTGGCGAATTGTTGTTCGGCGTGGCGGTCTAAGGGGGAGGCCTATGTTCAGCAGTGGACGTCTTCCGGATGATGATGATGAATAAAGACACAAGATAAAACAAAGGTTTTAATTTTTTTATGTGTAATGGGTTTGCTCTTGACCTTAGTCGAGGTCAGGAGTGACTAAGACAAGGTCGACGATGGAGCGAGCTTACCCAGAAGAAGCCTGTTCACTCTAACTTTGAAGAGGTTAGGGTTGTATGTGTTCGGAAACAGATGCAGGCAGAGAGTTCCACTCCTTCGCAAGCCGCTTTATAAAAGACGTTTGGAAGGCGAGTTGGTGGTATAGCAATGAGGTATAGCAAAATAATAAACGTCATAATAATAATAATTTCTTTAAAGGTGATAATTATTCTACTGAAAGCGTACGGGATTTTTCTTCAGATATTTCGTTTTCTTCTTGGAAATATCAAAAATACCCAACATAGAATTATACAACGTGTAACGTTAATAGCGCAAAACCTCTCGTGGGGTAACTCAGCCCATGTTACTGAACAATGTTTGATCAAAAACTTTTGGAAAAAAAAATATACAAAATGAGAAATTGATCGAGCTCATCAGTATGAAAAATATATTTTTTTTTTCCAAAATTTGATCACATATTGTTCAGTAACATGGGCTGAGTTACCCCACGAGAGGTTTTGCGCTATTAACGTTACACGTTGTATAATTCTATGTTGGGTATTTTTGATATTTCCAAGAAGAAAACGAAATATCTGAAGAAAAATCCCGTACGCTTTCAGTTGAATAATTATCACCATTAAAGAAATTATCAACCGCAAAAAAAGCCAAAAAAAATGCACACAAAAATTCCACATCAAAAATAAATTTTACAAAACATTTTTCGTAAATCCCCCTCCCTAACTACCGCATACGTCTTGTCCCTACCGAAGTTCACACACGAATGACCGCGCACAATACAATTTGATTTCGCAATGTACAACTACCCTCTTCTTCCAAGTAATTTGACATGACAACAATAAGCAAATTGGTCCTTTTGTGGAAAATTCAAGATAATTTTCTAGTTCAAACTACTGGAAATATTGCTTGTTAGTTACTTTTGTTACTAAACTACCTTTTTTGTGTTCTTTTGACTTATTTTTGAGGGTTAAAGGGGTCTTAATTATGGTTTATTGTGGGCACGTGTCTTTACAATCTAAAGGTGAGTAGTAATGAAAGAATATAAAAGATTAAAATTAATGCAATACTGGGGAGAGCAGTAGTGGCCCAGTGGTATCGGCTCCGACTTACGAGTTGTAGGTCGTGGGTTCGAACCCAGCCAGGTGCATTACTTTGTGTAATTTATTTCGTCACCACTGCTCTCAAAACGGTGAAGGAAAACTTAGTGAGGAAACCGGCATGTCCTAGAACCAAAAATAGAAGACATGTGACATCTACCAACTCGCACTGAGCCCGCGTGGTGGATTATGACCCACTCTTTAACACAGAGTGGAGGCCTGTGTCTCATGAGTGGGAATATTATAGGCTGGTGATATTGAGTTGTGAGCAGTGGTGGCCCAGTGCATGGTATCGGCCTCGACTTACGTGTTGTGGAACGTGTGTTCGACCCAGCCAGGCGCTTTGCATAATCAAATTTTTTTCATCACCACAGCTCTCCAAATGGTGAAGGAAAACATCGTGAGGAAACCGGCATGTTCTAGAACTAAAAATTCGAAGACATGTGACGTGGACCAACCCGCACTGGACTCGCGTGGTGGATTACGGCCCCAGTCATTCTCACAGAGAGGAGGCCTGTGTCTCATCAGCGAGAATATTATAAGCTGGTAATGTTGAGTCATTCAATTAAAACATTTCAAAAACAAATTCAAACAAAACCACTGATCAAACAAACATATTTCGTCGAAAAAACACAAAATGATTGCTTCACGCAAAATCATCGAGCAATCCAAAATCGATTGCTACATAACAATAATCATTTCGATTTTGACAGACAGGCACAACCCTCAAAACACAGCGCACCCCTATTTACCAACCCGGAAACAAAAATGACTGGATATCAAAAAACCGCAGTCGGCGACAGACGCGCGGCGCCTGCGCAGGCGGCTTCGAAAATTTGAATTTGAAATTGGAACGTAATGGCGACGCTGGCGGCCATCATTAAAAATAGATCATAGACTTGGAGTCAAATGATTTTGTATAATTTTCTATCGTTTAATGCTTGATCTCTTTGTGATTCTGAGTTTTTTGGGGATATTTAATAAGTATTACTTACTAGTTTTTAATTTAGGTATGGGAATGCAGCAAGTGTATTGTGGGACCGTGGTACTGATTTTTGGATTGGTCGTCCCTCATCACGCGTTGTCTTAGTTTGAGTAATAGCCGGGTCATACAAACGGCATTTCCCGTTTATTTTCGCGATAATATAGTCTTTAAATGCTCTACAACGTTTAACGCCAATAGCGCAAAACCTCTCGTGGGGTAACTCAGCCCATGTTACTGAACAATTTTTGTTCCAGACTTTAGTAAATTCGCAAAAAAATATTTGATTTTTCATGCAATTTCAGAAATTGGTCGGGCATATCTGTATGAAAAACATTTTCTTTTTGCGAATTTCCTAAATTCTTAGAAATAAAATTGTTCAGTAACATAATGGGCTGAGCTACCCCACGAGAGATTTTGCGAATTGGCGTTACACGTTGTTTATACTTAAACGTCTATTAATGAGATAATTAGGCGAAAAGCATATCTTGGTTATGGCCCTGTAGGTCGCAGGTTCAAATCCTGTTCTTGGATCGAATTTTTCTTTCACTATAAAATCTTTGAAAGTCGCGACGCATGCGTTAATGTGTATAGTATTCAATAAAACTTTGTACTTTCCACATTTCAGCGCACGGTCAGGTCACTGTAGCCTATGAATGTCTATACACCAAAGGTATCGCGTGTTGCCGAAAACAGATTATGACGACAGTAGAAAAAAGTAAAACCAAAAATTTGAAGACATGTGACAACTACCAACCGACACTGGGCCCGCGTGGTGAATAATGGCCCACTCCCTCTCACAGAGAGGAGGCCTGTATCCCATCAGTAGGAACATTATAGGCTGATGATTATCATGCATCATCTTCATCAGCCTTTTTTTCATGACATTATGATGTCATGAATAAATTTTCAAATGTCATTACAACAAAATTGTAATAAAAGACCATTGACAGACCAATGATCGACTTAATGAATTTAGCAGATTTCGAACTTTCCGCAAAATGAAAATTCGCTGTTACTAAAGGATCCCATCCTTTTTAAATGGCGAATTTATAAATATAGTAAACTTCGGTCTTTACAGTTATACATTCCAGTCAACGAGGATTTTTTTGTATGAAGACTTTCGAAAAATTCCTCGGGCGCTGAAATTTTGGCATATGATGAGAGTAGGTGATACAGACTACAGATGCACAATAATCCAAAATTTTTTTAGCCGAGTTGTCCTGTTTTTTACCAAAACATGAAAATTGCTTATAGGTATTATCTCTCTGCGAAAAATTCCTCAGCTACAAATTCTTTTTGTAGGTATTTGTTTAAATGTACCTATTAGTGAGAATAGGGAAATATGAAAATCCAAATCCAACAAATTCTCGATTTCAGTGTCACTCCAAATTAACTTTTAACATAACGCGTTCTAACTTCTAGTGAAAAATTGCTCTGCCGATTTTAATTTTTTTATGTGATTTCTTATCCTTAAATACATGGGTTTAAATCTGTAATATAATTATGAAATATATAATAAATCGGTAATCTATATCACCTTCTTTTATCGTATGCCAAACAGTGCCGGAGGATTTTTTCGGACCACGAAAATGCCTCTTTGACTGGACTAATAGAACTTATTAGTCTATTTTCCACTTGTACACACCTACTTGTTTACTACATAATCAGAAAAGCGTACCATGTCTAGACTACAAAATTATGATAATTAGTTTAGGCGCCGGCCGACATTAAGAATTACGTTGCATCCTAAATTCGAATTACATATTCATGAGCCGAAAACATTTCCTGTGATTATAATACGTAGCTGTATCGTTACGTTTCTTAAAGGAGCCGGCTAGAGTTGGGGAAAATCCTACTATATAATATTACTAGCTGTTGCCAGCGGCTTCACCCGCCACAACTTGAAAATTATCTAAAAAACCTCAGATCAAAGAAATAAGCAGATAGAACGCTCAGAACACGCGAGTGGGTCCACCAAAGTTAATACAAAATCAAATCGAATTACATTTCATAATGTTTTCTTTGTTTTTGAGAACAACTTTTACAATGGTCAAAGACACGTGACGGCATATTTTGGCAAACAACAAAAACGACGCACAGCTTGGTACGACGCGTAGATTGGTACTGTCGCGACTTTGTATTCGATTTTGATTTTGTATTAACTTTGGTGGAACCACTCGCGTGTTCTGAGCGTTCTATCTGCCTATTTCTTTGATCTGAGTAAAAAACTATCATATGTGTTAATGCAGGTTATTAATCTTTCTGTATACCGAATTTTAGGCAAATGCGTTCAGTGGTTTTTGCGTGAAAGAGTAACAAACATACCTACATACACAGACATACATCCTCACAAACATTCGCATTTACCTATAATATTATAATACTAGGACTAGGATTATATGTGTAAACGTGAACGTTTATTTAGATAAGATGGATGTTTGTTCCTCTTTCACGCAAAAACTACTGAACGGATTTGGCTTAAATTTAGTATACAGATAGTTTATAACCTGGATTAACACATAGGATAGTGTTTATCCCGTTTTTATGTTCCTGTGGGATAATTTTCACAAGCGCAACTGCTGAGTTTTTCCATCAGAATTTTTTTCAGGGCAAAAGCCCCCTCTTATTTCACACAAGAACTAATTTATCAAGGTACCTCAAACAGGCCTTTGAATTTAGATATTATATTATACACCCGGATGACCGACGTTTTAGTGTATTTGATGACAGCACCGTTGGCGCAGTGGCTAAGTGATTAGACTGCTTTGCTACTTGTCGCGGGTTTGATTCCCACACTGAGCTAATATTTGTATGATCTACAAGTAGTTGTCAAGTAGTCTGGGTGTTTGTATAAGTGAGTTTGTATGTTTGTAAACGCACCCACGACACGAGAAAATCATAGTGTTGGGCAATGTTCAATAAAAAAAGACGAGCATAAATGGAACTTAAACATAAAATGGCGAAATGAGTGTACCATTGGTATGTCACTGCCAAACATCTATGCAAATAACAAACGTGATGTTTATTCATGTAACAATCACGGAAATCTTACCTCAAATCACTGAAAAAGTAAGTTGGTATAGTCCGCTACACGACGGTAGTCTTTTTCATGCGGCGCTAGTGTCATTACATGAAATTATAGTAAAGGCATTAAAAAAATGTAGTTTAGACTTACAAATATATCTCGAATTTTCTGTCGTTTATGAGTGGTGGCATTCTTTAGTATTCAACTTGAATTCTCAAAAAATAAGTCACTGTTTTCATCGATATCTATAAACTTTTTGGTCAATCACAACACCAACAGAAAAAATAAAACACAATTATCACTGGCCACTGGCCGAAAAGAGTTCCAAATTCAAAATTAGGTCTTTCATAACAAACAATGAGTAAATATTACTAAATTCAAATTAGGTCCTCAATCAGAACCAAAGAGGTTTTCAAACACATAGACAAACTTTTTCGACGTCCATTTTGTTTTTCGATTGACACTTTTGTTTTCGATAAATAATTTTACTTTTACGCAAGTCTGTCTGTCCCGATCGCCAGTTAGTAGCGTAATGATACTACACCATACAACATGCAGTTTTCTACCCAAATTATAATAGTGTACAATTTGTGTGGGCAAAGAGCAATAATTTTGTGGTGAATATCAATTTGGTGTCATGCTTATTATGTTTAATGCGAACAAATTAGTTCGAGTATATTGTTGGGAGCTTATATTATAGTCTTGTGGATAGATTTCTGATATTGGTTTTATGAAAAGTTCAGAAAACTATCGATGCTGTGGGTTTTCAGGTTTATTTCTCGACTTTCCAATACGGTTTCACTACTCATTTACAATTGGTCTTAGGTTGCTTTTCCACCAGAGATGCGCTATGCTACGTTGCTGCGGATGCGTTTGATATCCACCAATCGTATTCATTGGTTTACATAGCACAATAATGGTGGAAATGGATGGTTACTAGATAGGTAGAAACAGAAACGACTGCATAAAAAAATTATGGGCAATTTCTCTTTCAGTTTCCACTTGACAACTCACACATGACCAAAAATATGCCACAGTTAACTTCAAAAAATATAGCTAAAGGTTACTAAGAAAGTTTTTTCCGTTTCTAATGTAGATGCGGATTTCTCCACGTGTGGCAAACTTAAAAGAAAGAATGACCCTGTATTAAAATAATCATTTTCATTTTTCTGGCATTTTCCTATGTTCGTCCCAGTTTTCAATCTAATCGATATCGTATGAGAAATGAGTGCTTTACTGACCTCCAAAACCCAGTTACTGGGTAATAATACCCCTTAATAAGAAGTTAACTGTCACGTAATACATTGCAAAAAAAAACACAAACCATACTTGGCTGTACACAATGACGTCAGTGCCTCAAAATGCATTCTCAAAAAAACTCAACCTAATTTCATATTCCCGCGTTTTATAACCTAACCCATATTCAAAAACAAATTGTTTCTGCCCAGGACAGATGGGTATCGGCATGATTATATTTCTAATCCCTCATTATTTCGAACAAGTCTAGTTTTAAGACGAAAAACGTTGAATTAACATAATGATAATGTTGGGTCGTCATAGAGTATGTGGTAACAGAGGTTGCATTTGCAAAGATTGAATAAATTCCACTTTCAACCCTTAGGGGTCGAATGTTGAAACGTTTAGGGGTCGAACGCGGAAGAGGATAGAAATTATATGGGGTTGAACGCGGAATAAACCAAGAAATTAAGCACACAATAAATCAACAAGTATTTTAGCACGCTATGGAGCGAGTGCTTTTGTTTTATCGTGGTAAAATTATGAGTCCTCCGACCCAGGGCAGGGTGGAAAGACTGTTAGACTCGTACTGACTTCCACGGTGTCCCTCAATAGCTTTTTAAGTTCCGGGGTCAATGCAGATTGGTTAGTTATATAGGGTGACTGGTAATTAGTGTACGATACTTAAACACGTGATTGTGCTCTTGATAATCAACAACTTTTACTATTGGAACAAACCTGAATTATCAAAAAAAAAATCTGCTGTTCAGTACATTTGTATTTGCTTAATGTACTGAACCTCCCATGGTAAAAGTTGTTTGTTATCATGAGCACAATCACGTGTTTAAGTATCGTACACTAATTACCAGTCACCCCATATAAAAACTCATCATCATTTCAACGTTAGAATTTCCACTGCAGAAAATAGGCCTCTTCTATATACTAGTTTATATAAAATTGCAAATCATAAAACAATTGTCGTTGACCAAACACTAAGAGTTTTTCATTATAATTATTTTCCAAATGAGTTATATGCAGAACTTAAATCTCTTAAAATTTCTCACTATCCCTTGATTTCCGAATGAGTTATGCAGAGATTAGTAAATCTTATGTGGTTGCGATTGAGGCTCCGACAGCAAAGACAAATTAGGTAAAAAGTACAAAACGCTGAAATCAAGAGCTCTGTTATTTATGTACTCTGTGACTCAAATGTGTTGTTACTCATGTCAACATTAAATATACATGCCTACACGACGAATATTTAAGTATATATGTGAACTTTGTCTGTCTGTTAATAAAACATTTTGACAACGTTTTCGCATAGGTATTTAAAAGGTGAGTTTTCTTATGTTTCTCATCTGAAAAATTACTATGAAACAACTAAAATTCTATTTAATTTAATTCAAATGCTAATGCCGTATTATTTTGGAGTTTGCTTCCAGTTGGTTGAGCAATTGCATCTTACTAGCAGTTACAATCGATTTCAAAATGAAAAAAATGTTTACTTACAATGCGACAAAATTAATAACGAACGTGTCTAAGTGACGTTACGCAGGCTTTCTCAATATTTGCACACTATTATCTTTACATATAATAAAATCGTAGAGCTGTCATTCCTGTACATTGAATATTTTTTTCTTTTTGTATTTTTTTTGAGATAAGGGATCGATTCTGATGCCAAATCAACTTTTTTTTTCTTTCGAAATTTTTTATGTTTTTTCGATTTGATCTATCTCTTAAACTACTGTAAAGTTGTCGATCAAATTTTCCTCAAATATTCCTAATAATATGCTTCTGTTGATAGGCTAGGTATCATTACGCTATTTTTCCTGAGAGATAAGCAATTTTAAATTTTGTTGTTTTTATCTGTTTGTTTTTAGTTGGAAGCTAAACCACTGGATATTATTTAGTCAATTTTTCCCCAAATATTCCTTAAACTGCTCTTCTATTAATAGGATATGTATAATTACGCTATTCCCTTTGGGGGATTAGCAATTTTATAATATGTTGATTTTCAGTCATTGTTGACATTTGTATAAGAACCGCTATTTGAAAACACTGTCAGCGTACTAGCCAGTCTGGTTGGTATCCTGCTTGACTTTCGTGCAAGGGGTCTCTGGATCAAATCTCGCTGTTTCTTTTTTTCACTTTTTGAGTTTTCATATATTTGTCCTGAGAGTTTCAAATAATTAAAAAAAATGTGTATACTTTTATTTCAACATTATTCGCGATTTTAAATTATTACTATTTTTTTTTTTCAATAGTTTTCTAGGATATAAATCTACACTGATTTAAATTGTAGGTAGTAAGTTGGATATTTTTTTAAATTGTAATTGTTTCGAGGTGTGGAATTTTAAAGATTAGAAAAAATTGTGTTTATTTATGTTTTGAATTGGTGTTCAAACCAGTGCATAGATTCTGTTTTAAACGATGACAAGTTGTACTCATCGAGTCAGATATAATAGTTAGTTATTTTTTAGGTATCACGCGGAATGCAAGGGAGAAGAGCAATGCTATCGTACGTTCAATTTGCAGCGATACTGTAAATCAACCCAAAAATGATAGTCTAATGTTTAAAATAAACACGGTTCTTTGAAATTAATGTCGCTCAAATAAGGACGTTTCCTATGCAAACTATGTACCTAGATATAACATTATTGATCTAAACTAATAATAAAAATGCAAGTATGTTTGTTTTTTACCTTTTCACGCATTACTACCTACTGAATCGATCGTCCCAAAATTTAGCATATACGTTGTCAGGAGTATAGACACGGATATAAGGTATCTTACATCCCGAATAACAGAAGAGAGCTGTTGCCGAGAAAACAATTACGTTCATATTCCAGATGGCGCCACACGATCCGTATTGTTTCTCAAATTCTAAAATAACGCAAGCGAAGCCGCGGGCAAACACTAGTTGAACAATAATCTTATGAAAATAACATTATTTTCAAATAAATATTGATAAGAAAAAGTTACCAATTTTCAGAAAATATTTTTTTTTGCTTAATGTTATTTTCAAGTGACAGATTACAGACTTTCCCCACTTGAATCGAAATGTTAAGAAAACATTTAATTTCGGAAATTAAAAAAAAGGTTTGTCTCATACAATTATCATTTGAATATTCACCACAAAATGTGCATGCACCTTTTGTTATATTTTTGAAATTTAGTTCCTTCACAAGCATATCCGCGGCGTAAACCTTAGCATGTCAAAGAAACAAAACTTAATCATATTCTTTACATGGAGCCATACGAAAAATTATGAATATTAAACGTATGGGTCTCTTAGGATTACTGGCCGAATTAATAACAATAATGTTACTTATTATATTTTGGTGATTAAGGGTGTGTCGTAGTGGAAGCTATGCTCTACCTTATAGCTTTGGATTTCTTTTAAGGGTGCTTTACCAAGAACTATAATGGCCTCAGAGTACTAAGTCAGCCACGAAGAAGACGCGTCTGATAATTGTTGTCTTAGCCACAATAAAGCTTCAATACTAATAATATACTTTTTCACACCACCTGCTCGAAAATGTTTAATTATATGTCACGCAACCTTAACCTAAAGTGAGTCATTAGTGGCCGAGGGCACAGCCGGTCAATAATGTTGTACTGGATTTCATTATTACCCGCTGGTCAATAATGTGATTTGAATTTGGAATATGTTTATAAACAACAAACACCCTTTGGTGCCAGAAAGATTTTTTTTTTTTAATTTTCTTTTCCCTTTTGGGAAGACAAAGGGATCTATCTAGCCCATGCAGCCTAGATTTTTTTTTTTGGTTCTTTTCGTCCCTCTTTGGGGCAGGCAAAGGGAGCTGAGCCCATACAGCCAAGTCTGATTTAGTGTGCCAGAAAGAGGAAAGCTATTCTCGAAACCCTTACTACGCGTGGATGATATTCTCGATTTCCTAAAAAATCATAACGATTGCTTCTTCATATCGTTGCCATGTTTTCGAAGACATAATATTGTAAGAATAATTAGATAACTACCTACGAACCATTTTTTAAAAGGAATGAAATAACATTAAAACTGGCATTAATAATAACAAATACCGTACCGCGCCGTAATACCGTAGGTAATAGTAATTGGCTGTAACATTAGTTAATTTATTTTAAATAAACTGCACTAAGATTGCTGTGGATTTTGTAAATAAATAAATAAATAATAAAACCTATCTATAATATAGTCGATTTATCACGTTTTATCAAAAATACTCTATTTTCACGAGCGTCTCCAATGACGTTCTAAATTCAAAATGCATACAGCCAATCATCCAAAACCATTCTACCAGCCCTGTATAAAACTTAGTTTACACAAACGCCACATCCATGAGAGTGATATCATTAGGACAAACACGACAAAACCATAGAAGATACTTTGTTTTTCGTACTATGGCTATTATTTTCTCACAGTAGGTGTAAAAAGTAGAGTATCCTCCTCTGGGCTAAAGGTGTCTTTGCCTTGGGCTAGCTTGAATCCCTCGCTGCATTCAGGATTCTTGTATTAACTCCCTCGCTTCGCTCGTGAGTTAAATCCCGAATCCTTCATTGCGCTCGAGATTCAATATGACGCCCGTGACATAAGACACAACTTTAGCCCCTCGGTGCATAATCTACTATTATATTACTATTGTACTCTTCAATGCTTCTACTCATACAACTCAGTCACGTAGTTATTTTTAGAGTAGGTACTTAATTTAATAATGATGACAAATAATATGATCTCAAGTAGTTATTCCAGGTCTGGGTGTTTGTGTATGTGAGTTTCTATGTTTGTAAAAGCACCCACAATACAGGAAGAAATATTAAGTGTACCTATAGAAAAAAAAAAAAAAGTCTCCAACACCTGTTGTCTGCACGTATTTAATTTTCTTAAAAACTACTGACCGGATTTTTGTACACTAAAGGTACAATTCTTGTGGAAGGTTTAAGTATAATAGTGTATTACGGTTTTATGAAAATTGACTGACTTTTTACGAATACTGTTGAGGATGTTCAGAAAACAATCTCAACACGATCGTGGAAGTCTAGAGATATTTAACGCTTTCATATAGCTTTTAGTGAAACCAATCCTAAAATATTTAGGCATCGATAATTTACTAAATTATTAGTGTTATGGCTTGTATGTGGGAAAATATTAAATAAGTATTTTAATTTTACAAAGGTATCGTCTTTTGAAGGATCGTTATTTTTACTTTATGATACCTATATTTTAACGACATTATCTACCTACGTATTTTGATTTTTCCTTAAGAGAGATCGCGAGACCGTCCAGTCATCATCTGCCTAGCCTTTCCCCAACTATATTGGGGTCGGCTTCCAACCGAACCAGATGCAGCTGACTAACAGTATTTTACGTGGAGCGACTGCCTATTGGACCTCCACAGCCCAGTCACTGGGTAATGCGATACCCCATGGTAAGATTGGTTGTCAGACTTTCGAGCTGCTGACTAACAGTAACGACTGTCAAAGATCTGCAAATGACAGTCGGGTCCAACGGCTTTAAGTGAACTTAAAGACCTGCATGTTCTCAATCGACTCAGCCTATTGCAGTCCACTGTTGGTCATAGGTCTCTCCCAGACTGCGTCACATCACCCTGTCCCCTGCCTTCCACATCCACTCTGTCCTAGCTACATACTTTCTTAAGCCCACCGGTCCATTTAAGTGGGAGGCAACTCTAACTACCTACACTTGCAAGCAGCTTCTAGTTGCATTTATTTAATTATTTTTTTTGTTTTATTATATATATATATATTCTTTATTGTGTACAATATTTACAATGAAAACCAAACTTAAAATTACGTGCACAAAGGCGAGCTTATCTCTAAAGAGATCTCTTCCAGCCAACCTGTAAGACTGTTTTGAGATGATGATACACGGGGACAAGCTACCAATTGTTAACAATTCTGTGTACTATACACAGAATTGTTAACAATTGGTAATACATATTCATAAATTATAATTATAGTACAAACTATTTTTTTTATCTACAACGTGTTACGTTAATAGCGCAAAACCTGCCGTGGGGTAACTCGGCCCATGTTACTGAACAATGTTTGTTCCAAGACTTTTGGAAATTCACAAAAAAAAAAAGATTTTTCATACATTTCTCATTTTGTAGGTATAAAAAAGCAAATTATTCCCACACGAGGTTTTACGGTATTAATGTTACACGTTGTTTAAATATAAATGTAGAAAAAAAATTATACTTACGTATTTCCCTATTGAACAACATACCAGTAGTTATAACAAAACATAATGCTACTACAGTCTTTAAAGGTGCTGATAAACTTGATCATTCACTTGCATCCTTACAAATGTTTAAAGAGATAAAAGCGTTTTACCGAGCATTCTAACGAGTGTTCTGGGAAGCCTTTTGCCGAGTCGACTTTCAAGACTAACATCTTCGTGAAGAAAATTTTCGACGACTATCGACTAGATCGTTCCCTAGAAAGAGCGTCGAAATGTTCGTAGCGATGTTTAGCTAATACAGTTCGACGAATGCTCGATGTTTCGTTACAAGTGAATGTTCAAGTCTATTAGCACCTTAAAAGAAATACTACATAACAAAAAGATACTAGATACGTATACAACTGCATGTCATCCACTTATTTATCAAAGATTGATAATTATAGTAATTAGTAGATATGGTAGACAATAAACAGTAAAATAGACATCTTTCTTTTCATCATTATTATAGACGTCACGCAATGCAATAAATTCTAATGAAATTGAGAATATTTTTTATGACAAAGCGGTATCATTATCATCAGGCTATAATATTCCCACTGTTGGGACACAGGCCACCTCTCTGTGAGAGGGAGTGGGCTATATAATGGCACGCGGGTTGGTGAGTAGATGTGATGAACAGTGGCAACCACCAGAAAAGCGCCGAGACAATGAAGCTCGACGTGTCTCGGAGAATGAATTTAGCTGTCTTGGATCCTGCAACGAAATTAAATCAATCAGAAAAGAATAGAGGAGGAGTAGGAAAAATAAGTTTTCCACTTCCCTCCATGCAAGCAGGAGTCAGAACAAAACAAAGCCACGGTTAACATGACTCCAATATTTTATGGTTCTTATACTGTAAGCTGCTTCCTAATAATAACCAAATAAGTAGCATGGCTTCACCAAAGAAACGCTCAAACACCCAGTTAGACTGGGGAGCCTCCTCAAATACACATATAGTTGGGAAAAGGATAGGCAGAGTATAATTAAACTTTTTTCTAAAAACATACCGACCGAATCGAGAACCTCCTCCTTTTTTTGAAGCCGGTTAAAGAGTTAAACTGAGAGAGCCATCTCTAACCACAAGATACTAAATAAATAAATAAATATTAATTCAGTTCCTGGGCTGAGAGCGTAAAAAGGCAAATACCTAATAATATTTTGCCCAAGTATTGGAAGCGATTTTAGATAAATTATGGAATCAGGCGTTACTTTGCCATTAAATGTTATTATGTTTTGACATTAAATGCTATGAAAAATATTTATCCTTTGCTGCATGTGCATATGCATGACTGCATATGGTGGGATTACATCATGCAACAATTCTGGATTTTTGTAGCGGAATTAAAACTAAATATTTTTCATAACATTTAACTTAATGATTTTTTATTTCAAAAGGTGTGCATTCGACTTCTTCATAATCAAAAAAAAAAGATTTATTCTATTACCCTCCTCTCCCTTGGATTATGATGATAATTATAAATCTCAAAATCATTATCATCCTTAAACATTAACTTAAAAAAAGTTTAAACTTGATCACTAAACAAAATCGATAAAACAACGCCATCTAGCGTCGAGTAGCACAACCTCAACCCACTAGCGCCGTCACGGAGCGGCGGTTTCAAGAACTAAACGCCGTAATACATCAAAATGGCCTGTAACCATAATTGGTTCAATTTGCTTATTAAAATAGATTTATTTACTGTTTACACTGTAGTAAACTAATGTTTGTTTTGCTGGAATAGTTAACTATTACGTTGCACAGTAATTATTTTGTTGTAATACTAAAACGGTATTTTAGAAGTCAATTAATATTTTGCTCGCTCATAAATCATTTTCTTTTTATGTTAATGGTACTTATTACTTTCATTAGCAGTTATTTGGGTTGTTTTAGGTTTATTTGTATAATTTTTTGGTTGTAATAAACCTATTTTTGGCTTGATAATAATCTTTAGTTGAAGAAAGCATTTTGTCGGGCGCAATTACATTTCTTTTTTTTATATATATCCACAAGACCAGGCTAGTAATTAGATTAATTTATCTATGTTTATTACTACCTACCTATGTTCTTAAATTTAATCAGAAATCGTACTTACGGGTTTGTAGTTAAATACTTAAAACTTATTTAGTCAAATTGGACAGTGATTATTGATTTTTAGATCGATATCGAACAGAAGGGTAACTACCTACTAATAAATATGAGTCGAGTTTACTTGATTAAATAAAATAAATGATAATATAAGTATTTGAAAAAAGAATGTTGCTTTTTGAAAATACTAAAAGTATTCGAACATGGACGAAACGTTTAGTTCATAGAGAATTTTAATGATCTTAGATTAGGGCCGTAAGTAACCTCCCAAAAATCGACAGAATTGCAACAAGTTTATGAAAACTCATCTTCAAATCTATTTACAGTACTGTTCAAGTAGAATACCTCGCATCTAGAAAGCAAAGGGTATTTGGATAACAGTGTTTTTTAGTCAGAAAAAGTCTGACATTCCATTCCGTATCACCCAGCCAAGGACGAACACATTTGATGATTTTTGAACACAAAAAAGAATGTTCTAATCAAAGAGATTTAAAAGAACCTATAGAGCGGGCATTGGGAAAATTGTCATACAAAATTGTTGATGCCGTGCGTCAGTAGCACTATCCAGCGTTGCATAGCAAAGCGACTACTAGACTGAGCGACTTTTTACCAATTGGTAAAAAAAATTGGATCACAAATTTGATCGTGATGTCCCCTCTACTGCTCGTATATTGTTTAATGTCTTTGGTTCTAATCAATGTAGTCCCAGAAATTACTATGAAGTGTTTCTAAAAGCCTTTATTATAAAAAATTGTTTTCCTTTGGTAACTGACGCAGGCATATGTTTTTTTTCATTTGAGATGTGTTTGCTCTTGACTCTAGTCCTGGTCAAAGGTGGCTGAGACAAAGTCTACGATGGAGCGAGCTTACCCAGACGAAGCCTGTTCACTATAACTTTGAAGAGATTCAGGTTGTATGTGTTCGGGAACACCGACGTGGAAGTGAGTTCTACTCTTTTGCTGTGCGCATTATGAAGGAAGATTGAAAGCGCTTAGTAAGAATTGGTGGAATGACGACTAAGTATCGATTAAGCCAGCACGCGTCTACCAATTCTATCGTTTTTCTCTAGTATTTCACTACTCGTTGACGGTTGAAGAAAATAAACAAACTCTTTCTGAATTTTAAACATCGCTATGCACTATGCTTAGGACGGTTAGAAATCTTTCTACATTCCTGTCATTTTGTCGTCTCTTCCGTCGGCAAAATGTCATGCTTTATGCTAAGCGTTGGTGTATAGTTGACAGGTCATACAGTCATAAAAGTCCACTATTTGTCTGTGACTGACAAAATGTTTTCAAAAGTTCAGCATATTTTATGCTATCCTCATATTACAAACTCGTGTTTTCACGACAGAAGAATATGCACAAAATGTCACGCAAAGCCGCCGTATAGACTAGTGTTGCAAAATAACAAATAAAATAAACCGACTTTTACTCCGGGAATGTGGACGCCAAAATGTCGTGGCACTAAAATACAGGGACGAATTTGTTATAAATCTTATTAGATTTTAAAGAGAATTTTGTATTCTATTGGTACTTTTTTCTCGTAAAAGGCTATACTTGTGGCTTATTAGAATTTGAAATCCGTCTGATTAAAACAGTAAACAATGAATTTTTGTACTTGACATTAAAAATGGATATTTTTAAAGAGTGTCTTTTATTCTGAAATAAAAAAATATCCGCAGTAATTCGATTGAAGCGTTACCGGAATTAGCCAAAAAAATATTAAAAACTGAAAAGAAATTCACACTTATTGTATTTGTAAATATTAATTTTATGTAACAAAACTCAATTATATTAATAACCAAACTAATTGGTTTTAAACATAGTAAACGTTGTCCCAAGATTTAATAAGTTTTAAGTATTTACCTACCGTCGGTCGGAGATTTTCAAAGAACAAATAATATTGATAAGTTAGGCACTGAAATTACTGAAGTATTTAATAACCAATCTATTTGTACTATATTTTAGTTCTATGCTTCAAATTGCCCTAAAAGTATTCTTATAAGGTGTCAAATTAATATGAGAGAAAATAAAGGAATTTTAAGATAATCGCATTGGATTTGAGTATCGTCTTTATAAAACTGCGTGTCGGCCGGCCGTCGGATTACAATTTGAGCATGGAAAGTAATAAGTAATGGAAAAGTAAGAAATATTTAGTAATTAAATGGATAGACAGTACTATAATATATGTGAAGGTAATAATTACCTAATTGTAATAAGGAAAACTGTTGAGGAAGATGAAATGAAGTCCGTGGCATTACGCTGGATGCAAGCCGCTTTCAACCGGTCCTATTGGAAGTCTATAGGGGAGGCCTATGTTCAGCAGTGGAGGTCCTAGCTGATGTGATGATGATGATGATGAAGAATAAAACGTAAAGGGTAAAGGAGCAATTTCAGTTTTGGTCAGTAAGAGTATTATAGCTCGCTCCATCCAAAGTTAGGTACGACTTTATTTGATAATATTTATCGTCTGAAAAATGGTTCTTGACTTCAAAGCTAGATTTATAGATAAAAGTAGATGTAAATTGAATCTATAAACATCGTGTAACGTTAAATGCGCAAAACCTCTCGTGAGGTAACTCAGCCCATGTTACTGAACAATGTTTGTGCCAAAACTTTTGGAAATTCGCAAAAGAAAAATGTTTTTTCATACATACAATGAGAAATTGATCGGGCCCATCAGTATGAAAATAATTTTATTTTAATTGTGAATTTCCAAAAGTCTTAGAACAAACATTGTTCAGTAACATGGACTGAGTTACCCCTCGAAAAGTTTCCGTATAAGTTTTGATCCAAAAAATCAATAAATTGAAGTACTTCAATTTATTGATTTTTTGGATCAAACTAGTTTGTTATAGTAAAATAGCTTGTACAAGCTATTTTACTATAACAAACTAACAAAGTAAAAAGGTGTTTTTTTTTTAAGTTTGGGCTCGCCCACTATGATGATAAGCAAAGATGAGGTTCACGGTTGCCTAGCAGTAACCTAGAACAATTCAAAATGACAAGGCTATAATTTAATAAGACTTACAGCCACTAAACGTCAATGATAGTAGTAATTAACTGGTTGTAATCAACATATTGATAACAATACAATAGTAAAATCACCCGCTTGTTTGACTATTGGTATGTGAATGTTAAGGTACTGATAAACTTCAGCATTCACTAGTAGCATTGTTGCGAATGTTACATTACAGAAAAACAAACGAGAGCATTTTAGATTGCATTTTAAAGAAATAGCGAACTTTTTGCTAAGCCGACTGTCAAATCTGACGTCTCAGATCAAAGAAATAGGCAGATAGAACGCTCAGAACACGCGAGTTTCTCCACCAAAGTTAATACAAAATCAAATAGAATTTACAGTTCATAATGTTTTCTTTGTTTTGAGAACAACTTTTACGATGGTTAAAGTCATGAGACGGCATATATTGTGAATTACTTTGTATTCGATTTTGATTTTGCAATAACTTTGGTGGGGTACTCGCTTGTTTTGAGCGCTCTGTCTGCCTATTTCTTTGATCTGAGTCTGACATATTCAGAAAGGTTTTTTTCTGACTAGAGCGTTTGCTAGAAAGATCGTAAAAATGTCTGTAGCGATGTTTGACTCTATACTCAGCTCTGTTCGTTGTTCAGTTTGACAAAATTAAAAACGGCGAATGCTCGATGTTCTGTTACAAGTGAATGCTCAAGTCTACTAGCAGCTTTAAATTGTGTTGGAATCCTGATGGTATTAGGTAAAGGTATCACGTATCTAGCCCTGTAACTGATTAGTAGGTAGTTAGAAAAAAAATGTGTGCAATATAATTATTACGTTTGCTACGATACGATCGATCGATTGTTTTCTGTACCAACCGAATTTATTTGTCTTTTCGAATCTGAAACATACCCAATCACCCCCTGATTCTTGCGTTGAATCACCCCCTGATTCATGCGTTGAATCATGCAATGAAATACTGATGCATCGAATTTAGTAAACTATTTCTAACGTCTTACAATGACGTTTCGCTTGTAAGTGAAGACCTCGGTGGCTCGGTTGGTTAGAGTATCGGATGTACTGCTCCGAAGTTCGCTGGTTCTTGCTCGCATTTTTTCGCTGTTCGATTTATTTTTTCCATAGAACAACGTTTAAGAAGCGTATAATATGTATCTCTATATTATAAAAATCAATTGCTGTTCGTTAGTCTCGCTAAAACTCGAAAACGGCTGGACCGATTTAGCTTTAAGTTTTGTATTATTTTTGGAAGTCCCGTTTCAGTCCATAATTTTTTTTACCAAATTTTCTCACCATTTGAACCTTTTCAAATGGTGAAAAATTTGGTAAAAAAAAATGATTCAGGGCGGTATGAAGTTGGCCGTGTCAGCTAGTTTAAAAAATAAATTAGAAATTACTCCCCTAACCTAAACCAGAATACATCCCTGTGCCACAATCGTGGGACTTGCCATTTGACACACGCTATTTTGTGGTGAGCGAGACGAAGGACATTGCTGTCTCTGTCACCATCTATTTCTATTAACTACATAGCATCGATATGGTATGGGTCATGCAAGAGTTTAGTTGAACATTATATGACTCGATTTATTTGGCTATGTTTTGATTCATTTTTTCAAAAGGTAAAACTGGACGCTCTCACAGGAGGCTGTGTACAGACTCAGAGTAGCACAGAGAGCCATGGAGCGTTCCATGCTCGGCATAAGTTTAATAGACCGAGTTCCAAACATCGAAATCCGGAGACGAACAAAAGTATTCGATATTGGTAACCGAGTTATGGAACTCAAATGGAATTGGGCAGGACACCTGGCAGGGCGCGGTGACGGCAGGTGGAGTAAAGCTGTGACAGAGTGGCATCCAAGAAACGGAAAGAGAAGGGTTGGTCGTCCGGCTGCGAGATGGGCAGACGACATTGTTGTCATTACGGGAGTGTCCTGGATGAGGCTGGCGCAAGATCGTGAAGCTTGGCACAAGCAGAGAGAGGCCTATACCCAGCAGAGGGTGAAGACGGGCTGCGGATGATGATGATGATGAAAACTGAGGTCGCGTGACTTACGAATTACCGTGATCCCAGAACGTAAAGGGCTATAGAAGGACACCGTGGATTTAAGTCAGTACAAGTCTGATAGTCACTCCTGCCTTGCCCTGGGTGGGACTCATTTGATGATTTAACCTCGATTTTTTTTTACTTGTTTAAATCATTAAATGAGTCCTCCCACCCCGGACAGGGCGGGAGGGACTGTCAGACTTGCACTTATTAAAATCCACGGTTATCCTTCAATAGCCCTTTACGTACCAGAGCCACGGTTACCTGGTGAGACAGTCCCGCGACATCCTATGCTACACTTACACATGCTTATAAGTCCCTTTAAAATTAAAATATCGGGTTGACCGAGCTTCGTTCGGTTTTTCTTGGGAAGCGAGCTTTTCTCGAACCTGGGACCTTAATAAATCGATTCCTTGAGCCGAAAAACCCCTAATCTGTAACTTTCATGAAAATCCTTGGAGCCGTTTCCGAGATCCTGATTAAATATAAATAAATATACAAGAATTGGTCGTTTAAAGATATTAGATAGATTAGATAATGGTGCTTAAACCATAGGGCACGGGTCCTACTCGTTTATTCTAAAATCTATTTCCAAATCCAGTCAGTTATAGCCATCCTTATGATAAGTGATAAAAAGATATTTATTTTGTAAATAGGTTTTAGCAAAACACTTTTACACGGCAATACACATTTAAAAAACAAGATGGGGCCGATGTTTCGTACCTGACTACTCTGAAAAGAAACAGCCGAAACAAACTCAGAGGTCACAGTCTCTTTTAAAGTCCAACAATTACATTGGTCGTCATACAAGGACCATGTAAGTTAACGTCTGAGACGGTCTTTTGAAGAAAGAACCACACAGATTTCAGTGGACTTGTCCAGTCAGTGCAAGCATTTGTCAGTTATCGTGTAGCTCGACTCGTAACTCAAGGAGCTATGAGTTCGTAGTACCCTCAGTCAGAAGGCATCCAACACCAAGTTTCTTAGTAAAAACCTCGTCTCAAAGACAAATTCTTGGAACCCTACGTGTTTGAACAGAATCTTCAGAAAAAACGTATCAAAATATTTTCTCAATTATTTTTTATTGATTCTATAATTAATTACATTACACTGCATATAATTAATCATAATTAATTTGCATGTAAGGGTAACTGTTTGTTTGGTATGCTAATGAAGGCAGAGATTCTCAACTGTGGGACCGTAGAAATCAATTTTCTAGTCTAACCATCGCTTGCTGAGGTCGCTTCGTGGATGGGTGATCGTCAAATAAATGATATTTACATCTCTCATATTCGGTAAGTAGGTCCTTATTACCCCCAAATGGGGCTTGTAGGTAACCAATTAGCGCTCTTGGGTAATAATGTAGCTAGAAAAGCCCTAGGGCGTTAAGTAATTAAAAAAAAGCTCTTCACTCTTTCAAAATTTCGCGTACTAGATGTCTTTGCCAGTATGATGGTTAGAATTGGCGCTGCGTGTCGAAGGTTCGATTCCCGGTTGTCCGTAAGTTATTTTTCTTAGAGGTATTTTTTCTCAATAGGTAAAAATTGTGCAGCTATTTTTAACAACCAGAAAAAGGTGTACATCTAACCATCATACTGGCAAAGACATCATGCATTCAGCCCAATGACAAAAGAGGTCGCTTCGCGTTTCAGCCTTATCTTCGTATGAGTAGTCATCAATTTTATATATCGAACGGCGAAGCTCAATTTCGTTCTAAAAATAAATTAAAAAAGATGAAAAAAGGCGGGAATAGAAAACTTTTACCTACTTTAAATATTGTTTGTTTTGGGATTTTTTTTATAAGTAGTAAACCATTACATTGGAAAAATATGGACAGTTAGTGGTCTCAGAAAAAATACTCCAGTGGGTCTAAGTTTGAGAACCACTGTTAAAGGCAAATAAAGCATTTTTTCAGTGATGCATACAATTAGCCAGAAAAATAAGTTATAGTCTGATCTAATTAGTAAGTAATGATGGACCAGACCACCTAAGTCTTACGCAGTGCAATTTAATAATAATAAAACAAAGCATTTGAATTCTATAAAGAAGTTTTTTTATCGAAGTTAAATCACCAAATGAGTCCACTCTACCCAGGGCAGGACGGGATGGACTGCCAGGCTTGTACTGACTAAAACCCACAGTGTCCTGATAGCGCAAAACGTCTCGTGGGGTAACTCAGCCCATGTTACTGATCAATGTTTGTTCTAACTTTTGGAAATTCACAAAAAAAAAATTGAAAGTGGGTTTTCATACTGATGGGACCGATCAATTTCTCATTTTGAATGAAAAAGCGTTTTTTTTTTTGTGAATTTCCAAAAATCTTTGAACAAACATTGTTCAGTAACATGGGCCGAGTTACCCCACGAGAGGATTTGCGCATTTAACGTTACACGTTATATAGTTTTTATGATCCCTTGAAACAATTTTCGAATTATAGCGGGCGAAGTCGCTGGCAACAGGTAGTAAACATTACATTGAATGAATTTTTCAAATCCGACTGATAATTCCTCACATTAACCTATTTAAACAAACAAAAAAACTGTTAAACTTTATTACACAAGTATAAATAACCCAAATTATTTTATTTTCTAAAAGAAATCACTTTAAAAGAAACAACTGTTTTTTAGTTTCCAAATCGCATTAATAGATGGCGTTAGTAGGCCACTCGAATTTATTTCAACGCGCAAAAGTTTAAAGTTACAAAGTTGTAAGTGATTCATTCTTCTTTTACAGGTCCGTACCCGAAGGGTGACTCGAGGAGGACTTACGAATTACCATGACCCTGGAACATAAAGGGCTATTGAAGGACACTGTGGATTTTAGAGCAGTGGAGTCTGACAGTCCTTCCCGCTCTGCCCTGAGTGGGACTCATTGACTCATTTGATGATTTTACCACCAAAAAGAAAGGGTAAAATGGGTCGCTATTACTAAGACATCGCCGTCCGTCTGTCTGTCTGTTCGTTTGTCACCAGGCTGTTTCTCAAGAACCGTGATAGTTGGGCATTTTTACTTTAAATGGCGCAGGCTGTTTTCGTGTTGTCCCATGAAAACAAATAATGATAGTTGAAAATATTTTAAAAGCTGCCAGAAAAGCTTTATTTTAAACAAAAGTAGAACTGTTATTCTACTCAATAAGTTTTTTTACGTATCAATAAATAGGGTATTTTTTTTTTTAAAATCATCAAATGAGTCCTCCAACCCCGGGCAGGGCGGGAGGGACTGTCAGACTTCTACTGACTAAAATCCACGGTGTCCTTCATAGCCTGTTACGTTCCGGGGTTACGGTTAGGGAATAATCCCGCGACCCCGGTAGGCTTTGGCCCTCTGAGAGGGGGGCCCCGTCATTATGCTGACGCTCTTTGAGGCGCGCGTGGGACACAACGCGCCGTCGACCCGGGCATGGTCCTTGGTCGGGCAGCGAGTTGCCCTTTACTCGCTGCCCGCATGCCCGCGCCTACGGTGGCCGGAGATCATCTTGCGACGTCCGTCGCCGTGGGCGCCTACCACTGCGGCTGGGGCGGAGGGAGGACGCTGTCCTCTCTCGCTCGCGGCCTGCCTCCTCCTTGACGAGCATTACTGCCTCGCAGAAGGAGCTGACCGCTTCCCACTCCGTCTCGCCCCGCAGCATGGCCGCAACCAATGCCGGGCGCGAGAGGTCTCCGCCTATCGCAGCCGTGAGGACACGTCGGTGCTCCGCCCAAGCTGGGCAGTCTTGCACCGTATGCTCCACCGTGTCCTCCGGGCGATCTTCGCAGTGGTGACACCCAGGCGTCTCCTCCTTTCGCATCAGCCACAGGTACCTCCCGAAACTTCCGTGTCCGGTGAGGACCTGCGTCATGCGGTAGGTCAGGACGCAATGACTTCTCTCCAGCCACTCCTCAAAGAGGGGTCTTACCGCCGCAATTGCGGCGTGCCCGGCCGTCGGTCGCGACAGTCGTTCCTTCCATACTGCCCTGAGATCGCGCCGGAGGTCTTCGCGCCGCGCCTCGACTTCGCGAGGCAGCGGGGTCACGCCCCGGCGCTGCGCCTCCACGCGCCACTCATAGACGCGCTGGAGGGCAGTCGCCTCCAGATCCCAAGGCAGCAATCCGGCAAGCAGGTTGGCCGATTCGCCGGCAATCGTGCGGTATCCCCGGATCATTCGGATAGCCATGACCCTCTGGCATGCGACCAGCTTCTGTGGTCGCGTCCGGATGCTCAGGGCCCACACAGGCGCCCCGTAGAGGGCCATGGACCGCACGACACCAGCGTACAGCCTACGGCAGGAAGCGTTTGGCCCGCTGAGATTGGGCAGCAGTCGCCTGAGGGCGGCTGCTGTACGGTTCAGCTTTGGGGCCAAACTCAAGAAATGCTCCTTGAAGTTCCACCGGCTGTCGAGGACGAGTCCCAGGTACTTCATCGTCCTCTTGACGCCGATTGGAACTCCTTCCACCGTAATGCTGTAACTCGACTGTGGCACGTTACGGCGGCCATGAAAACACATGGCCTCCGTCTTGTGCAGCGCCACGTCGAGTCCCAACCGCCGGATCCTCTGAACGACTGTCGCGACCGCTTCCGTCGCCACGTCGGCCGCCGCCTGGTGCGACTCTCCCTGTGCAAGGACGAGCGTGTCGTCAGCGTAACAAATTACGCTGACGCCGTCAGGGAGGTCGCTGCGCAGCACCCAGTCGTATCCGATGTTCCACAAGGGCGGTCCCAGGACCGAACCCTGTGGAACACCGCACGACATCTCTCGCCGGTTCCACTCTCCCCGGTGACCGGGGTAGATGACGGCTCTATCCGTCAGGTAGTCCTCGACTATTCGGCGGAGGTAGGTCGGCACCCGGTGATACCGGAGTGCCTCCCTGATGCAACTCCAGGGCAGGGTGTTGAAGGCATTGGTGATGTCCAGAGACACCGCCAAGACGACCCTGCCCCGGGCCACTGCATCCCCCGTCGTGAGGGCTCTCACGCGCATGATTGCGTCCACCGTCGAGCGCCCCCTGCGGAAGCCGAACTGGCTCTCCGACAGGTTCGGGCCCACTCGATTCAGGTGCCCGGCGAGGCGGTCTGCAATTACTCTCTCAAAGAGCTTGCCCACCTCGTCGAGCAGCACAATGGGCCGGAATGCGGACGGAGAGTCCGCAGGGCGCCCGGACTTCTGGATCAGGACCAGTTTCCCCGTCTTCCAAGGAAGCGGGAACCGGCCCCTCTCCAGGCACGCGCTTAAGAGCCCCCCTAGTCGAGGCCCGAGAGTCCCGAAGGCCAGGACCCAGGCTTTTCCTGGCAGGCCGTCGGGTCCTGGGGCGGTATTTTTGGCTTTGAGCCGTTGTACCGCCACTCTCAGGTCTACCTCGGTCACCTCTGGAGCGTCGTAGACATCGTCGTCGCTGTGGTCCGCGTTCGCGTCAGCTTCCTCCTCAGATTCCGTCGGAGACGGAGCCATGGGCGGGGGAGCATGGTCCCCTCGCGAAGGGAACAGGGCGCTCACCACGTCCTCCACGAACTGAGGCCGGAGACTCTGCGTCAACGGGGGAGCCCAGGGGCGGAGCTTTTCTCTCACCCACTTGTAGGGGCGGCCCCATGGGTCCCCGTCCAGAGTCCCCAGCATCTCCTCGCGGGCCAATTCCTTGGCCCGCCAGATCGCGTCGCGGAGGGCGGCCTTCGCTGCCCTGTAGCCCTCATGTAGCTCTGCCTCTACAGTCGCCGCATCCGGAGGTCGGGTGCGGCGCCTGCGGAATCTGGTGTACCGGCGGCGCGCAGCAACGCACGCTTCGCGCAGCGCTGCTAACTCGCTTGACCACCAGTACAGCTGACGCCGGGCGCGTCCTTGCCGGACCCGGGGCATGGCCACGTCGCAGATCTCCGACATGGCCTCCCGGAACCACTCAGCCTCGTCGTCTATGTTGGCAGGCCTGTCCGGTGGTGACACCCAGGCCTGCACGATCGAGGCTTCCAGGAATAGCTCCCGGTCCAGCTGCTTCAGCGCCCATCGCGGACCACTTAGGTTCCGTCCACTTGAGACCGGCGCGTCTGAGGTCTGGGCGGAGACGTCGAACCGGATATACCGGTGGTCGGAATAGGTCTCCACCTCCTCCACAACGCGCCAGCCAGTGACGCGCGGTGACAGGCTGGGGGTGGCGAACGTAAGGTCCACCACCGACTCGCCCATGTACCGCACGCACGTGGGGACGGAACCCCGGTTCTCAATCACCAGGCCATGCGCACGGGCCCAGCGCTCGAGCTTCCTGCCCCGCGAATAGTCCGTGCTCCGGGAACCCCAAGCCGGACTTTTGGCATTGAAGTCCCCCAGGACAAGCGCGGGGAGGGAACCGAGGGCGACGACGATGTCTCCCAGCTCCTCTAGGGAGTCTTGGAACTCGGCGATAGATCGGCTCGGGGAGAAGTAAACGCCTACCACGGCGATCTCCCCGAACCGGGCTGCGACAATCCCGTGCCCTCTCTCGACACGATCGAGGGGCGGGGTACCGGCGGCGGCCGACGAAATTAGGGTCACCGAGCCGTCCAGGTCCGCAACCCAGTCATTCCTGGGCAGGACGTAATACGGCTCGGAGACCACGGCGACGTTGATCAACCACTGCGCCATGCTCTGGAGCAAGAGATCCTGAGCAGCGGCGCAGTGGTTGATGTTCGCCTGGAGGAAGCGCAATGGAGACATTAATTTGAATCCACTGCGTCCTCCTCCAGGGCCCTCCTCGAGGGCGTGGCCACGGCGGCGGCGGCGGCGACGGCGGCGGCGGCGGCGGTGGCGGCGGCGGCGGCGGCAGCAGGAGCTGCGGCGGCGGCGGCAGTAGCGGGGACGGCGGTGGCAGAGGGCCTACCTCTGCTCTTGGTCTTGGCGGGCGGGGCGCAGGACTTGCCCCCTGCCCGGTGATCGGCCGGCTTACCAGCCGCCGCACATAGGAAACAGTGCGGCGGGGCATTGCAAGAGCCGGCCTTATGACCGGGCCGACCGCAGCGGAAGCAATCGCCGCTGCGGTCCACCTCCGAGGTGCACTTGCATGCCGTGTGGTTACCCACTTGGCAGCGGAAGCACCTCAGAGGCCTGGGTTCCAGCAGTCTCACCTGCGCGGATACCCAGCCGACCAAGAGCCTTCGGCCCTCCCCGATCTTTTTCGCCGCGGGCACGGGGCAGCTCACCGTCACCGACAGCAGCCCCGCGAAGTCCGGGCGAAGGGTGCCAGCCTTAACCTGGTCGACAGGGCATTCCCCAGCCCTGGCGACGGCGGCCACCACGTCCCCCTCCGAGATCGAGTCGTCCAGGCCCATTATGCGCAGATCTGCGCGCTTTACGGGCCTGGACACCCGAGCCTCCTCCGCATCTAAGGACGCTCTTAGCCGTTCGGCCAGAGCGTCAGCGGTAGGACCACTGGAGGCGCCGGGAATCGACAGCAGCCTGGCCCCCGTCGCGGTGACTTGCACCCGGAGGCCCCCGTCGATTCCCAGCTCCCGGAGGTTCACCGCCTCCTTCGCCTTCGCGAACACGTCGCGGTACGTCACGCCCCTCTTCACCGCGTCCGGCTGCAGTGTAATTACTACAGCCGCGGTCTTGGGGGCGCGGAGTTTCGCCGCGACGTTCCGTTTGCGCTGCTTCCTTCGCTGTCTCCGCCTTTGCTTTTTTGCGGCCCTGCTCTCTCCCGCCACCTGCCATTCGGCATCGGCTGGGGGAGGACGCGAGGGCTGCGTAGGCGGGACAGGTCGGGACGGCTGGCTCACCGCCGCCGCCGCCGCCGGAACACCTTTCTTTTTCGCCTTGATTTGCGGGGCCGCCTTCGCCCCCGCCGGTGCCGCCGCCGCCGGAGCAGCTCTCCCTTTGGGAGGCGCCGGCGGTTTCGCCGCGGCCCGCTTTTCCGGGGCTGGCTTGGGTGGCGCGGAAGCCGCTACGGCCGCGTAGGATGACGCGAGCGGGGGGTGCAGGACGCGGTTTTCCAGCGCTGTAAAGCGCTGGTTGAAGGCCGCCAGCTCCTGCCGCACCAGATTTAGGACAGCGTTACTGCTGTCGTCTATCGGTGCGGGCTTCGCCGGCGGCTCTTTTTGCCGCGTTTGCGCCTGCGCCTGCGTCCGCGCCTGCGGGACCTCCTCTCGGCTTCGCCCTTTCCTTAGACCGGCCAGCTCCGCTTTCAGCTGGAGGTTCTCCTTACGGAGAGCCTCCATTGCCGCCGTGAGCTTGGCGAGCTCCTCCCGCATTTGGGACACTTCGTCCGATGGGCTTGATGCGGGCGGAGGCCGTCCGATGCCGCCCGATACCGCCGCCATTATGGTGGCCGTGGCTTTACTTATGGCCAAGTCCTTCGTGGCCTTCTTGCCGGGCCTGCCAGGCTTGGCCTTGATTGTGCGGATGGCGTTCTCCACCAATTTTTCAAGGGAGGGCTCAGCTTCCCGCCCTCTACCGCACGTCCCGCCTCGGCCGTTACCCCGCACACTGGTGGGGATTTTACGGCTTGAGGCGGCCTCCTCCTCGGATGATGAGACGTTGTCCCGGGAGCGCTTGAGGAACTCCTTCCTCCTGTTGTCGGCGCTCCCTTCGTCCCTCTTTGTCATGCTTCCAGAGCCTACGCTCTGGAAGCTCACGGCGTCTGATGCCGAGTCGGAATCCGACTCGAGCACCATAGCCCCCTTCTTTTTTGGAGCGGCACTCTGTGCCCGCTCGGTGTTCGGTGCCGGTGAGTCGGACGTACTGGACAAGTCCAGTGACTCCTCCTCACGGGCACGTGAGCCTCCCTGGCTCAATGCGGCGACTGCCGGAGCAAAAATGGGAAAAAAGCGATTTTTGTCCCCCCCAGAATACGAAGGGACGGACCGGCCGGAGCCGGTGCGGGATTCTCCAGCTGCGGAGCAGCTGGTACCCGCCTGGGGTAGATTCTCTTTAAATAGCTTTTTCATTCCGGTTTTTTTCACTTTTTTAAAGAGGTGAGTTCCTCTATCCTAACCCCGAATTTCCCTCCCCGGTTCACTTCACGGTTACGTCTATAGACTAGACGCGTACCGGAAGTGAACATTTCCCCCCCTGACCCAGTCTCAGACGACTGGGCCCGCGCCGCCTGAAAGCTCGAGCTAACTGCTCGATCCTCCAGGCGGCGCGCCTTTCCCCGGTGTATCCCTCTTAGTTTATAAGCCCCACCACGACGACAACGTGGAGATACGACGGTGGGGATAAATAGGGTATTATAAATTTTATAGTAATTTGAATTTAAACAAAACCTTGATTTGAAGCTGTCCCAAGAGCGGTTTCCCCGCATTAAATAGATATTTCAAAAGATTTTTGTTCCACTATACGTCTTGCGATTTTTTAATTCAATTGTGTCATAGTTATTCTTACATTTAAAGTAAGTATTAACAATAGCTATCATAGTAAAAAAGTAAAATAATTAAATAAAATACTTGTCCCGTAGTATTGACAATACAGGACAAGTCTATATAGTAACGTTCTTTTTGCTACTAATTTACCCATTTAGCATTTATTTTTTATTTTAATGGCAACCTCGAGCACAAAATCTACGAAAAAAATGCAGCCGTATTGAATTTAGTCGCGACAGGGTGAATTGGTGGACGCACGTGTGCACAACGAAAAATTGGTCCAAAAAATTTGTCTCAGTAAGTAACGTGTTTTTACATAAAACCATTTATCTGGTTGTTAATTCTTTTGGAGCAGTAACACCTTAAAGTATATAGAGGCATTTTATGTGTGATTTAGACGCTTTAGAGTTATATTTTTTGAGTATTTCACATTTGTTTTGAAACTGAACTACTTGCGTAACGTCCTGTTCGTAACCGTTACTATAGGGCGGACAAAAACGTTACGCAAAATACAAGTAAAGCTTAGTGCACATTGCATTGTGAGTACCGAGACGGTATATTTAGAGTTTGCAGGCCACCTGATTTTTTATGATTTATTAATTTAATCCAGGTTACACACACTTTAAATTTTAATGTAGGTTGTGAGCGGTTCTCATTATTGTCTTAGCCCGCATGATTGTCGGGTTTATATTATAAATCAGTCACTATACAAAATTGTCTATCATTAAATCTTTCAGGTTTAAACTTATAGGTACATACATCATCATCATCATCAAAAACGGTTCGGTGATTTAGCCATGAAATTTTTATGGACAGAGTTATATTGTTACATTTTAATATAAGTATGGATTTAGTTTAGTTTCATAGTATCTTCAACCACATTTTTTTATAACTTTACAGGTCGTGGTATAGTTTACTTCCAAAATGGTTATATACTTAAACATAGATAAATTTTTGGAGAAGAAAGATTTACAGAGATGTAAACGAAACAATTTTACCTGGCCCTGGGCGAAGACTCATTTTAAACTATTAGAGACTTGTTATGGCTGTAAAAATAAAACTGAAGAGAATTTGCCACTACATTTTATTTTGGATATGACTAAAGAAGATGTCAGAAAATTGTTAGCAGCTACTTTTTTTTGGTGTCGAACGTGCAATTTTTCTGTATATGATCACTTCCCGTCCGATGAATGTGATCATTGTAATGAAGGATCATATTAGTTAACTGTATACAGTCTACCCACTTACGAAACTTGAACTTAATCTAATTATTGTTAACTAAATAACCTATCATGGAATAATGGAAGTACAAAGTTTGTGAACGATGTATGTAAAAATGTAGAAAAGTGTTTCACAAAATTAACCCACGTTGGTCATGATTGAATAAACTTGTTTTAATATTAACAAGTTTTTACAACAAACCGAGATATCTGAGCCATTTTATTGAGAACCGCTCACGTGATTATGACAATACCAAAAGCACAGCGTGTTCAAATAAATTATATATTATTTTTAGGTAAACATGGCATTAACACCTGCTGAAAGAGCTCAAAGGTACCGAGACAAACTTAAAAACAATCCGCAGAAGGCCGAAGAAGTAAGAAAGAAACAATTAGCTCGACTAAAAGCCAAAAGGAAAAAGATATCTGAAATGACAGAGGAAGAAAAGACCAAATGCCGTGGACTGTGGAAAGAAAATAAAAGAAAGCAAAGAGCTAGGAAATTGAATAATGAAAACCGGTCTGACTCTGAGGGAACTTTGAAAAATAAAGTCACAGTTTCGCCGAAAAAACAAAACAGGCGGACTGTCAGAAATCTTAAGTCTCTCAAAAGAACTATCCAGCAAGGACTTAATAAAATTTCACAGCTCACCAAAATAATAGAAAGACAAAGAAAACAATATTATCGACTACGGTTATCTTCGTCTAAGATAATTGAAAGACAGAAAAAACAAATTGATAAACTTAAAGCCAGAGAAGAAGTTCTCGAAGCTACGCTGCGACGGACTTATAAAAGTTGTAAAAAAAGAATAGAAAAGCAAGTATTGAAACGACTAATAAGAAACTCTAAATACGGAAATAAGACCTATATCGCCAAATTAATTGGTCTTCAAAGAACTACCGGAAATGAACAGAAAAAAAATAGATTAACGTGTTGCACAGAAATTGAAGAGTTTTGGTTAAGAGACGATGTCACCAGAGCAACGGCAGGAAAAAAAGAATGCAGGTCTCGTAGAAATGAAAAACACCAAATAAGATACACAACCGATACATTACAGAATTTATTTAAAAAATATAAAGAACTCGGAGGTAAATACGGAATAACGTCGCTGTGGAAATACAAACCCTATTATGTCCTTTACCCGGGATTGAAATCAAGAAATACTTGTTTGTGTATCAAGCATGCTAATATTGAATTAAAATTCAAAGCTTTACAGCTATACGGACCATTGAAACAAAAATCTTTGGAGGAAGTTTTGGATCAAGTTACTTGTAACCGTCAGTCATACTCTTGTGCGACAAATAGATGTAGTCAGTGCAAAAATTACAAAGTACAATATAATGACAGTGATAATGATGACCGTAAAAATGTAACCTGGTGGCAATGGGAACGCGTTGATCACGAATTTGTAAAGAGGGAAGGAAATGAATCCAAAATTATCAAGACAAAAAAGACCGTAAAGTCGTTAAAAACAACATCAATCGTGGAACTAAAATATGCATTTGATTCCGATATTATTAAATTCAAAAAGCATGTTTTTGTTATGAAGCATCAATACAAACAATATCAAATGATTATTAATAATTTAAACGAGAAAGAAGCTGTTGTTATTTGTGACTTCAGTGAGAACTATGAATGCAAAATGAGAGAAGAAATCCAAGCTCTTCACTTTGGATCATCCAAAAACCAAGTATCACTACATACCGGGGCTATTTTTTGGAAAGACGGTATGCAATCGTTTTGTACAATATCCGAAAATACAAGCCACAGACCAGAAAATATATGGACACATTTAAATCCCATCCTACACGAAATAAAAAGAAGAACTCCTAATGTCAAGATTTTACACTTTTTTTCCGATGGCCCCACCTCGCAGTACCGTCAAAAAGGAAATTTTCATTTATTGAATATACTGCCAAAAGAAATGGGGTTTGAATACTGCACCTGGTCGTTTTCAGAGAGTGGACACGGAAAAAGTATTGCGGACGGCATTGGTGGATCGGTAAAACGCACCTTAGATAGACACGTTTCTTATGGAGTTGATGCAAAAGATGCAACTCAAATATATTACATTTTGACTGAACACTTTAAAACAACAAAAATTTATCTTGTAGATGACAGTGAAATTGAAAATTATTCTTCGAAAATTCAAAACTTAAAAACTTTGATTGGCACGTTAAACTTGCATCAAGTAATTACCGGTGAACAAAACGAGATAAAATATAGAGATCTGAGCTGCTTTTGTGGTGATATTAAAGGAATGTGTTTGTGTCATTCCCCACAATCTCATCTACTGAAAATGACTGATGAAGCCAGTAATCATCGTTCCATCCAAAGTAGAAACTTAAATTTAGAGCCCAATCATTTACAACTTGATCAAAATTATAATCTCGACGAAATGAGTGTTGAGGAATCAAGTCTTAACATCGATCTATCATCTGAAGAGTTACCTGACTGTTACGTAAATACCATGAAATCTATTATGATACCCCTTGAAACGGCGAAATCCTGCAGTCCATCACCACCTATTGAATCTATAGATTTGACAAGTGTAGAAAATTCGTCATTAATATGTCTTGAGTCTCTCAAAAAGCCATTAAAAAGGAAATCAGATGAAAATACATATAAAAATGAAAAAAAAACGTCAGTAAACGTGAAACGAGTTTTAATGTGTACTGCATGTAATACTACGGGACAATTAGCTAAGTGTATTATCTGCATGTTATGGTATTGTTCCTCATGTGCTGGTGGTCAGCTCCAAATTGACTTTATTTGTGATCCTTGTTTGTTAAACAATTTTTAGCTTTATGTACCTACTCATTTTTTTTATTAAACTTGTTGATTTGTGTAAAACAATATGTCGATGGTTCTTGGGCTTTTATACTGAGTCATATTTTTTTCATACCGCAGAAAAATACGTTCACTTAACAAGTAATCCGAAAATCGTCGGCCACAAAATTGATTTTTAAAACTGGCTGTAAGGGAAGTCTCCGCAAACTTCTAGGACTTGCTCAGCAGATGAAACTAAATAATCTTCCACAATAATTATGTTAATTTTAGTTTCCTAAAAAAAATTGTGGAAGGTTGTTCCGTTATTATAAATACTGTACAGGAGGTACCTTACATCTTGTATAGTATTTATGAATTTGAAGCTAGTATGGTTTTTTCTTGTTTCTAGTTTAATGTTTTTCACTAATTTCAATAAAGAAACTTGTTAATTTAATGTTAAGGTAAGACTGATTTAACTAAGTAGGTTTTGAAAAACCAATTATAATGTGAGATATTTTTAGAGGATTTAATTTTGTTACAAACTTTGTTGAAAACTAGAATTGATAAAAAAAGTGTTGATTTGATATCTAAAAATGTTTAGACCCTTTCCGGGCCACTATACCGAGCTACATTTTACAATATCCTTTAAAGAACAAATAGCCCGGAAACCGTCTCGACGTTAAAGTTGACTTTTAGTAATTATGTCTTTAAGAATTTGAAGCAGGCCACCAGCGTATGAAGATTGCTTTTCATACATTGGTGTTCAGCTCCAAATCGACCATAGTTGAGGTTCTTGTTTGTCAATTTCTAGTTTTATGTACCGATCTGCTCAAACGGCAATAAAAAAGATTAAATTAATATTAAGGTAAGACTGATTAAAACTAAGTAGGTTTTGAAAACCAATTATAACGTGAGATATTTTGAGGGGATTTAATTTTGTTACAAACTTTGTTAAAAACTAGAATTTGATAAAAAAAAGTGTTGATTTGATATCTAATAATGTTTAGCTTTCCGGGCAGCTATACCGAGCTACATTTTACAATGTCCTTTAAAGAACAGCCCTGAAACCGTCTCGACGTTAAAGTTGACTTTTAATAATTATGTCTTTAAGAATTTGAAGCAGGCCATCAGCGTATGAAAATTGCTTTTCATACATTGGTGTTCAGCTCCAAATCGATCATAGTTGAGGTTCTTGTTTGTCAATTTCTAGTTTTATGTACCGATCTGCTCAAACGGCAATAAAAAATATTAATTTAATATTAAGGTAAGACTGATTAAAACTAAGTAGGTTTTCAAAAACAAATTATAACCTCAGACATTGTTAGAATTTTTTTATTTTTATAACAGCTCATATATTTATAATAAAGTGTTTTCAGAAAAATTGTTTTTTTTTTCAACTTAAGGGCATAGTGAGGACTACTCTTAACAATTCCGTATCGTAACACTTAATGTCTCTCTAGTAACGGTCCCAAATATTTTTCCTTATTTTTCTTTACTGCAGCTGAATTGTTATTAATTATTATGGACTATAGCAGGTTTTTAATAAATAAAAACATATTACAAATAATTTCTTGTTAAAACTTTATTATTAGCTCATCATTTAAATAGTTAAAACTTAAAATGAAACAAACATTTGGAAACTTTTGTTACTCAATGGACCAATTTTTTGAATTTTAACAAAATGTGGTTATTTAGTACGGTCTTAAATATATTTCTTTTAATCTATTGAACACGAGTAATAAATCAGCAGTCTATTTTTTTCATGTCATCTAGTCAGTAAATTTTTATCTAGTTTTAATTTTTGTGACTATCAGGACAAAATTTTCCTTACTCACCTTGTAAAATAACGAATAACGTATTATATACGTATTTGAACAAGGAACTTTTAGCTAATTCATATAATTAATAACATTATCTATGTAGAATCATCGATTTCAAACCCAAAAAGAAACCTAAATTTTTAAAAGTGGTTTTTAAAACCTGCGCCGTTTATAGTGAATTTGCCCAGTTGGACAATTGAAATTTTTACAGATGTTGTAAGTAATTCTTTTGCCGCTATAACAATAAATACCTACTAAAAAAACATATTAAAATAAACATCTCAGAAGGCATACAACAGACATGTGTTTTTGCGGTTTTATATACTTATTTAGTTTTTTTTTTTAATTAATATAGAAAAACATTTTAACTAGGTGGGTACTGGTTCGAATTGATAAATTATTTTTGTGTTCGACCTTCGCTACTGGACTCCTATTATTTTTAGCGTGATGTTATATAGCCTTCCTCGATAAATGGACTATCAAACACAAAAAGATTTTTTTAAATTCAGACCAGTACTTCCTGAGATAAGCGCGTTCAACCAAACAAGCAAACTCATATGCTATTGATCCATAAAGTATAGATACCATAAGGATCAATACCAAATAACAAATATTATTTAGTACAGATTATGACGGGTTACAAAAAAATAAATATAATAATGCTTTCAAATCCATTGTATGCCAAAGGGTTTGACCGTCCTTTGTGCATGACGCCCCATAGTTTATAATATGGACAGATTTTGACAGAATTCCACTTGGATTGTCACGAAAAATGTATTTTAGAAATATTGTATTGTTACTCAATAGTAAGAGAAGCCGACAAGCAGTGGCGTAGCTAGCGGGGGCGAAGCGACTCTTGCCCCCCCTCGCTTCAGAAATGTCGCTGTAAGATAGGTAACAGATAATTACGTTTTATAACTAACTGGGAACTGAAAGAGTCTTTCCACCTCGTTCCACCTCGGGATCAACACTATTTTAAGCTTACGTACTTTGAATCCTGAGCGGAGCGAGATATTCTAAAGTAAAATCCGGAGCGTAGCGAAGAAAAAAATTACTCTCGCCTTAAAAATTGTTAGTTCCTTGCTCTCTTTGTAAAAAAACGATTAAAAATACTCTAAATCTATCAACATCATGTCCATTTCATAACTAAATATATCACAAAGCACATTGAATGGTTAATACTCATGGCGTCATGCGGCCTCACTGCACTTCTATTGAGAGTGCTTTGTTGCTCATCCGATCAGCTATGGTCGCTACCTGTGTCGGTTATACACACTAGGTGATTTTTTTTGTAGTGCCAAGTTTTTCTGTACGTGGTGTAATCACCAAATAAGTCCTTCCAAACAGGGCAGGATGGAAGGGACTGGCAGAGTCGTACTGACTGAAGTGCACGGTACCCTTCGATTGGCCTTTACGTTCCGGGCTCACGGTTACCTGAGTTCGTGCCGCTCACTCACATTCACAAAAAAGTAGCATTACTAAAAACCGTAACATTTTGTTTCGAAGACGGAATCTGGATTTAAAGTGTTACCACAAAAAAAATGAATCATCTGTTGGACACTTACCCAAAAAATGTCAGATTATGACGTTGAAGTAAAATCCGTTTTGCAGGCGTAGCATGGTGCCGTAGAAAGGGATTTTGTCGACGGAAGAATAGACAAAATGAGAGAAAGTAGAAATATTTTTATCGTTTTAAGCATTGTAATGTAAAAAACATCTAAAATAAACGTTCTTTTCTTCAATACTGTACGAATGGTGTCATATTTGTGCAAAAAAACATTCGATTTTTATGGAAATAACTTTGTCTTTTCTTAGTAGAATAGAGATAGAATCGCCATGCTACGCGTGTTGCAGTTACACTTTTTTTAGACAAGGGTAAGACGGTTTTAATCTAAGAGGTGCATGACGTCACAAAATGGCGTCAGCTACTCCCCGTTTTAGTTGAACTGCATTACCTAGATACATCTTACATTTTAAAATAATCACCCCGTGTTCACCTCACCTAATCCACAAAAGTGCAACACGCCCCGCTGTGAACAATAAGCCTTATAACAAATATTTGGCAAATAATAGCTGGTGTGCTCCCGGATTTACTTGTATTATACACACTCGGAATATTTATATTTTACTTTAGGTAGGTGTTTGGAATGTATAGAATAAAATTTTGTAGTATGAGCCCTTTCCTTGTATTTGTGTGTTTCACGAGAGTTTTGATACCTGATTCTAGGTTATTATTTTTCGCTTATTATTAGTTACATACATTTTGTAATAACTTTACAAAAAAAAAATACCCTGGCAGTGTGTGTTCTGCCTTGTTGATAAAGCATGAATAAATTGCAAATTTAGTTAGTCCATCCGCAAAAGTTTAAAAAATAATGGATAAAATTGGCAAAACGTCCCAAGCAAAAAACAATTTTTACTTGCTGCATTATAAATATCTTTGTAAATATGCGTTGTTGTAACAAAATAATGAAAACATTTCCAATATTTTTTTTTAACTCTACCTGAAGGACTTATTTTGCAATTTGTTGCTGTCAAATTATATTATCATAGTCCTCGTACTCGTACAAACCACACAGACTTGTGGTTTATTTCATCAAAATCCCACATTAAGGAGAGTTGTGTCCCAGCAGTGGGAACATTATAAACATACTATTATTTGCAGCCCAATAAACTGTCTCTAACAACCATCAATAAAAAATGAAATGTCGTTAACAACAAACATATCAACCGGGAATCAAACCCAGAGCCCTCTCAGCAGCACATTAAAAAGTAACAGATGTGATAATACCTATTATATTGGTTTCAATTCAAACCCCAAGGACTCTTAGAAATTCAACTGTTGAACAAAATTAACCACACAGCTATATACCACCTTAACTCTTACGTACTAAGGACTGTATTGCTTTGTCGTAGTGGTGGTATATCGTGGTTTTGGTAGCATGTATTTCGACTTGAGTTAAGAGTCCTCAAAGTATTTAAAAAGTATTAAATGAATGTATTAAGTACTGTTTTGTGTGTCAGTTCAATTATAGGGGTAGGCAGGAGCCTAAGTGTCTTTAATTTGAAGTGATATAGAAATTCTTTTATCAGATTTAGAACAAATACCGGATGGGGAAGAGAAGTCGAGGTTCTTGAATATTTTTTGAGTTTATTATGATCAGCCTATATTGTTCCCACTGCTGGGACACAGGCCTCCTCTCTGTGGGAGGGAGTGGACCATACTCCACCTTGTAGGCCCAGTGTGGGTTGGCAGATGTCACATATATGTCTTCGAATTTTTGGTTCTAGGACATGCCGGTTTCCTAATAATGTTTTCCTTCACCGTTTTGAGAGCAGTTGTGATGAAATAGATTACACAAAGTAATGCGCCTGGCTGGGTTCGAACCCGCGACATACGACTCGTAAGTCAGGACCGATACCACTGGGTGGTATTTTTGAGTACGTGCGTTGCTAAATATTATTGCTTATCTGCTTATACTTCAGTCCACTGCTGGACATAGGGAGCGCCGCAGCGTACGATCTCCTGCTTTTTTCATCCAGCCACCTTCTTCAGGTCATCGGTCTATCTTTCCGGGGGCTGTCCCACCCTACGTCTACCTACACGCGGTCTCCATTCGAGAACCTTCCTACTCCACCTATCGTCGGTTCTGCGGCAGACATGACCAGCCCATTGCCACTTCAGCTTGCTACAGATTTGTACAATATCTGTAACTTTGGTCTTATGCCGTAAGACCTCATTCCGGATTTTATCCCTTAGTGAGACCCCAAGCACAGACCTTTCCATAGCACGCTGAGTGACATGAAGTCGGTGGGCCAGCTTGACTGACAAGTTTCAGGTTTCGGCTTTGTAGGTAAGGACTGGAAGGACGCACTGGATAGAACACCCGGCTTATACTTCGGGTTTGAGATATCTTTATTTCCCATAAGAAAAAATTCACTTACATGAGAAATATAACAAGTAATTTAAAAAAAAATAATATCTACGTACAGTTGTCGTAAAACAAAACATTTCAAAGACAAAATAGTTAACTATATCAAAAATATTTAAAAACGTGGGGTAGTCGCTCAAGTTAAGCACATCAAAAATGTAAACATACACGGAACACGCGCAACTAGATGTGGTATGCAATGTACTAAGGTGCGCTCGCTTTATTTTTGTTAATAATATGTGATTTTAACTTTTTTTTGAATATTGGCATGGAGTTTGCATTTTTTATGGTATTTGGTAGTCTGTTATACAATTCAGCACCTTCGTACATCACATTCTTTTTTCCATAATTTGTGCGTGGTGTGTATAGTTGTATGTCATTCGCATTTCTAAGCCCAATTTTGTGTATTTGGTGTTTTTTTGTAAAATGTATTTGCGTGTGAATATTTCTACTGAGTATTTTTCTTATTAAGATGCATGTATTATATAAGTAGGTTTGTGATATGTCCATTATCTTCGTATCACTGTATATTTTTTGTGTAGGTGTATCATAATCGTATTGGAAGAGAGTTTTTACTAACTTATTTTGTGCTATTTGAAGTGTTTTTATATTAGTTTTGGCCGCTGTTCCCCATACTTCTATTAGATAATCCAAGTGAGGTTTTATAAGAGAATTATATATATTGTATCGAACTTGGTGTGGAAGACATCGGACAACACTCCGCAGGGCTCCCGTGAGCGAAGACAGTTTAGATCTAACCTTCTCCATATGTGGCTTTCAGTTTAAATGATTATCTAGAATTAATCCGAGGTACTTTTCGTGATCAACTTTTTTGATAGGTTGGTTATTTATAGTTAATTGTGACTGATGTGATATTTTTTTATTTTTTGCTGCAAAAATTATGTAGTTGGTTTTAGCTATATTTATGGTGAGTAAATTGCACTGAAACCACATATTTAGAAGATGTAGATCACTCTGGGCGTCACTCATAACAGCGTCTACGGGGTGTCCAAAGTAAAATAAGGCTATATCGTCGGCGTATAACGATACATCGCCTTTTAGTTCAATTTCATGAATATTATTTAAATAAATCAGGAATAGTAAGGGTCCCAAAATTGATCCCTGCGGAATACCAAAACTCACGATTTTAGGACTACTTTGGGTGTCATTAAGCTTGACCACTTGGGAACGATTTGCCAGGTAAGTACAAAATACTTTTTCGTCTTGTCAATGATTCACCAAGTTTAAATGAGCTTCGACCAAAACTCTGCCACATTTATGGCGTTGGTTGTGGCCTCAGACAGGTCCCTTAAAGTGCAGGTGGTATCACTCAAAGCACAAGTGAGGAGGTGGGCCATCGTTTGTGCTGAGGCTCCGCAGTCACACCTTTCCTCATCACAGTACCCCCACCGGACCATGATATACTTATGCATGTGCCCAAAACAGTCGTGAAGACACGACCTTCCTAATACAGCAGCCGAAATCCCACCAACTATACTAACATCAACTGAATTGAATCTAATTGAGGTTTCCTTCCAATTCGAATGCACTTGAATTTTTACCCAAAACCCACAGGAGAAAACCAACCTTCACTCTTTGCTATAAAACCCAAAATCGAGCAACAAATTTCATTGACACTTAAGATATTTTGTCGCACCAATTTAGGGGAAATTGATAAGGGGAATTAAACTCTATGTTTTAAGGGATAGGGTTTAGAATTGTTTGTTGTTTTCAAATGACCTTTGAAAACAGGAAAAGGGGTGCTAATGAAATTGATTCAAAAGATGTTCTGATTGAAGATGTTTGTATTATCACGCCATCTTTGTATGGAGACAGCAAAACTTGATTGGAAGGACTCATTAGTGTCATTGACCTCTGGTCTTATTGTTCCAACTTGATGAAGTAAATTATAATCAAAAGAGCTTGGACTGGACTGGCCTGTTGGTCTAGTGGTTAGTGACCCTGACTGCTATGCCGGAGGTCGTGGGTTCGATTCCCACCCAGGACAAATGTTTGTGTGATCAGCACGATCATTTGTTCTGTGTCTGGGTGTAATTTATCTATAATATGTATGTATTTAGAAATATACAAGTATGTTTATCAGTAGTCTAGTACCCATAACACAAGCCCTGCTTAGCTTGGGACTAGATGGCGTTGTGTGATAATTATGGAATATTAAAAAAAAAAGCTTGTGTCTAAATTCAAGGTAAAGCTGCACTTGCCGAGGTTGGTCTTTGGATGGGTGACCATCTGTCATAGCGAGTTTCCTCCGTGCCTCAAAAAGCACGTAAAGTCGTTGGTCTCGGCTATCATTTGTAGATCTTTGACATTTCAATATTGAATTTGCCAATAAAAATAAAATACCAAATTAGTACAGTACAAAGTTTTACATAGCTAAATAACTATAATTTTTATGAAAAACTTAGAATAGGTACTATTGAGTCAGTACAAGTCTGACAGTCCTATTCCGTGCCACCCTGTGTGGGAAGACTCATTTGATGATTTTGTCACGATAAAAAAAGAATTACATTATGGCTATGTTAGATTCATTTTTGACAGTAATCGTCCAATAGACCTTTACGTTTTAGGGTCACGGTTACCTGAAGAGATAGTTCCGCGACCCTGGCAGGCTTTGGCCTAAGGGAGCCTCCCCGTTAGATGGTTACCGTGACCCAAGAATGTAGGGCTATTGAAGGAAAACCATGAATTTTAGTCAGTTGGTACGAGTCTGAAAACTGATTTGATGATTTTACCATGATACAAAAAGAAAACCTGATATCATTAGAAACCCCAAAACATTCAAAGTATCATTGCCACGCATAAAGAAAAAAAAAAGACAATAATACAAATACAAAAACGAAATGACACTGAATCGAATCTGGGACCGGAATCACACATCTTTCTGTGGATGCGGTCTTTTGTTTTGTGCACTAAAGAATTGATTAATATTGAATTTGAACAAAAACATGACCTTGATTTGGTATGTTCCTATTGTAACCTAAAGTATGGTAGAAAATGAAGGTATCAAGCAAAGAGATTTAAAAGAACCTATAGAGTGGGCATTGGGAAAATTGTCTTACAAAATTGTTGATGCCGTGCGTCAGTAGCACTATCTAGCGTTGCATAGCAACGCGACTACTAGACTGAGCGACTTTTTACCTATTGGTAAAAAGTTTTGGATCACAACTTTCGTCGTGATGTCCGTCACTGCTCGTATATAGTCTAATGTCTTTGTCATCAAGTATTAATTGAAGTGCTGATAAACTTGAGCATTCACTTGTAAATTGTAATGAGCATTGTTGCGAATGTTATATTGCAGAAAATAAACGAGGGCGTTTTAGCGAGCATTCTTACGAACGTTCTGGCGAGCTTTTTGCCGAGCAGACTGTCAAGTCTGACATCTTCATGAAGCAAAATTTTTTGACGATCATCATTTTAATGATCTTCCATTAGAGCGTTAGACAGATTGCGAAAATGTTCGGATTGATGTTCGGCTCTATGCTAAAAATTAAAAAAAATATTTTAAAATACACTACAAAATATACTCATTTGGACTTTACACTGATATCATCCACAAATTCAAAAGTGGCACAAACCAAGCCAGCTCCCTCAACTTTCCGAAAACCGATTCATTCTGCGCGGGCGCAGATAAAAAAGACATTTCTATACATCGCGGGATCATCAAAAACAAATTGATGCTGCTACCGGGCGGAAAGGTTTCGTGTTTTTTGTTTTAGTATCTTTTGGGTTCCGTAGAGGTCAGTTATTGGGATATTCCCATTTGAGCAACTATTTCCTACTAATAGAACCATTTCTAGTATAAGTAGGAAATAGTTGCTCAAACCCCTACTAAAAATGCTTCTATGAAAATAATTGCTCAGATGGGAATACCCCCAGTTATTGACTATTGTCGCTTGTTTAGAATTATGAAATCAGGCGTTACTTTGCAGAAATCCATGACATTAAATGATATGAAAAATATCTAATTTTAATTCACATGCAGCAAAGGACCCACAGAAAGGTCCTTTGCTGCATGTGCATATGCATGATTGCATAGACTGGGATTGTAACCTGCCTTGTCTTGTGACTGGGACTGTAGCAACCTAACTATTTTTGAACTGTTTTTATTTTTTGTCTTTTGACAATTCAAAAGTGCTCAGTAACTGGTCTACTTGTTTTTTTTTTTAACATTCTGTTTTTTTTTTCATTCATGAGTAGTTCCAATTTTAGAAATAAGAAGATAAACTTAGCATAGAGTAGGTACTTCAACATACATAATAATCAATATCTGGTTTACCGAGATTCTCTCGGTTTGTAAAATGTCTATACCTTGGGAACCGAGCTTTTCTCGAATCTAGGACCTTGATAAATCGATTCCTTGAGCCGAAAAACCCCTAATCTGTAACTTTCATGAAAATCCTTGGAGCCGTTTCCGAGATCCTGATTATATATAAATATACAAGAATTGCTCGTTTAAAGATATTAGATAGATTAAATTTAAACAATTTGTGAGAATCCGTTTCGTTTTCAAACTTATACAATGTGTGCCTGCCATAAAAATAATGTAAAAAAACTAATTACTCAAAATCAAAAACATTACTTCAAATAAGCCAGTTACAGGCACTTTCGAATTATATAAAGACAAAAAAAAAACAGTTCAAAAATAGCTATGATGCTACAGACCCAGTCATAAAACCTAAAAGTTGTGAAAGTAACGTACATGCCCGTTCCAAGAAGTAGATCTCTATGGAGAAGAACGTGCAAGAAACTCCATGGACACTCTTTTTAGTGCTGACATTATCACTATATCTAGATCACTTTGTCATCAAAAATAAGCAAATCTTAAAGCCACCGCCCCCTCTATAGTGCTTACCTAATACTTGAAAACGGTCCCATAGTCAAAATCGCTCTCACCATTCCTATAATCCTCATCATCTGATCAGTCCCAGCTTTTAGGTACCTTCACATACTGAACCTTAAAACGAAAGGCAGGGTCACACCTCTCCATTTTCGGGTTGTCGCGATTAGGCCGGTGGCACAATGGGAGACAGCGGGGCGCCAGATTATCTGACACAATGCTAATGTGCTCGGCGGGGGACGTGTGAACAGCGCTTTAGGGTGTGGTGCGAGATGCGAGTTGAGAGCGGTGGACGTAAGAGGTAGCGATAGCGATTAGAAAGAGAAGTTATTTGTTCAAAATTTTGATATAAATCGGCATAATGTGCTGTATTTTGAAATATTCTATGCTATCTCTGCTTATAAATATATTTTATGATATTTGTGCCACCTGGCAAATTAACAGAGCATCATGACTTTTTTCAATTTTGTGACTAAAGTGGAAATTTGACATTAATTTGAAGGAAAAAAAAATAGAATTTCCTCGTTCATACACTAGACATTTTTTCAATTTTTACATATAATTAACTTAGTAAGTACTTCAAGGACGCTATAAATAATATACAGAAAAATGCACAAGCTGTTGCGAGAGTCGTCACCCAACTCAACTCGAAAAATATTCCACGAGAAGATAAAATCGGGATAAAAAGTATCCTGTGTTTAATCCAGGTTATAAACTAAATGTGTACCAAATTTTATCCAAATCTGTTCAGTAGTTTTTGCGTGAAAAAGTAGCGAACATTCATCCATCCATCCAAACTTTCATCACATTTATAAAATTATAATAAGAATTATTAGTTTAAAAAAGATTAGCAACAAAAGTAATTTACCATCCGCTATTCGCTCCCGCTACCTCCCATACCTTACACCCACCAAAAAGAGAGAACCATTGATCTTTTTACTTTATAATTCAGTGGCACTAATGTTAGTCGCGTCCCGTCGCGAGGCATATTTATAGCATTGTGTGTGATATGAACTTATAATGAATGTAGAATTAGTTACGATTGAGTTTTTAATTCCATGTGGACAACGCCCTCTATAGGATGTTTTGGAAAGCTTTTGTTGGGACAAAGGTTTTTTAATCACACGTGTTTTGGGGTTCATTTTGTTATCCGTCTGTTCGTTTGTCAATACCTTTATGTCAGGAACGCGTGAAGGTATCAAGCTGAGATTAATATCAAATATTCAAGTCTACAATCTTTGTGGCAATATGCAATCAAAAGATACGGCCTCTTGAGCTCTGTTGTACTGCATATTTTGACGCCTGCGGTGTTATTAGAACCCACGTTTTTAAATTTCCTAAAAATAAGAAAATCTACGGGGGCTGAGAGAGGCCACTCAAAACGTGGGAGAGTATCTTTGCAATTTACACCCACGATCTATACAAGTCATGTAAATAATACCCCCTAAATAATCTATTAAATAATATACGCCCCCACGTTTGGAGTAGACACCCTACTCAACCCCGTAGGGATATTTTCTTATATTTAGGATTAAATATATTTTATTTCTACAATTTTTTAAAGTTTTCTTTACAAACAAACGTGGTTTCCCAAGTCCTCATAATTTTTATTAGTTAACTAACAAAGTATCCACAGTTTACCCTCTCATGTAGGTTTTATCGATACGGGATAAAAAGATCGCAATCTAACAGTGCCACGCGCTAAAAAATGGCGTACCGTTACGAAACGTCAAATTATTTTTTACTTACCAATTTAGTCGTCAAATGAACAATAAATAAAATACCTACGTTATAATCATAATATCGGGTGTTAGAAGCGTGCCATAGCCCCGTGTAGGGCTGTACGATACTTACTTGTATTTTTATCGATAATTTAAATTGTGGGGAGCAGTTAAAAATCGAGCAGAGCAGTCAGGCAGAGGTGGCCCAGTGGTATCCGTCCCCACTTACGAGTTGTAGGTCGTGGGTTCGAACCTCGCCAGGTGCATTAGTTTGTGTAATTTATTTCATCACCACTGCATTCAAAACGGTGAAGGAAAACATCGTGAGGAAACCGGCATGTCCTACCAAACCACCCATGGCCCACCAATGGCCCACTCCCTATCACAAGAGAGGAGGCCTGTGTCCCAGCAGTGGGAACATTATAGGCTGATGATGATGAGTTAAAAATCAGCGTCAAGGGGCCACCTTGTGCCATCAAACATTATGCAGAGCTGAGGCCCATTTGGCATTTTAAAATCAGCTCTGTTAGTTCATTTTATTTTGCCTAGTTTTAATATTTGTTTATTGCCAATAAACTCACTTTTCTTTCTGTACTTAATATTATCTATAAGTCACATTATCTCTCAGAGTAATAGGTTTTTTTACGAATAATCTTTAATTCTTTCTTTTATTCTTTGGCCTTTGCCCAGGAGTGGGAAAGAGCAGGCTAGGAAAAAAAAAACTTTAATTCCTGTCAGAAAAAAAAACGGACAATTTTTGACAGAAATGTATGACACGATCTTTAATTCTGACAACTGTACTTACATATCTATCAATTGATCATATCTGAATATTTATTAATTAAAAACGTATTTGCTCTTGGCCTAAATCTAGTCAAATAGCAAAGATAGGACGTAACTCGTACCCATCGTACCGTATCGCATGGTATCGATACTGTAAAGTATTTAAATCGAACTGTAAGTACATCACTACAACCTAAGTTTGTGGCCCTACCAACATAGCCCGCGACGCGACGCCATAGTTTCACTTTGCTCGATAATTCTATGGTGTAATGTTACATTTAACAGTATGTTTTGAAATTCGTATGGAATTTAAACTACCAGGGATTTTTCTCGATTTTTTTTATCAGAAAGATGTTTATTCATAGAATAAAAGTTCTTTTAAAAAATCTATCAATTATAGCCTACTTAGACTTACTCTTGATTTAAAAAGTACTAAGTAGTTAGGAAGTAAATTCTCTGGTAGTATTAGTAGTAGTAATTCTCTCGTATCTCACGGCCCAATCACGTTTTTTGAAAAGCTAATTAAGAACAAGACAAGACTAGCAATTGTCATTTGCGTTTCAGGGCCGAGGATTTTTTACCTAGCCCTTTTTTGGGTTATCATCATTTATGGTAAAATCATCAAATGAGTCCTCCCATTCAGGGTGGAATGGAAGGGATTGTCAGACTTGTACTGACTAAAATCCACGATTATACCCACGACACTATAACTAGCCATAAAGTTCACACGTATACCTGTCTCTATTATAAATTCACTAAAGTATCTCAAAATCACAATAAAATTCACTTTAAAAGGACATCCTCGTTACTTTTTTTACAAAACCACGCCTTTTTGTACCAACAAAGAGATTTGAAGTGATCTTATTTCGGAAGCAAGGTGGGTATCTATGTGAAGTGTTCCGTGTCTTTTGTAAAAAAATTTGATTGACTGTTATTTCTAAAGGAAGTGAATAAATACTGCATGACTTGTATTTAAAAAGCTAATGCTTACATACATTTGAATAAGTGATGATGATGATGATGATGTAAGTCGGTTATAAAATAAAAACACTCTTAAACGTTGACACAATCAATATTTTAAAGCTACATGTGGCCGGTGTTTCGTACCTGACTACTCTGGGAAGAAACAGCCGAAACAAACTCAGAGGTCACAGTCTCTTTTAAAGTCCAGACATTGTTTTACTCAGGTCATACGAGGACCATGTGTGTCTGAGATGGTCTTTTGAAGAAAGAACCACACAGATTTGAGTGGACCTGTCCAGTCAGTGCAAGCATTTGTCAGTTACCGTGTAGTTCGATTCATAACTCAAGGAGTTCAATGACACGCCGAACAATACCAAAGAAAGACTCTTTATCTTAAAAGATATTGATCAGTTTGCTATAGACATTTATACCTTAACTTCCTTTACTTCTTATCTAATAGATGGTCCTGGGACTATCAGGTTATCGCGGCTCCTGAACGGAAAAAGCTACTGAAGGATCATCGTGGATTTTAGACAAGTCTGACAGTCCCTCCCGTGTTGGCCTTGGTGGGAGAAACCATTCTACCACGATTCTACCACGCAAAAAAACATCTAACAGATAGGTAAATTGATAAAACCAATTCCACGAGTTGGTTTTTCACGATATCCTCCAACAGCCATTTTTGTTTCAGGGTCGCGGGTACCTGATAAGACAGTCCCGCGATACCGGCAGGCAATTCCAAGCTAACATAATATTTATCATTCGTTTTACTGATAATATGGATGAAGAATGAAATTTAAAAGAATGACAAACAACAAACACAATTCCAAACATCAAAATCAATGCAAAAATCCGCACTGGGAATCAAACCCTCGGCAGTACAGTTAATAAACCATTTTTTGCGCCACTGACCACACCCCCATGGTACAATAGTTAGGAAGAGGGGTGTTATGTTACCTTTGTTATATTATGTTATTGTATAGTCTACTTACAAAATGTATTGAAGTTTTTATACGGTCAAATATTTGTTATAATTGTGAAGTGCAAGATTGAAAGTAATCTTGAGAAAACGCACACTTTGGATTTTTGGAATATGAAATATTTGATAGTAAATGACGCTGGAGCAGTGGTGGGCCAGTTGTATCGATCCCAACTTACGAGTTGTAGGTCGTGGGTTCGAACCCCGCCAGGCGCATTTCTTTGTGTAATTTATTTTATCACGACTGCTCTCAAAACGGTGAAGGAAAACATCGTGAGCAAACCGGCATGTCCTAGAACCAAAAATACGACAACATGACATCCACCAATCCGCACTGAGCCAGCGCAGCGTGGTGAATTATGGCCCACTCTCTCTCACAGAGAGAAGGTCTGTGTCCCAGCAGAGGGAACATTATATAGGCTGATGATGATGATGAAATGACGTTTTGACAAACAGTGAGCCACAGTGTTCTAGTTCGTACATTCGGTGCTCTAAACATAGGTGCTAGCGATTATTAAAATAAATAAAATGAAATACATTTAAGTATTTTGAGTGACTATTATGAGTCATAAAATTAACATAGGTAGGTACTTATTCCATAATCAAAAATAAAATTAAAATCATCCTAAAAAAAGTAAAAATAAAAAACAAATATTATTTTATATGGAAACAATTTTTTTCCTTCAAACGAACGATAAAGTTCCCGTTTACTTTACGTTACAAAAACGGGAAAAGTCATGATAGGACCTCAGGGGTTCAAAATAAAAAATCTGATAGTTAATTAACTATTACCAAACAACACATTAACAACAATAACTTCAGTTTAACAATCAGTTAATATTTAAGGCCACGTAATTCGGAATCAACCTATTTTTGATTCAACGGCAAACAATCAAATATTCGTTTTTCGATCTGAAAAAAATGTATGTTATAGTTCAATAAACTGTCTATGTTATTTTCCAGTTGAAAACGCGATATTTATAACTTGACTCGATCAAAAAAAATCGCGAAAATAGAGATTTTTTTAACGTTTTTTGAGTGGTACTTGAAGTAGATCAAACTTTTGGTCCTGAAGAATATATCAATAAATAGGTAATGATGTTTGTCAGAACTTTATCAGGTTACTTTTTCATTTAATAACAATTTTAATTTATAAAAAGACGTCAATGTGTTTGGGCACATACGCCGTTTTATTCTAAGCACACATTCACTATCGTCCTCTCATCTTTTGCCTTTCAAAAGTAGTATCATCACTGTCGCTCGTTGACGAATCAGTCAGCCAGCGTGGCTCTTACAGACTAGACCTATGACACTTTTTTTCTGATCGGGGCTGTCAGATTTTCGTAATAGAAAAATTGGAAATTGAGAAAAAGATAGCGTAGGCTTATTGATTATTCAAAATATGTTTAGGCATATATACGCTGTGTTTAATGGGACCTGATTAAACGGACATGGCTGTAAAATAGACCTATAAACTTTCTATTTTCAATAACATATTATTTTCATTAATAAATATTGAAAAGAAACCGAACTTACTGAATTTAATTGCAGGAAATTTCTGACGCACAGACATTCTTGATGTACGGAGCAAATAAGGGATTTGAGAGAATGAGAATTTTAGAATACGTTTAATATACATTACGAATTGTTTCTATCAATATAATAAATTACTCACAGGTACCTAATCAATGTTATCGTGATATCGTAGTACGGTTCTTGTTCATCGTTCTGCAATATTTTGCATTCTCCATCGTCCAACACTTTTGGATCTATATAACATTTCACGTGAACTATTCTTATTAGTACTGAATTTCAGTCAACAATAATTATGTAACTGAAAACAACCACTAATGGTATCGAATTGCAATATAGGATAAGATGCACTTCACTTTTATTATTATTTATTTCATTTCGTCAAAGATTTATAACAATTTCGAAGAAACAGGATTAAAATAATTAAATGAAAATTACTGTATTGTCAATATTTTGAATACTTCAAGATTACATGTCACCTACAAATAAGGAGTAACACCCACAACGCTGTTAAATATCGCATAAAGCTCCATTCTCACTAGCGCTGTTTTTTGGACGTAAAAAAACGCAGAGTTTTAACAAAAAGGTACATAAAATTGAACTTAACTGTCACCGCCTAGCATTTAAAATCAAATGGAGTTTGAACAAAAACGCCGCGTTTTATAATCGTTGACGTTTGAACAGATACAATATGGGAATACATTTTTTTCTATTTCCCATGCCCAGAAAAAAACACTTGTGCGATTGGACACAAAGTACTGCGAATGCGATGAAAAATCGGTGGTTGTTGCTCAGTCTCACCATGTGTTCAGTACAAGTTGTTTGTCGCTCTATTTAATTTTTTTTTGCGACGTGGTTGAAAATCATAATTATCTAAGACCAAATGTACAATATTGTTTTTTTTTTTTAAAGAATTTAGACGTACTTGTCTAGAATATAAAGAATAATTAGTAAATTAAAAAAAATAGTGATCGTGATTCAAGTTTTGTGGCGCGTCCACAATCTGTTTTACTAGGAATTAGCATCGCCTAAACGACACTGCATTAGTTTCATAGAAATTACTCTTTTTAATATTGTATTTAGTAATAGTTTTTCTAAATAATAGCAATTTTATTTTTACATGAAGTGTGATATTTTATCCTACAAAAAAATGGGAAAGGCACGTTCGCGGGAAATTTATAATTTTGGTTGCTCTAATAGAACGAATAGAGGATGACACTACCATCATTTACTTCATTTAGCCAGCTGCTAAAGTGCAGCAGTAACAAAAGTTCTCCATCTTGTTCTGATTTCCCGCCAGAAACGTTAAGAAGTCTTTTTATGGCGATCGGACAAAAAACCTGCAATTTTGTTGTATAAATAAACAACAAAATAAAATAAAATGTGTTTAAAATTTATATTTTAAACACATTTTATGAATAATTTGGTGTTGTAATTTAAATGCATAATAGAATTAGAATAATATAAATTCCATATTCTTTGTAGTTTTTTTTAATAAACATTTATTTATCGAAGTTCTAATTTTGATAATGTTTTTCCATGCATCAGTGAAAAAATTGTTCTTAAATTATACACAAAACATCGTATGATCATGATGATGATGAATTGATGATAAAAGAGATAAAAAAATATGTTTTTAAATTCAAATCAGTAAATGTTTTATTCGTAAAATGTGTACTGGTACACACCACCAGATGGTGAAGGACGTCCCGCTTTGTGAAAATGTGAACGCATGTTAATAAAACGCTCCGCTCGTGTGTTTGGGGCATTATAGATAATTGGGTATTGTCATTTTGGCACAGTATGCCAATGCTCATAAATTTTCTAAAAAATAGTAGTTTTTTTTTTGTTATCTGGGGACATCAAAATCTGTGTCAAAATGTTATAAAATATATTTAGGTCTGTGAATGGACGAATATATTTATAATATATTTATAAGTTTGCATCAACAGGTATTTATATCATTTTGTATTCGTAAATGCATTGACATCCTTGTGATAAAATATTTCTACTAGAGTAATAAATGTATTTTGCGTGAAGGGAACACTGTATGAAATATTGAAGTTTTAGAAATGAAATACATAAAACTTAGGTTTTCAATAATTTCGCGACAGTGGCGCTGGTGGCGGGGAAATCGTCAAACTTTCCCCGCTCATCGGACGTCGATTTTGCAAAATATGAAAGCCTTAACACGCGCCTCACAGTAGGCCCGCTGTGCAGGATATTGTCAAATTACTACCATTTCTGCTCACCCCAGCTAAGTAGCGAGAATTGATTATTTTACAATGAGAAAGTAAGGGAGAAAAGTGATTGAATTTATACAATGTATATTTATTTTATACTTACAGGTTTATTAAAAACACAACCATTAATTTGCTGAAAGTACTGATAATAATAAACAACTTTTACTATGAAACCATAATCATCTGCTTAGTTTTTCTTCCCCGTTTTGAGAGCTGTTGGTGATGGTATAAATTACAGAAAGTAATGCGCCTGCCTGGGTTCGAACACTTCGAACCCACGACCTACAACTTGTAAGTCGGGACTGATATCACTGGGCCAACACTGCTTTGGCACTCTCGTTGGGACTAAATAATAATTATTATTTTTTTTATTTCAGACACTGTTAGTCCATATTACATACAATCAAATTAATATATTCTAAAATAATAATAATAAACCAAATTAATAGAAAATTGTGAATTAAAATAAACATCAAAATTTGTGAAATAATTACTAACATGTCAGACTCATAATAAAATAAAAATTAAATAAAATGTCAACTAATAAATAAACCATTTCGAATTAAAGTAAACATTAAAATTTGTGAAATAATTATTACCATGTCAGAATCTAAATAAAATAAAATGTCAAGTAATAAATTGAAAATTGCGAATTAAAGTTAAATATTCACTAAGCTCCTAACAGTGGCACCAGCGCTCACCGCTCGCTCTTCAAGATCGAACGATCTCAAAGCCGCCTCGCCAAAGAGCACATCGTAAGAGAACTTCTTCATGACGCGATTAGTGCAATTTGCAATTTCTCATCATCTGCTAAGCCTTTTCCCAACTATATTGTGGTCGTCTTCCAGTTGAACCAGATGCAGCTGAATATCAGTATTTTACATGGAGCGACTGACTATCAGACCTCCACAATCCAGTAACTGGACAATACGATACCCCATGGTAAGACTGTTTGTCAGACTTTAGAGCTTCTGACGGCTTTACGTGTTTTCCGAAGCACGGAGGAAAGAAGAAAATCATTGCCCTGCACTAAAAATTTCTCCTGTATCATGGATAACATTGAAACTCACATACACAAACACCTAGATCCGAATCAGTTTGAACCAACACGCAGAGAAATGTCTAGCTACCTATACGAGAACTTCTGGTTGCAACCGTGACAGCAAGACTCACTAGTTGACTTTACAACATTTGTAGTAATAAATACTAAGTAAGCAAATATAACAAGGACTTAGTATTTATTACTAGAAATTTTGTAAAGTCAACTAGTGAGCCTTGCTGTCACGGTTGCAACCAGAAGTTCTCGTATACATTTCTTTGTGTGAAGTCTTAAGAACTTTGCCGAAGTCTCGCTTTAAAAAAAGAATACTATTTTAACAAGTCTTCTTAAAATTCCTCCATCATTTTAGTACCGAAGTTTGTCGATATTTACACCACAATAAATTTTATAACCTCACGCGGCACTTCTGTATTTTACACCGAACTTACTTAGGACCAAAACACACTGAGACGCTACGCTGCTGCACTTTTTAATTGAGCGACTTAAAGTCTAAGCTATGCCTAAGCATCAAGGGTTTCTTTACAAATATACAACGTGTAACGTTAAATGCGCAAAACCTCTTGTGGATTGCGTAAAAAAAGATTGAAAAAAACATGATTTTTCATACTGATGGGCTCGATCAATTTCTCATTTTGTATGTTTTTTTTTTCCATAAGTTTTAGAGTAACATGGGCTGACTTACCCCACGAATGGTTTTGCGAATTTAACGTTACACGTTGTACAGTGTTTTTAATTATTTTATTATCTATGGTTGTAAAGATATAATAAAGACTTAAATCTAAGTTTATAAGATAGATATTTTGCAGACGCAGATTACACTGGTGACGAAAGACTCAAATACTTTCTTTATTTTCCTACACGAAAAAAACAATATACCAGTATTTTCACGTCACATCGCGTCGCGTCTCTGTGTGTACTGACCCTTAGAAGTTAAGTTTTTCAGAGAAGCTGTGATTCATTTGTTTCGTGGAGAAAGTTAAAATTTTGTATTGATATGTTTGTTTTTATTGGTGTTTTAACAAAGTTCTATTACTAATGTGTTTGAAGACAAAAGTCTATGAAATTGTATGACCACATACAATTTTTAAAGGCAATTTGTTTGAGAATATTCTCGCAACCCCGCCAGGCGCATTACTTTGTGTAATTTATTTCATCAGCACTGCTCTCAAAACGGTGAAGGAAAACATTGTGAGGAAACCGGCATGTCCTAGAACCGAAACTTCAAAGACATCTGACATTTGCCAACTCGCACTGGGCCCGCGTGGTGGATTGTGGCCCACTCCCTCTCACAGAGAGGAGGCCTGTGTCCCAACAGTGAAAACATTATAGGCTCATGATAATAGTAACGCCAGCAGCGTTGCGAATCGTTAAGAATATTTGAACCACGAGCAGGATGTGAATCCGCGACCTTCGATGCAATACATCCGACGATGCTCTTATCAACTCAGCCACCGAAGACCCAGCAGGATTGAAAATTCAACGCTGGTGTCGAATTCTTCAACCAATTTGTAACGTTTTACGGTAACTGCCTGGTTACCTCGATGGCTTGGTTTGTAAGAGATTCTTAATACAAGTTTTTTTCTAAAGGAGTATCACACAACGCCATCTAGTCCCAAGCTAAGCAGAGCTTGTGTTATGGGTAACTACACAACTGATAATCATACTTATATATTTTTAAATACATACATATTATATATGAATAAAGCATAAGTATAGATGAATAAAGTATACATAGTGTTTAAGAAGTGTCCTTACCGCGTCAAATCTACTACTACTAAGTTATTTTTAATCAGTAATACCAGATCGAATCAGAGATCCCAGTCTAGAAATTGAATCTAATACCTTCATTATTATGACTAAGTACCTACTTGATCAAAGTGACAACCACATTTTTTTTTAACTTTGCCAATTCCTCCTGCGGGGTTCGAACCCGCGACTCATAGCGCAACAGTCAATCGCTCACTGCACCGACTGTGCCATCCAATAAAACCGTACTCGATTTCCTTCCCATTTGAATCTACGCGCAAATACACACACACACACCTCAACTACAGACACTCACACATACACACACTTGCACGTACACAGACGATATTTTCCACATTTTCGCGCAAACCGACTCTAAGCATTCTCATCTCGGGACACGTTAAGAACGCTTTGATAGTGCCGCTGCCTCAGTATATCTCGTGAGGGTTTTTTTTTTAACAAAAATAACTTCTTTCTTGTTGTCCAACGGCAGAGAGGGACAAATATGTCCTCAGTTTTTACCTTGTTACTAGGGTTGTCAGTTTTTGAACTATTTTTAAGTAAGCTTTTGCGATAACGTGTTTCGAAGTCGAGTAGTATCGCGGTGAAGATCTTTCGCAATAACGTGCGTCAATTTTGTAGCATCGAATTTGCATTCATCGACGTTTTAGTCGTCGAGATTCCGTATTCTACCGATATTGAGTAATCGGGAGCTTTTCGGCTTCTATTAAATAGTATATTGTACACTTAAAACTAATTTGGCCGCATTTAACATGAATTAAATAAATTGATTGATCAGCAAAATTAACAAAAAGACAGGCCAAGGCATAGTAGACGGAGCCCCGCTGCGCGGGGTTCCTATTTCTGTCTACAGGGTTTATAGGAACCTAGCCAAAGAGTTGTAATATTCGTGGCTGAGTAAGTAAAGTTGTGGCTCGGTTTATTACTTCCCTTTTCAATTACGCAGCAAAAGGTCGACTGGTATAGTGGTTAACTGACAACTCTAACTTCCTTTTTTGGACTCGCGATTGAGCACTATCTCGCCTGATGGAAGCCTCGCTTGACCAGAAGTAATCTATCCAGTCTTGACTTGAAGACCCAAAGGTTATAACAGCTGCAGGGAATTCCACTCCTTAGCTTTGTACATTTTAATCAGTACGAGTCTGACATACACATACTCCACCCAGGTCGAGAAGTCTCATTACCCGACTGCGCGACGCAAAGGAGGGTAATGTGTTTATCAGTCTATGTATGTATGTATGTATGTATGTATGTATGTATGTTTGTTTCTATGTGGCGTTCTAGAGACCAAATGCGTGGGCCGATTTTGATAATTTTTACGTCAATCGATTCGTCTTAACCTTGCGAGTGTCACTAAAGACATGACAGTAATCAAAATTCACCACAGCGACAACCAGACGCCATATTGTCAAAATGAAAAAAAAAATGTCGATGAACTATGTCATGTGGGGTATCGTTGAATAGGTATTTTAAAATCATCTTTAGGTTCCCTTTATCATTTTTCATATTAAATAATAGTTTAGGAGATATAACGATTTAAAGTTGTTTAGCAAAAAAATAATTCTCTGAATAGTAACTAAAAAGTATGAAATAAAAAAAAAATATTTAACGAAAAACAAAAAACCCGACTGCGTTAAAAAAAACTAAAAAGAAAGAAACAAGCCCAGTAGGTACCTACTTAAGAATCCACTCATTCACACTCACAGTCGGGGCCCGTTGGGAAGATTTGATTGGTATAATTTGAATTGGCCCCGACTGTGAGTGTGAATGAGTGGATTCTTAAGTAGGTACCTACTGGGCTTGTTTCTTTCTTTTTAGTTTTTTTTAACGCAGTCGGGTTTTTTTTTTTCGTTTTCCATTTTTATTAGTGGAAATATTCACATTGCACACACATCATTTATTAATATAGATTTAAGTTCAGTTGCATTTCACACAACAATCATAATCATAAAAAGTATTCTATTCTTATTCAAATTGAAACCAGTTACTTATTAAACCTACTTCTCAATTGTGACAACCCTGCTCGTAAGAATTCCTTTACTGCTATTGTTTTTGACGTACCAGAACTTTGACGCGTGGTTCGTTGGTGCCCGCCGATTGGAGATCCTCGTTACGTCGCACAGGGAGACGGGTTCTGCATGTTTTAATTAATTCGACTGGCCTGTTGGTCTAGTGGTTAGTGACTCTGACTGCCCATGACTATGCCGGAGGTCGTGGGTTCGATTCCCACCCAGGACAAATGTTTGTGTGATGAGCACGATCATTTGTTCTGTGTCTGGGTGTAATTTACCTATAATATGTATGTATTTAGAAATATATAAGTATGTTTATCAGTTGTCTATTATCCATAACACAAGCTCTGCTTAGCTTGGGACTACATAGATGGCGTTGTGTGATAGTTGTGGAATATTATTATTATAATTATATTATTATTAATTAACTTAACCAAATAATCACAATTTCTTTTTCATTCAACGAAAAGTTTGCTTTTGACAGTTAACTTACTGCTTATTGATGGTAAGTGATAATGTGGTCGACGTTGAAGAGCGCGTGTACAGAACCCATTCACTCTTGACAGCTGTCAGGAAATACAGACCTTGGCAGGACATTCCGAGTCTTAGCTGTGTCCACATAAAAGTACGTCTTGTAGTCCGAAGATGGCAAGGGCCAGACGGAATCAAGTTGTGCAGTTCACCGACAGGGTTGCAGCTCAGCGACGGATGTTCAAGGCAATCGTTTTATAAAGCATCTTTTTTTTATTTCAGCCTTCACTGTCTCACTGCTGGGCAAAGGCCTCCCCCAAGTTTTTCCATGTGTTCTTGTCCAGCGTCATTTCAAACCAGCCCTCGCGGTACGAGTCCATACTCGTCTCGCCATCTCTTTCTGGGCCGAACTCGGCGCGGCAAAGTCCACCTCCAGGCACCCACTATAATATGGCGTTCTTCTTCACCCAGCGGTCAATGTTCATGCTGACGTGACCCGCCCGTCCCACTTCAGCCTGGCAGCCTTCTTGCCGACGTCCAAGATGCCCGTTTTGGAACGCAGCGTGGTGTTGCGAACTCTGACCTGTCTTTTGATGCCTATAATGCTGTGTTCCATTGCCCTTTGGCAGACTCCAAGGCGGAGCTTCTGCGAATCGGTAAGCGACATTACAAAATTTAGAAAGCATAGGTACATTATAAAATTTCAATGTACAATCGACAAATTGGAATCATGACCCATTTTGACAATAAATCGTTTGAATCCGTCAAATTGACAAAGATCAAAGTCGTTACCATGGATATGTACGTTTACGCAAATATGGACCTAATTGTATTTGAATGCCTGTAGGAAAGTAAGCTTATGGTGGGTCATAATTCCGCTTTGTCGATTGTACCATTTTGTCGCATTGTAGCCCGATCTACCTTTCCTATACCGAAAATGCTGATGATGCTTATAGCCGAGGACTATTTCCATGATTAAATCTCATTAGGCTAAGTTTTCTTTCATAAAATGTATTTAATATGAGCTAAATGATCTTAATTATTGATGACAGAATACCTTTTTATCGTGGTAAAAGTTATCAAATGAGTCTTTCTGCGCAGAGGACGGCCTGTCAAACTCACAGTGACTAAAATCAACGTTGTCCTTCAATAGCCGTTTACGTTCCAGGGTCATAGTAACCAGGCAAGACAGTCCCGCGACCCCGGAGCCTTGACCCTGGGAGCCCTGTGAGAGCAGTAGTTTCTTCAAAAGTCTCTCCACCGAAGTTACTATCGTAATTTGGAAGGTGCACGTCTGTCTAGCCTCTTCGGTTATTACAGGCATAATGATGTGTTATAATGATTCAACCTCGGGTACTTATTTTTTCACACAACATCATCATCACTGGCGTAGGATTTTCGCAATTATTTTTCACACAACATTACATTATTAAAACTTAAAATATTTCAACGTCAAGCGTAGTAATTGTCCGTCGGTCAGGGATGACCCAGACATTGTATATTACAACAATAGTTTGAAGGCTATCATAATACTTATTTGGATACCATAAAGACCGGTATAAAAGAGCTCAAATACACTTTTTCATTTTCATTTATTATCCATAGGTTCGCGTCACTCGCCTGATGGTAAGCAAAGATGTGGTTGACGATGAAGCACGCTTGCCTAGAAGTAACCTGTTTACTCTTGACTTGAAGACCCCAAGGTTATAGCTGTCGGGAAATACAGATGGCGCCAGGGAATTCCACTCCTTAGCTGTGCGCACTATAAAAGTATTGGCAAAATGCTTTATTCTTACTGAAAGGATAGTATTTTTGGATTATCCTGGAAACTCTTAGCCCCTGCGGTCACAATACGACGCAAGATCACGATACCTTACGACTTAGGTATCCTTTGACACGTGCCTGTGTACGAACCTCTATGGATTTGTATGTAGCGATTGTCGCCTAGATACCAAAGTCGTAAGGTATCAGAGACTTGCGTCGCCTAGTGTACGAAGGGGCTTACTGTATTTATGTACTGTCCAGAATTTACATATGAAATGTCTTTTAAATCTTTAAGTACGCACACCATCAGATTTTCAATAAAGTGAGATGTGTTATGCCAATTCTTATTTTTATACGTAAAATATATTTGCAAATCATAAAAACCAAGACAATGAGACACATAAGCGTAAAAGTACTCATCCACATCGGCAAACGTGCTCAGAATATTTTCTATGCTAATACCTTCATCGAAGAAAGAGCCAACCCCTTTTTATCGTGATAAAATCATCAAATGAGTCCTTCCACCGAGGGCAGTGCGGGATAGACTGTCAGACTTGTACTGACTAAAATCCACGGTGTCCTTGAATAGCTTAAATAGCTCTAAACGTTGCAGAGTCACGAGAACTCAAGAGTATTTATAATTATAATCTGCGTCTTTTAAAAAGAGTCAGCCAAGTAACAGATCCATAAAGACCACATCTCAAGATATTAATTAGTGTTGTATTATTAAAACCTTGTACAGAAAATATCGAATACTTTTCTGAAAACCGCATTAAATTCGGTTCAGCCAAACGCGAGATAATGCGGAGAAACATACAGGTCAAACTGAGAATATCCTTTTTTAAATTGGTTATAAATGTTAAACTTCTCAAAAATCCAGCAAGAGTATTTTTAAGAAATATCAGCTGCTCTTTCAAGAAACTTCTTACCAGATCTTATTCACAATTAAAATCATTTTACCAGCACCAAAAAATGCGAAAATACGCCTCTTGCATAAGTGTCATATTCAAAAGAGAAAAAAAAAACAAAAAGCGTGTTGCCAACCCCAAAAACTATTAGAGAATGCGGACGGAAACGCCACGCCTACGGAACCCTTTTAAAAAATAATAAAACAGGCCTTTTGTTGGGTTCTGTATAGCTTTTGATACAAAAGGTATTTTTTAAAATACTGCTGCCTTTTTTTAGATTCACATCTGGCTATGAAACCTGGTTGGAGTGAGACGTTGTGTTTTGGTTCAATAGTTTTATGTAGGTTTAATTTTAATTGCAAAAATATGGTTTGTTACTCAGATCAAAGAAATAGGCAGATAGAGCGCTCAGAACACACAAAATCAAATAGAATTACATTCCATAATGTTTTCTTTGTTTTTGAGAACAACTTTTACAATGGTTAAAGACACGTGACGGTATATTTTGGCAAACAACAACAACGACGCGCAGCTTGGTACGTCGCGTAGCTTGGTACTGTCGCGACTATGTACTAGATTTTGATTTTGTATTAACTTTGGTGGAACCACTCGCGTGTTCTGAGCGCTCTATCTGCCTATTTCTTTGATCTGAGGTTTGTTATTTAAATATCAAAATGAAATGTATGTTTAAGACCGAGTCGATAGACTAATAAATAACGATTAAAAAATAAGTAAAAGAATGGGTTCTCAGAAGCAAAAAGTACAGAGTGAGCCAAAGATTGTTTCAAATTAGAGTTTACAGATTTTCAGGACTTACTTTTCGAAGTAAGATGATCATCATTCATCATCAACGACTATTCATTCGTTCCTGACCTCCATCGGCCCAGTAACTGGGTATACGTGCACCATTGGAAAGATTGGTTACCAGACTTTAGAGTTTATAACTAACAGAAACGACTGTCAAAGATCTACAAATGACAGCCGGTACCTACCAACTGTTTTACGTGTTTTCCAAAGGCACTGAGGAAACTCGCTATGGCAGATTGTCACCCATCCACAGACCAACCTCGGCAAGCGCGGCTTATCCCGGTAGATCAGCCTGTGCGAGTGTATATTTAAATTAAAACTGACAATTTCGTTTTCCTTTGAAACTATTACCTATCCTGTCAAATATTTGATGTTCGTCCTATCGCTGCATCGTTCAGAAATCAATTCTGCAATAATTATCGTTCAGATTTTTTATTAATTGATGATTCTGAGGCGGTAAGTTTGCCGGGTCAGCTAGTAATAAAAAAATATGTATCAAAGCCTGCCGGGGTCGCGGGACTTCTTTCCTTATCGTGACCCCGGAACATAAAGGGCTAATGTAGGACACCGTTTATTTTAGTCAGTACAAGTCTGACAGTTTCTCCCGCCCTGCCCGGGGTGGGAGGACACATTTGATGATTTTACCACGCTTAAAAAAGTAAAGAATCGTAAATAAAATTATAACCATTATATAATTAGTCAAAGAAAATCCAATATGGCCGCTGCTAAACGTTATAACTTTTCTTTTTTACACAACTTACTTCAAATTTTCCAATTAACGAACAGTCATATAATTCACTCATTATATGATTTGTTTGTACCAGCAAAACAAGAATTGTTACCAGTTTTTTCCTTAAATCCAGTTTTTAATTAATCGTTCCTACTAACACACTTTAAATTGACATCTAAATAAAACTGTTATTACAGCTGTCAACTGTCAGTCTGACAGTTCAGTTAATTTTGACGTTGAGCTGTCATTTTTTCGGACTTTTTTTGAAGAATGTTGTTTTACTCCTGGGCAGTAATTGTCAACCTTTGGCAGAAGAACTATTGTCGTTAGTAATTGGGTCTGCCTATTACTATCTGGTGCTATTAACTACTTAAAGTATGAAGTTGGGAAAATAAATGTAGAAAAAGCAATAAGTACTAGGAAAATATTAATTTGATGCAGTCGTACGTATCTTAGATTTTTGCTTACTGGTAGTCGATATAATAAATGCCAATAATAGTACTTTATCATAATAATTGTATTAATAATAATGGTACTTTCAATCTAAATCTATTCAAGTATTTTAACAATAGACTGAGAGATGGCAACGTAGATCTCAAGAGATATAAAGTATTCCAATCGAATGAACATCTCAAGAGCTCTCAAATGACACAGTGAAGGGCTTAAGCGACTGGAGAAGCAAGGAGTACAAACATTAGTGAAAAGGTGAAAAAGTTTAACAGGCTTATTGATACTGATGCTAGCAGTGGCGTAGCTAGGCTCCTTAGGATTTCTATGGAAAGATGTAATGAGATGTATCGTGCTATAGAGCTGCTGTGTGTAAAGCCCTTTATTTGAGGCCGTTCTAATCCAAGTGTAAAGTTTTGAAGAATTAAGGCAATAGAATATAGAATCGTGTGACTAATACCATTACTGATGTCATTAAGAGAATTTTGAATGGATCTGGAAAATTGAGAATATTGATCGACTGATTGTTGCTCATTTATGATAACTACATCTAGCCTTTTTGGAAACTTTTTGCTTTGCCTTTGCAAGCTTTTTTAGGAGTTCGATAATTTGAGCCTTATAGCCTTTGCTTTACCTCTTGTACGTCTTAATATGATCGCGATAAGTTTTCATTTAAGCCGTCAGTCCCGCCTGTCATTTGTAGATCTTTGACAGTCGTTACTACTATTCAGAAGCTCTAAAGTCTGACAATCAGCCTTACCAATGGGTATCATAATTATTACCCAGTTACTGGGTTGTGGAGGTCCGATAAACTCAATTTTATTAGCACCTTTGGGGTCATAAACAAACACATCCTTCGAATCGTAGGCCATTACCCCAAGGTATTTAAGAGTTGACTTAACAAACTGTAATATAATAATAATATTCCACGACTATCACACAACGCCATCTAGTCCCAAGCTAAGCAGAGCTTGTGTTATGGGTACTAGACAACTGATAATCATACTTATATATTTCTAAATACATACATATTATAGATAAATTACACCCAGACACAGAACAAATGATCGTGCTCATCACACAAACAATAAATTGTCCTGGGTGGTAATCGAACCCACGACCTCCGGCATAGCAGTCAGGGTCACTAACCACTAGACCAACAGGCCAGCTATCTCTCTACGACTCCTTATTAAAATCTCACAAGGACGTGTAAGCATTTCTAAGTCAACAATTTTTGTTCTCAAGTCCAAACTCGACACGTTTCGCGAACAAATGCTTTGTGGTCCAGCCAGGTTGCGACAAAAACACAAATATCCTTTGAACATCGCCGCTATAACAAAAAACACCGCCACTGTAAAACCATCTGCTCGACGTTTCAATAAAGGCGCATATAATTGGTCGACAATCGTCATTTTAATTACGCTCACTTGTTTTTCGTCGATATTCTCAAAAACGATGGACTTGTGCACTTTATTTTGCAATCGGCGACACGTTGGATGGTTAATTAGGTTCGTTTTGATTTTTTGAATTGGAAGTTTCGAGTTTCCGAGTTTTTTTAGTTCCGTAGTCTAGAGGAAACCCTTATAGATTCACCTAACTAATTATACAAACTTATAGCCTAATTATACAACATTATTTTTAGTATATGCGAAACCAGAATATAGTTTGTTCAGAATCAGTAACTGATTCGATTCCAATAGTTTTTACACCATGTTATATTTTTTTTTTAAATATTTTATTTTTTTATTACTAGTTAAATTATACAAAACAATCACCATACGGTTAGGTACCTATTGCAAAACTATTATCACGAACGTGTATATCACAGGAGACGCGGTGTAGGCTGTTGTACCGCGAAATGATCACGTTTTTGAACGGAAAACCAGGTATTTTACAAGCTTATAACTTTGTAATTTTTCATGATACGGTTTCAAAATTTTGTACATACATTCTTTACTCAAAAATATTGGACAGGTGTATCGGGTTTCGCATAAACAAACAATAATGTTGTAGAGAGCAGTGGAGAGAAGTCGTGGACCAGTGGTATCGGTCCCGACTTACGAATTGTAGGTCGGGGGTTTGAACCCCGCCAGGCGTATTACTTTGTGTAAATTATTTTTTTACAACTGCTCTTAAAACGGTGAAGTAAAACACCGTGAGGAAACCGGCATGTCTTAGAACTAAAAATTCGAAGACATGTGACATCTACCAACCCGCACTGGGCCCGCGTGGTGGATTATGGCCTACTACCTCTCACAGAGGGGAGGCATGTGTCCCAGCAGTGGGAACATTATAGGCTGATGATGATGATGAGTTTTTTTAGTTCCGTAGTCTACAAGAAACCCTTAGGTATAGATTCATCTAACTAATTATACTTATAGCCTAATTATTATTTCGTTAACTAATTCTCCCATTTGATTGTTTCAACTTTTTTTTTGAAATAGTAGATAGATAAAATACAGATTTATTATTGGAAGATGTCTGTTTAATCCTATGGTGATGAGTGGTGTGTCCTCTCATTTGAAGTGTGATATCTTATAATCTTCACCATCAGCTTATAACGTTCCCACTGCTGGGACATAGACCTCCTCTCTGTGAGAAGGAGTGAGCCATAATCCACCACGCGGGCCCAGAGCCAGTTTGTAGATAGATGTCACATGTCTTCGATTTTTTTATTCTAGGAAATGCCGGTTTTCTCACGATCCTTTCCTTCACCGTTCTGAGAGCAGTGGTGATGAAATAAATTCCACTAAGTAATGCGCCTGGCTGTGTTGGCACCCACGCCCTACAACTCGTAAGTCGGGGTCGATACCACTGGGCCTCCACTGCTCACATGATAGCTATCTTATATACTCTTATTATAATACACCCGTTTACCTTATTGGAATCAATTATAGCATCTCACAATTTGGGACCCATTCGAATTCGTAGTAATTTTTACCCGTGGTGCTAGGCAACTGGGCTTCTCCCAGTTGTAATGTCCTTTTGTGCCTATTGGCCTTGTTTTGTTCGATTTAGAGTTGTGCTAAGTATGCCTTAACACGTTCACTGCGTTAGTCAAATTTGATGACTTTCAGTTGGTGCGGCATCGGGTCGATTATATCCGAAGCCCGACTTGTCCCTGGTGCGGTGCTGGGTCGAAAAGACCTGTTCGACTTCGGTCTGTTTAGAAGGACTTATCTTAATAGGGATTATGATAAATGCATATTCCTTTATACCAATATGTTGACAAATAAATACTCAATAAAAGGCTGAAGTCGTAGGTAAATGCACTGAATGGTTTGCTTGTAAATAAAGGTATTGTCTGTCGGATCTTTCCGACCCCATATCCGCACTGGTTAGTTAGTGTCGATACATTTTTAGTGTTGTGGATAACTAAAAAAACTTTGATATCGATAAAATGTACTTACAATATATTTCTGAGAACTATTTAATACAAAAATTTAAAATCTCACTTACGGGATTGTCTTCCGTGATTAAAATATTTCCATGAGAAGATATCCCGTAAGTGACATTTTAAGTTTAGAAGCAAACTGTGATAGTTAAAAAAAGTATTTAATACAAATAAAAAGAAATTATACAATCATATTTAGTAGTATGGTTTTCTAGATCGTTTCATGACTGCTACATCGTTTTATGTTTCATACACTTTCTCTTCTCATTTGGATAAAAAATCATCGAACCAGAAGGACCTCACTAGCTCTACTCACATGTAATCTAGTGCGGCTAAGGGGTCATCGGGTATCGGGTCCTTTAGATCCGATAAACGCACTAGACGTAAAAAATTTTGCTCCAGTCGGCATCGGGTCCTTTAGACCCGATGCATTTTTTTTATTCCTTTATTATTTATTTAAAGAGGCAATTCCAAAACACTAACTGTCTCATTCATATTCATAGGGAAACCAAATATATCTGTCCCGCACCAGCGGTTGGGACAACATTTTTTACCCCGCACCAGTGGCAAGATGAGCATCGGATATAATCGACCCGATACCGCACCGAACGTGTTAAGGTGATTGCGTCGATGTAGCCCGCGAAATTCAAATTTTCTTACGTTTTTTCCAATTTGCTGGCCAAAAATCGCTCCATTAGCTCTCACATAGAAAAGGTGCATCGTGATAAAATCTCCGAAATCTAACTATGATGCACCTTTTCTATGTGAGAGCTGATGGAGCGAGTTTAAAGATAATTTTTACATTTAAAATTATACTTGTTATTACTGCAATTCATATTTTGATAAAGTTACAACATGTCACTGGCCTGCAAATTGCAAAAAACGTAAGAAAATTTGAATTTCGCGGGCTGGTTTAGCATTCACCTTAAGTGTGTATGTCCCCATTATACCTCGCGTCCCCTTCAGACACTGTTTCCCTATCATACTAACACGGCACCATTGGCGCAGTGGCTGAGAAATTGACTGCTGCTCAGCCTGTTGCGGGTACGATTCCTACATGAAACTAATATTTGTGTTGTTCCTGATGGGTGTTTGTTTATGTGAGTTTAATTTCTTTCGTAAATGCAAGTCTCCGATACCTTACAACTTTGGTATCCATTGGACGAGTGCCTGTGTACGAACCTCTATGGATTTGTATTGCTATATTCAACTGGATACTAAAGTCGTTAGGCATCGGAGACTTGCATCATACTTTATGAAATTTAAGTACGGGGCTTCGTTTTTTTTTTAAACCGGCCATGTATGAGTCGAACTTGGGTACATAGGGTCCGTACCATTATCTATAAATACGGAAAAACAATCCTGTCTGTTATAATTATGTAGTCTTTTAATATTTATTTTATTATCTTTGTTGGTATTTGTGGTTACAGCGGCAATAATAGATATTGCTGTTGCCGCTTCAGCTTTGAAAATGTCTACAGTCTATTGACAGCGGATCTTAGTTTACTAAGACTACAGGTATTATTATCCCTATCGTTTGGGTACGGAATATTAAAATTATAATTATTCAAAATCCAAATATTCTGTTACGAATCGAAAGCTTTGGAAGCTAAAAGCATAATAATGCAAAAAGTTACGCTGTTTTGCAAAACCACTTCCTTCGATATTTAGTGGTTGAAACAAAAGCTATATACCATCTGCCATATTCCTGTAATTAGGGATCAATTGTGGTGAAATAAAAACACGAAAAAATATAATATTTTTCTCTTTTTATTTGACAAAAGAAATTAATTCACTTTTATTATCTTATTTCCGCTTTCCTTATAATACATTGTAGTTATAAAGTAATTACGCTACCTATATTTATATGTATAGTTTATTTTTCTATATATTACAAAAAATATTTACAAATTTTTTTCATCCCGTAAAGACCCATTCTAGAAATAAAGATATAAGATAATATAGTTTGTTCATCATATGGCTTGACATAGCAAAATAAAAATTGAAATGAAAAAAAAATTGATTTCGAAAAAAATATGAACAGACTATATTATTTACAGGTTTTAAAGAAATTGCAGTTGAAATAAAAGATAATAATATATTTATAGCTTATAACAAAAAACTTTTTGCATTCAGAACACATTATTTTTGCACAAAATGTAATAAATACAATTTTTATAAATCAAATTACTGTTCTACATAAAAAAAAAAAAACTTAAAATTATTTATCACAACAGACTGGTTTTGTGTTCCCGTTTGATTGTTTCTTTTTCAATGATTTAAATCTAAATAAATAAAAAATGAATTAAAGCTTAATTTACGAATACAATTTTCAAATAATAATTATTAGTTACTGTTGACCAATAATACTCTCATTAATTTTTAATAAGATTTTTACAGTAAAATTTAAATGTAAAGCGAATATTGCAACTAATTTTCATTTTTTCACAAAAAACAAAATGAAATTCGAATTCAATTATTAAATTTTGCCACTAACAATTTAAAAAATATTTTACCATCTTTACATCGAGGGCAAAACTTAAAATTTAATTTTTATGCATTCAAATTCAGATGCTGGCCAAAATTAAAATTTTACAAAAATATTGTTACAAAGTTCTACTAATAGTAGTGTTACGGGAAACTGAAGTCAAAATATAAGAGCCAACACATTCACATCTGTCATATGTCAAAGTTGACAAATAACGTGATTCGTCCATCTGAGAAAGTCACACGATTATCAGCCAATCAGAAACGAACATTTTAGGATACACCATGTCTGATTGGCTAATTTGTGACCGGATTATCAAGACGGTACGTTATTTTTAGGAATACAAGTTTATTGATGGGCCAAACAGTTAATAGGGAAAATAACTAATAGCAAAAAAAAACGATTTTTTTAGAAATATTTTATCCAAACAACATACAGTGAGAGAAAAATTGTAAAAAACAACAAAAATATTTATGCATAAAACGTGCAGTCATTAATTATTTGGTCCATCAATATCTGATTTTTAAAACATATTTATTACATATACAGTAACCATTATGAACAATTATTCCCTATTTATAATTAATTATAAAAATTTACAATGATTTTCATTATTACTATTAAATAATTCTGCTTACAAATAAAAGTTGGTTGTGCCGATGCTTTCGCGCCATAAATACGACGCCATTTTGTGATGGCTGTCATTCCTGTCCGCCATTTTATAGTGAATATACACTTAATTTTATTTAGGTTTGTGTTTGTGCGAGGGCTGTTAAACTGCAGGCCATACCCTGTTGACAAAAGAAAATATAAATTAAATAAATGCTTAAACACTGAACAATTACTACACATCTAAAATATCTGTTGGTGTAACTGGAAATTTATACGATAAAATTGGAAATACTCAGATTTAGACATTTATCCATTAATTGTTACACACTTGTTTACGTTTTTCCCAGTATTTTAATTCTAAAATGCAGAAATTGGTATAAATGTTTGAATTCGGAAGAAAAATACTTTTCAAGAAAGACATGTGCGTCGCGGTAAATTAGAAAAAAAAGTTCCATAAACTTGAAGAGAAGACATTAGGGGACATGATCTTTATCTGAATTTTAAATCGAGCAATTTTTTAGCCGCAGTGTCTTGACTAAGATTTAAAACCATGAGAAGAGAGGAAGAAGTATGAAAACTTACTGTCTGACCAAGGATTGCCATCGACCCGGTACCAGAAGAATTGTGGCACGTTGACCAGGTGCCACTTCTCGTTTCCAGTCACCAACCCGCTTGCCAAGCGTGGTGATTCATTCCCCATTTTTGTAGAGGCCTATGTCCAGCAGTGGACTGCGATAGGCTGTTGAAGATGATCTCTTGATGAATTACATGGTTATGGGACTTACGTGAAGGTTGGAATCCAACTGGTACCGGGAAATGTGGAAAATACGATATCTGGAGTACCCTTGGTTGTCTATGCTGACTTATATTTTCGTGTGTAAACATGAGTTTTTAACTTACGTTTTTTTGTCCAGAAACTCGTTTACAGCTGATCATGCATTCCCAGAAGGGTAAGGCGTAGATAATAGTTAGGTAGGCTAAGATACTTCTGGTAGGTACCTACAGTAAGTATCAAAAGTAGATGAGCATTGTGTAACAATTCAAGTGGCGTTGTCTACAATGATATTTTTCTTAGAATGTGGATAATTTTGATAAATGAAAGCCATTATTATTCATTTTTCTTCATCAAAATGTTTAGCCAAATCTAGCAATAGCATTCATCGAAAAAAAAATGTCATCTACTGTTAACACCAAAAGTACCACTTACAGTTAAAACCAGGTAAAAATAACACTTACGTAAGTAATCCAGGGTTGGCATCGGTTTGGTACCAGGAGTACTGCGGCACGTAGGGCGGGTGAGGCTGCGGGGCGCCCTGATGGTGCAGCGCGTGGGCGGCGTGCGCGCCTTTCATGTCCCAGGGGCCGGGCGGCGCGCCCTACGACAAAGAGACCGCACGGTTAGGTTGTGTGAGCTGAGGATTGAAGTTGCCTACAGAAACATTGGTGGGTAATGCCGACGGCGACGGCAATTGAGTGTTGGATAGATTCTGGTGGGTGTTATAGTTGTCATGTCTGTCATTTTGCTGATGGTTTGGTATCCATTCGTTGACTGTTGTTGCTGAAGACTGTTTGACGTTATAGTCTAAACTTTTGATTATTTGTTTCTGAGAAAAAATGTAAATTGATTATGCTTCAGTCTAAATTATAAGTAATAGGCATTATTTTCACTAAACTTTTGAGAGGCTTTTAAGTATGTTGCTCCGCCTTGGCAGGTTTTTAAGTAATCTGTGGTAAAAGTTTCAGCAGTAAGATCTAGTTAAACTTCAGTAGGATATAGTTCTTTAAGTTACTTTTAAGAAATATTTTATAAGACATCAGCATCTTCCTTTTTATCTCTTAGGACATTTTATTTATTTACAGTCAAATCTTACTCCTTTCCAGTTCAAAGACTAGAAAGTTATAATTGAATGAAATTATTACAGTTGTTATTTACTTTTGTCTGTTTGATCTGGGTGTTTGTCTATGTTTGTAAAAGCACCCACGACACTGGAGACATGCCAAAAGTGAGGCTGTGACTTAAAAAAAGTACATAACGGCCTACGATTATGAACTGACATAATAGCCCTAAACTGCAAAACCTGCATAGAAGTGTTTTGGAAAGGTTGAATTAAAGTTTCTTAGCTTTTCTGTTAGACAACAATTCTTTATACACTTTGTCTAACTACCTTTGTCCATATATCAACAAACTAATTAACAATATTACACGTAGGTACTTCCAAGTGAAGTCGCAGTAAAAGCTAGTCGAAAACTAATCGTCGAAAACGTTAGGCGCGCCCGGCACACCCACACCCATTATCTAATAAGTTTTATATAGTTTTTTATAATTTTCACACACGCAACTATACAAAACTTGTTTTTTTGTAAGCTTTCTATGGAAATACGTATGTTTTCGAGAAGATAATTAAATTAAATTGTGTTCTTTAATAGTGGTTCCGAGACAGAACTAAAATAACTGTTGGAAAAATTATGTTTCTAAATGGAGAATTGATTTCTGAGATATTCGATTGTAAACAGCGAACAAGAAATCATAAATGATCATCATGATATTATGTTATGTTACTTGAATTTGACGAAAGACTTAAAGGGTTCCGTAAATCTGAATAAAACGGCCGTCTGAAAAAAAAGATTTGAGTGTTTTTCTGACTCTGTCTGTAAAAGCAAATCTTTTTCTTCCTTTCTTGATGTTCAACCATCACACTCTTCACTCATTCGCTTCTTTTACAGCTTTCACTAACTAACATGTCATTGTGTGATTTGTCATTTAATTTTCTTAAAATAAATTTTAGATTTAATACTGCATTTTTGAATTACATAAAGACATCCTAAAAAAAGTAATAAAAAAAACTACGTGCATTTGACAAACACGACACGGTATCGAACCCTTACCTTTAGCATCCAAGGCATAGGTCGGGCCCTCATGCCATCAGCGCCTGGTGATCCCTCTACGTCCTCCGACTGAGGCGCGAAATAACCCTCCTACGATAAGAAAAGGAAGCTCCCCTCAAAAATATGTATATCTCTAGGTATAATATACCTAAACTTAACTAACGTCACAAAAATACAGCTAAAATTCATTTTCATTAAATTATGAAAGCATCTTAAATGGGAAATAAAATGCCTAATATATTTTTTTCCAATTAATAAAGCATTTTATTTTCAAAATAGAATTTTATTTTCCAGTTAAAGCTAATTCAATTAATTATTGTAAATTGGTTTGTAAATTAAATTCAATTTAATTTAAAATAACAATTTTCCAATTACTGCATTTATATCTTATTCTTTCATTTCATGTAATATTATTTTTATTCATTCATTGAATTAATATAAATGAACGTTATATTAATTCAAGACCATTCTCTTTTTGATTTACATAATGAACCTTTTTATCTAAAGAAAAATATTTAGTTCGTTTTTCTCTCTATAATTGGAAAGTTCAAAAGTGGTTGGTCATATTATGTCATAAGTGCAATAATTGGAAAACTTTTGAAGTGACAGTGTTTGACTTACGTATCCGACCCGCGGGTCCCACGACTGTTGGTGCGGTGGCTTTACGTCACACGAGCTCCCGTCGGGCGATCGGCCTGCCGTCGGCTAAACAGAAAGAGAAAACTGTTGGTTAAAAATGGAAAGGCTTTTGACTTATGTGAATGTTAAATTTATACTATATTGTTAATACTTGATTTAAACGATAATTCAATGAAAACAAAATTAAAGTAGTTGCTGAAAACTTCAAGCAATATAGTACCTAACAGTAACTTTAGTGGCAACTAGTATGAGTCGTTTGGGCTTGAAACTCTAAGGACGTGGGGCCCGAGTGCTCGCACCCTCTACAGAGAGATATCTCAACGAATTTTTGACGCTTCCCGTGACTCAAGAGCTGATTTAGCTAGAGGCTAAGCATCGCCATAAAAAAGCACTCTCAAAGAGCTCTTGGGCACATTACCAACTGACGGCGTAACGTAGTTTAATATGTGGAAAATGTTGTTGTAATTACATTGATTTTGTTTCATATGTACCATATTGATAAGTTTTCTCCATAATGTAGGTAATGTCGTTTTTTTTTCAAATAAAATAGCATAGTTTAGGTTATTTATATAAATATTTGAAATATCTAATAGCTATTCCAAATTCCTCTTACATATCCGACCTTGACATCCCAAGCGGGCTGCGGCTGCTGCTTCACATCCCAGGGGGTGCCGGTGGGGGACAGGCCGGGGGACAGCTCCGACACGGGGGTCGAGCTGGGGGTCGGCGAGTGCGCCTGCGCTGGACCCCCACTCTGGTACGCCGAGGGAGAGTGTTGGGAGCCGCTTGAACTGCCACCTCCACCTGTAGGGGAGATAATTGCGTTAGTAAGTCATTTTTACATGTTTTTTTGTTAATTATCGTTTGGTAGACTAATCAAATGAGGCCTCCCAACCCAGTGCAGCGCCAGAGGGACTGTCAGACTTGTACTGACTAAAGTCCACGGTGTCCTTCAATAGCCCTTTATGTTCCGGGGTAGCTTAATAGTCCCGCGAACCCGGCAAATGTTTACATAGCATACGATAAGTGCTCACAGTCAGTGGTGTGGACTATCAAATCGATCGCAGCGCGTGATGTGACGGAGATTTGAATCAATGGTAGTGCACAAGGAGTTAAAGGAAGACTCAAGTTTTAATAGGCACCACAACCTTTTTTTTTAAAGAATGTATCGTGTTCGCAGCGTATTCGTGCAATAAGGACAAAAAAATATTGGCTGTCAGTTACTGAGAAATTCTTGAACAAAAATCCAAAAGCACTTTTTGCTCGGCCTAGGAGTCGAACCCAGGACACCCACGCTCAGCAGTCTATCTGTAATGTGTAGGAGTTACAAACAATTACCGTGTAATAGTTGGTTGTTGTTGGGCGGGCTGCTGGGCGGTAGACCGAGGCTGGGAGTTGGAGCACCCACTTGGGCAGCCTTCATCATCTTCTTGTACTTACTCCGACGATTTTGGAACCAGATCTTCACCTGTTGATTAAAGGGATAGGTAACAAAGAGCTTTTGTGCTGAACTTCATTAAATTCAAGTCTAATAGTCAAGTTTTTCGAAATGATTGGGGCATTTATAATTATGAATTAAATAAAGTTGATTCGTTTTCAATTCCACGAGCATTTTTTTTTTTCAATTTGTTTTACAAATTTTATTCATATTTTATCATTTTATACCAAAAGTTTTTTTTTTTGATAAAACCAATAATTTATTAATTACGAGTACAACAATAGTTTATGAAATAAATCAATTTACATTTTGAAGGCGCCAAGAATTCAGAAAAGTGACCATGGAATTTAGAATTACACTTAATATACGTTTAATATTACAGATCATATTTATAAATATCAAAGTTATCGATATCAATTCATAACTATCGAAACAAAAAGTACAACCGTTAAAAAAAAATCTTTCAAGCCACGTTTTATAATGTGCCGACATACAGTCATTACATACTTGTATTTATGTAAATTATATAATTGACCATTCCTACGAATGTTAATCTTCTCTATTACCATATATATGTACGAATACGCATAAATAATGTTTATATATTTACATATATAAATATATAGGTAGGTACGGATGTTTAAGTAAAAGAAAATGCCTGCCTAGTTTATGTACTGGATAATAATTTACATATTATCTAAAAGTTATGTATAACAACTTTAATAGATCATTTTTACTGAAAATATCCACCACGCGGGCCCAGTGCGGGTATGTCACACGTATTCAAATTTTTGGTTCTAGAACGTGCCGGTTTCCTCACGATGTTTTCCTTCACCGTTTTGAGAGCAGTGGTGATGAAATAAATTACACAAAGTAATGCGCCTGACGGGGTTCGAACCCACGACCTACAACTCGTAAGTCAGGACCGATACCACTGGGCCACCACTGCTCATGAGTATGCATCAAAAAATAAATAAGTGCAAGGTCTTAAAATAACAAGTTGATTTCCAGTTTTGTCAATTATGGTTTCTAAAATTTGACCTGTTGACCTGATGGCGTCTATACTTAAGCCTATTGGCCAGAAATTGTCTAAATACAGATGTTTCGAAGGAAGAAAGGGGAGGCTTTTGACAAGCAGTGGGAAATAGCGCTTAAAAAAGCCTATCAGCGAATGCGAATGTCGGATATCATAACATGAATACCTAAACTAACATATATAAAATATACAAGCATATAGCGGGGGTAGCGTGGATAAGGGCGGGGCCACGGGGTTGTCAGCCGTTACTGTACCGTTAAAGTTAGGGGTGGGAAAAGTCGATATACTTTTTATCGATAGATTTTTTAAACGGATGTTTGTGACGACAGTCTTTTTCTGATCAGAGAAACAACTACAGTGGTTAATATAATATGTTTTTACTTATTTAAATATTTTGTAATAAATTTGTATTCTTCATTATCAGTATTATATTATTATAAAGCAAACTCTAATGCGTTCAACTAAACAAACTCTTCAAGTGTGTGTAGTTAAACGTACTATTCACAGAAACTACTGTTTTCTATTGAAAATTTATATTTTTATAAGATAGTCTATTTATAGAGAAAGGCTATAGGCTTTATAATACCATGCCAGCGAGTGGATGAAACGGCGTAGAACAACTACTGATATACAACGTGTAACGTTAATAGCGCAAAACGTCTCGTGGGGTAACTCAGGCTATGTTACAGCACAGTGAAGAGTTTTGGAAATTGAAATGAAGAATAATGAAGCATTCTAAGATTTTTGGAAATTAGCATTTTCATCATTCGATGTTTCATTCTGATGGGCCCGATCAATGTCTCATTTTGTATGTAAAAGCATTTTTTTTAAGTTTAAGTCTTGGAGTCAGTAACATGGGCTGAGTTACCCCACGAGAGGTTTTGCGCATTTAACGTTACACGTTGTATATTCCGATATACGTATACTTGGTTGATATAATTTACAACTTCCTCACTTTAAAAACAAACAGATCACAACACAAGGCCACGATATATCTCAGTTTCCTCGAGATAAAGTTATAGCGGTTACGTAAGAGTTATGATTGCAATATGTTATAGTTCATTATAGTGTTAGTACAAGTTATAGGCATGCAACCTGCTGGACTGGAGTGACAAGTAACATTATTGATAAACGTTGGGTCACTGTGATGGCGACAAGCGGGAGCACAGTGATGATTTTTATTTTCTTCTTAAATAATAATAATATTTCACAACAACTATCATACAACACCATCTAGTCCCAAGCTAAGCAGAGCCTGTGATATGGATACTAGACAACTGATAAATTTACTTATATATTTCTAAATACATAAATATTATAGATAAATTACACCCAGACACAGAACAAATGAACGTGCTAAATGTAGTTTCATCGCTGACAGGTAATATATGTACACAAAATAGCATTATAATTAAATAAAAGTAAAGTGTGTCAAAGTTTACAATAATGTGTCAAGTATTTATGTTTTTGATTGTGAAAGTAACTTGCAATAAATAAAGGACCTCTGAATGTCAAAATACGTGTTCATTTGACAGTTTTTGTTACGTATAAGAAAGAAAGAAAAGAAAGAAATAAATAAAAAGCGTTTATTAGGGTAACCGCTACACACACAGAGTACAAACAATATAGACAAATAAAAGAAGAAAAAAGAATAAAAAACAATATAGTAAAACATTAAATTACAACGTATAAACATACCTATATTATGCTTTTGATATAATTATGTCACAAAAAATCTGACTATTTTATATTATATAAGGAAAAAAGGAATGTGTTACTCCAGTAAACCGTTTTTTTTTTAATCAAATTAATATTTTTCTAACTTAATTTTTTGATTCACGCAGTGGCTGAGCGATCGACCGCTAGGCAGCGCGTCGCGGGTTTGAACCCCTTTGTATGATCTGCAAGTAGATGTTCCGGGTCTGGGTGTTTGTGTATGTGAGTTTCTTTCTATGTTAAGCAACTTTTTTAGAAGTAGAAAAAAATGCAATAAAAAAAAATCCATCCGCTGTTACTGCCACCACATAAAGTGATCAACTTATATCGCCAATTCGTGTAATCAATGCATAACGGGTATGTCATGCGGCATAAAAACTGACGCATGCGTTATTATTTATGTTTCCATTTTATATGAGTTATATATTTCACGTGGACGCTTCTGCGCAGTCGCAGTAGAAATTATTACAACTGGAGTGAGCTCTTATTTACGATGCATAACTTTGCCTTATCTTTTATCTAAGACGGCTAGGAATTGCTAATCGGTTACGTATTCAACAAGTTTTTCAGCAAAAAACTGATGCGGCTCATAAACTTGCTTGAAAACGATAAAAATCTAATCGATAACTGTCTTATTCTTCGTATCACTTATGAGGCTAATTTAGCTACTAAACTAGAATCAATGCGATAGCAAACAAATTACTCATCGCCCACATTAAACTTGTATGGAAAAGTGTAGGTGTAGAAGTTCTTGTTTATGTTATAATCATCGATATCGATAAATTGAGAGACGTCCCGTCCCTCACCACCCACCCTTCGATTAGCCAGGTCGCAGTGCACGATATAACTTAACCCCGACGTCGCGCCTAACTTATATTGTATTGGTATTCGGCATTCAATTCACTTAGCCCGCTTGAACAAGGTTATGTCGTACAGCATTATTTATTTTATCACTTTTTGTTGTCTGATGCTATGTGTTTTATTTATTTTGCTTTTTAGTCCTTGCGTTAGTAGATGCGTAGTAATTTCGATTTAAAACTTAATAATACTAAACTTTTATGAATCGCAAAGAAGATAATTTCTTTTAGCTTTTATTGAATTACTTACCCAGCTACCGAAACGCATTAAACCAACGTTTTATGGTCTACAATTAATTTGTGAACTCAGATCAGCAATTAAATTTGTACAATGGCGATTTGGCCCATGTTACATTTTTTAACTTTATATTATTTAACTTTTTATCCAACAGGTAACTATATCCATCAAATTATCTACATAAATACTTACCAAACCCAAGGCCGGAATATTACAAAATAATAACAAAAAAAAAGTCGAAAAATGTCGAAATACTCAAGGTTTTCTATCGAAAAAAACTATCGACAATAGTTCGTATGCATGTAGCAAAGCAAATCATTTCAATCGTCCAACCGTGGAGGATTGTGCTCGTGACAAAAGACCGTGTTGTATAAATTTTGTCAAATAAATGTTTATTACTGTGGATGGGAAGTTGGGAAACATAGGATAATTGTAGAAGACTTTTTTTGTATGTTTTTGTGTTATGAAATTTTAGTTAGCAACAGTCATGGCGGTCTGAGAAGGTTTTTTTTAGTATTGTGTTTGTGACTTTTTATAAAAATGAGGTTTTCCGATTTTCATAGTAGAGGTGTTCTGTAGTTTCTGCCAACTCCCAAAAAAAAGGCAGGAAGGGATGGAAGTATTTAGAGCATTTTGGACCTTATTTTTTTTTTTTTTATGTGTTAATGTTGAGTCAACACATTTTTTTTTTATTTATTTTAGTTATATCATACTTATTTTACTTTTAAGATTTCTTATAGCGTTTTTGAGATAGCTTATTTGTTTTACATTTTTCATATCTATCAACAAGCTACATACCACCTAAATACATATTTTCTATTATTTAATAACTATACGGAAATTAGCCGAAAAATAAGATTAAAAGTACAATAAAGATAGAAACACCTAGTGTATTATAATTATTCTAAGAAAAGGCGTTATTGTGGTTTTCATAGGCGTCATGTGAGCAAACTGCCATGCATTGCGATTCACTGTATAATTTAAAGATAAATAATAATAATAAAAAATATTTCCACACTAATCTTGTACTAAAAGAAAAATATATCCTCTACACCTGCCTATAATATCATGCAAGTCGTAAAAAATGAGTACTATAGAAAAACTCAACGACATTTCATCGCAAAACATCAAAAGCGAGGGACATAAAATTATTTTTATTTACTGAATATAAAATAGAAATATGATAACATAATTTAATGCATTAAAACACTATCATCATACCGAACAATAAAACGTATTCAGTTATAATTTAATAAAATATCGATGTTTGAAACTCGACATGTCTCACCACTAGCATCCGTCATCTGTCACATGAACTGTCATTGTTATAAAAAAGAAAACGAAACAAAATGGCCGCGGCATGTGTGACCACAATGCAATATGTATTTACTGATACACGCAATGTTATTGTACTATGAGAATATTGTGGGGAGTTACACGAATTCGAGGGAAAAATGCTTAAAACATGCGCCGTGTTTCGACAGGTGTCAATAACAAGTTTTCGTAACTAAAATGTTCTGGCTTGAAACTAACAATAATAAGAAATTTATTTGAATATCTCAGGGAAAAGCCGTATCTGGGACTTTTCAGATCAATGTATGAGTTTTTCTAGGACTCTAGGAGTCCTATCTATTTTTTTTTTTGAATATTGCATGCTTGACACTGAATAAAAGAATGTACTAAAGGAGGGTTAAGTTGGAAATTGAAGTTTAATCCAGCCTACTTTCATTAATTGTAATAATTTCGAGCATTAGAATTTTGTAATCCGTAGTTACGGTATTAAATAACATCGTCCGAGTAAAGAATAAGCGAAAAATGCTTAAAGAATAAAAACCTCTAAGCCAAACTAAATGATTTTTGTATGGGACCAAATGTAAGTGGAACAAAAAAAAAACACACACAAATCGGAACAGTTTCAGTAGAAAAACTGAAATTATGAAGACGATTAAAAAAAACACGCTTAAGAAGTAATTCAGCTACACAATCCTACTTATATTATAAATGCGAAAGTTTGTGAGGATGTATGTACGAGTATGTCGAGTATACAGTTTATAACCTTGATTAACACATAGGATAGTTTTATACCGATTTTATGTGGCCGTGGGATAATTTTCGATTTGTAGCGGGTGAAGCCGCTGGCAACAGCTAGTAAAGCTATATTTTATAATTATTTATTTACTCCAATGATAAATACTGATGATTACCCCATGACTTCCAGTCTTCACGATCCAGGGCCAAAGTGGGCCATTGGACATGATAAATATCATTGATTTACTCAAACATCTACTAACTACTTTATTTATGACAACATTTTTATTGCCAATCTTAGTCACTCTATGAATCACACATAAGTAATATACTACAATTCTACATAATACAGGTTGTAATTTCCGATTATAATAAATTCTAAGATAACAATCTTGTGTTGAACATTGCTAGAAACATGTATTACCGCGGATTGAAGAAAACTTTAACTGGGAATTTAGCTAAGATTAAATAAAATTCAACTATTCTTCGTATTCTAGCTGTGCCCGCGACTTCGCGTGGATGTCGGAACTTAACAATGTATTTTTTATCAAACTGACAAAGTTTCATACAAAGGAGATGGCTAAATGAGTGCCCCAGTCGCCTATAAGAATTTCATTTTAACTCGTAGTATTTGAAAATTCATTAATGAATTGTTAAATGTTTAATAATTTCCTAAGACTTATATAAAATGTTAAACATAAAAAAGTATCTGAATTGCTTTTCGCTCATTTTTTATTGACATGACTTGGTCACGATGAAATAATGAAAACTAGGGAAGGGTAATAACGCTTTTCCAGATTGTTAAAATGAAACTGTATTTAATCGATTTTTACTAATGTGATTTAAAACGATTTGTTTGCTGAAATTAAAAATTGGCGTTGAAACAGTATTTGGCGGGAATCGTCAGATTCAGAGTCGTTTCGTTGCTTTTTATTGTGTTTTCATACGTTTTGATTCAGAAAATCGGATTGTTTTAAAGTGATTCGTCCACTAAACTCAACTTCATTATTTTCTTTAAAAGCTTCGGAATGAGCTTCTTAGTTTAATCTTAGTTCATATTTTGTGCAGAATAATATTAACTGGACAGGTTCTGTCCGAACTGGAAGGAAGACGCCCAACATCGTGAAAGGTAGGAGTGGAAAGAGAATATTGCCCAGCACGCGTAGCATGGCGATTCTATCTCTATTCTACCAAGAAAAGACAAGGTTATTTCATCGTTATTTCTACACAAATCGACTGTTTTTTTGCACAAATATGACACCATTCGTACACTATTGAAGAAAAGAACGTTTATTTACCATATTTATTACATTACCATGCTTAAAACGCTAAAAATATTTCTACGTTCTGTCATTTGTCTATTCTTGCGTCGAGAAAACCTCTTTCTACGGCGCCATGCTACACCTGCTGTAGTGGGAGAGAAAAAAAAAACTGAAGTATGATCGATACTACTTTCTAACGATTTCAATCGATTCTTTTATCGCTTCTGTGACTATTTGAGTCCAATCCCATCTTTAAGAAAAAAACAAACGTCAGATGTCATTTGAACGCTCTGCGCTCTGCTTTAATAATATTGTTCGTTGTGATTATTCCTTTTGCTATACACTATATACTCGAGAGGAGCTCGTGGCTAAATATAATTATAACCGCACAGGCCGATCTTTCAGCCAACATTGTCATCCTTGTTTTGAACTGCTGCATTCAGGAGCAACTGGTGAAATTCGTTTATTCGGCTATTCAACGGAGTGCTTAGCTTGTGGTCGTTCTGTGAGAATATTTCAAAGCCATCGCCATGTAGTGGAAAGAAACAGTTCAAAGTTGCAGAAATTAACAACATCACATCCAGATTTCCATCACCACGTAATAAAATGACATTTAAACACAGTCCGTCGCTTCGTATTCTTTCAGACTTTATTTATAAGAATCACAGATTATCGAATAAATATACTATTTCCTATTTTTCTTGTTTAATTTCGAAATTGTTAAATGTATCCTTAGCTAATTAGAGGGTTCAACAACCAATTCAGAAAGGATTTATTAAGATATCGTTTGTTTATCATTACAACTACTTACCTACTTATATCATCAGTGAAAACTGTCTTTATTTTAAGTTTAAGCACGTATCACATTATTTGGTAAGTAGTTTGAAGATATTTAATTAATCTGAGTGGGTCACAAATGTGGTCATCAATAAATAAATAAAATAGTAGATACATAAAACTAAACGCCTACGTAAAAGTTTATAGCAATATCAATATTTGCAATTTTTGTAGTACTTTTAATGGTAGGTGTTCACGTTTTTTTTATCATGATTATGAAGATATAACAAGTTTTAGAAACTTTTTTTATGTGAAATATGAATATTTAGCTATTCAGCGTTATATAGTGCTAGGTCCCATTTCTATACCTGTCTGAATTTTTCCACATACTTGAACTTTCCATCTCCTTTTCATCTCTTATTTTATCCCCTTTTGGGGTAGAATAGATCAAAATCCTTTCTTAGGGTTACACCACATCTGGCAGCACCGAATCGCCTTTTTCCGTCGCCCTTTCTCTTTCTGTCGCTTAGAACTGCCATTTGCTAGACCAGCAAATTTCCATCTCCGATACCTTACGACTTTGGTATCCAGGTGACTATTGCAATACAAATCCATAGAGGTTCGTACACAGACGCGTCAATGGATACCAAAGTCGTAAGGTATCGGAGATTTGCGTCGCCTAGTGTACAAGGAACTAACAGTTTTTTGTTTCTTTTAAGGTACACAACCTCAAAAAGTACCCTTTTTATCGGTTGTCATTTATTTGGACCACTTTGTAAATGATGGTATAAAAATCAGATCAAATCTAATAACACGATTTTCCTCAATACGAAAGATACTTTTCGTTGAATAGAATAAGTGTTATACTTCTGCTTGACCCTGGAACATAAGAGGCTTTTGAAAGACACCGTGAATTTTAGTCAGTACAGGTCTGACAGTCCCTCCCGCCCTGCCCGGGGTGGGAGGACTGATTTTTTAACGTGGTAAAATCATCAAGAATAAATAAAGGCAACAGCAGTGAATTTCCTTCCATGTTTTTCTCACGCCTTTCAATCTCAAAATACACTGAAAGTAAATTCCTCTTAATCACCATAGACCATCGTAAAACCCTCCTCTACAAACAGAACCGAAGAAGTTTCGCATCCAATCAACCAAAATGCGAACTTGCAACATCAACATCTCACATCCATGACCGCATTTCAAACCGATCCTTACCGCTACCTAGAATCGCATCTATTTCTGCCTATACCCAATGTTGCCAACTTTAAAAAAAACCAGCCCGTTCCCATAGGTTTCGACAGCGAACGGCTGTATGCACGCACAGTCGGCAACGCGTACATCGCGCGGTGCGCACAAAGACGTGGCGGACATTCGTGGCATAGCTTTGAGAAACTGGTGCCCTCTCGCATACAACTATTCCAGCACTTCCAAGGACTGGTTTATGTTCGAGTGTTTGTATTGAAACTTGACAGGGTAGGCTGTAAGCTGACTAACTAGATATTTATTTGGTTTCCTCTATTTTGGAAACGACAAAAAGTTTATAGAACAGTTTTTTTTTTCGTCATCTTCGGAAACTGTGCTGTAATTGACTATTCCGCCAGTGTCGTGCTAAGATGCGTTAAATAAGTTTTCACATTTTGACACCTGTCACTTTGACAGCTGTCAAAGTGACAGGTGTCAAAATTGTTTTAATTTTATTTATTTTTATTTTCATAAGAGAACTTACAGCTAGGTTACAGGTGTTAAATTACAGGTAGGTTATTGGTTATGAATGAAAAAAACAAAGAAAAAAAATTTGTTCTCATTTTGAAATGTAGGCAAAATATTAAAATTTTAAAACAGATTTTATAGAGATCACGCCAATAATCCTAAGGGGACAAATTTGTCATCTGTCACAGATTTTCCTGTAACGCATTGTAACAAAATATCTTTGCGTACAAAAATGGTTAGCTAGCAAGTTACACATTACATTTAAATTAGATCTACGGTACTCGGCATTAGAAAAGTCATAACGGAAACAAGTGCGCATGCGTCCCTTTGATCAAAGCGTCGCAGGTACATAGAGGAAGCACTTAGTACGGTATTTAAATCGTATCGGTTTTAATTAACACTGCCATAGGATGTGCTTCTTTCTATAGAATAGAACATGTTGTATTTATCTATACTATGTAGAAGTAATTTTGTTTTGTATGGTAATCTGTATAAAAAGACCGTATTTAAAAATGTTTTCTTTTTAAAATAAATTCACGTAGTTTTAACGCTGTAAAGTTTTTGAATTAGAGCACTTTACATTTCACTTTATGTTATACTAAGGGCTGATTTTTCAATAGTCAGATAACTTTTATCTGAGGAATAGAAATGGCGGTTTGACAGCTTTTCTATGGAAAATATTATGTCAAACCATTATTTTAATTCCTAAGACAGAGGATAACTGACTCTTGAAAAAACAGCCCTAAACAAGATTTCATCGATCAATATCAGATCAAACCACACAACACTATTGACACATTAAAACACAATTCCTTTCCATATTTAAAAATCGAAAAACCATCAATCAAATCACAGCTCTACTTCCCGACACTATCACCAACTGTCAATGTCAAATAAAAAAAGATGACATTTGACAAATGAAAAACAAAAGTGTCAAAGAAACGTCATAATTCACGAAACGACAAGAACCATCGCACAGTGTATCAATCATTTTGGACGACTCAATCACTTTACCAATCAGTAAATGAGAAATACATATAAATAATTAATGTATAATAAATAAATGTTAATGTAGTAGCTTGATGCATAAAGCGGTCCACAGATTGAAAAAAGACAGTAGCCGCTGCGTGTTTGTGTTGGACAGTGAATGATGTGGAGTTGTCTTTATTTTATTTTTGTTTTATATATTTTTGCAATTGCAGTTTTGCTGCGGTCTGCTCTTTTTGTTTCAACACATAGAGTTTATAGTTATTTTCGAATTGATTGTGTCTAAAAAAGATCGTATTTTTACCGACTTTAAAAATCCAGGTTATTTTTGCCGTAGGGAAATAAAATTGATTAGAGTCATAGTCAATAATATTTTTCCCCCTATAAAATATTTCTAGAAAAAACGTTAATGGGGGCTAACGCTTATTACTCGAACAAGTCATTAGCTAAGATTTCAAAGTAAAATATAAACACTTATAATTAAAAATAACTTAATAATCCAACATCTCCCAAAAAAAGTTACAATAACCAACCACAAATTTATTACAAAAAGAACTTTAACATCAAACTCAATAAATCTCAAATTAGTTTAATAAATTCAAACAGGTGCTAACTGTCGACACCCTTATCATAATCCAATAAATTAGTGATGCGAAAACGCGTTTTACATATCGATACATTAGTATTGTGACAAGCACATTAGGCGGTCCATTGGCAATAAAAAAAAAAAGGTTGCACTCCAGGAGTGCCGGTAGAAGTGAAAACTTTTTTGTTACTATGTTTTATTTTTAATTTGAATGACGTCTTACTCATTTTCGATCAGGGTCACGTGACCCTGACGCGAGTTTTGGTCACGTGACCCTGACGCGAGTTTTAAATTTTTTACCCATTACAGAAAAAGTGTACAACGCCGCTAAAGAAGTTTTCACTTCAAAAATGAGCATTAAATATTCAACGATTGCAATGTTACTTTTTGCACTAATGTAATTGTTTTGCATTAATTTTATTACTCTAAATGGGTATTTTAAAAAGTAACTTTTAAATATCGAATTGGTTTCTAGACGTTTTTGCCTTTAAAGGTGGATACAACTCTAGGAGGTATCTGTGAAATGTTGTAGGTGCTAGTAAAAATCATAATGTATGTAGCCGCAACACATTTTTATGTAATGTGACAGCGAATTTAGCACTTAAATTACTTCTTTGCGCTTCTCTTCGCATTTTGCACTTGGCATTTGAGATAAATTCACACAAATGTATTAATTGCGAATAAATTGGTATTAAGTAGAAATGTAAACATTAATATGTAATTTATTTAATTCATTTATCGATTAACTGCTGGTTTTATTGAATGCTGTCACTGTATATTTATTTAGAATTAAAAGGTAAGTTTACTAATAGTTTAAGGAAGCTATAAGTCTTCAATAGAAGATTTTATTCATTGGAACACGTTACTATAATAATTATATTACCATTATCTAGGGTAACATTGACCAGTGACATACTGGTCCTACTTTTTCATACATAGTATTTAATTTTTGATAAATAATATTAAATAGTTCAACTTTTTCTCTCAGGTAAATAAATCATTGTCGAAATTTTATAAAAAAAAAAAAACAAAAAAAAAATGTTAACTCCACCGATTCCCCAAGAGCCTCACAAAATCTTTCGTATCGCGTCTCGGTCACATGGGCCCGTGTTTTACGCTGAGAAAAACACCAGAATTCCCCTTAGAAAGGAAGAAATACCGCTTCTGTAATAAATTTGATGACCAGTTTGTTTGTCACTCAATTCTGGAACGGGTTTCGGTAAAGCGAAATTGTTTTTGGCGTAAAATTGAAAGTTATTTATTTTATTCCCAAGTTTTTCTTTTAAATGTCTTAAAAATTTGCTTAACTAGCGTTTATGGCTTCTCGTGTATCTCAAAAATAATCTCAAGGGTACGCAATACTCGAGTCGAGGGACTGTCTCATCAGGTTACCGTGACCCTGGTACGTAAAAGGCTATTGAAGGAACACTGTGGATATTAGGCAGTACAAGTTTGACAGTCCCTCTCGTCCCGCCCCGGGAAGAACTCAGTTGATGATTTAACCACGGAAAAAAAACGGTATGCAAAAATTGTCACGGTGTTAATCTAGGTAATGAACTTTGTATGACAAATTTCATCGTGATTGAGTAAAAAAAGTCCATCCATTCATCTAAACATCCAAAAATTTGCATTGATAATTATTATAAGTAAGGAAGATTGTTTATAGTAAAAGGTAGAAATACATCTGGTAACTTTAATGTGGGTTGCCTTTGCCCTTATTCAGAAAACAAACGGTGACATCATTTTAGCATTAATCTATGTACCATAAATGTATCAGTCCTTATGAGAGCCATATTGGCATCAATGAGCATGGATAAATTTGATTTAAAGATAAAATAATTTTTACAAATAGTAATGACACGGATTTTCTTATAGCAAATTGATTTTACTAGAAACTTAGCAAAAAAAAAAAAACATTTTTTATTAATACATTGTGAATCAAAGACAAAATGCCATCCTCATGATTCAATTTACCATAAATAAGTACTTCATCTTACAGCTCAGTGATATAGCAATTCATTGCTAATCGCCTTCATGGAGTATCCATGTCGATATGTTTTTTTATCGACACTCGTACGTCACTAGCATTACGTAATAATGAATTTATGAGATTTTTATAGTGTCTTAGACTACTTAGTGTGCAGTCTTGCTCGCGTGAGAGAATTGTGTTTTTAATATTGTTGTAAGTGTTTTTTGCCGTTTACAGATTTATGCACTTATTTTTACGAGCATTTTCTCTTATTGGGTGAACAGGAGTGTGGCCTAAGTAATGCTTAGTATGATTTATTGCTAATTGCTTTGGATAAGAACATACTGATTAACATTTTTTAATACTTAGTTAAATTATTTCCGAAATTCAGACTGTTCTTTTGCACGCACTTTATAACACACATCCATATTTCCACTGTGAGGTAATAAAGTGTAACAGAAAGACACTCTTATAACTTATAAGTTAAAACATTTATTCCAATGCCTTGCTGACCCATTTATACTACACGATACACAAAAAATCACAGCGCATTTCTTCCACTCTACCCGAATTACATCGGTTGGTATTTAAAAAATTAACTTGCTTAAAAAACGGAACGCGAGCGAAACTCGGAAAAAAGTTGCAATAAGTTTTTGCGAGCTAGTGAAAGGCCGTATGTTGGGTAGCCGCGAAATGTCTTTATCGGAGCCGACTCGGTTTTATAGCAACAGGCACACAACGGAGTGTGTAATGTGTCGATGTTTTTTTATCGATATATTTTTTGCGTGTGCGTGGTTGTCACTATTTTTTGACAGTTTATTTGTTTGACTGTTTTATTGTATAGTTTATTTTCATTCAAAATATTATAATAAAAAAAAAACAGTGGAAAGAGTTGAGATCAAAACATTATGAAACAACAGCATCATCTGCCTAGCCTAATGTCAAACATTTTGGGGTCCGCTTTAAGCATATTTCCAAAACCCAGTTACTGCGGTAGACGATGACTAGTTATCAGATTTCTGGGCTTTTAACGACTATCAAAGAAAAGCAATTGTTAACCAAATAAAATCTATAAAAGCCAATTTCAAACGCATCTACTTGTTTACAATATCCCTGATTAACCCTTTTTTCACCCCAACGAACAACCCTTACAGTCTCCACTAAATAAAAGATCCCCAAAATGGAAACACATTACTCAATTTATTCGTAAATTACAGACATATGCCGAATTATTTGATCCCCTGTTGTCATGGCAACGCCCCGCTCAGTAGCGCCGTCAGAATCGCGGCGAGATCCCCAATTACAATTAGTGATGGTATTATATTTGTGTCAGACCTTGTTATTAACAAATTGGCTTCAGTTTTGTTAATCAGATCTTCATTGTGTTTGTTTATGGGAGATTTAATTTTAGGGATTTGCGAGTCTTTTTAACCGACTTCAAAAAAAGGAGGAGAAAATGAATCTCGAGCCCCGTGGCACAAGTTTGTGCCACCAAACCCTGACCGGTTTTAAGACTTATTTTTCCAAAAATACAGTTTAAAATCGGTCGGGGTTTGGTGGCAAAAAATTGTTCTATTTGGGCCCTGGAGGTTAAAAAAAAAACAAAGTCACCGACTTCTGAAAGATAAGTTATTTTACATCTTTTTAATTGTGGTAGGTTTTGAAAGCGGTGGCTTTTTTAAAGTTTAAATTTTAAGATAAGTAAGCAGAAGTAATAGTTAGCCTCCGACAGCAGACTTGTCTACTCCAACTTGGAGCAGAAAACTCTTTGACTGAAGTTTAATAAGAATCAAGTAATGCAGTAGCTAAAGGGACACCTATCGGTTCTCCTTCAAGAAGAAAAAACAATAATAATGAGACTAATGCCACTACTGAATGTCACATTTAAAATGTAGAATAAGTTTAAGTTATAAAATTGTATTAAAAAGACTGAGCAGAAGAATCCTAGGGTGAAGACCGTGTATCGGCAAGCAGTGTGGGATGTCTCCCAGCTAGATGGACCGATAACCTTAAGAAAGTGGCTGGAACAGACTGGATGTGGAAGACAGAGGACAGGGTGATGTGGCGCAGTCTGGGAGAGGCATATGACCAGCAGTGGCCTGCGATAGGCTGAGTTGATTAACTGGACTGATGGTTGACTTAACCAGAAACACTGTCTAAATGTAATATACCTAGTTTAAATTATTCCTGAGTTGGTTGAAAAAGACTGTCAATTGAAAGTCATAAGGTTATTCCTAAACACTGTCTCATTAATCTTTACTTAATTTACAATAAATTCTTCTCAGTTACTAACCGCCATTAATTCCCCATATCCTTTATTAATGACCTCCCAATAAGCTTGGAGCTAACCCTCTGAAGCTCCGTTTACACAATAACGAACGTGAACCGGAGATCAGCAGTTATTCGAACCCCAATCATACTACTGTTTTGGTTAATTTGGTTCAACTACTGCAGCATGGGGTTAAACTTGAATTTGCAGATATTGGAGAAGCTGGTAACCTATTTAGAAATGGAGTAATTCAAGCTCGTGAGGATGGGGTTGATTCTATTAATGTTGATGGCGTTGTGGGAATCCATAAAGAAACACTAGTGATTTGCAAAGAATCAAAAACTATGAGACAAAATGTAATCAAATATTCTGATGAAAATTCTGAATTTGAAACATAGAAAATGACAGAAACAAAGCTTTTGATAACTGAAGGTTTTTGTCATAAACGGAAGAAATACCTGATATCCATTTCAAAATATCAAAGCCAAACAATGAAACTGAAAGACAGAAAGCTAAAAAAGAATAGAAAGTTGAAAACAGAACACAATTTAAACTTTTAAGCAACAGTCCTCAAAATTCACATCAATCATACGAAAACGTACAGCTTGAATTTTCTCAGAAAACAGACCAACTCCCACTTATTAGGTACCTACCAACCGTTCACTATACACACCAACTTAAAAACACAGCCACGAAAGTAATCCACAAGCAAAACCAGTTTTTATCCAAACGGCACAAGATGCATTGTTAGAAAAAGGCAGCAGAAAAAGTAACTTTGTATTACCCAAGATTTTTTTCTATTTTTTCTTCGTATTGTCTCAAAGAAACACGCAAGGCAACAATTGTTAGGTTTTTCTTGAAGACGGAAGTTGCCATATAATTATTTTCAAATTAGACGCAATTTTAGATTTCGGATGTCTCCGCCTAGGCCGTGAGAAAGATGGTGACATTTTTTTTGTTACGTCAACATGAGACGAAATATGTGATTTGATTTTAAGTGTGTACCCGAATTTGGCGTGTGAATGTAGAAACAATAGGGTTGGTTTTTGTGGGACAATGGCTGTAAGGTGGAGGAGGGCAGATTGTCAAGAGGTGAATTCTGAAGCGGTGACCTGAGGAACACAGCTGCAACTGGATGAGGATAGCTTAGAACAGAGCTCAGTGGAATACATTGAGATACTCGTAGGTATCCGATCAGCAGAGGACGAAAAACACACTGATGATGATGTTGAATTATTTGGTGATACACGTACTAAATATCATAAATATAGGCAACGAAGATGAATAAGTAACCGTTCAGGAATTAAACCACATCGAAAAAATCTCTGACCCTGGCAATATAGAGACAGTATTCACTAGTGACAGAACATTCATCATTCGCCGAGTTTAATTTTGTTGAACTGAACAACGAACAGAGCCAAACATGAAGCCAAACGTCTCGCTACGAACACGTTTACGATCTTTCTAGCGAACGCTCTAGTCAAGGCTTGTCAAAAAGATTTTCTTCATGAAGATGTCAGACTTGACAGTTGGTTCAGCAAAAAGTTCGTCGGAACGTTCGTTAGAATGCTCGCTAAAACACTCTCGTATGTTTTTCTGTAATGTAACATTCGCAAGAATATTGTCAAGTGAATGCTCAAGTTTACATTAATAAATATAATATTGAATATGATATAAAGCAGTGATAACATCTTAGTACTAATCCTTGACAAGTCTAGTTGTGCTAGAATCTACATAGACGGTTGAATAACCGTTAGAGACAGGGATGGCAGATGAATTGAGATTATGTTGTACCTATATCTTTATCAATTAAAAATTAATGCCAATCTAGGCATAGGCCATGCTGCGGGGCGAGACGGAGTGGGAAGCGGTCACCTTCTGCGAAGCAGTAAAGCTGATTTCAGACAACGCTATACTCTTGTGCTATAAAGTATAGCTAAGAAGGACCTAATGCTAGCAAACCAATTATAATATGTAGTAGAGATAAAATGTGAACGTGAGAAAATTTATGTTGTACTATGAGCTATATACCATTATGCTATTATATTATAGCGTAGTCTGAATAATCAGTTTAATGCTCGCTCGCGAAGGAGGAAGCGCGCCGCATGAGGGAGAGGACAACGTCCTCCCTGCGCCCCAACTGCAGTGGTAGACGCTCATTGCGACGGACGTCGCAAGACAATCTCCGGCCACCGTAGGCGAGGGTATACGGCCGACCATGGACCATGCCCGGGTCGACAGCGCGTTGTATTCCACGCGCGCCTCAAATCTGTACCCTTAGCATATCAGTATTTGAGACGTAAAGTAAACTGAAACTTTGACAACTTCAAATTGACAATTTACAAGGGAAAAATAGTTCCTTCTTCGCACACCAGAGGCGCTGTTCCATTTTTTCATACAAGAAACGCTGTAAATACTGGAAAGTAAGAGAGTGAAAATTCGTGCTAAGGGTAATGTTCGTGTTTAGAAAAAGTTTAAATTTCCAAAAAAGAATAGTTCTTGTACCTACTTTTTATCCGTTCGGAAATCATTGCCAACCCTATAGTTTATAATTATTAAATTTTCCTATAAATAATTGCAATTGACAGGTTTAGCTACATAACGACTTGGATCTAGATCTAAATGAGCGGTTATGCTTCAGTTAGCATCGTCGCCGCTAGGGGGCGTCGGTGACTGGACCAAATTGATGGGTGTCCAGAGAAAGTGGTGACTTTCCATGTTACGACGGAAAATTGCTGTTTTATTTGCAAATGGCTGGCATTTTAGAAGACTTCTGAAAGAAGTCAATGCAAGTTAACTTACCCATAAAAATTCTCATAAATAAAAAACTACTGACAGACACAATTTACTGAGCTAAACTCATTGAAACTTTTATGGAATATTTTTTAACATTTACAGAATCGGAAATCATGACACACGAATAAAAACATTTTTTTTTTAGAGTTTTGTAATCGTCAAATGAGATTTTCCACCCAGGGCACAGCGGGAGGGAGGGACGTCACTGTCAGACTTGTACTGACTAATATTTAATCATTCTAATTTCAATTACAATAAATTCTAATTACTTAAAATAACGAAATTCTAATTTTCTCTGAGTGAAACTCAGCTAGAAATTACAAATTCATCAATTTTACCGCCATTTCAATATTCATTAGTGTCTGCTAATGGCCGGTAGATGGCACTGAAATAAATTATGTTGATAAGTTCAATTAGGCAAGGATTAATTAGGAAAATTCACAAGATCTTTACTGTTATTATTAATTAGAAGAACTGAATATTCAGTGGGGTCAATTTTGTATTATTTGTGAATAGTTTTATTACTTTCTTTTGCAAGCAATTTCACTCCGCTACAACTCAAAAATTATCCCAAAGAAATATAAAATCGGGATAAAAACTATCTTATGTATTAATCCAGATTATGAGCTATCTGTGTACCAAATTTCATCGAAATCTGTTGATTCGTTTAGGCGTGAAAAAACCACAAACATGCACGCATCAAAAAAAGTTTGTCATCCATTCACTATTTATAATAATGTATAGAGCTGCTTTTTTTCAATTTTTAAACTGTTTTATCTTTTTTATATTCTAAATTATAACATTTTAATAAATTGTTGCGATGGAAAAAAATACAAATATTTTTATTAAAAAAAAATACAAGCACGGACATCAATTTTATTTCTTCATACGCACACAAGGCCATGGAAAATGATTGTGATTGTACCTCTTCGCTCATTATGGACGCCTGGTACTATATGATTGATGTTCGTAGATTGTCCGTCGGAAAACCGTGAGTAATGTGCTAAGAAAATGTTCTGTATTTGTTGATTTTTATTTTGTTTATTTCTTACGTAGTCTGGTAGGCAGAAAATTCTAGTATTTTTGTTGAAAAACTCGAATAATGTCGTCCAAAAAGAAAAAAACTGGCCAAGACACTCGCGCACAAAGGGTTCCGTACCATTATCTTCGAAAACGGCAAAACTATCATAGCTGTTGTATAATCCCTTAAATACTTTTTTTAGGTATTTGTTGCTTGTTACAGCGGCAACAAATATTCCGTCATCTGTGATTTTAGCTGTCCAACAATCATGGTTCATAAGAAACAGCCTGTTGACAGACAGACAGATAAATAGACGGATAGCGGAATCTAAGTCCTAGGGCCAGTTTTACCCTTTGGGTACGAAAACGTAAAAAAAAACAAAATAGTGGTGCATATTACGTACTTTATTTCGCGAGAGTCCCCAAATATGTAGTTCACATCTCTGTAACATCGCGCACTGAGATCGATTTGATGATGGTGACCACCACCAACTTCACATATCATCATCATCAGCCGGAGGACGTCCACTGCTGAATATAGGCCTCTCCCTTAGACCGCCACGCCGAACGACAATTCGCCACTTGCATCCATCGGCTGCCCGCGACCCTCACGATGTCGTCGGTCCACCTGGTGGGAGGCCTGCCTACGCTGCGTTTTCCGGTTCGTGGTCGCCACTCGAGAACTTTTCATAGCGATTATGCAGTAGAAACTAGGTAGCTACACTAGTACCAAGAGCAGTGGTGGCCCAGTGGTATCGGTCTCGACTTACCAATTGTAGGTCGTAGGTCCGAACCCAGGCGCATTACTTTGTGCTCTCAAAACGGTAAAGGAAAACATCCTGAGGAAACCGGCATGTCCTAGAACCAAAAATACGAAGACATGTGACATCTACCGACCCGCACTGGTGGTGGTTACCGGCTCACTCCCTCTCACAGACAGGAGGCCTGTGTCCCAGCAGTGGGAACATTTTACGCTGATGATGATAATGGCGATTAGTATTCTTCCATATTTCGTCATCAAGAAACAGGATTAGTTGTTTAACTGAATTTGCAGTATCCTTTCAAGAACCGATAACATCTTGAGGTAATCTAGGTCTTCTGTCTGAGTTAAATTGCTCTATAACTGGATATTTCTAGATTATAGGAAAATTCCGACCCTTAGCACGAGTTTTCACTCTTTTACTTTACAGTATTTACAGCGTTTCTTGTATGGAAAAATGGAACAGCGCCTCTGGTGTGCGAAGCAGGAACTAATTCTTCAAAAATTGTCAATTTGAAATTGTCAAAGTTCCAGTTTACTTTACGTCTCAAATACTGAACATTCGTGCTAAGGGTAGAGTGTTCTAACATTTGAACTTCAAAAATATTATGTAGTTCAACTATAAAGGTTGTCAGTGATTTTGATCTGTCAACTGTCACTTGAAAATAACGTTTAGGAATAAAAAAAATTGTGGAAATTAATTTTGTGAGAGTTATTTTCATAATGATACTTGTTTATTATAAAGCGTGCAAGTTTTAAAAAGGGGTGCGGGACGTAACAATAAATGGCGTCAGCAAATCTTCCAGCATAAATGGAAAACTTAAAAACATTCTTTCAAAGTTTTTCTGTCGAAAAATGATAAAAATTCAAATAGAACGGAAGTTTTCTTTTCGCGTATTCAATTTTTTCTAGATTTAGTTTTATGGAAGATCATGAGAGAAATAAAACAACAACAAAAAATCGGGTTTAGCGCCAAAAACCAATTCAAAACGAGCTAAGAGATTGAAGAGAGCATTCCAAAAAATAACAAAATGACAATCGATTTTACGAAAAAGGTTTTACTCAAAAACAGAACAACACAACAAAAAAAGAAAATAATATTCCAAATACAAAAATCGATTTCCATCTGTCATTTCGTCACGCTATAACCTAAAAACAGACAGTTCTTTCAAAATGCACTTTATTGCTCGAACTCATGGTTTGAATTTATTTGTAGTGCCATAATTGTCACTGAAAAGTACCGGGTATATCTTGCGGTATTTTTGCCTCACGTGAAACGGTCTCGACTTGAGATCTGTCATTACTGTGATAACACTGTCTGTCTACGTGAGGAGAACTGCCCGTCGGTGTAGTGATGCGAAGGAATCGATAGTGGTTATCGATAATTCGGAATTAAAATTAAATATTGGTTGGAATGTGGGGCAGGAAGATGAGATAAAGGTAAGTGTCATTTTCGGTTACGTTCAGTTGAGATTGGCCTCAGAAAGCCGCACCAAAAGGGAGTAAGTGGAAGGTTATGGGGGCTACCTTTGCCCAGCAATAGGTCTATAACATTATTATTAAAAAAATGTTTTTTTTCGGAATGCTGAACTCAAACTTACTTACAAGAAATATTGTTTTTTTTTTTCAAAAGAGTAGTAACTGATTCCATCAATAATACCTACTAACTGTTAAAAATTTCATTTTCTGAAATTACTACATTTAGCACTGCTTAGGTGCCTACTCCATAAATAAACCATTTTTCATTTCCCACATTTCAACCATCATTCTAATCTTGTAAATTAAATTTAGAGAAAGATAACACCTTTTCAGGCAAATCAAGTTCATCACCACACCAATATCAAAACCACAACCCAGTACCAAAAACACAACTGTCAAACTCAAACGTCAACCATCCATGACATCTGTCACAAATGACATGACAGCCGTTACCTTTACACTTTAAATTATAAAGCCGTGACGTTTCGAGTCGCGAGTGATGCACATCACTATATCATACGTACTTACAGCTATACGAGTTGTTTACAAACATATAATTACTTGGTAGGTCGATGCATATCTTAGGCTGTGAGTTTGTGTGCGTTTTGACAGCTGTGGGTGTGTGTGTGTGTGTGAAAGACTATAGCTGTGCGCCAAGGTTTTGTCCGTCCGATTTGGACATTTTTTTTTTTCATTTTAAGTAACAATATTTTATTTTAATTTAATAACATTTAAAATACCTATTTGCTTTTGATCTTATTTTTTTCCAATTATTTCTAAACAATCAATTTTCAATGTACAATTTATTTATTCGTTTTAAGATAAATTGTTACTAACAAACTATAAAGTAGACATTATAGTCTGAATTAAAAGAATTGAATTGAATTTTTCGGTTTGCTTCTAAGATAAATGTTCTGAATTTATTACGTTTTCACAAATTTTTCAATATCTTCCACGTCATTTAATATTATGAAGCTCGCTCTATCATATAAACATTTTTTATAAAATGTGTAGCAATTTCAACTAATCATTTATATAATTAACTATTAAACCTTAACGTTGGGAGATACCAGGGTAGCGAGAATATTTTAATTGATTTAAAAGTTTACTGCAGCTCAGAGAGCAGAAGGACTTTTCATCTCATCATCTGTAAAAACCGGCCAAGTGCGAATTGGACAAGGGCACGAAGTGTATCTAACATTATTATCAATAAAACCGACGAAAAAAACAAATTCAAAAATTTTCACCTGTCTAACTTTCACAGTTTAAGAGATGCAGCTTGGTTACAGACGGAAAGACAGACAGACGGACGGATAGTGCAGTTTTATTAATGGAATCCCGTTTCACCCTTTGGGTACGGAAAAATCAAAACTGACAAAAATTATACAAACTGACAAACATTTGCTTTTATAATATTATATAAATTTATACGTGTGTGTGTGTGAGTATAAGTAACTGTGGGTGTGTATGTGTGTGTAAACTAGTTTTCTTGTTGTAAGAGTGATCGTAAGTCCCAAAGACCACACATTGGACTGATAAAATTAATTACTTATTTATTGTTTTAACATAATTTTGGCTGGTGATAAATAAATAATTTGTCATTTGTAATTAAGTACCGTAAAACGGGGCTAATCGGGACACATTTAACATAATTTAGCAAATATCTTGTTTATATCAAATAAATGGGTATGGTAAAAAAATATATGGGTCCTTAGAGAGCTCATTACTTATGCAGTTAAATGTTTGAAGTAACGATTTACAACAGGAACTGAAAAAATAAATAAAGATGTGATTGTCCCAAATGTCGCATATTTGGGGCTATTATGGACAGCAATAGAAAAGGGCTGAAAAAAACTTTAAACAAATCTATCGATATTTGGGACATACAATAACTAATACCAACCACATAAAATAATCCTTTTTTTTGGGATTGGTAGGATATTAAGGAAAGATTTTTTTTACTTTTTTTTATTTTGCCTGTGAGGCGTCGGTAATTATATTTTTAAATGGTTATTATTTGACTTAAGGTTCGTACACAGGCACGCGTCATTGGATACCAAAGTCGTAAGGCATCGGAGACTTGCATCACGTTGTGTACGAAAATAAAAGACAAGATAAAATCGCAGGCCAAAGCCAGTATTTCTAAAATAAACATTTATTTTAAAACAACATACGATTATTCCTATTAATCTTTAGTAAAACACAAGTTATTATTATAATTTGTTACGTTTTTCGTCTGAAACAATACAAAATTACTCGAATTATAACATCGCGTGTCTTGTTTTTCAAACACATATTGCAATGTGATAAAAAAATGGTTGTGTCATTTTTGAATCTTGCAACCTTTGCAAAATTATAATGTGAACTGTTTTTTTTTCAAGGTTAAAATTGGAACACCAAAAAGTTTTGAAATTATGTTGCAATCTCGTTTTATTTTTAAATGTAGAATACAGTTTAAAATTAGAAGCAGGTGGCCTATCATAACGTCTTAAGCTGTGGGAAAGAGATGACGCTAGACGACTTGAATAGCTCTGTCTCTTTCACTCACTGGAACTACTCTGAGGCCACCAGATGTGTGGATGTTGTAGTTATATTTCCATGTCGAATAAAATGTTTTTCTTTCCCCCATATCCTTGCGAGGTTTATCCTCAATTGACATTACTTTAGAAAAAATATATGGCGAAAAAAACAGTAGCTCAAAACACAACGGTTAAATTATTACACACTTGGTTGATTATGCAAAATTCTGCACTAAATACGCGATAAACTTGACACTCGAACACAATTGGGCATTTTAAAAGTTAAAAGCTGATATTTATCTCATACGCCGTAATAATAGCAATTATAACGTTTAAATAGTACTTTTAATTATTTATTTAGTGTTTTTTTTTGTACTCACTTGCTTTTGACAGCGGCTTCGCCCGCTATAATTCGTATAGTGTCCTACCAGTACATAAAATCGGGATAAAAACTATCCTATTTGTTAATCCAAGTTATAAACTATCTGTGTACCAAGTTTCATCCAAATCCGTTTCGTAGTTTTTGCGTAAAAAAGTGACAAACATCCACATACGTACAAACTTTCGCATTTACATTAAACTAGTCATTTGGTTTTTTTCTTTCTATTTTTATTTTGTTTATGCTCAATTTTCATGGCTAACTTAAAATGCATATACTTAATAATTATTAATAACATCCTTGAGAGTCTTTTCATTTGTTTTTTTGTGTCGGAATATAATGAATTAAGTCCTCCCGTCCTATTTGAAGCGTAAGGAACTATTGGACTCTTGGCCCCTTCGTACACAACGCAACGCAAGTCCGGTACCTTCCGACTTTGGTATCTAGTTGACTATCGCAATACAAATCCATAGAGGTTCGTACACAGGCTCACGTCAATGGATACCAAAGTCGTAAGGTATCGGAGACTTGCGTCGCATCGTGTACAAAGGGGTTTAAGTTTAATGAACTAAAACGACTGCACAGTCATGGCTTTTACGTTCTTGGGTCGTAGGATTATAATCGTCCTTAGCCTTAGATCTTAAAATAAACTAAAGTTGTTGTTATCTAAATTATCTTAGCTATTTATTTACTTAAGTAGAATAAATTATTTACGTTTTAAATTAATTATCATAAAATCAAAATAAATTATAAACATCATTAATAACATTATAACTAGCTTCTTACATAAATATATTATTTATTATCATAATGAGTTGTTTTATTTTTAATCTGAGCAATAAAAGTTTAATACGACGATAAAAAGATGAATAAATTAATTTTAATATTTCGTGTCATTTAAAATTATTATTGCAATTAACTTTTTGCAATTTTACTTTGTTGTATTGTTTTTGGCAAAGATGGGTGTTGCAATTTTACTTTGTTGTATTGTTTTTGGCAAAGTTTATAAGAACAACTACCTCATTCTTTCCAACTACAATTTTGATTTAAATTTCTGGCTTGTTTTTCATTAAAAATTAAACATAACCTAAAAAAAAAGTAAAAAGGTTGTGAAGTAACTTACTTCACTCTGCGAGTATTACCAGTTAGGTATAAAATATTTTAGATGTTTGCCTTTTTTATTCCTCTAGCGTGGCTTTTCCTAGCAACTAGCCAGTTACTTCAGACAGATGGTGTTGCCAGCTCAAAAAAAAAAGAAAATATTGCAAAACAATGTTTATTTAATAACGTTTTAGTACGTTAGTTGTATTGACCTCCGAATGTTCTCCCCGACCGTGCGTTCCGCGCGCTGCCTCCGTAATTGATGTGCATAAACACAATGTCTATACAGGGTGTTACGGTTCTTATTTATGGCTTAATCAGTATTTTACAATTTTAATCACACGTTAAATGTGATCTCACATTTACGGGGCGAGTTATTTCTGGGTCAGCTTACCCTAAATTATGCCTTATGTTTGCCTCAAGCCAAGTAAGGCCAAGAGCAAAAGGCCACTGAAAGGAGAGGTTGGTAAAAGATGTGGTTGGTAACAAATTATGCCTTATGTTTGCCTCTGAGGCCAAGAGATTTTTTCATCAAAAATAAGGTTTGGCTTTTTTTTGTTAGATTCTCAAGTACCAAATCTCAGGGACTACGGTCTTAACCTATCTTAAAAGCGGAGAATTACCCCGGGATGCAAAGGGTAACTGAAAGGACAGGTTCGTAAGAGACTGACAGTCCCATTTTAATCGGTAAAATCTGACAGCCCCTTAAGGAAGGGCCATTGGGGACTCCTCTTTCAAAAGGGAGTTAATAATGCAGTTTTTTAAGGCTCCGTAAACCGAGGAGCTCTGTGTAAAAGTTTTAACAATGCTTGCCAAGGTCTTCAGGATTACTCATAACATAATGATACGGGAATGTGGGACACAGCTGTCAGAAATCTGAAAGCAACCATTTGAGGATTATAAAATGTCCAGCTACCGTGTTCAAAACAAAACGCACCAAGCCACTTTTTTTATAAATGTGTGAGTTAGCGCCACGTTCTCTCACATTTAGTGTCGCCGCATACGGGCCACTGGCCACAGCCACAAAACGCCGACACGTGAAGCTAGAAGCGGCTACAGAGCGCGACAGCCACTTGTGGCCGCCCGTGGTCGCCACCAGCAGCCACTCGTGGTGGCTGGCTGCTTGTTTTTTAAATCATGGATCACTGAGGTAAGGAGAGGGGTGCGGAATCGCGCGAATGTCGGCGTGTGGCGGCGTTTAGTGGCCGGTACGGGCTACAAGAAGCGGACGGCGGCGATTGTGGCTTGTGGCGGCCACCGGCGTCAACCGTGTGTGGCGATTCCATATAAAATGTGTATGAAAACTACAAGAAATATGCCGGTGGCGGCGTTTTGTGGATTTGGCCAGTGGCTCGTGTATGGGAGCCCTTAAATGTAATTACTTGGTGTGTGATCGACAGACGTAGGTGGGGGGTAATTTATCTTCTTTTTTTTCTGACATTAATTCTCAGTGGCCTTATGGGAATCTGGTTATTCTATAATCTAAGCAACCAGTCTTATCAAGGCTTATCGTGCTACCAATAAATGCAAAGACAGACAGTCATTTATTACCCGATTCCAACATAGTTAGGAAAAGACTAAGCAGATGATGATGAAACCAATAAATCAAAACGAACGTCCTTTAAACAAAAATATTAGAAAGCACACATATTACGGCAATTAATCAATCATCAAGTTTACGAACATCCTCTATATGCACACACACGTAGTAAATACGTGAGTGTGTACTCACACACACATAGACATATAGTCGGGCGCAACGGCGCGTAAATAAATTTTGTACGGACAAAACTGTTATTTTAAAATAATAATTGATGTGCATTCATTGTCCATAGCAATTGTCAATGGTCGTGGATTTTTTTTTTCTTCTTTTGTGTGGAGCGTATGTCATTATATTTTACCTAGAACTTTAAATATAGGGATACGAATTAATTTTTCCGCTTCGCCGTCGAGGCTTGGTCTAGTAATTATGCGGATTTGTGTGGCTTTGATTCATAATAGAATTGTTGGGTGTGCTGGGGTCTTGTTGTGTGAAACCTTGAGAGTTATGCTGTCCTGGTAGTTTTTGAAAAATGCTTGTGTTTAAAATCGTCAGACAACTTTTGAGAAACGCGTTAAATCCTCCGTTTAGGTTTCTGGAGACACCGGTTTTTGCTTCTTCTATATTTTTTACTATGGAAGTTAGGATAAGATCTTGAGAGATATGTTATCCTAGTACTTGTTTGTAAATACTTGGTGGAATCGTCAACACTTAAATGATTTTTCGATGGGCTTTTCGTTAACGGTCCGATTACTTACGTAGTCTATGACAGTCCCATAGATAAGATCGATATTTATGGTAGAGTATCTTTTTTTTTAAAGATTGTGAATGAAAAGAGGTTCTCATTCACAAAAGGTCCAATGTAGTTGAGAAAAATTAATGCTGGTTTTATGAAACACTGTTTTACTACTGTGAAATCCATATTTTCTTTGGATCTACCAACCTTGGATTTTTTCCCTGCTCTTTTCATAAATTATTTTAGTCACGGTCGACTGGTGCAGGTCTTCTTTTATTATTTGCGATTAATTAGTATAACTATCAGCTGTTATCAACGATACGATGTTTTTAACTGTTTATTTAGAAGTTAAAGAGGTAATAATTTAAAAAAAACACATTAATTTTATTTAATGTTCTAAAATTATTTATGTCAAACTAAATTCGTAATTGAGGCACAAAAATTACAAACTGTCTTTAAAATTCAAGTCCAAATAAATTAAATTAAAAAAAGAATGTTATAATCACGATGATTCTAAGTCAAACAAAAAGTTTATTCATCTTCGAATTTCAAATTCCCGCGCCAATCTTTTTGGCCCAATTTTTATTCCAACGATTAAAAAGCAGATGCGAAATTCTTTAAGTTTGACACTAACAAATTGTTGCCAGAGTAAAAAAAAACATTGAAATCGAATAAAATATACACTGTATTTTTACAACTATTTAACCTTTATGGTTTAATTCCAATTTATAAGGTTCCGTAACCAGTTTGATCGAGTACTGTGAAAAAACAAGAAATGCTTTTTGAAACTCCTAGTAGACATGAGACCATTATTCTTTAAGTCGGTTCAAATCTATTTTGTAGCTGTTTTACCGACACTTCGCATAATCGCGAACATGGCAGTCGGAATTAAAATGGCGACTGTTTTTTTTTAGTGACAAGACACGACTTTAATTTCGAAATATTCCACTTCTGGATTATGTAATCTTCTATATTAAATTTTTTACATAATTTTGCATAATAATATGGAATGTTACATTTTTATATGCGTCCTTTACCAACTAAAGTTTAGTTGGCATTCTAAAATTGTCAACATGTTGATCAATAATTAACATAATTTTTCTCTTTTTACTTCTAATGCAAATTATAAAGTTTGTACCAAAAAAAAATGTTCCTTAACTGACTTAATTATCACAAATATTTTTTCTATTTTATTTATATTAACTTTATTAAAAACAGTACTTAGAATACCTGTCGATTCTAAATAACCATCACCGTTCTAAAAAAAAACAAAAAACAAAAAGTATTTTTTTTTAAACTCCGCAACAGTTGGTCAAGCGGCACTTCCGTGACAACAAAACTGGGGCTATGGGGCTACCGTTGATGGGGTGGTCATTAAAATCCCATAAATAAGCGAAGAGTCGCCGGTTCGACTCCCGATCGACATTATGTTGCGCCATCGACAGGCTGCTCTTGTAAAAATAAATACGCGACAGGGTTTGGAATTTTTAGAACTGGCAAGCAGTTTTTTTTTTGTACATATAAACGCATTTAAAATTGGGTTAAATTTTTCTGTTTAATTTAAATCTATTTAAATATCTAATTAAAAGTAAAGATTTTTAATAAGTTAATCATAAAATTAATTAAAAATCTTAATTTATTGTTAAAATTTTACTTTACATCAAATTGTTGCGTTTCTTACTTGAATCGTCAGACACGTGAAATAATCAATTAGTGCTTTTTAGTGTTAGTCTAAAATTCTAAATCATTTCTTAAAACTTGGTAAAAAATTATAAAAATCTCCCTGCAAGATTAAAAAAAAAATTAGTTCGTGTTTTTTTTTTCTTCGAGTAGGTATTCGGTTACATTTCAAACTAAAACATGTTGCAAACCTAATACAACCACAGACTATTATTGAAAAATAAAAAGGTAACAATTCTTTAGCACCATACTCAAGCAGTCGAATCTATTTACATATTATAAACTAACAAAAAAGTGCCAATACTCTTGTACCAGTTTCATTCTATTTATCAAATGACAAGTGTAAATAAATGGCCTCATTGTAACATAGCTGAATCTACATAATTATTGCTCTATGAATTGTTCATGGCACAATAAAAAATAAAACTGGAAACATTATGCTTTGGCTTTCGTGTGACAGCAGTTGGCACATAGTTATGTTTAAAAAATATAGATTGATATTCGCGGCATGGAAAATGTGTTATGTGACGATTTCTTAATGAAAAGAATACTGAAACATTTTGGAATTTGTTTCATATAATTATTTATCATGGTTTATTTTTTTCTGTACCTACACTATTTTAAAATTAAGTTTCTCTGTAGTTTCTAGGGTATTTTTGAACATCATTGATGAACTCTTTGCTCGAGAAACCTTTTTAACTAAAAAAGAAACACTTTCTAATTATTACTACGAACAAGAATCAAGTTGTGAATTAAAAAGAATTTATTCATTTTACGTACGATCAGTGTAAAAACAAAAAAAAAAAAACAGAAAAAAAATGTTAATCAGCAAAAAGTCTAAACGTCAAACGTCACGTCAGTTCTAATACCTTCCGTACTCTCCCGAACTTGTCCGAACACGTTAATTGTGTATGTTATTAGTTCGCAAGGTGTGAACCGTCTTACAACTCGACTGGCAGCATACAACACTTGTCCTCTGCCTTTTTAAGTAAAAAAAGAAACAAAACTTTAATTTGAAAACGCAAAAAGTTCGTCCTTTATCGGCGAACTCCCTTTTCGGACGAACATGCGTCCATAAAAATTTCTCGGTGCAATACTTGAATATAGTCTACATATTTGTTTGTTTTATTTATTTTTTTGTACTTGACATGGTCTAGTACGATGATTATAATATGGCTTTTTGTCCTAAATAACGGAGATTTTTCTGTTACATTCACAGATAATTTCGTTTTTACCTAGTTCTACCCTTTTTATCTTGGTAAAATCATCAAATGAGTCCTCCCATCCAGGGCGGGACAGTCCTTTACGTTTCAGGGTCACGGTTGCCCGGTAAGACAGTCTCGCGACCCCGACAGGCTTTGACCCTCTAAGACCGTTAGATTCCTGATTGCTGACCGCTCTTTTAAAGGGCGCATGGAACAAGACGCCGACGCTGTCGCCTGTCAACATGTCAATTTTTAAAGTTAATAATTTAGCCCCATAAACAACTCGACGCAAGTCTCCGATACCTTACGACTTCGGTATCCATTGGCACGTGCCTGTGTAGGTACGAACCTCAATGGATTTGTTTTGCAAGAGTCGCCTGAATACCAAAGTCGTAAGTTAACGGAGATTGCGTCGCGTTGTGTACGAAGGGACTAAAATATTAACTTTAAAAATGGACATGTGGATCGCAACGACAAGGCATTTTAATTCTACAGGCACATAAGTGTTATCGTTGTCTCATAGACTAACTAAATGATGTTATCAAGGCACAGGTGTAAGCATGTATCAGATTAATCTTTAAAATAAAATAAAATATAAGAAAAACCGACAATATTCTTAATTTGCGGGTTACATAACTTCAGAACCTACTGATTTCGAATTAAATTTTAAGATCTAAGTTCCAAATAGTTCTTTTTGCAGTCACACTTTTTTTTAGACAAGGTGTTCAACAGATGTTTAAGGTGTTTTAGTAAGGTTGCTAAGCTTTATAATACCTATTAGTATAGTATAGATAAACCTCTTGGTTTATCTATACTATACTAATAGGTATAGATAAACCAAGAATCTAATAGGTATAGATAATTGAGCTCGTGGGTTGATGGAAAGGACGGCCTTTCTCTTGAAAGGCCGTCCTTTCCATCAACCCACGAGCTCAATTAATTGTTCTCTAACATTTTCCCAGCGTGACGTTTCCAAGATGGCGTCGTCACGGGCGACAACTACAATAATGGTCACTATCTCAAGATCGGCCTTAAGAACATCCGTAGTTTGAAATTGTTTTATTATTTTTTAATAGCAGCGCTTCGGCGAGGTGTTTTAGTCACGTGTCTTGATTTTACATCGTTTTTTAATCAAAACCTTGTTGTTTTTTTTTTGGGTGAACTGTCAAATGAGATTTTTGACGTTTTGAAGGTTATTTTGATTTTGCTTCTGTCACTTTAAGGTACTGTCACTCTGTCAAAAATTGTAAGGGCAGCGTAGGACGTCCACCTACAAGGTGGGCAGACGATCTTATGAAGGACACAGGATCACGCTGGATACAAGCCGCGACAACCGGTCCTATTGGAAGTCTATAGGGGAGGCCTATGTTCAGCAGTGGACGTCTTACGGCTTATATACCTGATGATGATGAAGGGCGAGATTGAAACTAAGACACATTAATTACAAACTAAGACACATTAATTACAATGCCGAGGTGTGCACGTGTCCAAAAAACGACTTCTTTACTAAAAAGTGACTGCCTTTCTGACCTCCACAGCTCAGTTACTGTGTATTATGTAACCCCTGACTTACTAAGACGGAATGAAGAAGGACCCAAGCGTAAGGTAGCTGAAAACCTCGAATGTAGAAAATGGCCATTCTTCTTTATTTTAAAACTGCAAGTTTATTTTTATCGTGGTAAAATCATCAAACGAGTCCTCCCATCCGAGGAGGGACGGGACGGACTGTCAGACTCGTACTGACTCAAATCCACGGTGTTCTTCAATAGCCCTTTACGTTCAAGGTTACGTCATAAGACAGTCACGCGACCCCCAGTAAGTATTGGTCCCGTCAAAGCAACGTAATACCGTGCAGTTTTTTTTTTTTCAGTCTTGCTTTGCCAATATTCTGTCATCTCAGCAGTTCTTTCTAGCCATAACAACCTTCAGATCTTACGATAATATTTTGACAGCTAGCAACCTCGGAATGGGTTTCTTCCTCCAATGTTTAAATATGCAAAATCCATGTCAGATTATGTAGTGCATTACACTGGATTATTTCAAAGACTTTTATTTTTAAATTGTGATACTCAGTAAAATATTGTAAGCTACTTATTTTTGAGTAATGGCAACTATGTAACATCACGTAACAATGAAAATGCTAATGATTGCCAGTGCAAAAAAAACTTATAAACTATTCTACAAACGCGCGAATATCTGCATGCAACAGAAAATACCTTTCGTGTTTCCTTCATAAAGTCCAGCAATTGCCATAGTTTACCTGCAACAAGAAATAGAAGAAAATATATTACACTCTCATCATAGATATTTTGGCGCCGAAACAAAAGTCAGCCGCCATAAATTCTAGTCCAATAAAAAAGCAATTTAAAATACATTCAAATTCGAAAAGAGAACGCGCCGACCCGGACTAGTGAGGTCCGCACGTTTGTTAAATATCGACTATTTTTGTTTTATTTTAAGGGGAAATGTGGGTTCTAGTTATTTTGGTTGGTTCCCGTGGTTACTCACGCAACCATAACGTCATCCTTCGGTAACCACGCTAGCTGCACAACGTTATAACTTCACTATCGTGAGATTATCGGTGGTACTGTTAGCTCGCTTTTGCACATAAAATTGTTGTTTTATTTTTATTGACAGCTTTTAAAGTGATAAAATGATAACCGATGGTAGAGATAGTGGTGTTTATGGCTTGGCATATGGGATTTTAAGACTGTAATTCAATTTTAGATATTGCATAACCTTCCTTTTGAGATAAATCAGCAGTTACGAAAATAGAATAAAATGATTCATATTTATTATTTCAAACCATTCATAGTGATATCAAAATTAAATATTATTATCTATCTACTTATAAGCTTGGAAACTTTTTGCCGTATTTTTTGTAGATATAACTACATATGAACACGAATTTTTGACTACAAAAAAGATAAAAATACATACTACAGTTAACTAAGACCAGTGCAACACGCGAACATTCAAAAACTAACGTCTTGACGTTTCCGGTCACTAAAAACTCCTACTGACGTACAACCAACTTAATTTTAACGTTACAAAACTTACTGCACATCCTATGTTTCAAACCATAGAGTTTAAAATCGTCTACAACTGTCAATGTCAAAATGAACGATGTTGCCAGTTATACAATTTCGTCATAAAGGCGTCTTTTGATTTGGGTGCTGTTATTTTACCGGCAAAAAATATAAAAGTATAAAATAAAAATGTTTCTTTTGTCTGTTCGTAACAGTTGGCTTGAGGTTGCGTTGTTCTCAGAAAGTTGGGGTAATGAGGAAAATTGGAATATCTCGTGTACTATAATGAGTAAGAAACCTTTATTTTAAGGTAAAATGCTTATAAATAAATCCAGTAAGTTAGTGATGACATTATGACGTCTACCAACCCAATTCGAATGAGGTGGATAAAAAGAAATGCTACAAATTAGTAAGGCTTTCAATCGTAGAGATTATATAGATTATTGCAGCATCTTTACATCAAGAGTAGAGAAATAGCAACGAGAATAGCATAAATCCTCTCATCATTAAGCTGACGAGTAGTCATAATCCCCAAACCACACAATATTAATCAAACACACACTTCGTAATTAAACCAAAGACAAGATGATTAAACAAAAAATCAACGATTAGCCACACCAATTACTTGGCAACACTAGGCAGAACGCGAAACAGTACTTTCGCCTATAGAAAAAAAAACAAAAGACTGACCCCACGATATTCAAATTTGGAATTATGAATGGTTTCGCCTGAGTTCGTTCGGTTATTAGGGTTCTTGAGTGATGAAAACCTTGTTAGGATTTTTTTTCATTGTTTTACTTTTTTCTGGCTGTTTGTGAAGAATCTTCCTTTGGAAAAGTCATTAGGTACTTGGAATTAAATGTATTTTACTAAGAGTCAACTTTTCGTTTTAGCGTATTGTTTTAATTACATAATATTGTAGGACAAGAGAAAGATGTTTAAGCCGTAAGTATGTATGACTGTCCGTCTGGCCAAGTGATAATGGTCTAGATAATAATAGTAGGTACACTATAATTGCAAATAGCACTAATTATCAGTCTGTTTTTTCAGATATACATAATTACGTATACATATTTTTATTATTAAAAGTGTTAAATAATTACACATTTTAACATTACAAGCATAGTTTTCATTTAAATTATTAATTTATTATCAATTAATGTCATATTTAGAACACAATACAAATGTTAATTAAGTTAATAAGAAAAACAGGTAAAAAAAACTAACGTTATTGTCCCAGCCCTACGGAACCCGCTACACAAGGCTAACTGTCATTCATTCCTTTCCATTCGTTCCTCAATTTTTTCAAATAGACGAATGATTGATAGATGATGATGTCTTTTTTGTTAGTTACGTCATTAGTTCTTAATTAGTTGTGAACTTGTTCATTTGTTGGCCGTATTTGTACGCGGAGCTAGGAAAAATTGAGGTGGCAATGTATTTTTTTTTTCATTATTTCATTTAAAAGAAAATCATTTTGACGTAGGAGAGTTTATCATACTGTAATAAAAAAAATCAATTACCTATTACTGATTAATTAAAAATAATTTCAAAAATTCAATTCAATTCTTAAACAAAAAATAACGCAAAATTTAAATACCTATATGCTTAGGTGGTAAAAACGGGGGGGGACATTAAACAATAATCCTAATCACATTTAAATTAATGCACTATCTTGTTTTTTTTCGAAATCTGCATTTACTTAGAGGGTCATGACCAACTGACATTCTGTTAGTCTTATTGAAATTGCGAGTGTCAAAAAAAAATTGATCTGACTTAAATTACTGAACAGCTACAACTATCCTGCTCAGTCTTCATAGAAAAACCAAAAAGTTTATTGTTGGTTCCTTTTGATAACCAAACTCAAGAAGAAATCATCACTCATGTCCTTAAATACACTCATGTAAATTCACCTTACAAAATAAAAAGACATTCACAATTTTATTAATGAAGTTATTACAACGTCCTCACTTAAAGGTTCAAGTCTTTTCGATAAGGTTCGATAAAAAAGGTTTACAGATTACATCAGCGGTGACCTTTTCTCTCAGGTTCTCAGGCCAGTTATACTACTTAACTGACTTGATAAATAAGTAAGAAACATTCATTTTGTTAATTTCTTTCATTCATTTTGAAAAGGAAAAGTGATAAATCATGCCTAAAGAGAGAGGCAAGTGAGAAATTGTGATTTCGAATCTACGCCCTGAAACCATTTCTATCATAAAATCGTCTCCCAATTTTTCCTTAGCCTGTACTGTCCCACTACTGGGAAAAGGCCTCCCCAAATATTTCCAGGAGCTCTTTTCCTGGGACGCTTCGGACCAGCCCTCATGGCAGGGCATGGCTTCTAAGTCGTCTCTCTCCATGTTTCTATAACTAAATCAGGTAAAACCAGGTTGACATTTTTTTTAAGATAAAACACAATAGTCAATCAAATTATCTTAACACAATGGTGCTTATCAGTCATAGTTATTTATTTATTATGTTGTACGTTAAAGACTTACGTTTAGCATTACTCTATGTTATTGTAATAGCGTCAAAATCGAGATCTGATTTTTAAAGAGCTGAGGGGAAGCATGATTTTATGATTAAAATGTTGATACATCTGTGCCTGCAATGACCCAATTCGCTGAATTTATAGATCTCGATAAAGAATGAAACTTTAAGAGAAATCATTATAAAACCCCTACACGAGCAAAAATCTAACAGGTTTTTATATTAATCAGACCACGGTTCGGCCCTCCCAAGGTAGCGGCCGTCACCTTTTTAACTTTTTTTTTGCAAACTTCACTTCCCTGTACTTGGTTTCCTATAGTCCTTTCCTCGAAATATCGCGTAATAAAGTTAACATTTTACTTTTACTTTCAAGACGAAGAGAAAAAGTGAATGGTTCAGCACATGATAAAATTGTTATGGTAGAAAACGTATTGATTAATTATGGCAAACTTATTTACGAAGTCTTAAATTTCATCATGGAAAATTTTGCATTAACATAAACTACTAAAACTACCCCCCCTCCCCTTTCAGAGAGAGGAGGCCTGTGTCCCAGCAGTGGGAACATTAATAGGCTGATGATGATGATGACCAATACTACTAGTAAAAATGAGTAAATCCTGTTTAAAGTTGCTGTAGATATACAAAAATCTTTGAAAGTGTTTGATGTAAGTCTAAGCTTTCTAATCTATAAAGCTATAATAATACTATGTGTAACAAATAGGCATGGTAATATATACTATAGTTTTCATTTTCAAGGACGAACAACGGATTTTCAACGACAGTCCGGCAACCACCTTTTCTGCTAGCCTTACGTGTATTTAGGAAGATAAAATTACCATCAATTAAAATATATCAATGCTATTTGTTCATCCTTCTTGTTTTATTTAATTCACACTAGGTGGATGACTAATTCGAAGTTCCAGAGTCAACTTCAATTGAAGCTATAAACTACCGTTTCCGCGATTTCTTTTGTTTTTTTTTTAGCTTTGTCTAGTAATCGTATAAGGCCCGATACAAATATTAAAAAAATAAATCACTGCCCTTTCCCACAATTACCAACCTATTTAAGCTTTAAGCACACTCAACATCTCATCATGCCACATCCAATGACGTAACTTCCCAACTCCATGTACACATTCTAGCAGGTGGCTAGTAAGAATTATGATTTATGGCAACACCAAAGCAAATCGACCTCTTAATTGGATCGATACTTTACATCGAGTATTGCACAACACTAGCTTACTAATTGTAAGTTTTATTACGAAGAAAATTGATTAAGACATTTAAAAAATAGTTCCCCTTTGACGGCTTATGTTAATTAAGTTTTAATGTGAAAATCGGCTTGTTTTAGACGAAATAGTTATCCGTTAGTAATGTGGGAAACGGTAAAAAATGTAATTAGGTAAAACTTCTTTGCTTACCGTTGATGAAAAAAAAAATTTTGGTAGGTACCTAGTACAGACAATTTTTAAATGGTCTTTTAATATTTTTCTTGTCTATGTCTTTTATAATAAAAGACTGTTGTGATTTTAATTCACATGATTTTGTATCGATAATTACAAAACTTTGACACTATTGACATACCAATGATCATGTATCAAACATTGAGACTGGCAGAATAGTTATAATCGGCTTCATTGCCAAAAGAAAAAAAAGAAACTATTTAAAAATGTGTTCTGTTTTTAAATTGTTATTGCTATTCAAAAATTTGTTCGAATTACCCCGGCCACTCACATTCGTGCGAATACGCGAACCCGCATGTGTAGGAGGACATTCGCGAATGACTTCGCGAAGTTTTCGTGGCATTCGTGCTTTTCCAAGTTGTGTCGGTTTTATGTGCGCGAACCTTCGCGTAGGCTCCTACACATTCGTGTGACCATTCGCGCACACGATTGCGAAGCAAACGGTCGTGTCGTTGTTATATTTTGTGTGAGGAAATACTGATCAGTATATTAAGTACCTATTGATACACCGTTAAATTTTGGTCCTTAGTATAATAGTTATTAGTTTTAATTTGATTTAAATTTATTATTGGGTTTTATTTAGAAATTTTGTTTTTGTTTTGTTTTAAATTTAGCTTTTTATATTTATGTATTTTTAAAATTTTAATTGGACATTTTGTTTTTTTTTTTCCTGTATAATTTTAATCCGACGTTTTGTTCTAAATTATTGTTTAGTTATATTTTACGTTTGCTTGAATTGAATATTAATATTGTGTTTCGTATGATCTGTAATTGATTGAAATAAATGAAATTATTATTATTATTATTTAATCCCGTGGAGGATCGATTATAATTGTTAAGAGGGTCGGTAATTCGGTAAATGAAACACTATCGATCTGTAAAGATAAAATTAACTGAGACATTCGTAAACATGTGTAGGAGGAAGCGCAAACAGATTCGCGAATAGAATATGCGAACCCATTTGCAAATATGAAAGTTCGCGAATGTATGTCTGACGGCCCTCCACATGCGCGCAAAGATTCGTACAATGTACGAACCTTTGCACGCACGCAATGTACGAACATTCGTACAATGTACGAACCTTTGGCCGGGGTTACAAAAACCGAAACCCAACAAAACTTGACCATCAACTTCGATACCAAAGACACTAAGTAACTTTTTAATTTCTTTTTTTACTACCTTTGCCTTGTAGACAATTATAAGGTCATGCGTACTGGCATTTAAGAAGCTGACATTTATTTTATAGGTCCCAAAGAAAATAAAAGTCTTGTTTTTCATATTTTGTTATGATTTTTTTACTTTATGAAAAGTGATGTGCCAAAGCCTGTCGGGGTTACGGGACTTTAGAGCTACGGTGACCACAGAGTAAAGAGCTATTGAAGGACACCGTGGATTTTAGTCAGTACAAGTCTGACAGTCCCTCCCCTGCCCTGGGTGGGAGGACTCATTTGATGATGTTAACACGTAAAAATTTTACCTTGACCGAACCAATCTGAACCGACGACTTACAACTCATTAAATCGACATCATTTTTGTTTATGGCTATATAAAGAGATCTATACCTAGTATGTAAAATAAGGAATGTATTAAAATAATCCAAATTATAATAAAAAATTGTGTCATCAATGCATTCATCTGAAGATTCGTTACATCTAGAATGACTCTGTCTTCCTCACATACACAACAACATAAGTACTTACCAACAAAAATATAGCACAAAGCAACGACTAGTAGATAACCTACGTCTTGGGCAAGCATCCGGCAAGCCAATAGAGCCAATATACCCACCATCTTTATCTGACCTCTGGCCTCCTCAACCCATCCTCCTTTCACACCTTCGCTTGATCCCACATGAAGGAGGGGGGGAGGTCAAGTCGAACTGGCTGATTTTAACAGGCAAACGTCACTTGAGCGAATTATACGATAATCGGGACTTCCTACTTACGGTCAACGGACAGTCACCGTGATTTGTTCCAGTTTCGAATTTGAACTTTTGATTTTTGGAACGTGCGTTTGAAATTGGAAGTCAAGGAGAAATGTGTCACTTTTGACAGTTTGTAGTGATGTGCTAGTTTTGATTTTTGTCGATTTAAGGAATTATTGTGTTGCCAAGCTTTAATTCGATAAAAACGTAAACAAAATTTCTGACTGACAAAATAAAATCTAAATGCAAATATCTTTTGTTGTTTAACCAGCATAGTCCCATTGCCCGGCCATTCCAAGGTTTATGTGGGTCAATATAGTCTCTAACTAACACATAATTGAATAAAAATCTGGGTTATCAATAGAAATAAATAAATCACATTACAATTCATCAAAAAGCATTATTCCCACTTTATAAAGTAAAAAAACCTTTACTCCTCAAGTTTCCGAACAAAAAAGTTGTAGTAAAGCTTTATACAGCGTCAGGCCTCACGCAGACTTGATTAAAAAGCAATAATGTCATTACAGGCTGTATAAAAAACCCATTATAGCAGTAATATGGAACTATACCTAAGTATACCTTTGCCTATTTATAGAAAAGTGAATCTTCTATCTAGTTGAAGCTGGTTTGTTAGAGAAATTGTCGTGTGAAATTGTTTCTTTTTAATAGAAGTTTGAAAAGTGAATTTCGAATTATTTTGTTCTTTTTTTGAATTTGACATGAGTTTTGAACTTTATTTATTCTTTTTTTGATTTTGTTTAGGCCCCAAGTTCGGATAGATTTACTGTTTATTAGAATGTTATTCAAAAATGGTAGAAACTTTATTCTGTTTTTCTTTTTTAAAGAATTTTAGTACGTTCTGAAACTTTTGACAACCAAATTAAATTTATGAAACACTGATAGTAGACAAGGGTCATCATCATCATCAGCCTATAAATGTTCCCACTGCTGGGACACAGGTCTCCTCTCTATGTGGCCATAAGATACCACGCGGGCCCAGTGCGGGTTAGTGGATGTCACATGTCTCCGAAATTGGATTTTTTTTTTCGACAAGAGTGGCCCTTTCGTAATTTAGGACGTAGACTTAAAATCAGATATATTTTTGTTTTCATTTGAAGACACTTAGTTCGGTGTACTAATAATGATTTTTCTACACGGTAGTACAACTCTTCACTATAATTAAACCTTGCAACACCCACAGGAAGTGACTGGTTGGCATTTCCCAAGCCTAATGACAGTCAGTTTGTAAAAAGAAAAAATATACTTTAAAAATAACGAACACGTTCTATAAAATAGGGTGAAGGACATCGTCGACGTCACAGGCAATTATAAAATTTAAAATGCTATACATAAACTAGACCTTTGCCATAAATTGCTATATGACTCAGTACATATCTTTATTACATAATAAAATAACTGCCTTATTAGTTATCATAGAAAAACTGCCAACATGGTATAAAAACCAGCTTGGATTGACCTCCCGCAGCCCGCGCTTTGCATTCAAAAGATGGTTATACAGAGGTAATATGACTTATTATGAAGGGTCACAGTATATTGGTTGTTTTGCACGCGTCTTTTGCTTATATTATTATTGTATGTTGGGCATGTCTCCATTGATGGACGATTTATGACTTTATTTCTTTTTTTCGCAAAAAATGACTTTTTCGACGAAGTGTGAATTTATGTTTGGTTTCGCGCCTTTCTGTTGCGGTGACAACTTCTCTCTTTATGTTTTTGTGACGACTGCGTTGACATTTTCTTGTTACGATTTTTTTTGGAATATATAACTCTTTCAACATGTCATTTTTTATCAATATCTTTCCTTACTTTTCAATCTTTCTACTCTGTCAGTCTTGCTTTTTATAAATTATATTAAATATATCTGACCTCCTGTCAAATTTTGATGTAGCTGTCAAACCAACTTCAGTCCAGTCATGTTAGCTAGATCATAGAAACTTAATTTACTTCTTACTGATTAAATAAACTTGAAAGTTAGGATGGATAGACTGGACGGATCTTTATTACACAATCACGCGAGAATAGCTAAACGAATCTGGATAAAATTTAGCACAGAGTTAGAGGTCTAAATTAGCACTCAGGAAAAAAAAACAGGCGAATCCAAAGGCAACAGTTTTTAATAAAAATATCGTTATTACAGTTTCGATTATTATTAGCATCGCTGCATATTTCAATGCAGTGACTGCGTGAGTACTAGGAGAGCATATCAACTTGCTAGTTCAATCTAATACCATAGGTAACGCATAAAGTATCCTTTATCACGTTAGGTTAAAGATCAAAATAATTACCTACTTATCTAATACCGTGCCGTAAGGTGAAGCGGACTGTTGTCGGCACACTGCTAGCCACGTGCATCGATGCGGGTTTCCTAGTACTCGATATATTTTTTCCTATGAAAAAAGAGTTCTGCACATTTTTATGTGCAATAGAAAAAATATGTACATAGGTAGGGACGGAGTTTCTATTGTTTTCATGAATGCGTAGGTTTCATGTTCTAGCGAGGTTTTTGTTCATGTTAGAAACTACGGTAGATGACTTGTTAGTGAGCTCGTCGTAAATTTTATTAACAAATAGGCAGGAAATGAGGAAAATGTGAATGAATGAATGAATGAATGGTGTTTTGTATAAATGCGTTGTTTTTCTTGTGAACGTTTACTTGTATGGTACTGTCAGTCGTTTTCTATGAGCCACTTGCGTGGTTGATACTTGTATTAGTATGTTTTTCAAATCATCAAGTTCATTTCAAAGGTTTGTATTTTATATATCAACAGCTCAGATCAAAGAAATAGGCAGATAGAGCGCTCAGAACATGCGAGTGTGTTCACCAAAGCAAAATAAAAAATCAAAAACGAATATCAACTCCCGACAATACCAAGCTACGTATCGTACCAAGCTACGCGTCGTTGTTGTTGTTTGCCAAAATATGTCTCGTATCTTTAAACATTGTAAAAGTTGTTCTCAAAAACAAAGAAAACAATATGGAATGTACCTAATTCGATTTGATTTTGTATTTTCTTTGGTGGACACACTCGCGTGTTCGGAGCGTTCTATCTGCCTATTTCTTTGATCTGAGAGCAATTGCATAAGGTTATAAGTAATTACACATTATCTGGTTTATGCAGCTTAGATCCAATTTTGATATGTACCTAACTACTCAATTTTAAAGTTAACCTTTTCTAAATCTTAATAACAACAAAAACACAGCCTTTAATTCCTTTTGTTTCACTCAATCCACTTCCTGATCCAAACGATGATTAATCTATGTATGTACCAAACTTTTTTGTTACAACATTAATCGTAATCGATTTTAAACTGTATGACTATGACGTGTATGAAGTAATGTTTTCACTTTTTTTTTTGCTTACAAACACAGCCAAGGTTGCGGTTTACTACAATTCTGACGTTTGGGCAATTCTAGCCTTTGATTTGTTTACGCGGAGGATGTAAATCCCACAGAATTTCTACCATTAGATAAGTATGCTTCTTATAAACCAATGTCTAACCTTTTTGATCGTGGAAAAGTGACCCACCGAGAGATAGACAGGAGTGACTGTAGGACTTAAATCCACGGTGTCCTTCAATAATCTTTAACGTTCCAGGTTCACGGTAACCTGATGAGACAGTCCTGCAACCCCGGCAGGCTTTAGCCCTCTGGGGGGGGGGGGCTGTCAGATTGCTCTTATAGGCGCGCGTGGAACACGACATGCTGTCGACCCATCCAGGCGTGGTCCATAATCGCCAAGTCAAATCCAGATCTACCCTTCGGGTATATTTTATCCAAATCCGTTGTAACAAAAAAAAGTACAGTGTGTAATTGTGTCAGACGTTATTTTGAATGTATTCAGTCCTTAGCGCTTATGTCATTAATGTTTTAAAACTTTTAATGGACGTTTCCTAAAATAGATGCTGTAGTTTTTTGCGGATAAGATAATCTTAGTACTGTTTGAAGATTTAATTAGTATTTTTACTTTTGTTTTACTGCTATTTTTCGAAGCCGGATCTTGAAGTACAGTTTATAGTGTAGCGTTAATAATTATAATTCCTGTCATGAAATCATTAGATTTGATTCTTCGCTGGGATTACAGGAATACTGATTAGATTTCTTAGCCATTACAATAGGGGATCTTTTCAGATTTATGGTGTGTTCTAAACATTTTTAATATGACCTCATATTTCTGATTCCTACTATGCCTATAGTAGGACTACTTCTTATTTTATCACTGTTAAGTAGGAACTTCATGGAACTCTTGACTTCCATTTTCGTCAGACAGAATGTGATGGAAGATTAGAGTTCAGAAGATGCCTGTTCACTCTTACTTCGAAACCTTATCTGTTCACCACGCCCGTCATCATCATATAATCCTATTGCAGTCCATTGCTGGATTTAGGCCTTCTCCCAGGCCTTATTTTCCTCATCCAGCCCACCTTCTTCAGGCCATCGGTCCATCTTGCCGGGGGCCGTCCCACCCTACGTTTACCTACACGTGGTCTCCATTCTAGAACCTTCCTACTCCATCTTTCATTGGTTCTGCGGCAGACATGAAAAGCCGTCATAAAGTCATTTATATAGCTAGATTCAATAAAATTATATTACCATCCACTATGCATCCACACTTACATAACGGTAGTTTTTACACTGCAATAATTTAATTCATTATACATAATAAACACGGTTAAATAAGGCAATCATAGACACACCAGTTATACCTAATGTCTCAATCAAAAAGTTGTAATGTTTGTTACAGAATATTTTTACATAACAAATGGCATAATCTGTACACTTAGCACGAGTTGTCAGTCTTGTTATTTACAGCGTCTTTCCAGTATTTACAGCGTTTCTCGTATGAAAAAATGGAACAGCGGCTCTGGTGTGCGAAGAAGGAACTAATTTTTTTCTTGTAAATTGTCAATTTGAAATTGTCAAAGTTCCAGTCTACTTTACGTCTCAAATACTGAAAACTCGTGCTAAGGGTACCTACTGGTTAGTTTATGCTAGTATGAAATAAAACAACGATTTTGCACAATTACTGGTCTCACGTGTCATGGATTATAGCCTACTCTCCCTAAATAAGGGCCCTGTGAATGTGTCTCAACAGCGGTAATGACAAAAAGTTGCATTTTCAAATTTTCGTTGATTTTTTTAAATTTTCAAGTTTCTGTTTCGTTCTACAACACATTGAAGTCTCTCATCTAAATTAGATTCCTAATCGTTAAAACTGCACTTTAAATTTTCATTTCGTTTTTCAAATTTTTATTTCGTTCTAGAACCTAATGGAGTCTTTCATCTAGACTAGACTCCTCATCATAACCACCAGTTTTTTAAATATTTGTTTCGTTTTACAAATTTTTATTTCGTTCTAGAACCCAATGGAGACTCCATCTTCATCTAGACTAGACTCCACGTCATAAAACCACCAGCTTTTTAAAGGTTTGTTTCGTTTTTCAAATTTTTCTTTCATTCTAAAACCCAATGGAGTCTCTTATCTAGACTACACTCCTCATTAAAGGCGACAACGATAACTGTAAACCTTCTATAACATTCTAGAAGCTCACAACTTGAAATAGACCGTACCTCGTATATTGTATGCAAAGGTTCACATCTACGCTACGTCAGGTATGAATGAAGGAGGCGGGCTGTGTGCCCCCAATACGACGGGTACACTCGTGGATACAACTGTTTTCATTTTAGTTTATTGTGGAACTAGTTGCTACCCGCGGTTTTGTCTGTAACTCAGCTCGTATTAGACTTAGCATGATGTTATCTAACCTATATCCTTCTTCGATAAACGGGCTATCCAACACAACATGCAAAATTTTCGACGTTTTTTATGTGTCTTTTGAGGCCCATGTGAAATAAAAATTTTCGACTTCGAATCCAAACATTATATTTTTTTGAATTTTTATTTAAAAAAAAAATTCTAAGTATAAAGCTTTTTAATATTAGTAGAAATTATTACTGAGAAGAAAATTTGGAAAAAATTGTGTCCATGAAGCTTAGAAATTTTAGACACGTTCAATACAAAAAATTACATTAAAAAAAAACTTGACGGCCAGACTTAGATAAGAGCCCGATTCCCAGCAGTGGTATTATTATTTATTTACGCAGGATAACAAAGTTGACAGCTAAATTAACCTAACTAAGAGCTTGCAATGTAATAAACCTGCAATAAATTAATGATTTTAATGTCAAATTAAAAGCCTATGCATTTTATATTTATTATTCAGTTAAGTTTTATCGTTTTGTAATGGTCTGTGTAAACAATATCTATAATAAATAAAGAGCTTCTTTAACACTGCGTTAACAAGTCATATTACATGTTAAAATTAATACTACACTATTGTTTACTTAATTGTTGTGTTAGAAATGTAAATAAATAGTAATTCATACCTCACATACGATAAAAAACATAAAATTAATCTCATAAAAACTTAGAATCTAACCACAAAACATAAATTTTTCTTCACGCGTTAACTTATATGCCATAAAAATACATAATAACTGCAATACAAAGATTTTTCCGGATTGATTTTCCTCAATAAATAGGGACTTACTTGCGAATTTTATGAGCTATAAAAAAAGTTGTAACCGATAAACAAGCAAACATCAGCAAGGTATTTAAAAAAAAAAAAAAAAAAAAAACAGAAAAAAAACCAAAGCAATGTTTACATTAAATGTACTTCACAAAAATTCTTACCAAACAGGCCTTCGGCAAGTTGTACCTTTTACCTTTAACCGTTCCGTATTTACGGACTTTTTATCAATGTCAATTATAAAGTCAGTGCCGACAACAGGTCGTTTCACCCTACAAAAATAAACCACTTTCTCTTTGCCGCGCGATAATGAAATTATACAAAAATGTTTCGTTTATTTTTTCTCCGAACGTTATGAATATTTTGGATTTGTAATGTTTTTTTTTTCTTTGACGAGTGAATAGGTACTTATGTGTCATAATTTTATAATAATTTATATTATTATGAAATACTATCATTACTCAAATATTGTTACATTAATCATAGTGCTTGCGATACAGCTTTTTTAAAGATTTTTTTTTTCGCTTGTGATTTTTATTCATTTCAAACAAAATTTTTACTTGTACCAATGGCATCCATAAAATGTAGAGAAATTTTGTAAATAGATAGTAAATTTTGTTAATAAATAGATAGTTTTTAAATCAATATAATCAAAAAAACAATAGTAAATAATATTCAAAGATTAAAAATAAAACCTTCCAAAATTCCACATTCAAAATTAAATCTCAGAACGGTTCCATTCCAAACCGCCATGTTTCAAACCAAAAATTAATTAACGCGGAATATTAATCGAAAATGAAGCGATTAATATTTCGCCGAGTAACTTTAATAAAAAAAATCTTTGGCTGCACGCTCCACACACACGGTTGCGCCACGCAAGCAAAAAGTGCGCGATTATTAAACTGATATAAAGAAAAAATGAACGAATGTATACTGTTATTCAATGAATATGTGGAATAGTTGGACTGTCCGTCTTGTTTTGAATTTGGAAAGAATAAGGTTTATATTTAAAAAAATCGGCCAAGTGCGAGTCGGACTCGCGTACGAAGTGTTCCGTATCATTATCTGTAAAAAAAAACGACACAAAATCACGTTTGTTGTGAGACTTTCAATATTTATTTTATTCTGGTTTTAATATTTTTTGAGGCAACAGAAATAACTGTCAACTGTGTGTATCAACTGTCAAACTTTCACAGTTTTTGAGATGAGATTCAGCCTGGGAACAGAGGGACTGATAGCAAAGCCTTAATAATAGGGTCTCATTTAACCCTCTGCGTACGAAATAAAAAAAAAAACATCAAAAATAAATCTTTCCGAGCAAACCCGGATGAAAAACCAATGCATTCAATACTGAATGTAAGTACAGAAATATCAACGGGTATTTCAAAGGTCGACAAATTGTTGCAATATAGGACTACTTTCACGTTTTATACATCAAGGGGTAAGCTGAGAACATACTTTTTACCTTATAATATTACTAGCTGTGCCCGCGACTTCGTTCGCGTGGATGTCGGAACTAAACAATGTATTTTTTATCAAATTGACATAGTTTCACGCAAACTTTCATCCCCTATTTAATCCCCTTGGGGATAGAATTGATCAAAATCCTTTCTTAGCGGATGTCTACGTCATAACAGCTACCTGCATGTCAAATTTCAGCTCAATCCGTCCAGTGGTTTGGGCTGTGCGTTGATAGATCACTATTTCAGTCAGTCACCTTTGAGTTACCTATAATTTAGATTAGGCATTTCATAACAAAATGGTCTATTTATGTCGTTTTCTTACTAAGAATGCGTCAGTTTGTGAGGACAGTTATATGTGTATACTCATGTATGGATGGTTTATTACTGTTAGTAGATTTAATTTAATTTTATTTTATAATTTTTTTTCCAGATTAAATTTTATTCGTACTTTTAATCTATTAATTACATTCCAGGTGCTTTATTTAAATAGGTAATAAAAGAAGTATTTTTACCCGTCGCGATAAAGTTGTATTTTTTTCTCTACGATGAAGAGATTTTAATAAATATGGTGACCACACCCAGCGGTTGTAACCTACAGGATGTATTTTACACCGTAGTGTAACGTGGTCCTCAAAAATTATGCGATGGATTAGCAAACTTGATACTTTGGTAAGTAAATAACAATACGTAGAATCGTTTTACAGTTATTTTACTTCTTATAAGTCCGTAAAGTCTGAAATAATAAACCAAACAGAAGTCTTATTGCAACGTTCATAATTAAAATCACTTTGATTTTGAGAGTGTATCAACATTTTAGATGAAGTAACTGTAAATATATGATTTTACAATATATAATATGAAATACTGGAGATATAACATATGTTATCTCACATAAACAATACAAAGAACAAAATTAAGTACCATTTTGCCTCGCAAAATCTCAATTTATTAAAGCACGACACATATATTTCCTGGCAATAGGTAAACAAAATGTACGGCAGAAATCGCTATAAAATTACTACATAGTGCAATAATAAGTATAAAATTAAATAACATAATTAAACCACTAAGAAACAAAAGCATAACATATCCATAAAGATAAAACTTTTTGTGTTCGACGTTCGAACATTCCATCGTCCAACGTTCGCTCGCTACGGTGTAACAGAATCCAGGTATGGGTGTGAATGTGTCTGTAAGTACCACCTTATGGGATGCGAAAATTAATAAATAATAAGGCGACCGCCCCCGATATGCGCCGGCGCAGCGTATGCACAAATATTTTTATTAATAGTACAGCTTTTATGAGAATCATGCAGCTGTATGGTTTTTTGAAGTCTATTTAAAGGGAATTGATAGATACCTTATCTATTTATTTGACATTGTTTAAAAAAAAAACCGGATTTTACTATGAGGGCAGTGATGGCCAATTGGTTATCGGCTCGGAATCACAACTTGTAGGTTATAGGTTCAAAGTCAAACCCAGCCAAGTATTACCTACTTGTGTAATTTATTTGGTCATTACTGCTCTCAAAACGGTGAAGTAAAACATCGTGAGGAAACCGACATGTCAAAAAACCAATTTGAAGATAATGTGACATCTATGCAGTGGCAAAAACAGGATGTGCCAAAAGTGACCCTGCGGGAGCATAGGTAGATATAATTATTATATTTCTATCTAAGGCTTTATGCATTATAAAAATCCTCTCATTTCTCAATATAAAAGCACAATGCCAACTATCTAAACGTACCTATAGATTTTCGTAACTCTAATCCTTGTAATTTAGGCCATATAGCAAGCCTTAAATTCTTGAATACATTAATGTTTAGATAAATTATTAACAGTAATTAATTCACGTGGAAAATCCAGTTAGATTTTACTAAGTAATGTTGTTAATTAATAAATGTAGAATATGCAAGGGCAACGGGGTTGTATGCACCTGTTGCCAATGCAAATTTTGGGAAATCTGACAAATGTTCTTACTTCCTAATATCCTAGTAGAAAACTTTTCTTTAAAAGTAAAAATATATGAGAAACTATAGAAAAAAAATCATGTTTGTTGTATTAAATAAATAATCCCTTAAATAATATACGCCCCCACGTTTTGAGTGGCTCCTCTCTCAGTCCCGTAGGGTTATTTTTAGGAGATTTAAAAACGTGGGTTTTTAATTATTTATTTTTTTAATTGTTGGTGTAGCGGCAACATAAATAGATTATCTGTGATTTCAACTGCTTGACTATCATGATTCATGAGATGATGAAATACAGACGGACAGACTGATTGACAATGGAGTCAAAACCCTTTCGTACACAAGGCGACGCAAGTCTCCGATACCTTACGACTTCGGTATCTAGACGTAGACGACTATCGCAAGACAAATCCATAGGGGTGCGTAAACAGGCACGCGTCAATTGATTCCAAAGTCGTAAGGTATCGGAGACTTGTACGAAGGGGCTATAGAGTCCCGTTTAACCCTATGGGTATGGAACTCTGAAAATTAAAAATGGAAACCAAAACATAGCCAAGCATAATCTTCCTTTTTTTGCAATGGTCTGTTAAAATGGAGTCAAAAGGGCATCCTCACTATTTTACCTTTTTTTTTTATTCTGTTATATTTAGATAGTTCGTACTATGAGTAAACATTTTCCTCTTTCAATAAAGTATTTAGATAAATAAATTAAAATACTGGTTTCGACAAGAAAATTGATTTCGCGACAGCCATATTGGTTTTTAGAAGTTGACAACTAGATGACATTATGAGGTCTTGATTATTTAGAATCTAAAGATTTAATTTTACATTAATTTAGTAGATATTTATTTACATAAAAATATAAAAAATACATAACCCCATTTTGGTACAAAGTCGGTCAAAAAGGATAAAAGATTTTCTCAACAAAAGGATATTTCTACATATCGTGTACCAGGAGTTCATAAAAGAAAAGAAGTTACTAACAAATACTTGGAAATCAAGAAAACAGCGAGCGACCGTATCTCGAACTGGCGACACAGAGCAACTGTGTCTAAACACTGTGCCCATTCTCCTTTATGACTCGAACACCGAATTCGTCTCTGTGTCGTAGTTGGAAAGCGGATTATAAGTAAACGTTGATTGCCTTGAAGTAGCGCCGGCGTTCTTTGTCTCGTTCTATCGCGTGTTATCGTGTATTGCCGTCTCTTTCGCCAAGTTACGCAAAAGGCGTTTTTAAAGAATGCTGGAACTTGTACATTGATGGTAGGTTTTCTAATCGCGAATTCGTAATCAGATGATTAAAGTTATTATTGTATATTGTTGGATATCTTGGTACAGAAACATTGGCTCAGTGGTTAGAACGTCTTGTATCTGAAGTTTGCAGGTTTGACGTCATAGTACGGAGAGTTTGACGGGACCCCCCTCTAGAGAGCCAAAGGCAGCGCCCGGAACGTAAAGGGCTATTGAAGGACACCGATTTTAGTCAGTACGAATCTGACAATCCCTTCTGCATGTGTGAGGGTGTGGTTGAATGTGATTTAGACAAAAATTTAAAATCTTAATTTGCAAAAAATTACAGTTTCCAATAAAGATCGTAACAAAAATAAACAAACAACATAAGTAAATAATAAAAAATACATAAGCAGGTGTGAGCTACGGGAAAATCCAAAGGAAGTGACGTAATGTGTCTGTACTCTACAGTATGTACTCTATCTAGTATATAGATAGATACTATGTACTATAGACACCCACACAAGTACACAATGTTCTGTACATGCGAAGACTAGCAAATATCCCGCAAATATCATTCGCGAAGCCTGCCGGGGTCGCGGGACTTATCTCATTACCGTGAACATAAAGGGCTACTGAAGGATACCGTGGATTTTAGTCAGTACAAGTCTGACAGTCCCTCCCACCCTGCCTTGGGAGTACTCATTTGATGATTTTATCACGATAAAAAAAAACCGGCCAAGTGCGTGTCGGGCCACGCACAGTGTAGGGTTCCGTAGTTGCCCAACAAAATACTTATGCGAACTAACTAAATTGTTTCGCTAAATTTAATTTTAAAAAGAAGAATTTTCAAAATCGGTCCAGGAGTCTTTGAGAAATCGGGGAAAATACATAAAAAAAAGATTACGACGAATTTAGAACCTCCTCCTTTTTTTGAATTTTGTTAAAAATAGTTGACGATAAAAACCTACCTATCCCCAAAAAACATACCTATAAAACCTGTAATAATAAAGTTGCCAAACTTACATTTGCAGTTGTCTCCGATACATTTTGTTTAAGAAAATATGATCTCCAAGTACAATTTATAAGTTGGTCGACTATTACTCGTAAAGTTGTAAAGCCTACTTAGTCCTGATAATTTTCTTTTAAACTTCGTAATATATACTACTATTGTGAATTTTTTCACACTCCCAAACATAACCGTTTAGCTGGTAGAGGGGGGGGGACACTCGAATCGAGCAAAATTTTGCACTTGAAAGCTTAATATTTCACAAACGATTTTTTTTATCAAAAAACTGTTAATGAAAACTATCATTATTTTTTAAAGGCCTATTTAACGATACCACACACTAAGGGGTACGCGGGAAAAACAAAACCTCACTTTACGTGTAAGTACTGGAGGTACCCTAAAAAAAATATTTTACGAGATTTTATTTTACCACTTTTTCGGCACAATAAATCCGTATATTTACACCAAATTACAGCTCTCTAGTACTGTGCGTCTCTGAGCTAAACTGCGGACAGACGGACGGACGGACGGACGGACGGACATGGCGAAACTATAAGGGTTCCTTGTTGACTACGGAACCCTAAAAATGGGGTATCATATATCTATGGGGGTATCGTATTACCCAGCTACTGGGTTGTGGAGGTCCGATTGGCAGTCGGTCCATGTAAAATACTGATATCCAGCTGCATCTGGTTCGACTGGAAGCCGCCCCCAATATAGTTGGGGAAACGCTAGGCAGATGACGATGACCATTCGCTATGAAGATTTTTTTAAAAGAAAAATTTCGAATGGGTCTTTAAGGTAAGCGTCCACAGGTCCGCATCGCACGTATCGGACGTATCGTACGCAACGGATTTTAGTTTGCCTCGTATTAAAACTCATACAACTGCGTCCACTAATCCGCTGCCAAATGCCGATACAGCGGACGCAGTCTAATAAATCCGTTTGATGCGATGTGTCCGATACGTATGCGGACCTGTGGACGCTTACCGTTAACCTACGTCTTTCTAGGTAATCAAACACTGGACCAACTTAAGAATAATAATTTAGATTGTAGTTAGGGTTGCTTTTATCCACCCAGCTGGCCTGCCTAATCTCTAAGAACAAAACCCGTGGCTTCGATCTTAGTTACGGACGTTTTCCACGCGAGACAGTGGGCCCGAAATAAGAATGAATGATAGTACGATTTAAGGGTTGAACCACATCTGGCAGCACGGAATCGCCTTTTTCCGTCGCCCTTTCTGTTTCTGTCGCTTAGAACTGCCATTTGCTAGACCGAGACAGAAAACATAATGCGATAGCACGTGGCGGAATCCTCGTGGCGGCCGCGGTCTAGCAAATGGCAGTTCTAAGAGACAGAAAGAGAAAGAGCGACGGAAAAAGGCGATTCTGTGATGCCAGATGTGGTTCAGAAACCCTCACAGATAGAGATAGACTCCTTAGAATCCGCGTCACCACTTATGACCAGCGGATGGGAAAGAGACGAAGTAGAGCATGAGACGAGTTAATAAAAATGTCCAGATGCGCAAGGTGACGTATTAGTGATTGTGACGTAATGGGGATTGTGACGTACTAGGAAGAGTTGTCATCGCAACCGAAAATTTGAGGTACTATATTTTTTTAATGCAATTTGATATATAATGACATAGACGCTAGCGCCACATGAAAAGAACTTTAGGCGTGGCGGTATTATCTGTCCGCGAATTTGATTTTGACGGACGAGTAAGTTACGTTCGTAAATTCGTATCTGTATCCATCCGTGTCTTCGTCCACGGACTTGAAAGTAGACCCTCTGCCCCGTCAACGGGGTAGATGGGGGAAATAGTTTTATTTACGTATAGTGTCGGCTTCGGCATTTACGCAAGTTGACACAGGACAAAAACTTGATCTAATCCATCAAGCTGCCCAATTTTTAGTCTGTTGGGCATCATAGTATCTCCCAATACAAACAAATGCACCAATTTCGATGTAGTTTATTTTCAAAGTCCCAGTTAGTCAAATATTAAACCCATAATATTCACAATAAATGCAAGTAACTAAACCAGTATTTTATAAGTCGCATAATTACAGGAAACGGACACACTTTGACAGTTTAGTAGATATAAACACACACACGTGCAAACAGACATGATAAGTCACCGCGGTGACGGTAGGGTCTGCAAAAAAGATTCAAAAAGTTTAGTTTTTAGATGATTTTTTAACGTGAAAATATGGGTCAAATATTTCTACATAACATCAGAGTAAGGGGGGGGGGACTGTGTTATCCAGGTAACCGTGGCCACGGAACGTAAAGGGTTATTGAATCACCATAGATTTTCCTTGAAGGGCTGAAACGGGCCTCCCAGGGCTGGTCGAGAGGGACTGTCAGACTTGTACTGACTAAAATCTACGGTGTGAACCAAGATGGGAACCCCTTAAATAGTTTTATCATCATAAGCGTATAAATGTTCCCACTGCTGGGACACAGGCCTCCTCTCTGTGAGAGGGAGTACGAGTAGGCCATAATCTACCACGCGAGTGCGCGTTGGTAGATGTCAAAGTCATGTCTTCGAATTTTTGGTTCTGGACATGCCGGTTTCCTCACGATGTTTTCCTTCACCGTTTTGAGAGCAGTGGTGATGAAATAAATTACACAAAGTAATGTGCCTGGCTAGGTTCGAACCCACGACCTACAACTCGTAAGTCGGGGCCGATACCACTCGGCCACCACTAGAACCAAAAATTCGAAGACATGTGACATCTACCAATCCGCGAGAGGAGGCCCCTGTTCCAGCAGTGGGAACATTATAGGATGATGATGATGATAAAGTTTTGCTAATAATAATATCTTCGTTATTTGGATATTTCTGGCTGGCTGGTGATAAAGAAATAAATCAAGCATTCCTTCCTAGTCATTTTTTCCCTGTCCGAGCGTGGAACAGCCAAGCTTTATTTGCTGACCGTACAATATTTTCCTGCTATAATTGCCAGCATCACTAAGATGCTGAGTTGACTCAACCTCGTGATAAATTAATAAAATATTGCACGCAAATATCTTTATAGTTTACTTTTTATATGTAAAATGAACCTTTTTCCCATGTAAATAAAGCAGTGCCGAAAAATGCATAGGGCAGTCTTTTTTTTGAGACCAATTTATAAATCTTCCTACCCAGGGCGGGAGGGAGAGACTGTCAGACTTGTACTGCCACAGTGATCCTTCAATAGCCCTTTACGTTTCAGGGCCACGGTTACCTGACGAGACAGTTCTGAGACCGGGGAACAGACCCTTTTTTATCGTGGTAAAATCGTCAAATGAGTCCTCTTAGATCTCCACATACACCGGTTGGAAGCGACCTGCATCCAGCGTCTTCCGGCGACCTTTATAAGGTCGTCTGTCCACCTTGCTGGTGGACATCCTACGCTGCGCTTGCTAGTCCGTGGACTCCACTCTAGTACTTTTCGACCCCATCGGCCATCTGCTCTGCGAGCAATAAGGCCTGCCTATTGCCACTTCAGCTTGTCCGGTGGGCTATATCGGTGACTTCAGTTCGTCTAAGGATCTTGATATTTCGGATTCGATCAGTATAGTCATATAGTTCCCGATCATTATAATTTATGTAGTTCCCGTGGGATATTTTTATTAGTTTTAGCCAAAGATATTTAAAAGAACCTAATATAGAGCGGGCATTGGGAAAATTGTCATACAAAATTGTTGATGCCGTGCGTCAGTAGCACTATCTAAGCGTTGCATAGCCACGCGACTACTAGACTGAGGGACTTTTTACCTATTGGTAAAAAAATTTGGATCACAAACTTCGTGATGTCCCGTCTACTGCTCGTATATAGTTTAATGTCTTTGGTTTTAGCAGGCATAGACGCTGGAAATAGCCAGTTTTAAAAATTAGTCATTTAGCAATAATTCAAAGGTACTTCCGTTCAAGAATTCCTATCCTATACATATACACTTGAACAGGTGGAAATCAGACACAATGGACTATCAGCTGTTGTAAACTAAGCGTATAATGTATGAGCTCATTTCTTAAAGAAGGCGATACCGCATCACTTCCTATTGTATCATGCGCTCCTGGTAGTCTAATCGTAAATCTCGAACAAAGTTTACTCCTATGAAACGTTGAGCCCTAGTACATTTAGACAAGCTTCTTATAGAATATGTGTTCCTGGTACAATTTAGTCACGTTTCTCTTCTTAAATGAGAGCTAAATTGTAATATTTTGGCTTCTAATTATGATACATGACATCTGCTGACATATTGATGTTATTTTTAAACATTATGAATGGAAAATGATCCCACGGAAAGAAATCTTTTTAATGTTCCGTATTTTTATCATAAAATCGGTATAAAAACTTTATCATTACACAATGTTAATACTAAAAACTATCTGTGTAGGGTACCATCACAGTTTTTCACCCATCCATTCATCCTCAAACTAAAAATAAGTAAGAAGCGCTAACAAAAAAATCATAACAACTCCTATAAAATCTACACGCCTGGTACAAAACTAGAGAATGCTTGAGTTTGGTTCTGTAATTCGTTCATTCGGTCATTCTACAGAAAGAAGGCTTCGCACACGAGCTTTTTAAAAATAAAATATGACTCTAATATGTCACTCAGGAATATGAAATCCCAGGCCCAGCTAAGATGGACCGACGACCTTAAGAAAGTGGCTGGGACAGACTGGATGCGAAAGGCAAATGTATGTCCAACAGTGGACTGTGAAAGGCTGAGTTGATTAGTTGATCTTTGTCAGGCAGGAACTATACACCGTGACTTTTTAGTTGTCTTACAAAAGCAGCCCAGTTCATGTATCCAATGACTAGAACACGTTTTTAATAAAAAAATTGGTATTTTAGAGATTTGAAAAATTCAATAATAAAATTTTAATTCGTTATTATGATGCAAGGCCTAGTTAGAAACACCCTTGTATCATAGAAAATTGAAATGGAATGATCTGCCCGACTATTGCGTTGGGTAGGTATACTCTACAGCTTGATACTGTTACGAGCTGGGTATTGGGATAAATTAATTACACCAATTATAACCAAATACAACTTTATTCACAGACAAATCACAAATTAAAACAATCACAAAACACTACTCAACACTTTAACACTTATACACACTCTTAATCACACGTAGAACTCACTTAGATATCGCTTGTAATTCGCTTCGAGTCACCTCGATCGTAGTCAAAACTAGACTGACTCAGTCGCCGATCGGCGCCCCTTTTTATACCTCGGCCGGACCCACTAGATGTTTCTAGAAGGTGGTCGAATGTTCTGGAAACATCCTTTGACTTCGACATGTTCCCATACCTTCTGGAACATTCTAGAACCATCTCGAAACATCTAGAACAGGGTAGAACTTTCTAGAAATTTCCTGACCGAACTTGAGTAGAATTGTCGAGAACCTTGTGGAACTTTCGAGAAGCTCATAGATAGGTCTCGCAATTCGATCGACGTAACACTGCCCCCTCCTTAGACATGCTCGTCCCGAGCATCGTTAGTCCCGTTGTATCGCGCCAAACGGTCAACATGGACAATCTTGGGCGCGCCACGTAGACCCTTTTGTATCCGGTAGGTGACGTCGTTAATCCTGGTCACGACTCGGTATGGTCCTTCCCATTTTGCTTGTAATTTAGGAGACTTCCCTTTGCTACGCACTGGGTTATGCAACCACACAAGTGACCCCTCGTCGAAACCTCCATTGTTTGTCTTCCGGTCGTATCGAGTCTTCATCTTCTCAGACATTTGTTGGCCGGATTGTCTGATATGCTCATACACATCATTCAACTTGTTACGCAAGTCATTTGCATAATCAGTTACACTGCGTGGAACATCAGGAGGGGTTCCGGTGATTAAATCAGCAGGCAACCGTAATTCCCTTCCAAAGTTCGCGAAGGCTGGTGTCACAGCTGTACTTTCGTGAACTGCACTACGGTATGACAGAAGAAATGGCTGTATGTGCTTATCCCAATCTCTTTGCCTGCTATCCACAACCTTTGCCAGATATCTCTCCAACGTTTGGTTGAAACGCTCCACCATTCCATCAGATTGTGGATGGTAGGAAGTCGTTCTAGTCTTGTGAGTACCCATCAGCCGACAAGTCTCCTGGAATACTTGTGATTCAAAATTCCTTCCTTGGTCGCTGTGTATTTCCAAGGGTACTCCAAAACGACAGAAGACCTCCTGAACCAATTTATCTGCGACTGTTGTAGCTTCCTGGTTAGGAATGGCGAAGACTTCTGGCCACTTTGTGAAGTAATCCATGACAACCATGAAGTACTTGTTCCCGTTTTCACTTTCTGGAAATGGTCCTGCCACGTCTAGTGCTATCCGTTCCCACGGGGCTCCAACGTTGTATATCTGCAAAGCACCTCTGCTGCGTGTCTGGGGTCCCTTCACAGCCGCACAACTGGTACATTTCCGACACCAGTCCTCCACATCTTCACGACAATGGATCCAGTAAAATCGCTCACGTATTTTCAGTAGGGTCCTTTTTACACCCATATGTCCACCTGAACATCCGTCGTGGTAGAGCCGCAACACATCCGGTACTTTGGCTCTGGGGACAACCATTTGTAAGTGACAGTTGTCTCCCCGAGCGTTTTCCCATTTACGGCACAAGACTCCTTCCTGGACAACCAAGCTGTTCCATTGCGCCCAATAACTCTTAGTGATGGAACTCATCGCAGCTACATCACTCCACTTGGGTTTAGGAGCACCAGCTTTAATCCAGTCAAAAATTGGTTTTATGTCTGCGTCATTTTGCTGAGCATGCTGTAAGGTTTCCTTCCATTCATTACTGAGATCCGTTCTTAGCATTCTTACAGGCACTACCTCCTTGGCCTCTTGCCTGTTGCAGTGCTTACAGTCTTCAGGGCAAGGTCTCCTAGACAGCGCATCTGCGTTACCATGTGCCCTCCCACTGCGATGTTCAGTTACGAAGTCAAACTCTTGTAGTAGCTCAATCCACCTCGCCACCTGTCCCTCTGGATTCTTGAATTGCAATAGCCACTTTAATGCGGCATGGTCCGTTCGCAATAAGAATTTTCGTCCCAGCAGATACTTACTGAAATGCTGCAAAGTCTTTACTACGGCAAGTAATTCCCTTCTCGTAACGCAGTAATTTCTTTCCGGTTTCGATAGAGATTTGCTGTAGTAAGCTATAACAACTTCCTGATTTCCTTTCCGTTGAGACAACACCCCACCAATTCCAGTATTACTTGCGTCTGTGTCAACTATGAAGTCATTTTCAGTGTCAGGATAGTCAAGAATAGGTGAATTGCATAGACGCTTCTTTAATTCCTGGAATGCGATGTCACAGTTCTCGTCCCAACAGAATTGTTGCTTCTCCTCAGTAAGTTTGTGTAGGGGTTTTGCAATGTCAGCAAAATTCTTGACGAACCGTCGATAGTAGGAGCATAAACCTAAAAATGCTCTGACCTCCGTCTTGTCTTTCGGAACTGGCCATTCCTTGACAGCGACGATTTTCTCCGGGTCTGTCTGAACACCTTCCTCCGAAACTACGTGTCCTAAAAAGTTCACTTGTCTCCTGAAAAATGAACACTTTTCCGGACTTAACTTAAGATTTGCCATCCGGATTTTCGACAGCACTTTAACTAGGTTTTGAAGGTGATCTTCAAATGTTCGGCCCACGATGATGACGTCATCCAAATAGACAAGACATGCATCTCCGATCAATCCAGCAAGTACTTGCTCCATCAGCCTTTCAAATGTCGCAGGAGCATTGCACAATCCAAATGGCATGACTTTAAACTGCCATAGACCCTTTCCTGTGGAAAATGCAGTTTTCTCTTTGTCTTTAGGGTCTATTTCCACTTGCCAGTAGCCGCTTTTCAGGTCTAACGTTGTGAACCACCTCATTCCTGTCAGCGTATCCAATGTGTCATCGATCCTAGGCAGTGGGTAACTGTCTTTTTTCGTGACGTCGTTTAACCGTCGATAGTCCACACAAAACCGCGTGTTGCCGTCCTTTTTCTTCACTAGGACCACAGGAGAACACCACGGGCTAGATGAAGGCTCTATAAAACTGTTCTTCACCATGCGCTCAATCATCTCCTTCACTTCCTTTTCGCGAGCAACCGGCACCCTTCTTGGTCGTTGTCGGATTGGTAACTCATTGCCAGTGTTAATTTTGTGCTGAACCAGCCCTGTTCTCCCTATGTCAGCATCATCTGTAGAGAACATGTCAGCATACTGGAGTAACGTTTTCTTAGCCTTATCCATTTCTACTCCAGTTAGATCACAGTTTTCCAGAAGTGTTGACACGTCAAATTTCAAGCGAAGCACTTTTTCTGACGGTGTATTTTCCATAAAGATCTCTTCTTTACCACATTTCAACACTCCTCGATCAACATCGATCTCACAACGATATTTCCGCATAAAGTCCAAGCCCAAGATGCAATCGTCTACTATGTCAGCCACGATGACATTATGCCAATATGCTTTATGACCTAGTTTTAACTTCACCTCCTTCTTGCCTCGGACGGTTATGTGCTGACCGGTAGCTGTCAGTAATTGTATGCGGTCGTGGTTGTTGAAGAAGTCCCCAAGGAACCGACTTGCTAGATTTGAATTGACGACCGTGTGAGAAGCTCCTGTATCGAGTGTCAATTTGCATGGTTTTCCGTTGACTTCGCCTTTGATGATCAGGCTGTTTCCGTCATGGGCCTGTGAGATCGAGATCCTCGGGGCTCTTTCCATACCAGCCAGCACCCGCCCCTCAGTCCTGGCGTTTACTCGTTTCCCTGCTGTTGCTGGGCAGTCTTATCGGCCCCTCTTCCCTGCTGGGATTGATCTTCTCTTGCTGTATTTCGCTTGGGGCAGCTGGACCGAAGATGACCTTTTTCCCCACAAGTATAGCACCTGGGACTGTACCCTTGTGGTCGGTCGCGTACAGGTGATTCCACTACTTCTCTGACGCGATGCGTGCGATGATCTTGCCTCACTGCTTCTACTTCCAACGCATGAGCCAAGGCATCCTTTAATGTTTCGTGATGCCCAAGTCTTACGGCGGCTCTGACTTCCAAGTCACGTATTCCGTCGACGAATGCCTGTACGAGATTACCATTGATCAGGGCAGGAGCAGACTGGTATGCCTTTCGGACCATCTTTTCAATTTCCAGAGCCCACTGCTGTAGGCTCTCAGCACTACGTTGAACACGATCCTTTAGCTTAGCGCGAAATACGTGCTCCAAGTGCGCGTCGCCGTACCTGGATTCCAACGCTTCCAGCAGCTGATCGTAAGTCACATCCTTGCCAAGAGCCTCAAGTACGGTCAGGGCCTGGTCTCGTAGGCCTAAGGTGAGCGCCGTCATTGCTTGCTCTTTCGTCCACCCATTCGCCTTCATAACGGCCTCAAACTGCATCCTGTATGCCGACCATGAAGATGTTCCGTCGAATGGTGGCACCTTAAACCCTCGTGCCGAAGGTGCAGCAATCACTGGACACACAACCCCGTCTCCAGACCGAAGTTCACCCAAAGCCTTCTTCACTCCGGCAATTTGGACCTCAGCTTCCGAGATGCGATTCTCGTGCTGATTGACTTGCTCTTTAACCACTTTGAGCTCCTTGCCAAATCTCGAGTGCAGGTCTTTTATCAGGAACATTTGCTCCTCCTGGCGGCGGGCCTGCTCCTCCTTATCCTTTTGTAACTGTTCTTCCAGGCGGCGAGACTGCTCCTCCTGGCGGCGGGCCTGCTCCTCTTGGCGTCGGGCCTGCTCCTCCTTATCCTTTTGTAGCTGTTCTTCCAGGCGGCGAGCCTGCTCCTCCTGGCGGCGAGCTTGCTCCTCCTTGTCCTTTTGTAGCTGCTCTTCCAGGCGTCGAGCCTGCTCCTCCTGGCGGCGAGCCTGCTCCTCCTTGTCCTTTTGTAGCTGCTCTTCCAGGCGTCGAGCCTGCTCCTCCTGGCGGCGAGCCTGTTCCTGCAGCAGCGCCATAAGCGCAGACAGGTCTGGACCCACTGGTGCTGAAGAGACTGCAGATGGACCAGCGGCTGGTTCCGTCGTAGGCTGAGCACCACCCGGCGTCTGTATCGGGGAACCTCCAAACCGCCTCTGGTCCATGTCTTGCTGGCGCTGACTCCTGGTACGAATACCGTCCGTGTCGTCCTTTGGTAAAATCGGCATTTTATCCCTCACTTCTGACACCAAATGTTACGAGCTGGGTATTGGGATAAATTAATTACACCAATTATAACCAAATACAACTTTATTCACAGACAAATCACAAATTAAAACAATCACAAAACACTACTCAACACTTTAACACTTATACACACTCTTAATCACACGTAGAACTCACTTAGATATCGCTTGTAATTCGCTTCGAGTCACCTCGATCGTAGTCAAAACTAGACTGACTCAGTCGCCGATCGGCGCCCCTTTTTATACCTCGGCCGGACCCACTAGATGTTTCTAGAAGGTGGTCGAATGTTCTGGAAACATCCTTTGACTTCGACATGTTCCCATACCTTCTGGAACATTCTAGAACCATCTCGAAACATCTAGAACAGGGTAGAACTTTCTAGAAATTTCCTGACCGAACTTGAGTAGAATTGTCGAGAACCTTGTGGAACTTTCGAGAAGCTCATAGATAGGTCTCGCAATTCGATCGACGTAACAATACGTAAACATTTTAACAGTTTCATATTTCTAATTACCTATTTGTTAAAAATAATTATTACGATAGAAAAATAAAAAAAAACTCACCTGGAGGTATTTTAGATCGGATACATTAAGTGGACCACTTTTGTAAGACGACTAAAAAGTCACGGTGTATATAGCTTTGTACTTGTAGAAGAATTTCCAAAATCGGTTCAAAAGTTTCAGAGATTAGAAGATACTTACCTCAAGTACACACGGCTACACATTAAGCTATCATGATCATCATCATCATCATCAGTCGGAAGACGTCCACTGCTAAACATAGGCCTCCCACTTAGACCGCCACGCAGAACTATACACTCAGAACCAGTGTATCATGGTCTCTCTTTCTATGATCATTCCGCGCATACATCGATCAGCTTATACTGCTTTTGTATTGCTTGATGTGTAGTGTGTGTACCTATAATTAAACTCACAAAGTTACTAACATTCTTACTTTGGTCTTAGCGATGAGCGGTGTTTGACTCGAATTCGCCATTGGTGACGCTTCGTATCGTGTTTCAAACTTCTCTAATACATTTTATTGTCACCGCACTGAGTTACTATACACAGAGGGCCGCTAGTGTAGATAATGTAAACTAGTACCTAACAAGCTAGTTGAAAACTAAACTCGTGTCGTCCCATTCCCTCATATCACTCGTATCTTACACTCATGAATCTTCAACAAAAGAGTTCATAACACCTCCTTTAAAATCTGCTCGCCTGGTACATTCGGCACAATGTTTTGACTGGCAGCCGTCAGTGCGGAACGGTTTTTGTGCCATCCGACATCCGCCTGTCCTGATTGTATGAATTACTTGACGGTTTGGGGCACAAGACATTGAGCACGAAGATTTATCGGAAGATATCTTTAAAGGGAATTTAGTTTTATAAGATTTTAAGAGAAACGTGAATTTTTGACAGTGACACCAATTTACGAGTTACTTGGTTTATCTTTTTAGGCGTAAGTAAAGTTATTCTCATATTTAAAATAAGAAAAAAATCGGACATGTAGTTCCGGAGATATGCGAACACAAACATAAAAACATACATACATACACTTATGAAATTTTGCACATTCGTTCAGACGCTGATATAGACTAACAAAAAAAAACCTAATTTTCACCGCATAATCAAAATCAAAAACCTATAATCTACATTTAATATTATTGTTTAAAAACAGTAAATAAACTAAGTTAAAAACCTGTTTAAAAACATAATTTAACATTAAACTTTCAGATCTTATACAAAACGTTGATAACTGTTATGACATTAGGATATAACTTAGAAAGCTTACAAGTTACGACTTCACTTAGGTTTCACTTAAAGGATTATAAGCTTAAAGCCTAGATCATAAAATTTTAATGCTAAAAGCCTGCTTTTGATAAACTCATGTAGATAATTCAATTTTATTCAATCCATTTTATTACTTTATTTTATTTCTGTAATAAATTTATTCATAAATGATTAATTTTCATATTTTATACAAAAAAAAAATATATCTTCAAATTATTAATGTCATGTGTACTTTTATTTTCAGAAATCACAAAAATTATAGTGCGTTCGGTTTACGCAATTTAAGTCTTTGTTCTTTTGCAATAAGATCTATAACAGGTGTTTCTGTTAATATTGTCAGATGTCAGTTAACACAAATTTTAAGTTACGGTCTAATTGTAGCAAGACATTTATAAAATTCTCATTTTAAATTATTTCTGTGTTTAAGCGAAAAGTTTACTTAAATGTCTTAGCTTGACATTGACAATAAAATATATTTTATTAAAACTAAAGTGTTCGTTTGTTTTAACGCGCTAATCTCAGGAAATGCAGTTTCAAAGGAGTGCAGGTGAAACCACAGGAAGCAACTAGTTCACTTCTAAAGTACTACATAAATTCAAAGGTTTTCTTCAAGATCAAATAAATATCATAACACAGAGATTTCTAAATTAACCTTGAATGCGCTACAAGTAAAGGGTCTACGACCAAGTACTATTACTACAAACGATAATGAATGTTCAGAAGGACACAGCTCACAGCTCCGCTTAGCTTCGACCTCGCTCATCTTTCAATGGAGCATAACCTTAAATGATGTAACCATCATCATCTGCCGCCACAACCCAGTAACTGGGTAATACGATTCCCCATGCGGTAAGTACTGTTTGTCAGACTTTAGAGATTCTGACTAACAGTAACGACTGTCAAAGATCTACAAATAGCAGCCGAGACCAACGGCTTTTACGTGCTTTCTGAGCCACGGAGATGTAATTATGTAGCTACAAGTTCGTCGAAGTGATGTAATCGTAAAAATGGTAATTATTGTATATCTTTGCTTTTAATTTTGACACACAAATGTAATTAGGGCAGTTAAGGTAAAGGTAAATGACATTTTATGATTTTTAAATGAAGTGAAGTTTTTACTTTTATTTTCATTTTCACTAAGGTAGTCTTACTTGATCGTGGTACTGTCTTGTATCCACTGCGACCCCGGAAAACGTAAAGGGCTATCGAAAGACATGGATTTTAGTCAGCATTTACAAGTCTTCGGAAACTCAGTACGCTTTGCACGACCTGGAAATCGAACCACTCATGATCAGCAGTAGTTCGACCACTAGATAAACAAGTTAGAAGTCTTACCACGAGCTCTTAACGCGAGCCAGTCTAGACTGTGGGAAAGAGATGGCACTAAACGACTTGTATAGCTCTGTCTCTTTCCCACAGCCTAAACTGGGTCGCGTTAAGAGCTCGTGGTAAGGCCTCAGTGCTTAAGTTTCGTTTTATAATACGGGCCTTAGAAACCATTCACCCAACTGATTCGTGAAAAAATTGGTAGTGTAAAAATCCTGAATTGGTTATCAACTTTAGTGACTGTCTACGTCTATACTTCTTTACTCGCATCGTGGAAACATGTTTTTCTAGTACTTACTTAGTTCTTAATTGATATAACATGAATCTAAAATCAACAATAAATAAACTTTGCGACAAATATCTACCTATTTTTTATTCTCTTATCTAATTGACACAATAATCAACTAAACACTTAACTAGCAACATGTAAACGAAGTAATTAGTAACAGATATTATCATTACAGAACATTAAATTAAAAGTTTTTTAATTTATACAAAGTTTTTCTTCCATTTTTACGTTTAAAACGCATTCCTTCTTGCGATAGTATAGTACATGACAAAAACATGCTAGGTTGATAAATTGCGGCAATGTGGGTAGGGCTATAGTCTTTTCAAAGTTATATTACCTTCAATAGTGCGTAGTACTAGCAATCGGCGTGCGTGTATGACCAAGTACCCTTTTTTTAACGTGGTAAAATCATCAAATGAGTCTTCCCACCCCGGGCAGGGCGGGAGTTACTGTCAGACTTGCACTGACTAAAATCCACAGTGTCCTTCAGTAGCCTGTAACCATGTAATCCCGCGACCATGACCAGTACCCTTAGCACGAATTTTCACTCTTTTACTTTCCAGTATTTACAGGCAGATCTTCTATGAAAAAATAGAACTGTGCCTCTGGTGTGCGAAGAAAGAACTAATCTTTTCCTAGAAAATTGTCAATTTGATATTGTCAAAGTTCCAGTTTACTTTACGTCTCAAATACTGAAAACTCGTGCTAAGGATACAGATGTATGAATGTGGATGAAGCGAAAGAAGTATGTAAGGATCATAGCAGTTGATGCTGTGTAGTTTCTGCCTACCACCATGGGAAGAAGGCGTGAGTTTACGAATGTATGTAGGTATTACAGTCAACATTAAAAAAAAAATCAGTTGCCTGTAAAGTCGGTTTACTGACGATAGTTTAACGTGGCAACGTCATAAGAAAATACTGCACTTACGTTGCTATAAAGTATAAACAATTGACACAACATTCACATGGAACGCCTCATAGCGAGGTAACGCCGCATGACGTCATGTTTTTTCGTGAAAACGTTTGTCACGTCAAAAATAATAACGGCCCCTTCGCACATAACGCGACGCAAGTCTGCGATATCTTACGACTTTGGTATTCAGGCGACTATCGCAATACAAATCCATAGAGGTTCGTACACAGGCACGCGTCAATGGATACCAAAGTCGTAAGGTAACGGATACTTGCGTCGCATTGTGTACGATACGAATACAGAATATCACATAAACATTGTGTAGTTTTGAATTTGATGCTTATGCTGATACAATTAAGATTGCCATTAGATTGCAATTTTTAAAGGTAAAATATTAATGAAAAACTGTACTAGTCAGATGTACAGATACGGCATAGATGTATACAAATGTCATCATGGGTTCACACAATTAATTATTTAGTTTTATCGATACTAATATTACGAGGCTTGTGTGTTTGATTGAACGCGGTAATCTCAGCAACTGACTTACATTAAATTATTTTTTAGGTTTATTTGTATTATACATAAGTATGTTTATTTTAATAAAATATTTGATTTGATTTTGACTGAAAAGTTTTTTTGTGTTAGATAGTCCATTTATCCACGAAGGCTATGACTATGAAACATTAAACTACGACCTTTGACTTTGAAAGACGGCCAGTTTCCCACTGGTGGGAACTGGCCGTCTTATGTGTATAACCTATTTGCAGTTAGTTCATTATAGCATCTGCCCTACTTTTTATAAAAGATCAACATCAAATTAATATTACATTTAAAACTAACACACTCACACCTTGCAATTAAAAATGTTGCTACTTGCTAATAAATAAATTTCCTTTAAAACACACTACCCAACAAGTTTCGCACACAAAAAACACAACTTTATTAACATTTTTATTGGAAAACTTGTTACGCTCACTGTACTCGCAAAAAGCGACAGAATTTATCTTTGGATCTGTGTGATCGATTCGGTAATTAAAATTGTGCTTTAATTATATGTAAATAGAGTCGGAATTGAGTTGTAGTGTCAGTTAATTGGAATTTACTTCATTTTATTATGCCCATAACGGGACAGACAACCACTTTACCTGTGTTTGATCGTTTTTAAGGTTCCGTAACCAAATGCTAAAACGGGACCCTCTTACTAAGACTCCGCTGTAGGTCCGTCTGTCACCAGGCTGTAAATATCTCATGAACTATGATAGTTAGACAGCTGAAATTTTCACAGATGATGTATTTCTGTTATTAATTACCGTGACCCCGGAATGTGAACGGCTACTGAAGGACACCGTGGATTTTAGTCAGTACAAGTCTGAAGTCCTTCCTACCCTGCCCTGGGTGGGAGGACTCATTTGATGATCTTGACACAAAAGAAGTTATAATATTATGTATAACAACAAATACTAAAAACCAGAAACAAATAAATATTTAAGGCTGGCTCCCATACAACAGACGTTATTTTTTCTCGATTTTAAAAATAATGGTGCGGAACCTTTCGTGCGCTAGTCCGGCTCGCACTTGACTAGTTCTTTTTTTAATGTAACATCAGTAAAAGAGCTCCTGTATTTTCAATTTATGGTAAAAGCCAATTCCAATAAAATAAAAATAAACTATTTGAGCGATATTACTACTAGTTCACCATCTTGAGCAAATGGTGGCTTGGTTAACGCTCCGACTTGCGAATACGGCCGTGAGTTCGAACCCAGATAGGCACATTTCTGAAGCCTATTCTTTCAAAGATAGGTACACAACCTATACCCATGTTTCATCATCATCATCATCAGCCTATAATGTTCCCACTGCTGGGACACAGGCCTCCTCTCTATGAGAAGAAGTAGGCCACGCGGGCCCAGTGCGGGTTGGTAGATGTCACATGTTTTCGAAGTTCTAGGACATGCCGGTTTTCTCACGATGTTTTCCTTCACAGTTTTGAGAGCAGTGGTGATGGAATAAATTGCACAAAGTAATTCGCCTGTTTGCTTTCGAACCTATGACTTACAAATCGCAAGTCGGGCCGATACCACTGGGCCACCACTGATCTCCTTCCAGCATTAATAAATTGGTCGTGGGACTTATCGCATTACCGTGACCCTGGAACGTAAAGGGCTGTTGAAGGACACCGTAAATTTTAGTCAGTACGAGTCTGACAGTCCCTCCCGCCCTGCCCTGGGTCGGAGGACCGACAGCCTGTTGGTCTAGTGGTTAGTGACCCTGACTGGTATGCCGGAGGTCGTGGGTTCGATTCCCACTCAGGACTGTCAGACCGGCACTGACTATAATCCACGGTGTCCCTCAATAGACCTTTACGTGCCAGGGCCACGATTAAATGATAAATAAATAATAAATGATATTTATTTTGTTAGTTGGTTATAAAAAACACTTTTACACGTCACAATCAATATTTTTAAAGCTAGATGGGACCGGTGTTTCGTACCTGACTACTCTGAGAAGAAACAGCCGAAACAAACTCAGATGTCACAGTCTCTTTTAAAGTCCAGACATTGTTTTGTTCAGGTCATACGAGGACCATGCGGGTGTCTGAGATGGTCTTTTGAGGAAAGAGCCACACAGATTTGAGTGGACCTGTCCAGTCAGTGCAAGCATTTGTCGGTAATCGTGTAACTCGACTCAGAAACACAAGGAGCTCAAATTACCTGATAGACAGTCTCGATCTTCTACCTCTGCTTACCAAGTTAGTATTCAAAGTCGTGAAAGTACTAAAGTATTAAGCGTTTTCCCTTGGCATCGGCTGCGCAAACGCAACAAGTTTTTATCTCTCTTTCCTACTGCTACCTACTAAACCAAGTGGCGAGACGAGTGCGGTGACCACGCTGTTGAGCAATACGAGACATTGATTGATGTTGAGATTGTAAGTGAACGTGAAGAAATTATTAAAATAATTAAATTTGTAGACACAGTGGAAAGAGCAAGGTCGAGATTTTAATTTTATTTTGTATTTTTTTTTTTTGAAATGAGTTTGCAATCCAAAAAATATTTTAATCAATATCTTTTTCTAGTAGAACAAAAAGAAAGTGTGAGTTCTATAAATGTGCTTAATTATGTTGCTATTTAAGTGAAGATAATTGCTTTATCAGAGCTTGAATTAACTAAATAGACAAAATAAGTTTTTGAGTAGGTACAGCAAAAAATACTATTTGTGAATCAAGATAAATAATAGAGTCTAAGATCTCATCAATCATAATCACGTGACCGTTTTGTAATTAAAAACTGTTTTTTCTAAGTTACTTTGCTTATTTACGGATATTATTATTTCGCACATCTGCATTATGTAAAGATGATGTAAAGTATGTTTGCATTTTTTTTTCTTAGATCGTTTAAGTTTCGTTTTCATTTCACATCATGAAATTAGGCAAATGACTTCTATGCTTAAACAATGAAACAACAGGATTGACATTATAGATATTTGGTGGCTAACGTCACTACACTTTTTCCTTCCACAAATCTTTTTTTTTTATCACTAAAAGAAATAATTGTTTTTACTTTCGATTAACTTTGCCATTGATACGATGTTAATTTGTCTTATCAGTGTCATTTTGGCCAATAGCTTAGCTTTAGCGCTGAAAAATGTAAGTATAGCATTTCAAAAATAGTTTGCTAGATACCCCGTAACATCGGAGTACGAAGGTACTAAACTAATGCAATTAGACGTAAGGAATAGACATTAGCGTCGCGCCAAAAGGACTTTAGTTTTGTTGCGGTCTCGTAACTATTTTTCGTCCTATTTATCATTTTGATGCGTTACTTACTACGTCCGTGGGTCAATCTTCAATTTTTGGACTTTCGTTGAGGATAACGACGTCAGATACTTTTACTGCTAGTGCAACGATCCATTGACAAAAAACAAAAACATAAATTATTTTAATTGCGTTAAACTAAAATGAATTATACTAATTGTTAATTGTATATTTTTGTTTTTTGTCAATGGATGTTTGCACTAGCAGTAAAAGTATCGGGCGTTATTATCCTCAACGGAAGTCCAAAAATTGAAGATTGACCCCCGTACATCCGTTGCCGTACCCGTATCTTCGGTAACGGACTAAGAAGAAGACCCATAATAAGAAAACAAAAGCAAAAAAATGTCCCGCAATTGTCCGACCGCCTTGTCACCCTACACCGTCTGTCCGTACATTACCATACAATAGAGACACCTCACACGTCCTTGGACCCTTATCTGTTTATCATACTACCTTCCTATTAGTAATTATGAATAGAACACCGTTTTTATGAACCTCTTCATCTAAGGTCAAGTGGATATCACGAAATAATTAATGTTTCGTGTTAATGAATTTTTGTACACGCTTTTTGAGAGGTTAAGAGGAAACAGCACGGCCGTTTTTCCATACAAACGTAGTCCCCTGTTTTCTCCCTGGATAATGCCAGTAGAGCAATAATTTTTTTTACAAAAAATCTATGACCACAATTGGCATGTCTCTATGTTTTCCTTTTTCCCATAAATTAATTATGAAAAGAGATATGAACATTCAAAATCCTAAAAAAATTGCCAGATTTTCCGCTGTGTTCAAATAATCAGCAGACAAATTTGACGAGATTATATTAAAAAACCGGCCAAGTGCGTGTCGGGCCACGCACAGTGTAGGGTTCCGTAGTTGCCCATCAAAATACTTATGCGAACTAACTAAACTGATTCGCTGAATTTAATTTTAAAAAGAAGAATTTTCAAAATTGGTCCAGGAGTCTTTGAGAAATCGGGGAAAATACATAAGAAAAAAGATTACAACGAATTTAGAACCTCCTCCTTTTTTTGAATTTAGTTAAAAATAGTTGACGATGAAAACCTACCTATCCCCAAAAAACATACCTATAAAAGCTGTAAAAATAAAGTTGACAAACTTACATTTGCAGTTGTCTCCGATACATTTTGTTTAAGAAAATATGATATCAAGTACATTTTATAAGTTGGTCGACTATTACTCGTAAAGTTGTAAAGCCTACTTAGTCGTGATAATTTTCTTTTAAACTTCGTTATATGTACTACTATTGTGAATTTTTTCACACCCCCAAACATAACCGTTTAGCTGCTAGAGGGGGGGGACACTCGAATCGAGCAAAATTTAGCACTTTAAAGCTTAATAATTCACAAACGATTTTTTTATCAAAAAATTGTTAATGGAAACTCACATTATTTTTTAAAGGCCTATTTAATGATACCCCACACTAAGGGGTACGCGAGAAAAAAAAAATCCTCACTTTACGTGTAAGTACTGGAGGTACCCTAAAAAAATATATTTTAAGAGATTTTATTTTACCACTTTTTCGGCACAACAAATCCGTATATTTACACCAAATTACAGCTCTCTAGCACTGTGCGTCTCTGAGCTAAACTGCGGACAGACGGACGGACGGACGGACGGACGGACGGACATGGCGAAACTATAAGGGTTCCTTGTTGACTACGGAACCCTAAAAAGGAAAACATAGGAACACGGCCAATGCCTTTCTTTATTTTTTAAAGGAAAAAGTAGTGAAATCGGTTAAGTTTTTTTTCAAAAACGGCACCTTTGAATATTTTTCTGACCCTTATCTCTTAAGTTATAGATAGGTATCACTGATTTTTTAACTTCATGCAATGAAAAATATATTTTTTTTGTTAATAAATATTTTCCATCTTGAGATACAGGTTGATCTTTTTGTGTGTTGTGTAAAAATATTACACAAGTAATAAAAAATAGAAAAAATCGAACAGGAGTAAAGATATTATATTCAATGAAAAACTTTCTATAACTTTCAGTTTCATAAGAACAAACTAAAGAAATTTCTTCAATTCAAAGAAAACGAAGTAGTTTCTGACTGTCTGTCGTGTGTAATTAAAAAGTTCTCGAAACATCCAAAGTCATAATTATGAAGTAATTAAAACTACGCAAAGTTTCCTTGATTTTACGTGGAAAAGTTTATTTTTGTGATGGAAATTTCTGTCAAATGAAAAGTAAAGCTTTTGTTTGTTTTTGAACGAAGATAGAGAGGTTATGACTGAATATAGGGCTAACCTAGTTTTTAATTAATTATTTTAATTATCGGTTCGTTTCTATTTTTGGAAATGTTTTGATTTAGTTGTTGTGAATCGTGACGAAAATTCTTGGTAAATAATCCACTATATCGCTATTACCTGAAACGCTGAAACGTAAAGGGCTATTGAAGGACAATGTGGATTTTAGTCAGTATAAGTCTGACACTGATCCTGCCCTGCCCCGGGTGGTCTCACTAAAAAATAATCTTTGGTTGTGTGTTTACTTTTGGAAAATGACCTATCAACAATTTTTTTCAGCTTGCTTACAAAACAGTAGCATAATTAATATGAACTATTGCCAGTGTCGCGGGACTGGACATATCAGAAAACCGTGACCCCGGAACTTAAGCAATTGAAAGACTCAGTGGATTTTAATCAGTATGAGTGTGCCAGTAACTCCACATCGCCCCCTGGTTGGGAAGACTCATTTAATGAAACTACCTCGTAAAAAACAATGAAGTATTTATTTTGTTACAGAAAATTCCCAGTTCTTTTTTTCAAAAAATTCTACCACTGTCCTAAGTTCTACCTACCACATGCCAGAAAATAGCGTAAATATAACAGAATGTATGTACTTAATGCAAAATAAATGTTGGAAATGACTCACGAGAACGGGTCAGACGGGATGTGTAGGAGGTGTGCTCCTCTTGCAACCGATCTTGGTACACTTTTAATAGTGGATAACGGTAATTAAGGATTAAAATAGCTTGTATTAAATAGGTGACATTGGAAATGTAGAAGGGTCCTAAAATATATGGCTGATAATACTTATTCTTCTATACTTATAAAAACAAAGTATATAATGATTTTCTCAAAAACTACTTAATGGATTTTTGTACGGTTTTTACTAAACGATAGCGCAATTCTTGAGAAAGGTACAATGATAGTGGTAATTTGTGACATGAAAAACAAAAAATAGTCTAATGTAAATGATGTCAGTGAAAAAAATAAACATTCCTATCGTTTTTAAACTAAAAACGGGATAGTCAGAGCCATAAAAATAAATCTTCATTTCGCAAAAATATGAGGCATGCAAAATTGATTGCTTAAAATAATAAATTAACAAAAAAAAAAACACACAGCATTTCGACAATCAAAGGATTTGATTTAAAAAAAAAACACCGTTGATTGGTCGAACTTTCAAAACCGAAAAAAAAAATATAACGGAAAAATACCAGCACTGATCAGGAGTGACCTCAAATAATTTAAGAAAAAAAAAAGAAGTTTTAGGAGTAATTAAATCGTTTTCACGCTTGCGAGTAGAATAATTGATTTTATGACCAATCCTTCGTGTTCTACAGAAATTTTTACCATTATAGCTGCGCTGTGAGTAAAAACGTGTTTCACAGTTGTTTGAAACTAGGAAATTACTCATGAGAATTTAAGGGTATTTTTCCTCAACTTGCAAATGAATAATCTAGATATTAAATAGATACTGTTAGATAAGTTATTTATGGCAATATTATAAGGCTGTGTGGTATCAACTCGTAATAAGGTATTAGACACTTAAAAAATACTACACCAAAAGGAATAAAAAAATTGACCAGTTTTTTTTTTGTTAGCCAAACCATACAAAATTAATGAAGATACACTGCTTTTAAGACGTTAATGGAATTCTAAAAATTTCAACATGCCATTCGGTTAGTATAATTTTGCAGGTGTTATGACGTCATCGTCGTCATTAGTTTTAATTTTTGTCAAAATTCAATGATTAAAAAAAAACATATTCATTTTATTCAATAGTCTAACTGACTGGAAAGACATGCGTATTATCATTTCTGTAATAAATTATTATATTAGGAACTCTTCTATTAGTAATATAATTTACGATTAACTTATTTTTTTTTACAAATATTACTATTTAAACGTACCTAACGTAAATTTCAATCTCAAAACTTAAAAAAAAAAAAAAAATTATTAAAACAGCGTCAAATCAAAAGGCGCCAATGAGAACGCACCACAGATCAAGCGGCGATAGACAAGTAATATCCCGGAGATAATAACCGCCATAACTCGTACACGACACTTTTGGGCTATATAACTATTACCTAGACTGGATCTGACGTTAGCTGTCACTACATAACCTAATAGGCAAAGGTGTGTTTAGTTTGCGAAATATATTGTTGAGGAAATAGCTAATATTTCTTTTTAAAGTCAACTGACAATGTGTCATTTGAGATGTGAATTTGGAGCCTGACTCTATGAATTTCTTCTGGGTTTTTATAGGTGTGGTTTCAAACACTTAAACTCACATACACAAACATCCCAGACCCGGTAAAACTATTGAACATAAAAAATAATTGTTCCGCGTGAGAATAAAACCCGCCACATCGTAGTTTTTCGCCAGGACTTTCTCAAGCGCAGAAGGGAGTCTGAATTCTTGCCCAGTTAATGGCAACAGCCTGCTGCTGCTTCTATTTTTACAGTACTTAGACAAAAACCTCTGCTTAAATTTTTGAGGAGATTACACCAGCTCCTGCCTAGCCTTTTCCCAACTATATTGGGGTCGACTTCCAGTCAAACTAAATGCCTGAATATCAATATTTTACAAGAAGCGACTGCCTATCGGACCTCCACAACCCAGTAACTTGGTAAAATGATACCCCTTGGAAATTAAAATTGGAATTGACAGTCACGTTACACCCGTAACAGTCCATTGATTAAAACAACACCCTGTACTCACTTCGCTATCTTCTTGCTATCAAATCTTTTTTTTAATATTTTTATAGCTCGTGCCAACCAAAAAAAGCCTCACTAACAAAAAGGTTTAACTAACGGTAAAAAAAAAAAAAAACATTTTAAACTCATTGGACACAGTCGATCGACAGTAGGATGTGAGGTAACGTTTGTCGATAATAATTATTAGATCACAAGCCGCCGACCGGTGATGCAATGTTCATATAAAAATGTATCGAACCGTTTGTCTGAGAACTCTTTACGAATCTGGGCGCCTGGTACATGAGACCTGAGTGTCTCTGTTTTTATCGTGGTAAAAATCATCTTGTCCAATCATCCTTTGCAGTGGTGGCCCAGTGGTTTTCGGTCCCGACTTACGAATTGCAGGTCTTGGGTTTCAACCCCGCCAGGCGCATTACTTTGTGTAAATTATTTCATCACCACTGCTCACAAAACGGTGAAGAAAAATTCGAAGACACGTGACATCTACCAACCCGCACTGGGTCCGCGTGGTGGATTATGCCCCACTCCCTCTCACAGAGAGGAGGTCTGTGTCCCAGCAGTGGGAACATTTATAGGCTGATGATGATGATGATGATGAAAAATCCAATCAAAAATCCAATGAGTCCTTCCTAGCTTGGGTTGAAGGAATGGACTGTCAGACTCGTACTGACTAAAATACACGGTATTCCTTCAATAGTCTTGTACGTTCCAGGGTAACCTGATAAAACAATAAGACAGACCCGCGACCCGGTGGCCTGAAAGTAAACGGGATCTTTGACGTTAATTTGATGGAAAAATATAATTCCTCAGAATAGAGACGCATTTTCAGTTTTCCATACAATAAAACGCCGTAAATACTTCAAGTACGGTGTAAGTAAAGTACAGAAATCTTGAGATAAGACTTCCTGAATGTTTTATAAAAGAGAAGTTTCTGTTGAACACTAAACAGGTTATTTTTGCATGATTTTGGCTTTAAAGCAGCCCAACGGATTTGCAATGTTCCTTTAATGTTTTTTGAGAACTCTTTTCGAATCTGGTATCCTGGTACTTTTGAACACGAGTCGTTGTTATTAAAGATTTTACTCTGGTTTTCTGCATAATTTATGGATAAATAATTAATAATTGGCGTCGGCTTATACAGTATACACATATCGTAAACGAAAATTAATAAGAATACGAGAAGTTACGATTTTCGCTAAGCCTAAAGTTATTTGGCTAGCACTTTACTACCCGTAACTGTAGGCCCCTCGTGCCTACACAACGCGACAAGTCTCGGATACCTTACGACTTTGGTATCCAGGTGGCCATTACAATACAAATCCATAGAGGTTTGTACACAAGCACGCGGCAATGAATACCAAAGTCGTAAGGTATCGGCGGAGACTTGCATCGCATTGGGTATAAAAGGCCTTAATCTTAATAAAAATGCCAGAAAGGGATCTACACACCATGAGAAAACTCGTGTTAAATTATTCAGAAATCTTACAAGAAGGCCCCATAAGGTGTTATCTAAGCGATAAAATGAATAAAACATATTGACTAGCTAATTTATGAACATAAACACAGGAGAAAAGACAGCCATTTTAATATCACGAGAAATTATGAAAGCAGGTTTCAATTTATTAATGGTGGTTTTTCAGGATGTTGAGGCAAAGAAAGAAATTTATTACTGGTAGTAAAACTCCCTGTAGAAGACATCGTCCGGGAAAGTATTTCTATGACTATTTTCTATCGCCAATCATTTTTGAAGGAGGCCAGTGATATTTTTTTAGTCAGACTGACAGACGCTAACATAGCCCCTTCATACACAATGCGATGCAATCCCCGATACCTTACGACTTTGGTATCCATTGACGAGTGCCTGTGTACGAACAGTGACGGTGAAGGAAAGCACCGTGAGGAAACCGGTATGTCCTAAAACCAAAAAATCGAAAACATGTGACATCTGCCAACCCGCACTGGGCCCGCGTGGTGGATTATGGCCCACTCCCTCTCACAAGAGAGGAGGCCTGTGTCCCAGCAGTGGGAACATTATAGTCTGATGATGATGTGTACGAACCTCTATGGATTTGTGTTGCAATAGTCGCCGGGATACCAAAGTCGTAAGGTATCGGAGACTTCAGTCGCGTTGTGTAGTAGTAGTCAATTATTTTTATAGATGAATTCTAACGATCTGATGATGGATATTAGAGTGGTCATCATCATCATCAAAACGTTTACTATTAGACATAGGCCCTGCCTTTTCATCACCACAACTAATCAACCCTATATTCCTTACTTCTAAATGACTCTCGCATCCCATCGTAAGTGTTAGTTCAATCACTTTTAATAGCGAGTAAACCCGGGTGCAGTTCCTAGTGTAGTACGTACTATGGTATATTAATATACCCGGCGCCACCTGCCGGCAACTCGTTAACGTTTTACTACCAAACTAACTGGATTTTGTACTGGCAAGCGGTAATGTGTTTGATGAAGAAAATATATATTTTGAACTAAGAGAAAACATAGATCATCACCTCTCTGCTTTATCATCTGCCTGCCTTTTTCCAGGGTCAAATAATTACATTCTAATTAATCCGTATTTTAGATTATAAAAAAATATTGGACACGTATTTTCTCTTTTTTCGATAAAACAAAAAATAACAAAGATATAGCCCATTAAAATTACAGGTGACGCTGACGTCACCTCGCGCGAAAAAATGCCACGCGTCATGACGTCACACGTAAGTTTAATTGGCTATATGTTTGTCATTTTTGGTCTTATTTGCAAATAAAAAAATACGTGTCCCTTATTTTTGAATAATTTAGAAGACGGACTAATTACATTTTTTAGGGCAACTAGCCTATTTTATTGAGGTCGGCTTCCAGTCAAACGTGATGCACCAGAATTTGTCACTACAAACAGTAGTCCAGGTACGGACCAACTTCGGTAAGTGTGGCTTAACAATAAAGTATGACCTGTGCACCTTTTACATGACCATGTTATTATTTAGCTTCGTCGCTACATCTCATCATCAACTAAATACTAGCATCCCATAATGTCCATCGTTATTTTACCTAGTCTTCCATTATACCGAAATATTATTTTCTCCACGATTTCCGTATTTTTTCAATGCACCGAAAACACTTTTGTCAAGTGGCGAATAGGGTAGTTTCCAGGGTCAAAATAACTACAATCTATTTAGTCCGTATTTTAGATTATAAAAAAATATTGGACACGTATTTTTTCTTTTTTCGATTAAACAAAAAAGAACAAAGATAATAGCCTATTTAAGTTACCTGTGACATCACTCTGCGCGAAAAATGACACGCATCGTGACGTCACACGTAACTTTAATAGGCTATATCTTTGTCATTTTTGGTCTTATTTGCAAATAAAAAAATACGTGTCCCTTATTTTTGAATAATGTAAAAGACGGACTAATTACATTTTTTAAGCAACTAGCCTATTGTCATTCAGCGTTGCAGTCTAAGGAGGAGGCCTATGTTCAGCAGTGGCTGTCTTGCGGAGGAGCTGCTGCCTTAGATGGAGCAGAAGGGACTGTCAGACCCATATCTACTGACTAAATACCATCCTGTTTATTCCAATACCCTGTGCGTACCCCTCTATTCAAAGCAGAATCACTTCTCCACTCGCCATTACATGTTTGCACAAGGATTGCTCCCGGCGGTTCTTAGGTTTTGTTTTATTTCAATACAACCCACACTTCGGCGTCACAAGTAATCATAATAAAATCTAATAAGTTTCGCTTTAAATATTTTATTTAAAGTTTTACTTCCGGAATTTCGCTATTTGGAGTTAAGAGGTGCTTTAAAATTTAAAGAGCATTACTTATAGCCTGTTTTGTATCCCACTGCTGGGAAGATGCCTCCCCTTTTTCCTGAATCAATCTCAAAAAAAAATCTCATCTAACACGATCATTCCACAAAATCATAGATCCAGTTAAGAAGACCACCTTCTATTGTCACACCTGTCAAATTGGAACACAAATGTTCCGATTTGACAGGTGTATATTATTCTCCATACATTTGAAGTGTCAGTTGACCATAGATACTGGTCTTCTTATTTGTAACGCATTTAAATACTAAATCATAATCACGTCAGTTGCCCAGTACTACCAACTAACAGAAAATAAACTTCAAGTAACAAGACAGTAAAAACGAAAGTGGTAAGCCATAGCTAAAGATACACGTTTTGCTGATGCAAAGTTACTGATAAAAATAACTGATAGTTAAGCAGTTATATCTGTTAGTTAGTTCACGGTTCTGGTTACGGGAATTTTAGATTAACTGTGTGAAAAAATGTATTGGGCTCGAATAATACTCGAATCTCCCAATCGAAAATTAACCTTCCATTATTGTGTTAAAGTTGAAAATCTAATCAAGTTTGATATATTAACTGCTGGCGACTGTAGTATCTAGGTCAGGACTAGTCACTGTACCTACTGCCTCAATGGTCTTAAAAGGACACCGTGCGCCTGGAACGTAAACTGATGGAACAGGGTGGATTTTTAGGCTGTGAAGTCCGTATGTTCCAAACTTAAGTAGACTCATCTGACGATTTTAATAACCCAGAAAAAGCCTTTAATGCTAAATGAGAGATCTTGGGACTGATTCCTGTCTTCCCATGGCTGGGACACATAGTTAGAGGCGTCTTCAATATTTTACTTCTTTAACATGTAATTTTGCCCTCAATCCTTAAATCTAGAAAGGTTTTAACGGATTTTCAATGGAGGCATTCTTTGTAACACCTCAGGATAAGAATTATGGCTGCTTAATGACAAAATTGCTTTGGGACAAGAAAAAGTCTACCAACAAGGTGGATAGACAACCATATAAAGGTCGCGGGAAGACGCTGGATGCAGGTCGCTTCCAATCGGTATAATGTGGAAATCTAAAGGGGAGGCCTATATTCAGCAGTGGACGTCCCATGGCTGAGATGATGATGATGAAGAAAACATACCTTTATTCAGAAATAATGTCAATAAAGACACAGGAGAAACTGGAGATAACTACAGGACCAAGTTTATTGGATTACAATTATAAATTGATCTACTAACGAATAGCCATCTTCCCGCCAAATGAAACGTCACATCTATCCAAATTAAAAAAAAAAAACAAGATCAAAGAGTTTCAACTCAATCCTCATTTGTCAACTAAAATATAGGCCAGTAAAACTTTAAAAAAAGAACACAAACGATTAAATTAATTGGAAAATCGTTTATCAATTGACGACAATTGGCAGCAATGGAGACAATGGTGGTTTAATTGTTTTAAATAAAGATACGATGGGTAACGATTATTTAGTTCCGCCATTTTGAAAACAGATGCCATGGTCATTCAAAATGCGTGTTTAAAGATGCTGGTAAACGTGAGCATTCACTTGTAATGAATTTCTTACGAATGTTACATTACAGAAAAACAAACGAGAGCGTTTTAGCGAGCATTCTAACGAACGTTCTGGTGAGCTTTTTGCAGAGCCGACTGTCAAGTCTGACATTTTGACGAAGAAAAAATTATTTGACGACTATCAACCAGAGCGTTCGCTAGATTGATCGTGAAAATCTGCTAGAGCATTTGCTAGAAAGATCGTGAGAATGTTCCGATGTTTGACTCTACGCTTGGCTCTGTTCATTGTTGAGTTCGACAAAATTAAAAAAGGCAAATAATCGATGTTCTGTTACTGTGTACAAGTGAATGCTCAAGTCTCAGCTCAAAAGAATGTGTATTTTGGTGTATTTGTTTTGTATAAATATCTACTTATTTATCAGCTTCTGACATCAAAATAGTTACTGTTATTCATTTACTTTATTTAAAGTATCTCCATTGAGTTGTGAATAGAGATTAATGAAGAAAAGCACAAAAAGACAAGACTAGGTATTTATTAGCAAGCTACTTCTATTCGCAAACCCTAGGTCTTCGTGGGGAAGAATGGAGAAGTGCTTAGCTCCTTCGGACACTACCTAGTGTACGAAGGAGCTAAGCACTTCTCCATTCTTCAGTCGTAAGGTACCGGAGACTTGCATTACCTAATCCAAGTCTCCGGTACCTTACGACTTTGGTATCCATTGACGCGTGCCTGTGCACGAACTTCTATGTCTATGGATTTGTATTGTGATAGTCGCATGGATGTTAAAGTCGTAAGGTATCGGAGACTTGCGTCGCGTTTGTGTATGAAGGGGCTTAGAGGTATAAATTATACTACTATAATATTTAGGCTTTCAATGTGCCGCTTACTGTTTTCCTTTTTATTATAGTGTACGGTATTGCTCATTTCTATAATTAAACTAAAATGTAGGTGTGCACAAATTACTTTTTTATAATAACCTGGTAAAAAATATCCAATACCGTTTGCACATTAAAACAATACCAATCAAAGTGCTCCACTACATATTTATTACCACAGACAACAAAAGAAACTACTATCGGCCAGAGACAAAAGACTCCATAGTGCATAGACAACTTCAAAAAAAAAACAGAAGCCTTGCCACTTTAACGGAAGCACGTTCTTTTTTCGAACAATTGTTCTGAAACCGCAGAGTCATGACATTTGACGAGCCGCTATTGGTCGTCGGGTCGACTTTGACAGCCAATCAGAGGAGTTACACGAAATGCGTAAGTCATCGTTCTTATCGTTTGAGATAGTGACTCGGCGACTTCTAAGACACGTTATGTATTTTTGTAAATAGAATTCTTTGGAAGTGGTGGCCGAAAAGAATGAGGTTATGTGGTGAGGAAAAAAGAAAATGAAATGTTTGACGTTGACGTTCTAAAATCGAATTTACGAACTCATAATAATATGATATGGGATTTCCCAACCATAAACACAGCTCTTTTTTTTCTAAATTATTATTAATTACTTAATTATAAAGGAGTTTTCTTGTTTTCTCCAATATTTATAGAATCCGTATAAAAATCATAATTTAAGTTTATTCAAACAAACAGTAATCGTTTTCTTATACTCTAATAAACTAAAATTAAAATAATTATGACACCTCAGATGTTTGTTTAAAATTAAAAGTTAATAAAATAAAATGAACTTTCCTGTTGGGCAGACCCGTTAAGTTTAAAATGTCATGCCAATTATTTTACAACTTCTATTATAAAAATAAATATAACATCTAACTCAAGAAAAACTTAAACATCTTTTCAAAGAAAAACTACTTTTTATGATTAACTGGAAAAACTTGAATAATTGATAAAATCATCATCTCATCCCGTATTATTACTATTACTTTTTTTTAACGTGGTAAAATCATCAAAATAGTCTTCCCTCCCCGGGCTGGGCGGGAGGGACTGTCAGACTTTAGAACATTTGTCCTGGGTGGGAATCGAACCCACGACCTCCGGCATAGCAGTCAGGGTCACTAACCACTAGACCAACAGGCCTGTGTTGCATGCGTTTCGATTGTAACAGGGTAATACGATACCCCTTGGTAAGACTATCGAGCTATGAGAAGTAAATTCTGTAACTGAAGTTGCTGAAATCTGTCATTTAATAGATTTTCAATTTTATCATGATAGTGGAAGGTTGATATTTGATTGGTATTTAACAAATTGGGGTAGGTTGACTTGCTGGTATCTGTTCCTTTATTTTTCACTGTAAGGCAAAGGTTTTCTTTATAACATTTCATGTTTTCCTGTGTGCATCGAACATACAACTTAACTCAAAGAATTTTCTTCTCGAAACCCCTCACTGTGAGAACTTTATTAGATTTCTCACATACCAGAAAAACCATACGCAACACGGAAATTAAAGAAAATATGGCATTGCACATACAGTCCTCCTAAACTTACACACATCTAATCTATCAAATACAAGCTAATAACAACCTTAAGCCAACAACAATAAAGTTCACTCTATATTAGTGACAGGCAAGTCCAGTGCTACCAACCTAACAACAGCTTTATTCCTGGACGAATAAAGATGACAGTGACTTTGACAGATGGAGGTGAACTTACAGTGAACGGACTGTAGACGCAGTTGTACTGACAGGCCGACTTGACGTAAAAAATCCCATTTGATCACAAGCCGTCATACAAAATGATGATGGATGTTGAAGTTAATTTGATACCACAGTGTTGTGTGACGAATTCACAAACTGTGTTATGTTCCATTGCAATGTTTCTTCTGTGTTCCTCTTGTTTTTTTTTTTTAATAAAACGTAATTATTTTTAAGTTTCTATTGATGTTTGAAGTTTTTGCTACGTAACATGGAATGTGGGTTTTCCGAATTTGAAATTGAGCGTGGCGCGAATTTGGGCGAGTACCTATTTTTATTGATATCATGTAAAGGTCTTAATGTGTCATAAACATTTTTTGTAGTTGTCGTCTTTTTGGATCATTATTCATAAACAAAGATAAAATTAAAGTCATCATGTTGTTTTACCAATAATTCATTTGTTTGTTTCGGCTATTTCTTCTCAGAGTAGTCAGGTACTACCAAACACCGGCGTCAAGCTTTAAAAATGTTGGCTGTGTAATTTGAAAATTCGCAAGCTCAGGCTTTATTTTAAGCATTGTAATCACAGATTTTGTTCAAAAAAGCAAAAACAGATTTTATTCATCACGTCTGTAATCATTATGTTTCGACCAATTTTTAACTATTTTATTCTATTTTTGTTTTATGGCACCAAAGTCGATGTCGACAATTTATTCTGCCAATGACAGGAGTGAACTGGAAAAACAAGTGCGCATAATTATATATTTTTTAAACTCATTTCAACTAACAATAAAATGACATTGACAGAATTGCACTACGGAAGTATTTTTTGAATCTGTCAACCATTTTTAAATATAGAATCTAAGACACTAGTGCAGCGCCATCCACATTAAAATCAAAATTATTACTGTCGATAAAATACGTTAAATTACAATAACATCGATAGAGCCGTAGAGAATTGTGTTCAGACATGAGAATCGATGATTCGCTCATTATGGAATTTGTACGCATGTGAGTTTATTGGGTAAAATATAGTATTGAGTAATTTTTACGAGTATAATCAAGCTGTCCCACATTTTATGATTTTGTAATAGTTTGTGGTATTTTTTTTATCCATCGGTCTTGTGTTCGCAAGCGCTGCTGTTGAAGATTAGGTCCTGGGTTCGATTTTTAGGTCGAATAGAGTGAAAGAAAAGTTTTTACATCACGAATTTCTTAGTAGCGACGGAATCTGGTTGATGGGTAGTAGGTTCGGCCCCTATTATGAATAACTAGGGCAATTTGAGCGTTCTTCTATCAGTCACAGCTCTTGTTATCCTACAGAGAGTAAATGTGTGATTTTTAATATTAAATTTCCAGTAGATTTTGCCTTCTAATTTTGCTGCTACAACTTTAGATATCATTTTATAATTAACTTCTAGTTCCTTTGCGTAACAAAAAACAAGTTGGTAACTCAAAGCCTATTTCCTATTGCAACAATCTTACCCTTTAAAGCCCCATACGTAACTAAAACAAAAACAAAAAAAAAATGCATCTTCAACTCGACGCCAATCAATCATGAAATATTTTTTTCTTATTATTTTTTTTCTTTCATAACTTGGCAACACAATGTTATCGATAAAAACGTCTGACCTTATAAGCTTAATCCCCTTGCATAACGGCAATTAAAAACTTCTTTTCTTATTAACGTGTGGTTTCCGAATCGTTTTAAAAAGTTGTGTAATGTTTGAGCTGTATGTTTTCTTGTTTTCGTATGAAAGTAAAAACTTTTCTGTTTTACAAATGATTACTTTTAAAAAAATGAAATTTAAGCACGTCCTAATATGATAATAAAACAAATACTTAGATCAAGAACAAGCTTCAAAAACTTAAAAAAAAACTTTTACAATAAAATAACCAGTTCTCAAACATATTATTATTTTGTCGCAATCTCATAATCTTCATACAATACTAATTAAAACACAGGTTTATAAAGGAACTCTGAACGGCAGCTAATAAGAAAAATGCTCAGCTTATGAAACAATAGCGCATCGGCAGCACCTTAAGACAAATCTAATGATTTATTGCCAGTGACAAAAAACTACGATCACAAACTTACATTTGCAGTTCTTTGCAACTCTATTTTCAAAGACATTGGGTTGAAAATTGCTTGTGTAGTGAAAGGTAAAAAGTTAATTATGTTTTAAGTAATGCAATCTGAAATTAGATTGTTTCGTTTTTGTTATAAAGACCGGAATAGTACCGAGTTCAATTCCTGTATTTTGTTTTAATGTGGAATCGAATGGAATAGGGTTGGGATGAGAATATATGTATTGGTTTATCGACTTTATCGATATTTGAAATTGTTGAGATAATTTTGTGATTGGCAATGTATCTTTAGAAATTGATGTTATTTTTAGTGTTAAAACTTAAATATTCACATTCTTCTTCTTCGTCGTTTCAGTCTTGGCAGAGTGGTCGTGGTCGTCATTTCAGCTGTTAGTGGCTCGCCTAACAATACGCCGCCATTCCTGTCTGATGGCCGCCTTTCTGGTGCAGACGTGCAGGGAACTGTCCACAGCTGCTTTTATTTGATCCGTCCGTCTCATAGGCGATCTACCTCGTGCTCGGGTGCCTTGAACTTTGCCCTGCACCACTAGGCGCTCGATGGACTCGTCGCCACGCCGGGATACGCCACGCCGCGCCGGGATACGCCACGCCGGGGTAGGCGCTGCTTCACATTAACTTAGTCTTTATTTAAACTATTGTGTGTGAGAATAGATGGATGTTTGTTACTCTTTCACGGAAATACCACTAAATGGATTTGGATGGAACTTCGTACACAGATAGTTTATAACCTGCTCTAACATTATAGGATACTTTTATCCACATTTTATCTTCCCTTGGCATAATTTTTAAGTTTCAACGGGCGAGGGCATTGGCAACAGGTGGTATTAAATATTATTATACTGAAACTAGGTAAAATTAAGCGATTATGATTTAATAACTAAGTTTTTTTTTTACAATTGCTTAAAAAAAGTGGTAATGGAAAACAAAAGACATTCACAAAACTGTATTTCTATCGTCAAAATTATCGATAGTCTCGTTTGTTGATTACAACACAACCCTATATCGACGCGGGGTTCATCAAAGTGCGGCTCACAGACAATAACTGAGAAATATTAAATTATAATTAAGTTGGCTTTTGCTTTTTATACCGTTCAAGTTAACTTGAGAATGATTAGAGCTTACAAGTGTCTTAAAATGAAAGAAAAATTGAAAAATGCGTTTTTTTAGAATTTGACATTTTATACATCTGCTTCTTTGTAGCTTTTTTTTTAGCCTGGCAAAATCATGAAATGAGTCCTCCCACTCAGAGCAGGGCAGGAGGGACTGTCAGACTTGTACTGACTACTTAAAATCCATGGTGCCCTTTACGTTTCCGTGTCATAGTTGCTGTTTAGTCCCACGTCCCCGGCAGGAGTTTTTCTCTAAATAATGTTTACTTTAACATATTTCAGAGGTCATATTTTCATGATAAAACTAACAAACACAAGCCGTCTCGCTAACACTGCCACGTCTATACATTGCGCAGTCTACATCGTGCCCTGCCCAGACCACGATTATTCATTCCATACGGTGACACATGACGAATCAATTTCTGTACGAAACCAATCGGAATATGGTTTCCGAACGCATCGGTTTGTCTATGGTGCATTTTGTTTTTTTATTATAATGGTAGGCGCGCTTTGATTGCAGTAAGGCCAAGGTTTGATGGTGGTAATGACTTTTATTGGTATTGTGTAATCGTAAAGGAGATGGATAAGGCTGAATTTTTCACTTAAACAAAGTTTGATTTAAAACTTTTACTTCAATGGCCATTAAATAATGACACACTAGAAAGAAAGATGTATAATTTGTTTACAAATAGTTTCGTTTAGAGAAGAAATTCTGTCGTTTCTATTTTAAAAAATAAAATACGATATAATTACATTGTAAAATTAATAATCAACTTGGAAAAGGAAACTGCTTGCCACCAGTACAAAGTGTAACAATTCCTCTGCTTTACTGTATTTTACACTATAATTCATTAAAAAAAATTAGAAAATAAAATATGGCGGTCAAAATCATACTTACGCAGTAAATTCATGCCTACTAATAATCTAGTTCTGCCAAAGGTCATTTTAACAATTATTATTGTTAAAAGTATTTTCTATTTTTATTAAAAGCAACATGTTTATTTTTTGTTGCACATGCATTGGTCATGCTTCTAGTAACAGGAGTTGTATGCAAATCGCACAAAGTATGCATTTAGCAGAGAAATCGTCCATGAAGATAAAAAAAAAATATTATGTTCAAGTATTTCTCATGCAAAGAAGTCTATTATTGCCTTCGAACATAGAGGTACTCGTTTTTAATGACTTTGTTAAGTCCTGTTATAAAAAAACAGCTTTCCCTCTACATTTTCCGTACCTTTTACTAATTCATCGCAAAAAATTGACGGTGTCGATCGAAAGTACAAAAAAAAATACCAAGCGCTTTTGTTTCGTAAAAAAAACCATAGACTATTCACAATGAAATTACTACTTAGAAGCAGCAGTGCGTTATCTGTGACAGATATAAAAAAAAAACTCCTTGTCTTTTAATTATACGTTACTGACACAAGGTGGTCACGTTGTTTAGTTTATTTTGTATTTTATTCTAATAGAGTTAAGGTGTATTTTTAGATGAACACTGATTTAGAGATAAAAAATGTAGTGAATGTACACACTGGTAGATAATTACTAGGTGTGTGACATAATTACTATGCCGAGCGATGTGTGGGGATTTTTTTTTAGTTTTAATATTTTTTTCGTCAAAAATGAAATGTTTTTGTTTAAGTAATAGTTAATTGTTTCAGCCAACTGTTAAAATTTTGTGTTTAGATATTAAGTGATAGGAAATAGTACTGTACCTTTTAAATCTACTTTGTATGTACCTAGCACGCGTAGCATGACCAAATCTATCTTTAATCTACAAAGAATAGACACAGTTATGTCTGTAGAAATCGACTACTTTTTACACAAATATGACACGATGAAAAAAGAAACAATTATGTTCTATACCTATTTGAAACATGGCCTTACCTAAAACGGTAAAGATCTTTCTACGTTCCATCATTTTCTCTCTTAATTCCATCGACAAAATCCGTTTCTACGATGTTACTCGTACAGAAAATACACAAAAATTCTTCCTCACTATTCTTCATCCTGCAAAATGTATTCACAACCACCTACCTGAGTCTGTGTCAGTCCCAAGCTCGCAGCGAGCTCAGCCCTCTCCGGTAGGGCGAGGTACTGAGTCCTTTGAAACCTCCTGTTCAACTGCTGGAGCTGTAAACTGGAGTATATCGTTCGAGGCTTCCTCATCTTCTTTCCCTTGCCGTTCACGCGAAGACCTGGGTCGTCGGATAAGCCGCATTTTTCTGTGGAGAGAAATGGATGGTTAATTTTTGTTTAGATGGTTCGTTTTTGCGTACAGTAATACCTATTTTAAAATTTTACGTGTGTACTTGAAGTTTTTCGGCATTTATTGTATGGAAAGTGTATAGTCGCCTCTTGTGTACGTAAGAGGAACAATTTTTTTTTCCATTAGTAAACGACAAAGTTCTCGTTTTTCCGTTATATTAACGTGAAAATCATACTGGCACTTCAGAAATACAGGACATATTAAAATTAGATACTGAAATTATGGTAAATTAGAATATTATTTATGTAAGTATTCATTACTCGACAAAAGAATCTTTTTTGTTTTTATCGACAACCAATACCGTCGGCTTGTGCATCACTATTTTATGCACACAAAATTATTTTATAACGACACGTGATTTTGGAAAATCGCGAGAAACATAATTGTACATATTAAAAACACTTTATTTTATTCTTCATTAATAATGTTTTTCTCTCAATTGTAATTTGAGAAAGCAGGTGATATTTATCCGCAATCACTTGTGAGTATAAAACGTAATAAAAATCCATCAAGACTAAACCAATGGCGCCGAAATTAATTAATTTTGTTGGTTTGGTACTGGTTTCTGATCGAAGACTTGTATATTTAGTTATTTAAACTTATTAGAGGTATTGAAAGAAAAAAAACAACATTTATGGGGTCCGATAGAAAAGATTATTATTTTAACTTATTGAATTCATTCATTAATTCATGTCAAAAAGGCTCATTTCACAATTCAAAAAGTTTTCCAAATTCAAATCTCCAAAAAAAAAAAAAAACAAAACACAAAATGGCCTACCGAATCCAACTCCGCGTACAGCCTTCTATAAATCACATCATATTCCTCCGTAATAAATCTACAATATAAATATTCAACGCACAAGACGGCCTGTGAAACATGACCATCCATTTTGTAAAATATATGAAAGGCACTCTGCTACTTGTTAATAGCTATAGTCTGTAAGCAGTAATTACTGGGTTTGGTATCGTTACATCGGATCGCCGCGAGACCAACACCCCGCTTTTTGGTAAGCGTGTGGGCCTGTAGTGGTGCGAATGTGAATTTTGTTTAGTCGATTACTGGTTTTACGATCGATTTCTAAAAAAAAAACTGTTAAAAGTTCTTCGGAAACTAGAAAAAAAATTCTATGAGATATTCTGCAAGAAAAAAATATGAATAATAAGGAGACAAAAAGCAGTGGTAGCTATTCTTTTAAAACTTGTGAACTAATTTTCCGGACGATGCAATACTTGTTTTTGTGGGTTTAAGTGGAGATTTTCAACTACTAACGAGAGTTTTTTTTAGGAAAATCTTTAACATGAGAACACAACATAAGAAAAGTTATTTTATTCTTAGATTATTCACTTTATTGATATTTTGGGTGACGTAAAAGGGTGACCATGCAGTTTATTTTCTTGCCGGTTCTTCTCCATGGAAACGACCAACTTAAACCATTTAAAGTGCCCACTTTTCGACGTTTCAGTCCTCCATTGAGGCCTAATGTGAAGTAAAATATTTAGGTTTTGAACGGAATCGATGACTATTGCGATTTTAAAGTCCGAAAACGTCTCTTATATAAATTTTCACAGAACATACAATCTCAATTTAAAGTCACTAAAATCTCTCAGATATAAATGTAATTTTTCCTAACGTCTTTTCTTTCCTGTAAATCGAATAAAACTGTAACTATCGCAACACTAACGATACCACACGATTCTCAACACTGCATATTAATATCGAACGCACTTTAACATTTTTTATCCAGTATCCGAACGCGCGCCGTGGAAAATTTTTGAATTTGGAATTGTCCGCGGCTCTTTTGGTGAGCTTTTTAAAAATCGAACGCGGGCTTTTTTTTTCTTTTTTAGATGCACTTGTGATTATTGGCGTAATGGAATTTAGTTCATCCTTCAGAATGAAAGAATATTTTAAAGTTCATCCTTCAAAATGAATGAATATTTTAACTTTGAACAGATAGTGACAGATTTTTTGTATAAATCTTGAAGGGAGAGAAATGGCATAAAGAAAGGAAAGCTGCTACCAAAAGCTAGTAATGCTTTGGACAGCATGATTATTTTGGTGTTATGATGGCTACTAATTTCATAAAATAATGTGAAATTGTCTGTGGAAAATTATTTATGAAAAACAAAATGGCGGCGTATAGCTTTGTCTATGGTTTACGTCAAGAAATCACACAGCACCATAGCCAAAGAAGAACAACAAATAAAAGATCGAACAAAATTTAAAAATCGAACACATTCTTTCATTAACCAGAATTCAGTAACAAAAAAAAGGTTGCACTCCAGGAGTGCCGGTAGAAGTGAAAACTTTTTTGTTACTATGTTTTATTTTTAATTTGAATGACGTCTTACTCATTTTCGATCAGGGTCACGTGACCCTGACGCGAGTTTTGGTCACGTGACCCTGACGCGAGTTTTAAATTTTTTACCCATTACAGAAAAAGTGTACAACGCCGCTAAAGAAGTTTTCACTTCAAAAATCATACAGCAACAAAGCCAAAAAAATCCAAATTAAAAAAAAAATACGTTAAATACGAAATTTTAAAAAACGAACACATCTTTCATAACCAGAATTCAGTTACAAATCCAAAGGCTTGCCAGCGCAGTGTCGCGATCGCAGATAGATATGCAAAACTGTTTGCGCAGCCGTGCTGCCGAGCTCCATAAATCAACAGCGTGATATTAATACTTCCAGTTTGGATGCACTAGTTAAATACTCGTATGAAATAAAGACAATTACTTTTTGATCTATTTTCTTCATTTTTGAAGTGAAAACTTCTTTAGCGGCGTTGTACACTTTTTCTGTAATGGGTAAAAAATTTAAAACTCGCGTCAGGGTCACGTGACCAAAACTCGCGTCAGGGTCACGTGACCCTGATCGAAAATGAGTAAGACGTCATTCAAATTAAAAATAAAACATAGTAACAAAAAAGTTTTCACTTCTACCGGCACTCCTGGAGTGCAACCTTTTTTTTTTTTTGGAGCAAGGATGGTTCGAAGTTAGAAAATGTCTCGAAGATATTTTTTTAGGTGACTTTATACTAAGGGCGACTTTCACCAAAAGTTAAACATGTTTAAAATTTTATTTAAAGACAAAATTCAATACAATGTTATGCTTAAATAAAATTTTCAACATGTCGATACCGGAAGTATCAATTAACGTAAGGGACATTTTGGCGAAAATGAGTTATATATATCATTGTATTCAGAATTTCGCGCTCTATCGATTGGTATTATTAATAAAATTCTATCTTTAAAAAAATGTCCCTTACCGTACAAAAATTTTGACCGCGAAACGCGATTTCTAAAAAAAAAGTGATGTAACAGTCATTAATATTTTTTCTTCTCAAAAAATTGAAGTAAGTCACCATACTAAATAATTTACACCCTTACTTTAGTCAAAAATAAGTCGATTAAAATGACAATGTCCCTTACTTTAAATAAAATGCCCCTAACTTTAAGAACCATGTCCCTTACTGTAAATAAAATGTCTCTCACTGTAAACAATATGTCCCTTACTTTAAAAAATTGTTTGACGAAATCTAAAGTTTATATAAAATGTTAGGAATCGTGACACTTACGACATAAAAAATTTAAATGCAACAGAAAAGGATGAACGGATTTGGAAAATTACGGCTATTAGACATAAAAATACATAAACTATAGACAACACAAATCAATCTGCAGGTGAAATTCATCACCATTATCATTTTTAAATATTAAAGACCACTTTTGGACATAGGCTTACTTCACCCAAGCAGCACCACAGCGCACGATCTCCATTCTAAGTTGAAATGAGCTGAAATTACTGCAGATGAAATACGTCAAACAGATATTTATTGCTTCATCTTTCACACAACCCATGCACCTTTTATTTTACTTTCCCCTTACGTCCTCTCTACTCGTCACTTCTATTTTATCATAATAATATCATGTTTCGCACAATTCCTATGCTTTAATTCATCGACCTTTCGTTTCCATTACATTCATTCATTCATTCATCGGCTCTGAAGAAGATCCTCTGAAAGTATCCTCTTCAGAGCCGCCACCTACACATCATCACTTCTTGCCAGGTGGATAAAAAGTAGTAGGTAGTAATAAATTCCAAGAAAACTTAAATTGTTAATATAATCAAATTATAAAGCCAATTAAAGCCGCGTTGACACGGTCAAAGTGTGCTCGGACCGAGTGGGCTCAAACGAGTAAGTTGCATACAAAGTGTACTCGGAAAGTGGTTAATTCTGTTAAATATTTTATAGTCAACAAAGAAAAAAAAAACGGATTTTGTTTTAAATAGTATCTGAATTGTCAGAGACATGTTAATCGAAGAGTTAAGACGGGAAAAACAAGTCTTTTATAGCAAAAGGATAGTAATCTGTGAAAAGGAGAAGAATTTGGACTATTCCTTTGATTCAGCGATCACGAAGAACATCGCACATCTAGCAATTTTCTCCGAGAAAGTGAACAGGTGAATCCTGCTTCAAAAACATCTAAAACTATGTAGAACTACTCTGAGTCTCTAGTAACCGAGCTAGCTCGGAGCAGAAGGACGCGGTCCGACTCAAATCGGACTTAAATCTGCTATAGCTAGCAGTAAAACCTGAAACTGAACTCTTTTACCCCTTAATCTCATTTCTATAGTGCTAAAATAGTAAAAAAAATAAGTAGATAATCTATTGTTACATTAAATTGCAACACTGAGAAAGTCCTTTACAATAAAATTTCGTATAGTTTTCTATTTCTCTTGCTGCTTACACTACGCTCGACGGAATATCTATAAAATTTCAGTAACGTAACGGTCATCTAAACATTTTTTTTTTAATGTAAAGGACATGCTATTTTTGAAACTACTGGGTATTCTTAAATCTTTCGTATAAAACAAGAAAGAAGGGGAAATTCTAAGAAACTTTGCTCTGAACACCATAGAAATTGGACCAGACAGTAAAAAGTTATAGACAAAATAAAAAAATAAAAATCGTTTTTTGGCTCTCCTGAAAAGTCGTATTTTGTCCCTTACGTTAATTGATACTTCCGGTGTCGATGTTTAACTTTTGGTGAAAGTCGCCCTAAGACTTTGCTGTCCGTCTACGTCTGTATGTCTGTCACCAGGTCGTATCTCGTCAACCGTGATAGTTAAACAGATGAATAATGCTGTTGCAGCTGTTAGAAAAAATACAAAAAAAAAAAGAAATCTATACATATAATAAAATAGTAGGAAAGTCAAAACTGTACATTGAATATTTTTTTTAAAGAATACTTGGGGTGTGATCTACAATCGATACCGAAGCCAAAAATATAGTTTTTAGAATTTTTGTCTGTTTGTCTGTTTATCTGTTTGTCTGTATGTATGTCCGGGATAAACTCAAAAAGTACTGGACGGATTTGAATGTTTTTTTTTTTGTTGTATAGATATTAAGTCTGGCCAACACATAGGCTATAATTTATCTTGGAAACTTGAACACCTGGTGCAGAACCACAATGGACCTGCTAAACTATAAGAGATACAAAAATGGTGCGATAGGAAAAATTGTTCCACGTGATGAGTATTTTCTGCTGAGAGAATAAATTTGAAGATCTGGAACACCTGATGTGGAACTCCAACAGCCCAGCTAACTATAACATATACAGGAATGACGTCTCAGCAAAGTTGTTCACCCAGATGAGCATTTTCTGTTGACATATAAAAATTGAAGATCAGGAACACCTGATGTGGAACTCCAAGAGTCCAGCTACACTATAACATATACAGGAATGACGTCTCAGCAAATATGTTCACCCAGATGAGCACTTTCTGTTGACATATAAAAATTGAAGATCTGGAACACCTGATGAGGAACACCAAGAGCCCAGCTACACTATAACATATACAGGAATGACTTCTTAGCAAAGTTGTTCACCCTGATGAGCACTCTCTGTTGAAGTATAAAAATTGAAGATCTGGAACACCTGTTGGGAAACTCCAAGAGCCCAGCTACACTATAACATATACAGGAATGACTTCTTAGCAAAGTTGTTCACCCTGATGAGCACTCTCTGTTGAAGTATAAAAATTGAAGATCTGGAACACCTGTTGGGAAACTCCAAGAGCCCAGCTACACTATCACACATAAAGGAATGACGTCTTAGCAAGAGCTGTTTAGTCTGATTAGCATTTCCTGTTGATTTACAAAAATGAAAGATCTGGAACGTCTGGAATCGTCATGCGCGTCCCGTTGTTTTCCCGTGCCCAGGCTCTAAGAATTTCACATCAGACGTTTTTGTTCTTCGATTTTGTCGACCCCATTGTCGCTAGCATAAGCAACAGGATCCGCGTACGAAGTCGCGGGCAGAAGCTAGTAAATATATAAAATAGTACAACAAGTGTGTTTTTTTGCCGTTTTATAGATAGATTATGGTACGCGGAACCTTGTGCACTTACTGTCAGACTCACATTGACTAATTTCCATGATGTTCCTTCAATAGCCCTTTTCATTCCGAGGTCTCGGTTCCCTGTTTCAACAGTCCCGCGATGTAACACCCGGAGTCAAGAAAAGTTTGTCATACGAAGCCATATCGGACACCAATTCATCATCAGCCAATTAATGTTCCCACTGCTGGGACACAGGCCTCCTCTCTGTGAGAGGTAGTGGGCCATAATCCACCACACGGGCCAAGTGCGAGTTAGTGGGTAGCCACTTAAAATCGCAATAATTTATTAACAATCCACAATTTCACATTGCATTCATCAAAAAACTCCCAACAGGCGCTTCCCATGGTATGGTCCCATACAACTATACATCCATACAAAATGTATGTATACATACATACACATGTATGTCGGCGTCCGTCTTACATACAGACGAAACAATGCGATGCCTCAGGCCGCGACACACCCTCAAGCAGTAGTGATGTGCTGATGTCGTGTCGATAACTAGTGATGGGAAAATGAGTTGTCGATTCTTTTTTATGTTTGTGATTTTTTATTTTGAGGTGCTTTGCTTAACTGAGGCTTGATAAAATGCTTACTGTTGATCCCTTTTACCAGTTATTAGGTTTCGTCCAAATTAAATGGTAGTTTTAGAGGTCCTTTGCTCAAAAGAAACCCATGTTAGAATCCTAACGTTGGCCGTCTGTACGTCTGGCAAGACCCTTTTTTTTCAGGAACGCGTTTAGGTATCTGAAATTAATATCAAATACTAAAATCTATATTTTCTTGGAGCAGGAAAAAAAATTAACCTTACATGAGTAAGTACTCTTAAAAAATGTGTTATTTATCAATTCCATTCACCGCAAAAATTACAAAAAAATATATAATGTCGGTTACTAAATAAATCTAAATAATATTAAAATTTTAAAGCAGAGCCACACACAAGGCATACCGTTTGTACTCCGCCCATTGCCCGCCTACCGAAAAACTGAACGTAAAATGTACCAGCTAAAAAACAATAAAACCCTTTGCCAGATACGAGAGAAAAAAGAAAAAAATAGTAAAAAATACACGCATGGACAGACGAGCGGGTGAAAGAAGTTTGGACGTTTAGTTAATTTTGTGTTTGACTGTACTTTAATGAGGAAACTTTTGGGATTTTTTGCTAACTAATCGAACTTATATCAAATAACTGATTCGGGTAAGTCAATTTTGGGATATCATTAAACAATATTTTAATATCTAATTTAAGAAATACAATAATTCTTGATTAATAATACAGCATTTTTTTTGCTCAAAAAAACTGTCGTTAAATTGTGAGTTTGCTCCGCTTAAAATAGCAAGAAATATTATACGAGTCACTCGTCTATCCCATACAGAACAAAAAAAAAAAAATCGCGCCGTTCGTTTTAGAGTAAAAAAAGAAAAAAAAACACACTTTCCCGTTGGACGTTACCGCGCTTTTTATTAAAAGTCTTATGGGAATCAACTTATTAACTTTTAATTACTTTCTTCATACTCTATTAACTTATTAAACGAAATTATAAAACAAGTTTCCGTATAAACGCTCTGTAGTATTTTTATTTTATTTTTTCTAGATTTGGTGTTTTTTAATAAGACCTCAATCATGATAAATTGGTTAAATATCGCCGCAGTTTATTTCACGACTTCTCAAAATTTAAACATAATTATAGAAAAATTCAAAATATCCAGTTACGTGAAACAACAAAATATTTTGTAATAATTTGCCTTATTTTATTGATTTCAGGAAAACTTCATTAGTTTATTTACTAAATTAATCGTATAATGAAAACACGTTTAGAACCACAAACGGCCGAAACTAGAGCCGAAAAAGTTTTTTTTACTCATTTCAACGTTGTAGTAAGGGGTGTGTCCACTGCTTAGCCTAAGGTTCCCTTTCCTAAGTAATCTCATTTAGATCTACACAGTTTCGGGAACTGTTGTCGAGTAAAGTGTTTGTTGAACATAAATTATTAATTTTATAATCTAAAAAATGTAACATTCTGTTTGTTTTATTTTTTTGCACTGATCTCTGTAACTTTTGATCAGATTTGGTGTTTTTTACTGCAGTTGAACTGCCAAAATTATCGTGTCTTATTTAGGTACTGCAGTTTCTGTTAATTTATGAAAGATCTTGTTCAACAAATGCAGTTTTTTTTTTATATAGTGGAGACCTTACGCTTAGCAGTGATTGAAAGAAGAAAATGCAATACTGTAGCCATGATTTAGAAATGATAAAGATGATGTAGGAATGAGAATGATGAAAGCGTTTATAAACATTGAAACACAAAACAGCCAAACCCGGAACAACTACTTGTAGGTCATACAAATATTTATTCTGTGCAGGGATCGAACCATAGTGACACGCTGAGCTGTCAGTTGCTTAACCACTGCACCAAATGAGCCGTCTTTGCGCAACCTTGCCATTGCCATTCCAACATGTAAAATTATTAATATTTTTTAAAACTAGTAAATATTACCGCACTATCCATATTTTATTAAGGTGCGAACATGACAAGGTTTTATTATTATTTAAATGGCTAATTAGCAGATACTTAAAACACGTAATACTTGAGTAAGTACTCATTATTTTTTATAATTACGTCTTGAGCTTGTTTATTGTTCTTAATATTTTTACATTAAAAACACGTTCACTATTTTAAAATTATTGTTTTATTTTTTTGCAAACTTATCAATGAATTTACAGTTGTATATTTCAATACGGTTCATTTAGTTTAACAAGTCCATATTTTTATTATTTAATCCTTCGATTACAACATGATCTCAGACCTATCGTAGACGATGCTGTTACATATAAACACAATTTACACACCTACCATAAAGTAATAAAAAAATACAATGCCAAAAAAATGTACACTTCTATGAATTTTGAATATTTCGGATAAACAAATTTTTTTTTAAAGTGTAACGAAATAACAGAAACAAATTTAAACCACTTGCCCACGCGATTGTACCTCACGTGCCGCGCTTTAGGCTAAACTAAATGTAAAGAAAATCTTGAAAAAGCTGATAAAAGTGATGTTTTAAGGCATTCATTAAAAGCTAGTCAGTATATAATTATGTTTATGTCTCCCGGCGATCAGCAGTTGGTCGATATGACTGTTCCGGGGTAACATCAAGGTGAAACCCTCAGGGAATGGACTGAGGTACTTTTGGGGACACACCCTTTACTTATGACAGGTCCCTATGTTACGTAATGGTTAGTTTTGTGGGTTAAAAATGTTTCGTTTAGAAGTGTAAAAAAGGTGAGATGGAAAATATACACTGGGCAGCTTGGTGAATATGTGAGAAGCAGATTGTAAAATGTGTATGTAACACTACAAAGTGTTATCTCAGTCAATTTTTTTTTTAATTTTTCTATCTCTATGCTGTAAAAAAAGCTCTTGAACTATTTCAGAAAGTTGTGATGCCTAAATTTTATGTAATAAAAAAAACTGTTACAAAAACGTAGGTAGTCAAATAAACGCGATAATTTGTTCGTTTTTCAAATAATAACCCGGCAATATATCAATAAATTACCGCTAAATTGACATGAAACGTTACTCACGAGACGGATTAGTACAATTAGCTCATAAATTAATTTTGTCGTAAAAACGAGCGTGCGTGAGCATACTTACAGTTCATAAAATTTTATTTTTGAATGAAATAGCATTGCTTAGTTGATCTGTCACGCTCTTCTACTCTGTCTGGGGTTGGATTCCTAGGTCGAGTTTTGTCTTCAGGAGTTTTTCAGTCAGTTTAACAGCCATATATAATTTTTGCCGGCTGATGGTCGTTTACTGTTGAGTTTTAATCTCATTGGATGATTAAACGACGATAAAAAAAAACCCTAACAGCGATGACTTCCAGGCAACCGTTGAACGGACTGTACGGATTTACGGACTTTACTCTTATGACAGATACGAGTAATTGTATACTCTTTCTTTCGTTTATTAATAAAATAAATCAATGAACGAAATAGAGCATCTCTCGTACCGTACCGGTGGGTGTGACCGGTTGAACGTTACGTTAAGCGCTTTTTAACATGACTGTACCCCTTTTTTCTTTTTTCGGATTTTGAATTTCGAATATTTTTTAAAAGTTTTATGTGAGTGTGTTTTTGGGGCTCACTTTTGATGTGAGGTCGAAATAAAAATGAAGTTTTATTAATACATATTTTCAATTTCTTTTGTAGAAATAGATGTTACTATACAGTAATTTAAATAACACGGTTGGCTAAGCGATCTATTGCTTTTATTCACTTTTTAACCCTGTATTCGTGTTAGGTAATAAATGTAAATATCTTCGTCAAACATGCGAGCGAAGTCGCGATATCGGGTAGTCATTAGTCATCATCTGCCTAACCTTTTCCCGACTACATTGGGATCGGCTGCCAGTCGAACCAGATGCAGCTAAATATCAGTATTTTACATGGAGCGACTGCCTATCGGACCTCCACAACCCAGTTACTGGGTGATATGATACTCCATACGCGATATCAGGTAGCAAGATATAAAATAAGTACACAATGTCTACAATATTTACATTAGAACTCCATTAATTAAATTTAAACTGACTAAACATAACAAAAACGCACAATTTAATCTGATTATTATCATTTAAACAAAGTCAAGCACCATTTAATTTACGACAACAATTAATTTAAAACAATGACTTTAAAATTACAAATTGTACTGTCAAAACAAATTATTATTGTTTTAAACGTAATGTTACAATTAACACGAGTAATTAAATTATTTAAGTTTATTTAAATGATTTTATGCGATGATAAAACAATTAAGTTTGGTACATTACTTACTTGATAGTATCAAAACTTGTACGTTCACTTAAGAATACTACGGCTTTGGCGCCATATTTGACAGTTGACACCGTAGAAACGGATTTTGTCGATAGAAGAAAAGACAAAATTAGAACATGTAGAAAAAAAAATACAGTCTGAAGTATGGCGATGTTGGAATGTAGAAATAATGTTTCCATGCATCCTTCAGGCGTTTATGGGTTGTGTGTGCCATAATTGAGCACAAAAATGCTCAAGTTTATAAAAACTTTGCCTATTCTTTTTAGATATAATGCTACGGTATGCTTTAAGCTTCTATTGTGCGAGCGAACCCTGAGGAAAATGCTAGTTTTTAATACATCTAAACTATTATTGATATTTATGTGAGTTTCTATGTTTGTTTAAACGCACCCACGGCACAGGCGAAATGAAAAAGTATGGAGCAAAGATTACAAAAAAAGTTGAAGAGCAAGCTTTGAACGCGCTTATCTCAGAAACTAGATTTCAATCAAAAATTACATTTGTGGTGTATAGTCCATTTATGGAGCAAGGATATAATCTATATAACATCACGCTAAAACTTATAAGCACTAAGTATCGCATCGGTTGAAACCATAGGGAAAACCAAATATTTAGACAAAGGAGAACGACCATGTTGGAGGTATAAGTATTCCACATTGGGCACCCGCTCGAATGGCACCTGAGTAAATGGAACCTTAACTACTCCGCATACAGCTCCTACCAAATTTTTTCCTCAGGTAACAGGTGCCCAATATGGAATACCTCCAATGTTGTGGTGAAAATGTAAGTCAGCAAGGTGCCCAAACATTCAAGTACCACCCTTGTTTTCTCATAAACTCAATATAACATTAAAGAAAGGCACCTTCGCCCTTTTATATTAAGTTCTTGACGCAAAGGTTACGTGGTTACGACACTTATTGTCACCTTCAAGCTTGTCACGCGAGTGTGTCACTCAGTTTTTTTTTCTGAGAACGTAGGTAGTAATAAAAAGTAAAAGAATACTAAGCTAGTATTTTTTTTAAATAAAATTTTTAGGTAATATTTAGGGTTTGTTCCGCGTTCAACCCTAAGATTTTCTACCCTCTTCCGCGTTCGACCCTTAAACGTTTCCACATTCAACCCTTGAGGGTTGAACGTGGAACTCAGTACATTGGACATTTGTAGATCTTTGACAGTCGTTACTGTTAGTCAGAAGTTCTAAAGTCTGACAACCAGTCTTACCATGGGGTATCGTATTAAACAGTTACTGGGTTGTGGAGTACTGATAGTCAGTCGCTCCATGTAAAATACTGATATTCAGCTGCATCTGGTTCGAGTAGAAGCCGACCCCAATATAGTTGGGAAAAGGCTAGGCAGTTGATGATTTAGGTAATAAGAAAATAAAAGGAAAGTTTCTAATCATGAATGATTTTAAGGGTGAAACGTCATCCTGTTACTGACTGTGAAATTTTTATACATTGATGTATTTGTGACTGAAAACAGAATAAAATAAAGATTTAAGGGGGCTACCGGCTACCATACATGATTTTTATAATGTTTTCAATTTTGAAATAAATAAATTATTATTTCTTTATTTTTCTTTGAACTTATAAATTACAATTTTTTTAAACATTTTTACAAAAAAGAAATAAAAAACATTTAAAAATATAAAAAATAGAAGTTCACCAGTACTCCCGGTACACAGGGTCCGGGCTACCGGTGGTCAGGGCTCTTATAAATTATTATACTGTTTTCAAAAACATACCACTTTAGCCAGAAAATTGCCCTATGCTAGGCAAAATTTTCTAAGTATTGTCAAAATCCCAAGAGTCGAACCCACATCTACACAACAGACAGCCCCCTCCTCTCCTAACCACTACACCACTGTTGTCGCCCCAACAAAACAATGACATTAATTATAAAATTAGTATCATCAAACAAGCGGTCTATTTTAATATAATGTATGATCATCACCCTTGTTAAACTCTCAAAGATTTATAGATCTGTACACTACCACACAAAATTAGACCTTATTCTTTCAACTAAAGAGTCGTTTACCGAATGTGTGCACTCAATGTGGTATATGACTATTTAGCTTTGAATTTTGTCAGAGGAAATTAGACTTTAGGTAGTTGAAGATAGAGTCGAATGTTGAATGAATAAAGTCTTGGTATGTGACCACATTGGCTTGAGTTGTGAGTTTGATATTGTGGTATGTGGGATTTGACAGAGATAGTAGAATTGCAATAAAATGAAATTTTGTGAGAAAGGGGGAAGACTTGTCAACTTAAATGAGTTAATAAAGGGTACAGCAGAACACAAAAAAAACAGACTCGTGTACGAAGTGTTCCGTACCAATAAAAATCATGTCTTTTGTATGGGAGCCCCCTTAAATACTTTTCTTTCAATTTTTTTTAATATTTTTGCTACAGAGGCTAAAGACTACAGAAATACATAATTTTTGAAAATTTCAACAGTGTAACTATCACGGTGAATTATTTTTTATCTTGGTAAAATAATTGAATGAGACCGTAATCCCGGAACGTAAAGTTTTATTGAAGGACACCGTGGATTTTAGTCCGTACGAGTCTGACAGTCATGCCCGCTCTGTCCTGGGTGGGAGGACTCACTTGATGATTTTACCACGATAAAAAAAATTGGTCATAGAATCATAGTACCAAAGGGTCGAGATGAAAATTAATGGCCACTATTCAATTTGTCACAATTTGTTAATTACACGTTCCTATGTTTGTTGTTAGTGTAATTTTTAATTATAGGTTCCATTTACATCGAGATTTATTACTGGATGTGGACCAGTTAAAACATTATTTGATTAAATTGGAGTTAGTTTTTAAATAGGATTAAGAAATATGGGCAATATTCATCTGTTTAGCCATATTCTTGAGTTCTTGACCAATGCTTTTGACTGGCCTATTGGTCTAGTGGTTACTGACCCTGACTGCTATGCCGGAGGTCGTGGATTCGATTCCCACCCAGGACAAATGTTTGTGTGATGAGCACGATCATTTGTTCTGTGTCTGGGTGTAATTTATCTGTAATAAGTATGTATTCAGAAATATATATGTATGTTTATCAGTCGTCTAGTACCCATAACACAAGCTTTGCTTAGCTTGGGACTACATGGCGTTGTGTGATAGTTGTGGAATATTATTAGTATAGATTTTCAGTCGCTCTATTACAATGTGCGCTCAGCGTTTCTTCTCCGTGTAAATTGACCCTTAAAATGTAACTTTACAAAGTAACAAAGATCGAGAACCGATTAGATGCAGGCACAAATCTATATTTTGTAGCAGGTAGCCAACAGGTATATCCGTCGTTTCGAGGCCAAACTAAAAACCTAGGTAACCGAAACCTTGAGTCGAGGAAGGGTTTAGAAATCTCCTAGTGCATTTGGGAAACGACTTTATGTATGTGAAAATCGACCTTGTGCAGGGCTGTCAAGATTTATAAAGGAAAAAACTGTTTGTAATTAGGGCAAGAGAAATTAGAACATTCAGCCTCAACTGTCATGTTTGACAGGACTAAATGTCATTTGTCTATATTTTTATGGGATTAATGTTCTTCCTACACTGCTAAAAGGATCTATTTGCGCTTATAAAACTAGAGTGGCGTAATTGGTAAACATTTGAAAAAATATTGTATTGGAGCACAAGATGGCAGCGTGAATTGTAATTTTGTCAAAAGATTCTTTTGTGACTAAGCCTGTCAATAAATCGAGTTTGCCAGTGGAAGTTAACGGTATTACGATGTAAAATTGTCAACCCGGAACACAGAAACCAAATCATTAGTCTTGAAAAAGTCTAAATAATAAAAATGTTCTTATTTAAAAAAAAACAACACTTAAGTATGCTAAACAAATTCCGACGTTAAAACAGACTTAATTAAAAAAATAATGACAGCACAATTAAGCAGTAACACAGTTCCCTAAATCAAGTATTTTAAAATTTAATTTTAAATAAATTATGTGCCATCCTTATATGGCATTAACGTAGCAAGGAAGAACCGTGTCGGAACGTATCAATAATTTAATCATAGTTTCCTTTGCACGAAATTTTTGACGCCTAAAAAAGTTATCACGTTTTTTTCGCTTTGTCTGTGGTTCGCGTGCTGTTTTTTTTTCACGGATGGCATTCTCGAAAGCGAAACTGATACTTACTTTATTCTTTTTTTGAATTTAATTTCTGTGGCTTTTAATTAGTTTGATTTTCGAATGATGTTACGAACTTATAACGTTTCCATTGCTAAAATACGGACCTCTTTTCTTGGAGGGAAACGTGGAGGAAAACGACGCAGTCTTTGATCTTTATGGAATGTCAGATTCTTAGTAGACCACTGAGAATTGAACCCATCAAAGGTAAGAAAGAATATCCCCTTCTTTAGCATCCTACGTAAAACAAGTGAACATCTCCAAGGAAAACTTTGAATGTGCGCGTGGACGCTCACTCACACATTTATAAAAAGTGGCTTCACTAAAAAACGTTACATTTTGTTTTGAACACGGATTCTGTACATTTTAATAATCTAAGGTCACAGTTATATCTTCGGATTTTTGATTCTAGGACATGCTGCCTGCTGGTTTCTTCACCGTTTTAAGAGCATTAAAAATGGTAATTTGATTCAAAGATTTCTTTATGGTTAATTTGTAATTTCCTTATCGTTGATGATGTTTTGTTTAACCTTCCAAAAAGTAATTTTCTTTGCATCAAAATTAGTTCCGTAATAAACTAATAACCAACACACAATGCACCAATCATGTTTAAAAAAAAAAAAACATTTGCCTAAGTTGGTCTGTAGATGGATGACCATTATGTATCATACCCCTCTGTGCCTCGAAAGTCGTTGGTCCCGGCTGTCATTTGTAGATGTTTGACAGTCGTTACTGTTAGTCAGAAGCCCTAAAGTCTGACAACCAGTCTTACCATGGCGTATCGTATTACCAGGCAGGCAGGCACAGGCTATCCAGGTGATGATTTTTTGGATTCCTTCCAGTAGCAGTTTGTAGCCTACAAACTTCATTTTAAATCATCTTTTTGGGTTTCAGTTATTTTTAAAGGTTTACAGTTTTGAAACCTGTGAAGTGACGAAAGCGTATAGTACAAGCCTTTATTGAATAATTTGACTAATTATAGTAATTATACGCACGCGAATTTTATATTTTATTAAAATAAAATTTGCGGTGTAAGCAAAACAGCTTAAAACTTGCAACGTTATTTGCTATGGTTTGTTAGTTAATTGGCTAATTGGATAAGAAATAAAAGGCTGGGTTTTGGGAGTCTAGTTTTACCTAAACTACATTATAAAATGTAAGTTTTGATTGGATTTTTATTTTTGCTAATATGTTTGCACTACGTCAAATTTGAAAAGATCTAGTCTAGAAATGTAAAATGTATATTTTTTATAAGTTTGGACGACGACTCACTTAATTTGAAATATACAGAACTAATAAAAATCAACAAATAATAACAAACTAAAAATCCCAACCCTGATCTTAGCAACTCTTGCTAACTAAGTATCAACTTAGCTTTCTTTAATCCAAGTCGGTCTTTATTTAAGAAAAACTTAAATAGCCAATAATTTGCATGAATACCACATCAATTATTTTATTTGTTAGTGCCAGCCCTAATCATTTGCAAGGAGGGAAAAAGAAAAAACTAAAAAACTCAACGATAAATTAAAGACAACGTTCTTGCAATACGCGAATGATTCTAAATTCAAACTCTGCTCTACAATTGGTCGCGACCGATGCGACACATAAAAGTTTCATGACCGACCGTTAGGTGGCGTTTGGAAAAAATACTAGTTAAGCTAGGGCTGTGCAAAATAAAGAGTAAAGGAAAATTAACAATTATAGATGTCATTTTATATAGGAGAACGTAGTGGGAAGCATTTCGTCCACTTTTGGACGATTTAGAAAATGTTAGTGATAGGTATTTTTTCTTACCTAAGTAGTGGTTTAGATGTGAAAAAGAGACATTTCCATGGTGATCTGGGAAGGAAAAATACAGTGAAAAATGTAAAGGAAAACAGTGACTTATTTGTTATGCACAAATCTCTGATAAACGTTAACGGTGAGTTGTTTGATTAGCAAAGTAAATATTTGTTAAAAACTCATACATTATTTGATTAATCATTGAGTAATGTATGGGATTTAACAAACAGTTAACTGCTGATGATATTATAACTCGTCCTTAATCAAATAGAAACTCATTATAAAATACATTTTTTAAAACATATTTCTCACTCAGGTCAGTATGTAAATTCTCAACAATTAAAAAAATTAACAATGTCGACAAAATTCTCGATATAGTAATTAAAAAGAAAAGAAAAATATCAAAATCGACAACCCTAATTATACTTGAACTGTGCTATGGGGGACCCTATTAAATATTAACTCGTCGGTTCCGTACTACAATTACTAGTGTTTTGACGTATAGTATACCATGCCACTTTAGATGTCACGATTTTTCTAGAAAATTCTTTAAATTATGTCTCTTTGATTGACACTTCAACTGGAAATATGAAAATTACCTTTTGTTTTTGAAGTTATTTTACAACGATGCCTTTGTAGATTTTTTAAAGATGAGTATTTGTTTGTAAAGTTCTAAAAATCCATAAATATTATTTATTTTACGTATTTAATTTTCCGTCTTTTTCTTTTCTGCCTAGCCTTTTTCCAACTATATTAGGGTCGGCTTCCAGTCGAACCCGATGCAGCTGAATACCAGTATTTTACATGGAGCGACTGCCTATCGGACGTCCACAACCCAGTAGCTGGGAAATGCGATACCCCATCATAAGATTGGTTGTCAGACTTAGAGCTTCTGACAAACAGTAACGACTGTCAAACTGACCAACGGCTTTACTGTGTTTTTCTCTTTAAAACACTACCAAAATTTATGTTGAATTAATTTCGAGAAACGTAGACGAAGAACGGTATCGTGACGTGATCGTATCGTGACTCATAAACAAACCAAAGGTTCACCGAAGTCTCAATAAAATATTCAAGAAAAAAGACAATTTTCTTTTTTTTTTTTACAGACGAAGGAGTTTTTCGTAAAACTTCGTGACATTCGTTGACGCCTTAAAATGACGGTTCGAGCCTTAATGTGACGATCAGAACACTTGGGTGAAGATAATTTCGGGGTAAAAACTCGTAAAAATGGGGTATTTCATAAGACAACTGTAATGTAAGGAAAATTAGGGTAATTTTGTAAGTTGGAAATTGCTTCTTTTGTGTCGAAGGTGTTAAAGTATGAGTGAATTGAATTTGTGTAATGGTAGGTTTAAGGGGATTATAGAACTCTTTTTCTAATATTTTTTTCCTATTTTTTTCAATGGTGAAAGGTCAACCTATTTTCTAAAATTATTTTGTAAAACCACAGGTTTATTTATTAAAGAACACCAAATCAAAAGGTGACTACAAACCTTGAAGAATAACCTCCTTTTTTTGAAGACGGTAAAAATACATTATATGGAATTAAACAGTTTCACAGGCATGTTCATTTTGTTCATTGACAGTAGAGTTAAAAATTATATCGTTGGATATACTTTACAAGCCAGAATAAATTAACAGATTAGGCTTAGATTATAAAATTTCCAGATTTATAAAAAGCCACGGCTGAAAAATTTGGGTATTCCCATCTGAGCAACTGTTTTCGTAGAATCATTTTTAGTATTAGTAGGAAATAGTTGCTCAAATGGGAATACCCCGAAAAATTACATTCGCGCCCCGTCGTTCGAATCCTACGTAAAACAAATGAACATCTTGACTCCCTGTTGGTCTAGTGGTTAGTGACCCTGACTGCTATGCCAGAGGTCGTGGGTTCGATTCCCACCCAGGACAAATGTTTGTGTGATGAGCACGATCATTTGTTCTGTGTCTGGGTGTAATTTATCTATAATATGTATGTATTTAGAAATATATGAGTATGTATACCAGTTGTCTAGTAACCATAACACAAGCTCTGCTTAGCTTGGGACTAGATGACGTTGTGTGATAGTTGTGGAATATTATTATTATTATTTTTCCAAGGAAAACATTACATGTGTGCGTGGTCCTCACTCACACATTTATAAAAAGTGGCTTCTCTTAACGTTTCGAATACGACCCAGAGCTTGGAAGTCATAGTGTATGAATTGGCTCTATGCACATCCTTCATTTTTTTTAAATCTATCTTGCTGATGTCAGCAGTGGCTTAGCGTAGGGCGGCGAGCGGTACAATCAAATGTACCTAAGTATAGAAATGTTTGAAATACACCACGAGGCTTCGCCATTGGCAAAACCGCTTAGACCAAAATCGTGAAAGGGCTTTAACATAGTAAAAGGTACTCACCATCTTTAGGCGGACTGGCACATTGCGGCGCGTACGACCCTAAATGATAACCATACGTATTTTGGTGCATCGGAGGAAAAGGATACCCTAATGACCTAGGACTGGGAAACCCTGACGCCTCATGAGGATTCTGCTGACCCCCGGGACTCCCGAAATGATGGGGATGTTGATAACCCCCTTTGAAAGGCCCATAGCCATGCTGTTGTAACTCTATGAAAGCTGATTTTGAGGAGACATTCGTCGGGGTTGAGTTTGCGGAGTCATGAGGGGTTTGCGAACCCCCCAAATGGTGGTGTTGGTGGTCTATCGAATCTTGGGTGGTCAGGGCCGGCTGTGGGGTGGATGGGCCCCCCCCGTCCGAAGACTGGGGAGGCCCAAACGGATCTGTGAAACTCAGGGTGGATGGTTTGTTGTTGGGGGATTGAATTCGAGTAATTTTGAGGGATTGTATGGTCTTCTGGTGTAGGGGGCCGCTGGGTTAGCCTGGAACAAAGAAATATGTCGGTTAGATATGTTTGACATATGATTTGGAAGAGTATTTGATAATTTTTCGGTAGGTACCATATCTTTGCAAGGCATAGTTTTTATTCAGATTTCATCGAAAAATATTTTCCATGTCATCCTAATAATCTTTTTTAAAATAAATTCACCAGTTACTTAACTACACTTGCTTTAAAAAACGTAAAAAAAATACATTTGAATTGAGAACCTCGTACTCTTTTGAAGTCGATAAAAAATATTTAGGTAATATTGAATTTGTAATTTCTATCACAAATTGATGAAACTCATTTAAAATCACCAATTTCGATCGTTTTTTTTAGAAAATGCAACAAAAGCAAATAAAGTAATAAAAAACCCATGGAGGTAGGTGACGCAATTGACACAAATATTCAACTCGTACGCATTTGTCGAAGAGCCAATCAGCCGTAACGGTTGTTATTGTAGGGGTCCGTGAGTCAACGTTTGGTTTCTATAAAAAAAATAAGTTTTTGATACAATACAATCATTCTTTTATAAAAATATGGAGAAAAAGAATTTAGGAACCTATGGTTCGTGATCTGATAGAGAGCTAATAGAGGTGTCTATTAGCTTTCATCATCAGCCAATTTGAGCATCACATCAACTATTGTCGGATGCGAGAGATCTCCGCTGCCTACCTCCCTTAGATAATAAAAATATTCAGTTCTAACATTAGCCGTGGTACCACAAAAACTTTTTTGAACACTTGTCTAAAAAAATGACAGATTAAGTACTTGTTCACGTTGGAACGCGCGGGCGCGGTGGCGGGTGCGGTCGCGAAGACGTGGCGGGTTCGTGTTCACATTGGCCGCCAGGCGTTTGCGCGGGTGGCTGAGATTTAGATTCTAGCGATAAGTTCAAACTGGTTGAACTTACCTGACGTCGCGAGTGAATCGCGCGCTCCGCCGCTAGTTCGACGTGAACACACACAAACATCTCACGCGTTTGATATTGACGCGAGCGGCGCGTTCGCGCCAGTCGCTAGCTTGCCCGCTACTTACACCGCACGTGCGTTTCGTACGTGAACACTTGGATATTACGCCATATGTTTGATAATTCGTGACCGCGCCCGCCACCGCGCCCGCGAGTCAACGTGAACAAGTACTATGACGTTGAAATAAGGTCCGTTTTGCAGTCACACTTTTTTTAGACAAATGTTCAACAGCTGTTAGAGTTTTTGTTGTAAGGCTGTAGTTGTTTTAATACTGTTTTTCAATAAATTAATTGCTTCATTTTGCAAAAAAATCGTAAGACAGAACAGAGTCAAAATAAAAGATACATTATCTTTTATTTTGACTAGGTCACTGTGCAGGTTCAAAAGTCCTTAGATTATACAATGTCTAGACAGTCCTAGCAGGCCACTGAGAACTGATGCCAAAAAAGAAAAAAAATAGCCCGTTCTATCTCTACGTCACACGCCTTTCCACACATTCAAACGTGAGCGTTGCATTTAAAAAAAATACTTCATTAAAGACGTTACATTTTTTTTTGAACACGGAATCTGGACGTTCTAAAACTAAAACACAAAAATTTTACAAAAGAAAAAAAAAAATAGACATAAAATATAAAAATCCCACCCACTCTCACGAGGTCACAAAAGGTCAGAGTTGTGGGTTTTCTTTTAAAACAATTTGGTCGACACGGTCAATTGAATCAATGAGTGGACGCACATTGTACGCCATGTAAGGGGGGACAAACGTCATTCGTTTTACTTTATAACCTAAGGATTTTATTTGGTTACAATAACTGGGAATTAAAAATTTCAAAACGAAAGAAATACGGAAGCAGAGGCAAGACACCTTTGCACAGGACGCTTTTATTATGATGCGTTGACGACGTAGTGCTCGCAGAGCAGATGGCCGATGGGGTCGAAAAGTACTAGAGTGGAGACCACGGCTAGTCCGTGGTCTCCACTCCACCAAGCGCAGCATAGGGCGTTCACCAGCAAGGTGGACAGACGACCTTATAAAGGTCTCCGGAAGACGCTGGACGCAGGTCGCTTCCAACCGGTATATGTGGAAATCAAAAGAGGAGGCCTATGTTCTGCAGTAGACGTCCTACGGCTGAGATGATGATGTTGATGACGTTCGTTTTTAAAATACAGTTTTTTTTTAATGGCATCTCGAAGGTCAATCAAGAGGAGGTTGTGAGCTTAACCAAATAATCCTTTAGGCCTCCATCCATGGGGTTTTTTAAATGCACGATTACAACGCGTTTGTAGTGATATAAATGCCAGGATGCTGTGCCTTGAAGTCGGATGGACATGGTGGCGTTTCTATACAAACACTTCGACACTTCGATATGACATCGTTGGATCGACTGCAATACTGCCCAGGTTTCAATTGAATCGAAGGCTTTTTCATAGTCCACAAACGGTAAACACAATGGCCGATTATACTCCTCTGTCTTCTGTATGATTATCTTGCTGTGTGATACTGGTCCCTGATACTGGTCACCTCCTCTAGCCATATCCTTCACATACTCCATATATCGCTTCATCAGCTTTCAATTCCTCTTCTAAACCAAACAATTTCATACTCTCATCTTAGTTCACAACATTATCTTCATCACACTTTAACGCCATCTCAAATTTAGCGTGTGGTCCATTCCTATTAAACTTCATTATAGAAATCCCAAAAAAAACGGAACGAGGACTAAAACTATCCTACGAGATTTCTCACAAACTAACTGGACCCAGCGCCTTCGGTATACCTAAAACAAATGGTGGAATGAATTAAGATGAGTAAAAAAAAACCCTTTTCGGCATGATCTTTGTGTTAATTACTGCTAGGGTTGGCACGAGGAGGTTGATTTGATTAACTGCTTATTTTGTTTAATTTTTTGGCCTCAATTGAGGAGCAAAGGTGAAAACCCTTAGATGCAGCGAACTCAAGAAGAAACTGAAAGTCCAACGTACCGTCAGAACCCTTTAAAAACTGTTCTGATTCTGGCAGTATGCTGGTAAGGCGGCCTTAGATCTTACTCAGACATCACAGGGATACTTTTAGGGTTATACGCGGGGGAAACTCCACTAGCAATCTTTTAGTTTTTCATAAGTTACAGCCTCAATACATGGCTAAGTTTTTGACTTAAGGCATTACTCTGATTAACTTTTGAAAATTCCCAGATTATTTAAGTGTTGTGATAAAAAAGACGATCAAAACTGTGTTGCTTAGAAGTATGGATATCGCATAGAGGCGAATGTAGACCAAAAAACTTACTATAAAGACTTGAAGTGGTAGATTAATAAATGACAGCAAAACATGCAGTATGATTGACACTAACTGCAGCAGTGTATCAGTTTAAGCCAACAGCGGCTATATATTCACTGTAAGAATGATTAATATGCTATTTTTGCACATTTCTAAAAGTGTAGATACAAAAATAGATTGAAGACAGAATAAAGACAGTCAATGGTGCAAACTAGATAAGGGAAGAATATACACAGTTGCAATTTCTTCATCAACAAAACATCTAAAATTATATTTCACCTTTACTATCAACCCTACACCACAATCCACTATCCTTATCCCACTCCCCACATTCCACATTACACCATCTCTTTTCATTTCGGATTGCTTCGCCGGCGCCGCCAAAGGTCGGGTCAAATCGTTTCGTTTTTTTTTCCATGTTTGTTAATCGTGTTGATTACTCATGTTAGTAATAATAATGTTTAGCCATAACTAATTGGTGTAGTTTTATTGAAAAATATTTATCACACTGCGTATTGGAGAATTCAATTTGTTTGAAATCGGTGATAAATGTGAAATGGGAGACGTTATGGGCGATGATGATGATTTGATTGAGGAAGTTGAAGATGAAATGGTAACTGCAGGTTCAATTAAGAGACGAAGTAAAAAAATTTTGAATAAGGAAGAGAATTGACAGGATAAAGAAATTGAAATGATTAAGATTAATCAATGAAGTGAAGGGACTAACACTCCAGTTATGAAAAAAGCACTGTTAATTTTAAATCACCGAAATTAAGTAATTTACTAGTGAGTTTAGACATAATTCTGTATACTGTACACTGTAACACAGCACGTAGGTAAGGTACTATACAAAACTATACCTTAAACTGTTATGCCGCCAAAATTGACACCGTAAAAGCCATGTTCATCGCAGAAAAAAGTCAACATCTGGACATTCCATATCAAACTATTCAATGACCATGCAAACAAATGCAATAACGTCAAAACATACGTTCTTTCTGAAACAGGTATCCTCCTATCAATCTATCTCTGTCCAATTCAAACTTTAGATATATCTAGACCATTATTTTCTTACTAACTACTCCGTGCACGTAAAGCCACTGATCCGCGACGCAAAAGTTCATGGGAACTCATGGAAAAACCCTATAAATAATGGGTGCCCCATAAAATGGTATTAAGTATTCATTAGAGAACGTCTCATGGTCCAATGGGTATTGTAGTTTGATGTGTACGAAATTTTTGTAGTCAGGTTTTGTTGCGATGTGTTTGATGGTAGTACAGATGGCTTGATTGATGATGATTAATGTTAAGAATTTGAGTATGTTGATGTGGTAGTTTGTGATGATTTCGACTTAAACTATGAAGTAGATTTGACTGTTGTAGATTTTAAATGAACAATGCCTTTAAGAGTTACATTAATTTTTAAAATTGAAAATCTTGTCCGGACTCTTCTTGAAGTGACTAGACTTCATCTCTAAATATTCTAAATGTTTGAATTTAAACTGAGGTGCAGTTCAAAATAGAAAATGGATAGATGTCATTAGAGGATTTGAAACGGAAAGTACTGGAGGAATATTGTAGAGACGTTACCCTAAATACAATCGCAGGACTGTCCGTGACGCATGAGCGTAAAGAGCTTTTGAAAGATCACTAAAGCCTAACACACACACACAATTGATGTAGTACAGTTATTAATTACTTTTAAAGAAGTCTAGATTATTAATCTGAAATCTAATCCAACTAAAGTTGAAGAATGCGAAACTCAATAAAATCATAATCGATCAAAAATTCTTCAATCAATTAAGACTAATTTAATCAAATCATGTTTAAGCTTAACAAATTCAAGAGTAACAAAAATAACAATGATTTACGTGCATTTTTCATCATCGTTGATTGTATCTGTCTAATTACCCTATTGTTATTTATTCATAGGATTTTATTATTCATTAATAGATACATTGTCAGCGGTTACATACGATTTTGCGATAACCTTAGAATTATATGGCCTATCACTGGGTTCATCAACATCATTAAAAGGGTCTGTTTTTATATTAAAGATTATATTTTCAGCTATTTCTTTATTTAAATAAATTGGTGTTGCAAATGAGAATATTACTTTTACGATTGTCATATTTACATATGGATAGCCTGTGACTTTAACAAGTCCGTTATTAGAAAATTTACATATTTCGTTGATTGTAAATAAAATTGCAGGCTGTAACTAGTAGAACGGTTATTCAAACGCATCAAAAATTTTTCTTGTGCTAAAATTTGCGAAAATGGGTGATTTAAATCAGGCTAAAATTTTTCTATTGAACAATAAAATTCACAATTCTCAAGCCACACTTGTATATTTATCAAAAGGCTATCAATTGTTAAAGACGGAACAAAAAACCCATGGAGCATGCACTGCGTACAATAAAATTATTATCAATCAAGTGAGACGGAATGATTGAATAACAAATGCTTTATTCCCTTTGTAAGTGTCGTAGAATGGAGAAGGGTAGGCAAAAAATTGGCGCCATGTCTGACCTAGAGCTATTAATTAAACTGAAGATGGGCAGAACTGGAGGGTTCAACTCTATTTGTTAATTATGAGGTTTTTCTTCCACGTTTCATTGTTAGAACTGTGGTTGTTCTATGTGAGCGTTTGCGTTTTGTATTATTTATTGTGTGATGTTATTAAATTAGATAAAGTATGATCATTCTATGAATTTTCCACAACTGAAGCAAGCACTGTTGGAACCTAATTGATCTCCGTACCAATGCCATCGGATCGACAAATTTTTAGTTCTGATCGCGGTGCTAAGTCATTGGACTTATCCAAAATGTAAACGTCCATATGAATTTTAGCTTTGTTTTGTTCTGTTTCCTTCTTTTTGAAAGTGGTAACTACATATTTTCCTACTCCTCCACTATTCATTTCAGATTAATTTCGTTGTAGGATCCAAGACAGTAAAATTCTCCCGGACTTCATCAAGCTACAATGTCTCGTCGTTTTTCTGGTGGTCGTCACTGTCGATTCTTGCTTTTCCGGAGTTGCATTGGTTTGGGAATTGTGCGGTGAGATTGTCTCAAAAAAATGTTAAACTGGTACAAGTTTTCTTGCTTCACCTTGTGCCGAAGTATCATTGACTTTATGCGTTAGAAAAAGTTTGAAGTAAAAATAGTGAATAACCCTCGACAGGTCCTCAACCGCTCGTCTAGTACAACCCCATTTACTTCTGTTGAAACTGTGCCATGTATACAAATGTCCCTTGTTCTATTCATTTGTGTCTCCGAATGACGTACTGGCTTATTATTCTTCATACTTATAGATTAATACGCCTTGTAGTTCTAAGAAATTATGCCTTCTTTAGTTTTTTCATATATTTTTTTCTTTATTGTTTGATAGAATTGCGCATAATGACAGGATATTGGCGAAGGTGAATTGCTGGGTCTGTACTGAACTAATACGAGTGTATAAACGAAAGAAATGGATGGGAAGTCATAGGCTTGTGAAAGAATTGTCATAGACTTGTTATTATAGTTAGTAAGGATGAATTAATATTGCTTTTGTTAACAAATGTCACCTTGACGGTGCTAGAGATTTTTTCTAACTTCAGTAGCTTGATCCGATGCAAGTTGTTGAGGGCAAAGTTTAACCATATAAACTCAAACCACACCGATAAGCTGATCAATCCAGAAATATATGGGAAATGTATGAATCTTAAGCTTGCTAATAGTGCTTAATAAGGAAAAGTTAATATTGATCTACTACCCTCGCTTGTTTTAGAAGTTTATGCATCCAGCCTACATAGTCTGTTATTGCTTTCAAAGTTTCTTTTCACTTCAACGACTTTTGAAATATTTTTCTTTTTTATGTCAGATATTTTGATTTTACCATTACTGCAGTTATCGTTCATAGGATGATCATATGAGTACTTATTATGATTATTACTTCGATCTTATGTTATAACATGATTGCCTTATAATAATATGTCCACTGCTAGAATTTGCTTCAATATTCGCTTCTCATCTAATTTTCAATCTATTTCTATCGAAGAAAACTTCTAAAATTAGAAGTGCAACATAAGAACTCCAAAAGTTACGTAATCTCAGTAAACAGTTAAAACCTATCTCATGCCCGAAAACTAGGACGCATAAGCCCTCCCCTTCACCGTCACGCCAAACAACGATTACCATAAAAATACAAGAAAGAAAGAAAGAAAAAAAAAACATACAAGTTAAAAAATAAAAACTAAAAAACCGTCGGGTCGTGTAACGGTGTCTTATAAGCATGTCGAATTGTGTATTTTTGATCGTATAACGTAAATCTATGATGCTGGCACGCGATCTTCGTAAGACTAAGATTATTTTACGATTATTATTTACTGAGCGCATGCGATGTTGCAATCTTTGCCGTATGTTTGTGGATGTGTAGAAAGTTTTGTTGAAGAAGATTGAATTGACAAAGATATTCTAGTTTTAGTAGTAGTTTTCTAAAATCTGGAGTATTTGGAAGTCGGTATACTTAAATAAAATATTGATACTAACACTTTGAGTCATAAGTTACTTGTTCATAAATGTAAAATAATATAAAATAAGTAATCACGTCACTACGTCAATTACTGAGATTCGACTACATACAGTTAGACTGGCAGACAGTTTTAATATTTTAGAAAAAATGACAGTCGCATAAGATGTGTAAGTTAATAATGGCAATAGTATGGCATCATTTAAAATGAAAACTGCTATTGAATCTAGATGAATGAAAAATAACGCTAGAGTACAGCAATTTTGTCCTAAACATAAAAGTATGTAACTCATATTCGGGCCGAGGAGGGTTTCTAATCATACTCGTACATTGAAACTATTAAAAAATGTAAAGATTGCAGAGTTTTTTTATTTGTGTCTCTTATCGTAGACCAAGAATGATCTATTTATATGTTCATTAACCCTGACATTAAGTACCATTCCTCAAAACCATTTCGGTTCCCAAGTTTTCTTGAAAGAAATAATAGATTTAAAAGTGGAAAATTATGCATAGTAAAATTGTTGACACCCATCTTTTCACCATCGTCCAACTAGAATCCCTCAAATCACACAACTGGCTCCAAATGACCGTCGGACATCCCTCAATCAACCAAAACAAAATAATTTCCTTCAAATCACAAACAGCATGTAAATGATATGCAATATTTTAGCACTATGACGTAATCGATCAACCATTACTAGCCAAAGCAATTAGTTCAAGGCAAGGCACTCGAACTCAAGTCGAACACGAGACTGAACGTTTTTGTTATAAAGATTTTTCCTATAAAACTTAAATTGACCTCTCACGAACGTTTGATGACCAAAAAAGTATTAGAGATGAACTCGATAAACAAAACTAATTTAAAAGACAATAAAGCGATTGTGGAAGCTGAAAAACGATTGGTTTTTAAGTTAATTGATGATGATAATTGTTTGGTCACTAATATTTTATTAATAGGGACTATTGCACGTTATTTTGACGTAATAGGGGCTGTGGCACGTCATGAAACTTGTATAGATGCTAAAGAAACATTTTTCTTAAAATACTGCTGTTTTGTAAAATAAATTCTAATAACTAGTCCTACTAAGGAGTATTGTATTACCTAATAGTTACTGGATTATGGAGATCAAAAAGCAGGTATCCAGCTGCATACAATTCGACTGGAAGATGCTTAGGCAGATGATAATAATGATGTAACTAATAAAAGTAATTAACTGTAGCAACAAAAAGAACTTGGAGCTTAAGCTACCAAGCTTAATTTATTTAAAGACTAAAGGTAACAAGACAGGAATCCTATTCAAGATTTTTAATGATGAAAAGATTGGAATTTTCCTTAAACTAAGATGACAACTTTACAATTAGAGGTTCTTCCAGGAAAATCATAGAGAGGGAGTTGCTACAGGTGAACGTTTGAACTACTATGTGAATTGTTCTTTTATAAAATGATTGAAATTTTCAAGGGATCGTCGTTGACTTTCGGCACGTTATTTTTTCTAGTGTTACCAAAGTTTGAAGTTTCTGTTTTTTCATCACTATTTTCATATCTAATTTGACCGAAACATTGTCCAGAACATGGTTTATCCTGCAAGAAAGTTAAACTCCGAATTATGTCACAATTTTACCAACCTCATAAAACTAAGATTGAATATTAGAAAGGATGCCAACTTAACTAGTTTCCACGCCTATCACGTTAGTCTGAGACATCCCGGATGGTTCAACGTCAACGAACATAAATCTACTGATAATTTAAACATGGCCGACCATGTTGGATCATTTCAATATGTTTTACTATGCATAGATCTACATAATGATTGTTTTACAATAAATTTATGGTGAGATAAAGATATTTTGAAGGAAACTATGTCTTGAATTGTAACTGCCTATTGAATGAAGAATAATAGACACAATTAATTCAACAGTAATAGACAAATTAAGTGTTGACAGTTGAGCATCAAACTGAGAAATAAGGTCTACCACTTTTGAAAATCAAATGGTACCTGTATTATAAACGCTGCAAGTTTTAAAAAAAGAATAGAAACAGAAAAATGGACTCTCCCCAAAAATCAACCCTAAAAACATATTTCATAACACTAATATCACACTAAAAAAATTACATAATACCCCTAACCCCAACGATAAATAAAATAATGTTAATTTGCGCGGTAAATCAGTAAACACAGTCGCGTGCGGCCGCCGCCATTTTGGTCTTAACCTCATTGACAGCTCAGCGTAATGGCGGACACAATAGAAAGGGCGCGAAGAATAGTCATTGTTGTTTATTAATCTATAGACGTCATGGGACGATAAAAAATGGGCTGATTAACATTTCATGATATTTTTTGTGAATGAAAAGACTTGAAGGAGAACAGATTACTTGCGATTTGTTAGAGAAAAACTTTTAAGCGTGTTTTTAAAATTCCCTATCTAAAAAGAAAAAGTGTGGATCTCTTTGTTGCTGAAAATCAATCATCTAACAATAGCTTCATTGCGCTCTTATGTTTCCGATGGAAAATTTTCAACTACTTGCGCATGGGATAAATCATTCTCATTTACTAAACCCTTCATTTGTACGACCGACACGTACTCGGCTAGTATTTTTTTAAAGATTTTGTCGTGTTTTTAAGATTGGTGCTTAAATTAAATACAATGTTAGTTAAGACGTCAATCAAGATAATCTAGAAATTAGTTTTACTTAGATGAAGAATAAACCTAAATGAGTATTTAGATAAACAAAGATTTCATCATCATCATCAGTCCTAAGATGTCCAGTGCTGAGCATAGGCCTCCCCTATACATTTCCAATAGGACCGGTTGGAAAAGGCATGCATCCATCGCGATTGCAAAGATTCACTTTAAACTAATGTTTTTGTTAGATTAGGTTGATTAAGTTTAAACGGAAAACTGAAGAAAGAATAAAAAAAAAGATTAATGCATTGCATTCACCATCTCAATACTATAATAATACAAACAATAAAATCATAATTATAACAATAAATTATCCACACAAGATAACAAGAATAAAACAAAAGAATTGAAATCACTGAACTATCGATTAAATTAAAAGTATCATTTACAATGTGTCTTAATTGATATTTATTGCTGACTGTTATGTCAATATGTCAGGAAACATATCTCCTTAACTGATTAATTTATCTATTTCTCATAATGAAATAACATGAAAACTACAGGAGCTGAATGTGCTGATAGACTTGAGCATTCACTAGTAACAGAATATCAAGCATTCGCCATTTTTAATTTTGTCGAACTGGACAACGAACAGAGCCAAGTAAAGAGCCAAATTTCGCTACGAATATTTTCACGATCATTCTAGCGAACGCTCTAGTCAATGATCATCATAGTGTAAAGAGTAATATAGCTAGAGAAGAAATAACTGCTGAGATGAAGAGTTATTTAATAGAAGTAGACGTACTTCATCTTCTTTAAACAGATTAGGAATAACGGCAGTAAATTGACGATGATCATGAAAAATCTGTTGACAATATTTCTGTCTCTTAACTACAGAATTGTTGTGGAAGGAATATTACTAACGATTACAAATCTAAGAAAAGAAATGAATGACTAGGAAACAGTAAGGTCAGTAACATGGACGAAATCGGACAAATATAATTTTGAAATAGTCAAGTCTTCTTCTACCGTACCTTTTTTTTGTAGCATTTCCAGCTAAAAATAATTCTCATAACATTTTTATCTTACAGTATCCTGGATACTCTCTCTATCCCTCTTACTTACGTACTTTCTTTTACTTTTTTATGCATCTGAACATCAGCCAGCAAGATTTTGAAATCCAACGATTCCTCATCTGTAACAATCCTCATAATTACTTCTACAAACTTTTCTATGCCTTCATTAACTAGATCTTCAAGGCCTACATCTTTACAGTCCCTAGCAATAAAATTATCCGTCAATTCATTAAAAGTCGTAAAACAAGATATTAGCATTATCGTGCTAGTAAACCGTCAATCCATACTACATCATTACAAATAAAAGTTCCTTTTACAGGGCTGTGACAAGCACTTTATAGTGTCAACTGTCTTCTGACGTTAGGGTTTACCCTATTTTTATGCCAGCTGGTGTATTCATAGTGTCAAGTTTTTTTTTTTAATTGTGAATGGCACCTTGCTGTTCTACCTAGGAGGTTGTAGTCTGTATAACCTGCCTATCCTGTACGCTGAGGCCTCCAGCCAGGGGGTCTAAGACCGATTTTTTTTTCTTTTGAAGTGTCAGAGCTTACTGAGGAAAAAGTTAATATAAGCCAATAAAATACGAAATGAAGGACGAGTCACATTTCAAGAGTGTTTTAGAATAACGGTGTTTGAATCTAAAATTAGGAAACAAAGCTGTCTTGGCATGTCCTAGAACCAAAAATCGAAGGCATTATGACATCTATCAACCCGGTTGTTGATCAGCCCAATAAATGTCACAACTTCCCAAGAAGGCAGATTTCACAGCATAGGGAACATTATAGGCTGAATATGCTAAATTATGTGCACTCTAGAATCAATCATCAAATTCTACTACTTTTCATAAATATTTTTGAACGAATCGAATCTATATTTCTTGTTTTTTTCTGCTTGAGGGAAGTGGAAACTACTTTTATAAAAATGTTAAATTCATTCTCCGGGACACGTCGAGCGTCATTTTCTCGGAGCTTTTCTGGTGGTTGCCACTGTTGATTCTGGCTCTGAGGACTGAGGTGTTGCAATAGTTTGGGAATAGAGCAGTGGGATTGATCCCAGTAAAGAAATAAAAAAAGAACTAATCTAAATTTTTAAATACAGTAGCAGTAATTAAACACAATAACTAAAACACTAATTTCGTCCAATCCGATTAAAGATTATGAACTTTTACATCACTAATAAGTTCGGTACAACTGACATTTGTAAAACGACGCATGCGCAGGTGACACTGACAATGTAAATGTACACGCTGTGGTAATCCTTACTTAACATTGTAAAGACGATTGTTTTACAAAAAAAAAGAATTTTAATCATAATCCTGGGGTCTGGAATATTGTCGTGTTTTGAAATTGTAAACGTTGTAGTGTAAACATGGATATTATGGATAGATAAATACAATGTAAGGAATAATCGGTAGTATATAGTTCGTCGTAAAAGTACTTTTAATTTTAAGTATGCATTGCATCATATTGACGCTTAAAAAACGAAATAGATGTCCTTCGCTAGAGGCCTTAGATTCAAGACACCCACAGGATTGTCAAATTAAAGTTCACAACATAATGATGTACATTTTAAAAATATGACTGATGATTATAAGAAAAAGTTAAGTCACTTATTGTAGTGAATGTTTATAAAACTCTGAAATTAAATCTTATTAAAGCAGTTAACGTGGAGAATACCTAGTAGTTAGTAAAGACACAGTTAAGAAATATATAAATCTACTAAAATCTTAAGAAAGCAAAAAAATAGAAGTTACTGAAAGCCAAACAGTCTTTGAAGAAGCATTTGACACCTCTAAAAAAAAGACAAGCAACAAGCACCATTATCTAGAAGACACTTAAGCCTAGATCTAAATCACAACTCAGCCCTTAATTTTTCACAAGACCACCTAACCAACAATCTTTTCAATCAGGTTTCAACAAAAGAAATGCCAGATAAACATCAGTTTTCCAAGTAACCACCGGTAGACGGCGTGTGTAGTTCGTACACGTAAGATTTGCGTGAGATATCAATTGGTATCCAAGACGGAGAACCGTCACTTCTTTCTCTTTTTGTCCTGATTGCTTTTGTAGGGAAGTTACTTTAAAATGAGTAATTGATTTAGTTGTAGCTGAATTAGATGCCGATGGATGCAAGTGGCGAATTGTCGTTCGGCGTGGCGGTCTAAAGGGGAGGCCTATGTTCAGCAGTGGACGTCCTCTGGCTGATGATGATGATAAAGTCAAAGTCAAATCATTTATTCCAATTAGGCCATCTGAGGCACTTTTGAACGTCGATTTTTAAATATAAAGGGAATAGGAAGGGATGGGATTGATGAATTAGATGACATACTCCGTAACTAGGTTTTAGATGTCACTGCCAATGGAAATGTAGTGAGCATTCTTACGAATGTTACAGTACAGAAAAGCAAATGAGAGCGTTTTAGAGAGGATTCTAACGAGTGTTCTGAAGCTACTTGCCGCTCGGACTGTTAAGTCTGATATCTTCAGATAGATTTTTGTGTAAACAATGCTATTCTCTACGAAAACAGACCTGTATGCAGCGTAACCACAATAATTGGGTGTTCACTAAGCTACGGACAGCGACTTGATGCGAAATCGACCAAAAGATCGTCTTAGCTTACAGCTTAGAAATTCTATTTTACAGATATAATCTCAAAATCAAAGCTTTTATTTCTAGTATACCAGTTACTGGCACTTTTGAATAGTCAAATGCTTTAAAACCAAAATAGTTATGGTGCTCCCTATACAAGACATAATAACTGTGTAAGTACCGTAGGTGGCCTTGATAACTTTTTTAGCACACACGGGATGTAAATGGACTTTTGGCACGTTATTTTCTATCAGTTTGTCCAAGGTCTATACCAAAATTCAACTGTGTCTGAGGTTTTGTTATTCGAAATAATATTTTAACCGAACTATAGGGCATATTTTTGTTAAATTCTAAAATCCACGATATATCAAAAACGGGTGCGAACCTATAAATAAATATAACACCACCAACCAACCAGTTATTTAGAAAAACAACCCGGCAGACGAGAACAGTTAACATTTGCCCGGCGACATTAATAAATCATTTGTCAAATACGCCATTTTGTCTTATTAACCTTAAAAGGAAAGCGCGGGTAATTACGGAGGGTTGTGTGCTCTTGCGCAGCTAGGGATGGGAAAGTTGTCTAGTTTTTAGTCGATTTTATTTGAAGAAGGGAGTTATAATCGAATTGAAAGGTAGATACTTTTATTTGACGGTATTTGATTGTATATTCTAGGGAATAATTTATTTGTACCCGATTTGTGTAATTAGTACTTGGTGTGAGTAAGAGATGTGGCTAAGGCCCGTACTCCACTAAAGCGGAAACGAGAGGAGATGAGTTTGAATAACCAGACCCTTGTCTCCGCTTTGGTCGAGTCTAGCCCTAAGGGTATTTCTTCTTCTTCATCAATTATAATATCAGAAACTTTTTAGGCCCTTCCTACACAATATGATGCAGGACTCCAATACTTAACGACTTTGGTATCTATTGAAACGTGGCTGTGTACGAAACTCTATGGATTTTATTGCCATATTCCACTTATACGAGTACCAAAGTCGTAAGGTATCGGAGACTTGTGTACGAAGAGGCTTATAGAAAGAATATTCAACGAAACATTTCACAACATCGAATAATGATGAATGAAGACACCGTCGTTCTCCAATCGACTAACAATCGAATCGACAAAACAAAGCGCATCACTACACGTCGATCCGAACAACTCTATCAGAATCTAATAAAGACGAGCTACCGTGGTGTGTCAATTAATTCTTTCATTTAATTCGATTCGTTAGGCAGGTCATTAATTTTACAATAATGGCAATATTGTTTTTTTTTGTATCTTGCCGAATTGACAGGGCGATGTTGGATAGACATTCATTTGTTACAATGGCCGACTTTCAAAGATGGAGGTTTGAAGTCTGCTTCTGATGTTACGCCATCGATTTAATGAGTACTGTGTCTATTTGATTTGGGGGTACCGTTAGTTTAACCAACAACAAAAAAGGAGGTTTTCAGTACAACTCAAATGTTTGGTATACGTATGTTTGTTAGCGATTAGGTATCTAGCGTTTCGCTATACCGATTGTACAAATCACGAAAAAAAAACATTAAAAAAACTTCCAGTCCGATAACTATTGGTCCTTCGAGCCGGATAACTAGACAAATATAATTAGAGAGTACTACCACCGTATCATCTAAGTATAAATTGACCAGTAAGTTCGAAATCTAAAAGTTTTAGTGGCATGGCCATTCGATGCATATTCCTTTTTTGTTTTTTTCCGTCGGTATTCTCTCAAATGAGAAGTAAGACATTAATTGCAGGTTGTCAAATAGTGCCCCAAAAATGTCCGCCACATGCTACACACTTTTTATTAACATCGAATGAGTAGGGAGAAAAATTATGCGTACTGGTACCAAATAGATAAACGTGTTTATGATACCTAAACAATACCTAAACATATTTATGAAATTTATGAAGTATAGGTTATATTTTGTAAGGTAAGGTAGCTTAGGCGTATCAAATACTACCCACAATTCGCCAATTACGTAGAATCTCATGACTGTAATAGATGACGAACCTTTTTGAAACAGGACCTTATGGTTAACTACAAAGACTATAAGGCCCACATGCAGTAACCCGAGTTATCTTTTAAACTCAGAGTTAGTTGCCAACACGAGGTTAAATTGACAATATTGTATGACAAACTTCTGCAAGCGGGACTTAGGGCAGTGGAGCTTATTACCCGACCTAACTTCAATGAATTTTAAAATAGGTTTTTAATTCCACCAACATTTTGACAACATCAGTATAGCCAATGTTGCCCGGGTGATTATCTCCTGACATCTAATCCATTAAAATCGGTCGAGTCATTTAGGTGTTACGGCGGAATATTCAAACATACGTAGACTGCCAAAATCATCTGAACCCTTAGCACGAATTTTCACTCTTTTACCTTACAGTATTTACAGCGTTTCTTGTATGAAAAAATGGAACAGCGCCTCTGGTGTGCGAAGAAAGAACTATTTTTTTCCTTGAAAAATGTCAACTTGAAATTGTCAAAGTTCCAGTTTACTTTACGTCTCAAATACTGAAAATTCGTGTTAAGGGTACAGCTTCCTTTTAGCTTCACCGTAGTCGAGTAAAAAAACAACCGAACCAACGAAACAACACTCATGTCATCTAAATAGCCTTAATGTCAACATGACATGTCAATAGTCGACAAAGACGTCAAGTGACGTCGATTAGCCGCGATAAGACGTCAAATATTCGAATAAACTATTGATTTAGTAGCTACCGAAGTTTTATCAATGGGAATCAAATGGGTTTCGTTGATTTTGGTTGTCATTTTATGTTTTTTATTACTAATATTCGGATGCTCTGATTTTTTTAACGATAGTCTTTTTTTGAATATTGTACTTTCTTTGCCTTTGTCTTTGTCCGTTGTGGCAGCCACCAAAGACTGGATGTGGAAAGCTTAGATTCGGGCTTAGTGGTACACACATAGGAGAGGCCTGCGTCCAGCAGTGGAGAAATACGGGCTGATGATGAAGCATAGTCAGCCAATAAATGTATATTTGGGCTTTTAACGGGCCTAAATTATATCTTTTGGAATTGAATCGAAATCGGTTTAAGATTTTCGCGTTGATTCGTAATATCAAAAGAATGGGTATGCTTGTAATTTATTATCATAGATTTTTTTGTATTACTAACCAGTCCACATAATGGCTACTTGAAGTATTTCAAGTGCATGGTAAAAGCTGAAATATCTTCCAAGCTTGCTGATCAGAACTGAGAAGCAATTGATGATCTATTTCCGAAGCCGTAAGCACAAAACGATGGAAACATTACAAAACATACGAAAAATATTAAAATTTTAACCAACACTTCTATTTGTAGAACTGAAAACCACTTTTCAAGTGTCGACAGCAATACAAAAGGTAATGATAACAATTTCAATGAACTGAAAACGTATATTAACGGCAATAATCAATGCTTGTAAGGTAAAACAGCTATTATACACGTCGACGAAAGGGGTCACAGAGGAGTACATTATTGATTTGATTGTAACCGTAGAGTGTTCGAAATAGAATTTTGATATGAACAGGTTGGAAATGTTTGTTTAGCGTTCGCTTGAAAAGGAAAAACTGTCTTTGAAAGTAATTCTGAAAACATTTTTGTATTTAAAACTAGAGTAAGAGAAAAAATTGAAGTCGTCCTGTGCTTCATTTAATTTAATTTAATTTAATGAAGCACAGGATGTCTAAAACGGTCTCTTGGTAATATTTCAAATAATTTAATTCGTTAAGGAATAGCTAATGACGTAGCTGCAAATGCATGACGTGAATTATTAGGGATATAGCTTAAAGTTATCGTTTTAGAACCGCAAGCACCGTAGGACAGGAGCTGCCACGACGATAATTTATTTGGAAAAGAACAGGAAGAACGATTATTTTATGCATCTTCATACATTGCAGATGTATTTAAAATGCCTATTGATGAAAACCTACGCGGAAAGGCGGCGAGTAGCAACTTTAGGTTACCGTCTATAGATATTAGGAATAAGGCAGATGCACTATTGTTCACTCTGACGACAAAGTTAAAATGTCTTATTGACAGGAATAAGACATTTTAACCCTAAACGGAAGCTGATAGCAAGATATACGTAGGTGTAGGTTTATGGGCAAAGGCCATATTGAACTACTAGAGTACCTCATGTTTTTGGGTGTATTCTTATTTACTACCATTGGAATAGATAATAGTTGCACATGTTAAGCCTCCAGAATCTTTGCCTTATAAGAAATTTAAACCTTGGAATACCATGAGTACTCCTATTAAAGAGTTGAACTTTGGGTCAAAAATATGAATACGATACGAGAATTTTTAATTAAAACAAGACTCGCTCTTAGAAACGAACGGGTGTTTTTAAAAATAATTGCTGCCATAAAAACTATATGTGATTACTCGTGAAATCGACTGTATTTTAATATTTTATTGATTGACGAAGGATAAGACTAATGAATTGAGATTTTTTGAGGAAATAAACTCTGATGAAGCTTAAGATGAAAATGGAGAAGCGAAAGATATAGATGATGCCGACATTAAATTGCAGAAAAAACAAAAGAAGATCAAAGATCAATCCATTTTTCTAGACTTAAAACAGACTAGACATTGAAGTCGGCTTCCTTTCTAATCAGCAGCAGATGAATACTTCTATAATACCTACATGAACCGTCCACCTATCTGACTTCCCCTTGGGTATTATGATTTTCCTTAAAAAACTAAAAAATCCCTAGTTAAGACTAGTTGTCGAACTTTTAGAGCCCAAGAAACGACATTCAAAAATATACAAGCAACATCTTCTAGCAAGGCAATTGTAGACCAACGAATTTTGTAAACTAATGTTTCACATGTTATAATTTTAATATTGGCTCAAACTAGAAATTTATCCTGTACCGTAGGTGAGTTTACAAACAATAAAATTGATCTCACATACGTACACAAACACCCAGAAACAACGTTCTATAGAGTCAAACTTCTCTTTAAACTGAATTATCATCGGCCAAGGGCTTAAAGCTACAAAACCTGAATTGCTTATGAAATTCATTAAAATTTTAAAGAACATCTTGCTTAGTTTTCTAGCAAACAAATGAACTATCCAATATGAGCTCAGTTTTAGTTTACATCTAGAAATTATAGGTTATTCAGTGGCAATAGGCTCATTTCTCACATACATAGAATCGATTCTAAAAAGGTTACCACTAAACACACTAGCTGACTACAATTCTAAAACTATTTCTATTGATATCATCATCATTTCAACCTTGCACGGCACTCTTACTTATAAGGTCGCCTCCTTTTCCATTCTCTTTTCTCTTCCTTTTCCCCGCGATTTGGACGATAGCGTCAGCATAACGCGCTTGTGGCTGGTTTTTGTTTCCTTAGCCGAATCTTGGCGACCATTTGACCAAAACCTTGTTCCATCTCTATTTTAAAGCTATTTATGATAGTGATAAAATATTATTCGGTTTGAAAACTTTACAGTTAAAGGTTGTCCTATGCATTTAGTCAATGTCATAAGCTGATGTTGAGAATATCGTGTAACAGACACGCGTACGTTTGGGTTGAAGTCTAAAACTTCTGTGTTTTTTAACGTTTTTGTTTTGATGGTTCTTTTTACTGAAAAGTTCTACGAGCATTGCAGCTTCAACTAACTAGCTTATAAAATTCGAAACCCATCTGATTTTACCTAGCAGGATAACTCAATGAGCAAAACAATTATTATAAATGTTTTTCATTCCTTCTAGCTATTTAAGGAGACTAGTATCAAGATTTTTATATTCCATTTCTAGAGAACACCAATCCAGAACAAAAAATCCTTAAATATTGTGTACTGGACGTACACAATATTTAAGGATTTTTTGTTCAACCACTGAGCGTGCGCTCCACCACATTTTTTTATACAAAAATACCGACCGAGAAGGAAAATATAGCAAAAATAAATCATAGCACAGCATAGTTAATCTCAAAGTAATTACAATGATCATACCGCGATGATTGATAAATAACCTTGCCTGTTACCGTTTCATATGCTTACAGATTATTATATTAGATTTTATATACAAACTAGCTTTGACGTTTTCTCCTGCCTTTGCTCTTTATTTCTCGGCTCTAAAGAAACTATTGTTTGATTAGAAACAACCAATAACTTTCTTTCAAGATTTGGGTTATCAAATGTTTCAATATTAGTAGTTTTTTTTCTTCATACACTCTTTAGATTTTATATCTAGAACAAACTTTGCCTCATAGTTCTCATCTTTTTACTTAACTGCTAAGATGCTAGCGTGATGTCCTTTAAACTTCCTTAAGATTTAAAAAAATAGGCCATTCAATACAAAAAGAGATTTTCTCAAATCTGATTCTACTAGTCAGATTTGAGTTCAGAGACAAGTGCGTTCAAACAAACGAACAAACACTTCAGCATTGTATGAGTATAATTTATTATGTTGTAGTCTGCAGATAATGCAATAATAATTATTTGCATGACATTTGCTGGTTGATGAGAATTAACCTGATAATGTCATTAATTTAAATCAAGTGAATAAACTTGGAGTAGAAGATAGATACGGAATAGATACTCTTTATTGTAAACTATGATAAATTACCATTGATCTAGGCGCTTGGGGGTTACACGAGTTACCTAATCCGTTGCTGTCGAGTTGGAAGAACTGAAGTACGTTATAAAACTATGTAATTGTACAAAAATGATATTCGAGTCTTTTGATAAGCCACCTTTTTTGTAAATGGGATAGATCAGTCTCATTTCATTTGCCTAGGTATATGTAAAGCTGTTTTCCAACTATAATGGGGTCGGCTTCCAGTCTAACCGGATGCAGCTGAATACCAGTGTTTTACATAGTATAGAGCGACTGTCGCCATTACCTCTATCTACGTCACTGAGTGCCTATAAAACTTTATCTAGAATAGCACTTTCAACCAATCGCAAAATATACACAAATCACTCAAAATTGTATTTCGCAAGTAGAAAATCTTTTACAATTAAACTGAACCGACATTGACAACATCCAAATAGAAATGCCGAAAGAAAGTCTAATATTTTTTGTTGATCTTCTTTTTAGTAACCTTTTATTAATAGAAACATGATAAAAAAAGGTGTCGGAGATGTCTATGATCTGTTAGTGATACCTGGAGTGAAGCTCGACGGGAGGTCAAAGGAGCGCTGACAAGATGTTTTGAAAGGCGATGTGTAAGCTAACAGACAGATGCACTATGTAAAAGTAAACGATAATCTGGATTTAGATAAAAAATAGCTTTTACCACCGTAGTTAGTAACTACGGTGGTAATGGCGCTAGTCGTTGAAAATTATATAATTCCAGACTGCCTCTGTGTCAAATTTTATCCAGATCAGTTTTGGCGTGATTAAGTAACAAACGTCCACCTAGACATTTATTACATTAGTGAGTGATTAAAATGTTACCGTTATAATTATTGTAGATAGAAAAATTGATTGTATTATATATCAGTATATCATCTAAGTAAGTAAGTACGCCAAAATGTTAGTGTGGGCACAAAATTCTCGTCTGTGAACTTGAGGTGTGTTAGAAACTACAGAAAAACTTTGGAAGTCAGATGTAATAACGGTTTTTACCGTATAGTGGAAGAACATAAAATTTACTGGCAAAAAAACTTCAAAATGAATCTGACTAAAGCCCAAACGTGGATCTAGAATACATTTTTTGAATTTGCTCATGACTTTTCGAAATCAGTGCACAGTTCAACTTGAATGAATACAAAACTGCTAGAGACGCTCAAAATGGACCATATAGTGAATAAAGTCCGGATGGAGCTAAATGGGAGTTCCTCTAATAATGAAAGCGGTCGCCGACGCGGGATTCTACGAAACACTCGAAAGAAAAAAAGGGGAATTCAGATTCGGGCGAGAACAAAGTAGTTTATGATTCATCTTTAAATGTTATGGCGCTATGTTTTTGACCTCAATTTTTTTTCTAAACTGGAAAAGTTTTGGTTCTCAGAGATGATTGTGGAAACGTTTTTGTTTTTATCAGGAAAAGCAAAACTAAGTTATCATGAGAAATTTGTAGAAAGGATGGGAAAGCCCAGCAGTGGATACACGACGACAAGTTACAAAAAATAAACTAAATTAAATGACCAGCTATTGGTGTCAAAATTCTATCATTTGTAATGCAAAACTCTGCCAAACACCTCTTCTATCTATGGACATTGCTTTGCACGGTAAGAAGAATCGAAATTCTGGCCTTCGAGTCGTATACTCAATTGCTGAATCGAGACAGATATATTTTCTGATGCAATAAAGACGTGACAACATTATAGAGTGAAGATATGTACGATGACGCTGACAAACTTCAGGATTTGATTGAAATGAGAGCAAGGAAAGGAAGGGAAGATTTTAAGATGTCTGTCTTATGAACTTATTGGGTTGGTCTGCAAACATTTACTGTTTTAGATTAATTTTTAGTAGTATTTAGCGGTTATGGATAAACATTGCAATGGTTTTCCAGTCAGGGACTTTGTAGCATTTTGGATATTTTTTTAGACTTATCCTTAGAAAGTGTAATAATCCAAAAATAAATTTCAAAAAGGGTTGTTTTGGGCTCAAAAACTGTAACTGTTGCTTAAGGGAAAGGTTTTTCTTGAAATAAGGATGTTTCTAAAGATCCCAATACATTTGGGACCCCTACAGGGCCTCGGAATACGACCTCGCATTTTTTCTCAGGTCGCACGAAACGGATTGGGTGAAAGGCAAAAAATCTATAAAATTTTAGAATTTTTTAATTTGTTTTATTTATTGGAGTACGAATTAATTCCAATAAGCGGCTTATTAGGCCTAAATTAAAGTGCAATTAAATGCAAGTTTTTGCGAAAATAACAAAAAATATACTGATTTTAGAGTCTTTCACTAATTCTGACTTAGATAAGAATCTATCCACGAGGACCTCAATTTTTTTCGGCTGGCAATTTAGCTTTTTCTTCTTCAAAGTAGTTTTATAGCTTTTCGGAATTATTTTTCCTAGAATTTTAAGCTTGTTTAATTGAGAGGGTACGAAAATGAATAGGTACTTACGGTTTCTGTAGAAATCACGCGATATAACACAGCATCACTTTTTCACAATAATTTTCTTTCACCACAAAATTGTCACACAAAAATTTATTTAGTTTTTCTTTTTTTTTTATAACACTTGTCTTTTTCTCACACTGGTCCTTCACTAATACTCTCCAAAACTTTAGAAAACTGTTGATTGGTCGAATTCGAATTTAGAAACGAAACAGTTATGTTTTAAAAAAATAATTTGAGACGGAATGGGTACAGCACTAGAGAGGTGAGGCGTAGCAATCAAATTTATTATTGCCAGTAATTAGAAAGAACAGGACAGAGTGATAATTGCCTATCAATTAGCGATCCATGCATTACGATTCAGCAATTAGGAGCACGTGGCATCATTTTCCAATTTTACTTCGTCGATAATCGATTTCGTTTTTCTTCGTGATTCTGTATTACGTCACCGATGTCATTTTTAATCACAACACTGGTCCCTGTATCGAGTCTAAACGAGTCATATTATTCGTAGAGTTGAACTATAGAAAATCACAGGCGATCACCTCACACTAAACACGAATGATAACAGTCATCAAGTTTCGAAAAAACCGAATCGTCACTGGCTTCGAAAAAAAAACACGCTCCCCGACTCACACAAGCACAAAATTCTGTCCAATTAAAGATAATGTTTGTGGATATTTTAATAGCGTACCCCTCCGAGGAAACCCGACACAACCAACTCCTGTTGGATTTAAGCACTTAATGATCGGTTGGGGGAAATTGTGCGAGAAACGAACGGCCCAGCGTAGCTCCGTCTCGCTCTAATTAGTTCCTGACGTCGCCACATGTATAGAGTCAGTGGCGCCACTGTCGCGGTAAAGGCGTGGCCTATTCCGAGGCGGTATTTGTCAAAGGAGGAGCTGGTTTTTGATTGGTGGTCGGTTGTGGCGCGATTTTTTTCGTTCGTACGTGCAGCGAACGCGGGTTGGCAATGTAAGATCGATCGTCGGCGCCAGGGTTACTATTATATGTTTTTTATGGGTATTTTTTGGCGGTATTCAGTTCTTTGGTAACCTGTTATGGAAGCCACGCCCAGTCGAGTTCGCGGGCACGAACAGACAGAGACACACCGGCTATCAATCGAGGCTCAAGCCGTAGGGTTTTTTTAAGTGCGGTTTATATTTGGTTTTTTTTTTGTAATTTTTCGTGAGTGTTTGGACTCTGTGCTGTGACTGTTTGTATGTCATTGTGTTTTGTATCTCGTATGTAATGCGTTCGTCGTTTTTTTTTTTTGAAGTCAATGCAATGCAATGGTTGTGTTATTTGGATTTATAATTCTCTTTATGTTTTAGGACATAATATTTATATATTGTTTTCGTATAGCTAACATTATGTAATAACAAATTAAGTTTTAGATACGGCGTGTTATGTAGAATTAATAGTGTTTATTTACTTGTTTGTATTAGTTTTTAATTTTTTTTTTAATCAGGTCTTAATTTTTAGTCCGAATCATACAGTTAGGTCGGTACTTACCTACTTATTTATTCATTAAAAATAATTTTTGATAAAATCAAAAATTCAAACTATTTTAAAATCGAAACCAATTTTGTGATTGACTGTACTTTGAAGTAGACGCCATTTCTGCAGGAAAACGTAATATTTTCAAGATTAAATAAAAAAAAAAGGTTTATAGCTAGTTGTCTGTTTATATCATGATTAAAATAAATAACAGAGGTAATGTAAACTTCAAGAAAGTAATCTACTATATAAAAATAAGTCGGGTTTTCCTTCCTGACGCTATAACTCCAGAGCGCACGAACGGATTTCCACGGTTTTGCATTCGTTGGAAAGGGCTCCGTGAGGTTTATAGCAAAGAAAAATTGGTGAAACGGAGTTCGCCGGGTTTGCTAGTTTATATTAAAATTCACCTCTTCACAGTCGACCACACTTCGCTCACAGGCGAAACAGTCGAACAAACGCGAATTTATAGTTAAAATAAATGTTTGTTTCCCAAATATTTACTTACTCAATAAATTAAGGAAATATTTGAAAAGCTCGTGGCTAAATAATACAGCGACTAGCCGATCATTCAGGTTAAGCCGCGCTTGCCGAGGTTGGTCTGTAGATGACTTACCAACTATCATAGCGAGTTTCCTCCGTGCTTCAGAAAGTACGTAAACCTGTAAGTCCCGGCTGTCATTTGTAGCTCTTTGACAGTCGTTACTGTTTGCAAGCTCAAAAGTCTGACAACCAGTCTTACCACGGGGTATCGTATTGCCAAGTTACTGGGTTGTGGAGGTCCGATTGGCAGTCGCTCCATGTAAAATACTGATATTCAGCTGCATCTGGTTTGACTGGAAGCCGACCACAATACAGTTGGGAAAAGGCTAGGCAGATGATGATAATATCTTATCAAAAATATTTTGATTTTCACCAAAAAATTATACTAGCCAGTATTTTTCATTGACTCCAAAAAATCCGGGTATCTAAGTCCCGTATTCACAAAACGTCCCTCAAGACTTACTTAAAACTAGTTTCAATCAATCAAATGGATTTTTAATTTTAAATAATGCTTGAGTATTGAGTTACATTCTGTAATACGGGACTAAGTGTTACTTTATGTCACTCTGTCTTAAAAAATAATATTTTAATATATTAAATGATCTGTATTTTACATAGTCAGAAACTCGCTTGTATGTAGTTCACTTTTACGTCACAAAAAATCAATCGATTCTTTGTAGCTTGAAAATGTTTTTTTTTTTAAATGAACATGTTTTTTTCTTATGAATTACGAGAGGTATATTAAAAGGCAATTAAACAATATTGTAGGTAATCTCATGCCAACAAAACGTTGAATTAATTAAAACAACACTAAATTGTTATTTACACAGGTTTTTTTAAATCTTGTATAAATATCTTGGGCCGTAACTACCAACAGATAGACTTACTATAAAAATAAATACCTAAGAGAATCTACAAAAAGAAAAAATAATAGATATAATAAAATACGTATAAAAAACAAAAAATGTTAAACCGCCTGCTAGCTATATATGCCTTGGGGTCTTCAAGTCAAGAGTGAACAGGTTACTTCTAGACAAGCGTGCTTCATCATCGACCACATCATCGCTTACCATCAAGTGAGACAGTGATCTAACGCGAACCTATCGTTAAATAAAAAGAAAATCTCTTCAGTCGACTAAAAAGCAATAAGCAGTAATATAATGAAATTCAGCTGTGTTCGCTTGGAAGTCAACCCCAAAATGGGAATAAATTCATCAACAGGCAGATGATGAATTTATTTCCATTTTGGGGCTGACTTGAGTTGACTTGACTTGAGCATTTTCCCAGCTACATTTGGGTCGGCTTCTAGTCGAACAAGATGCAGCTGAATATCAGTATTTAACATAGAGCGACTGCAGCCTATCGGACCTCTACAACCCGGTCGGTAACTAAATGAATGGGAATAAATTCCAAGAATAAATTAGTCAATAATAATAATAATTGTTTATTTGCACAAAATTTGTTTATTTTCAAAAACTCGTACCTATCGAACTTTAGTGGCTAACTGTATAGGAACCTCAGTGGAAACTATATTTTTGAGCCCGTTTGGGGTTTAAACTTTAGGGCCTAAATAAAAATGGTCAAGTTTATCAGGAGCTTTATTCTACTTACTTTCGTAATGACACAGCTGTCTAACGTAAGTACATCTTCAACCAATCACAGAATTCCGAAGAATTAATTACTGTCATCGAGCTCTAAAATAGCCCTTGCGTCAACGTCAACTTGTCACAATATTATGTCATGTTCACGTCAGCGTTGACGACAATCCGAGACGTAGGGACATCACTATTGGCCGTAGATCGTTCAATTTTCCCAGTTCTGGGAAACGTTTAAAAATTGCTTTTCGTTACGTTGAAATGTTACAGGTTTATTGTAGTGTTTCTAAGATTTATATTGTTTAAGCTGCAGTTTTGTTTTCTTTATTGAATATTATAGTCATAATCATAATCTAAACTTTAAATAAAAACTAAAACTACCTCGTAATATTATATACAAAAACTAAAAAGAAAAAAAAATATTCAAAGGGCGTCAAAGCTGCAGTTGAATTTTAACTTTTCTGTTTCATTTCTATTTCTAGAACTTTCATTTACCTTCTTCATAATTATTTTAGGTTACTTTTTTTTTACTGGCGTTTGACGGCATTTGACGACTACCTCGCCCGCCTGATGTTAAAGCGATGCTTCGATAGAAGCACGCTTGCCTTGAAGTAACCTAATCACTCTTAACTTTGACGGGGCCCCTTTAGAGGGCCAAAGCCTGCTGGGGTCGCAAGACTTATCTCATTACCGTGACCCTGGAACATAAAGGGCAATTGAAGAACACCGTGAATTTTAGTCAGTACAAGTCTGACAGTCCCTCCCGCTCTGCCCGGGGTGGGAGGACTCATTTGATGATTTTAACAGGCTAAAAAAAAAACACTCTTGACTTGAAGACCCCAAGGTTGTAACTGTTAATAACTTGCATAGTTCCCAATTGAGTAAGTTACTTGAAACAAAATATACAAGTTCAAACTACTATTTGTAACTTGTATATAGATTTGTTCAAGTTGCACACTTCAATTCAATTCGCAACTTGTATACAAGTTAAAAATAGATCCTATAGTAACGGTCTCTTACTATGGGTCTCATAAGTAAGCTCAAGATAGCCCAACGAGCTATGGAGAAGGCTATGCTCGGAGTCTCTCTGCGTGATCGAGTCAGAAATGAGGAGTTTAGAGATTCGTAGACGAACCAAAGTTGCCGACATAGCCCAGCGAATTAGCAAGTTGTAGTGACAGTGGGCAGGTCATATAGCACGCAGAACTGATGGCCGATGGGGCCGTAAGGTTCTCGAATGGAGACCACGCACTGGCAAGCGCAGCGTGACGACCTGCAGATCACAGGATCGCGTTGAATAAAACCCGCTTCCAACTGGTCCTATTGGAAATCTAATGGGGACGGCTAAACATTATGCCACCCAGGGCAGGGCGGGAGGGACTGTCAGACTAGACTGACAGTTTTCTGACAGCTCTTTGAGCCGCGCATGGGACACGACGCCAGACGCGCCGTCGACCCGGGCATGGTCCATTATCTGACAGCAAGTCACCCATTACTCACCGTCCGGTGTCCGATACCTACGGCGGCCGGAGATCGTCCTGCGACGGCGACGTCCGTTGCCGTGAGCGTCTTCCACTGCGGCTGCGTCATGAGGTGGACGCTGTCCTCTACAGCAGTGGAAATCCTACGGCTGATATTATGATGATGATACAAGTTACTTGTTTAATGGAAACGGACTTCAAATGAGGCCTAAGTTATTTATATTTGGATCGCGGGACTTACTCCATCACCGTGACTCCGGAACATAAAGGGCTATTGGAAGACACCGTGGATTTTAGTCAGTACGAGTCTGACAGACCCTTCCGCCCTGCCCGGGGTGGGAGGACTCATTTGATGATTTTACCAAGTAAAAAAAAAGTTGTTTATATTTCCATATAAAACTGACAGATGTTTCCTGTTAGGCTTTTAAACACACTAAAGACACTAATTACATACCTTTGACTCATGCCTTTTAGGGCGAGAATCGTAAGGAAATAGACCCTTGTATTAGGAATCTATGAATTTAATTTATTATTTGATGTAAAACATGCCCGCGGGTTTGAATTTGAACGAGGTTTAAAAGTGTTGGGATCTCTTTGGTAACTTATAAAAAAATACATTAAAAAAAGATTGCGTAAGTTTGAAAAATCGAAATATTTTTTGTTACGGTCGGTTGTATTATGATTTTTTCTTCCTTTAGATTCTTTATTTAAAAATGTGGAATTAAAATATAAAACAGTTCAATTTTTTTTCCATAAGAAAACAGCTTGCTAGTGATCACAAACTTTTTTTAATGTGTATAAGTAATCCACTTTCCTTTTTTATTTTTGTTACAATACGTCAAAGTATTAAAATATAGAAGAGAAGTGTTTTTCAAACAACAGCTAAATTTATGTCCTTATAGTTTTTCTATAGGTACCTATAGAAAAAAGTTAGCCTTCACCAACCTATAGAAAAGCGTTGACAGCCGCTAATAAAGACAGATATGGCATGTCAGTTTTGTACATACGGGTTTTCTTAATTTGAAATTGAACTGTTTATTTTGTTTGTCACTAAACAAACATTTTTAAAATATTGAGTGACAGTAAAAATATACTCATTATAAAATTTTTATAAATCCAAAATACCGGTTTCCCTCTCACAAATATTTAAAAATAAACAGTTCAATTTCGAATTAAGAAAACCCGTATGTACAAAACTGACATGCCATATCTGTCTTTATTAGCGGCTGTCAACACTAAACGTTGTATTAATAGCATTAATCGGCAATTTGCTCAATTATGCCGCGTTTTAACTTTTAAAATGGCGCCGGTTATGTCAAGACTAAAATTTTAAATGTAGCTTGAGTTATCTAGCCTGTTTTTAGTGGTATTTTTGTTAAATTTCTTCTATTTTCACGCTTTTTTTTTAAGTCAATGTATTCAGATAGCCATGGTGGTGTACTATGACGTTCATTAGGAACGAGAGTGTCAGTGACCTCCATGTGTCAACTCAGTCAACTGTCACTCTAAAATAACGTTTAGAAATTAAATTATTTTCTAATACCTAGTACATTTTTTTTGCTGATTAAACTTTGGACACTAGAGCCAACCAATCGTACTCTATAAGGTAATTCTAACTAACCCGAAGTATACATGTTGGTAAAGAAAATGTTAAAAATATGTCATCGAAACATGAAACCAATTTTTCTTTCAAAAACAACATCTAAATTAATTAATTCCCCGTTCGAATAACTAATAATCATGTCAACATTACACAGTAAATAAAACCTTTTTGTTATAATAATAAAGCGCTTCCCGAAATCATTAAAAGTCTTTAATGAGATACAAAACTTTGAAGCAATAACATCATAATCTGTAATAGCGCTTCAAGCCGCTTTATTGCACTATAAAAAGCCTTTGGAAATTCAAATTTCGTTTCCTAGAATTCATAATAGGAACGTGGAACAGAGCGATTTAAATTTTTTTTATTTGTTTTTTTTTTCGTGGAAAAGGGTGATTTTGTTGAAAACAGTTTATAGTGATTCGATTACGTATGTTAGGTTTTTGCAGTAATTTGGTATTGGTTTTATATTATTTAAATGGTTTAATATTGGTCAATTTGAATAGTAGTCCAGTCAACGGGGAGTTTTGCCCTACAAAATTTGGTGTAAGTAGTCATTTATTTATATGTTTTTCTTATGTATATGCTACTCATGAGTTTCTGCGTTAGCCGCCATTTTGGATTGAATATAATGCTTATTAATTTAGTAAGCATTATTTTCAAGTGACAGTGACAGGTGGAGGTCATTGACACTCTCAGCCCATATAATTGAAACGCATAGTACTTTAAATTTTTAAAAAAAACCTACCGTAGACGTTTATAATTTCTTTAATTTTTGTGTCATAGCTAAGAAAATACTTTTAATCTTACAATAGTTCTACTTCGTTATAAAAATCAACAACCATTTTGCATCCACAAAACCGAGCCGCCCAATAAAAGAATACATACGAACAAAAACAAAAAACCAAAAAACAAATCGATACATTGATTTAACCTATTTTTACAACACTCTTAATTAGTTGAAAACTCAAAAGCAAATGTTCTAATAGTGTATCACCACAAAAGGTATGACCATAAACTGGTGATGCACTATTCGATACGATACTTTATCAACATCGATAAATCGATACACAAATATCGAGTTTTTGCCGTTGATTGGTCCATGGCTGCCGTTTTTTGATCTTATGCTGACGATGCTCAACCGACTCTGGAATGGACTATTTGCTGATGAAATGAAAGACGATAATGTTAGAATGTTTGTAATTTTGTGCAAGACAGAATGAAAGGATTATTTCATTAAATATTTTAAGCTGTACTCAATGTATTAAAGAAATAATAAAAAAAAGTAATAAAATATCTTTCACAGCAGTGGCAGATAAATCATTGAATTGGAAGTTTGACGACCAGTCTCCAGTTCTTTAATGTATCCAAATTATCATAAATTGCATGATCAGTCAGTTTGCAAAGCACATAAAGCCACAAAATGTACCTATAGCACAACAGAAGCATAATCTGCTAATAGGTAATGCTCACTTTTCTGGTACTCTATAATCTATCTAAAAAGAGAGCGAAGCAAAGTATAATAATTCCAGAAAATCATTATTGGATATGATTATGAGCCCAGATGACAATACATTAAGATTAAATTTTTGGAGAATCTGATCTAAAACTTTCATCCTACAGTTCGCGTCACAACTGAAGTCGTTTTGACGCGGCGCGGCGTTAGTGTTTGGCATTACAAAACATTGCATTAAAAGTTTTTTACCAGTTTTCCGTAGGATTTTAGTCGTCAAGGCAAACTCTACAATTTTATCGATACATATACAAAAAGTAACGATCACCCCTACCGTAAACAATAAAATTACAACAAACGTTTCACGCCTCATAAAATTAAAAAATTAAACAAAAAAGGTTGGTAACAAACGATAAATGTCACTGGGCATAAATAATAGAAGAAGAATATCGTCGTAAAATACAATAAGGCTTCATTAAACTACTGTGCGTAGGTTGAAACTTTATATTTATGTTTTTAGAAGAAATTATGGGAAAGATGGCGAATTTAATACGTATCGAATTGTTTTTTTTTTTTTTTGTGTATCAAACAGTTTCTAAGCTGTATTTTTATAAAATATTTTAATCTTGATTGTTCATCTTATAGCCCTTTTAATACTTTAACCCCATAGCGTTTTGAACAAAAGAATAGATTTGACCTGTTCCGTATGATAATACTTATACTTTATAAGATCTTTAGTTAATTTCTATTATTATAATACTGTAGTAAATTATAAATCTGCAGTAATGATGTAGCCAAAATGGCGAAAAAAATACATTTAATAAGGTGCAATCAAAATTCTTGCGTAAGTAGTACTTTCTGTAAAAGACGAATCATGGATACTCCAATTATTAAACTTAGACTATCATAAATAATAAATGCATTTTGATCTTTTAATAATTAATAACTACTACAAAACAAAACGTAGTTTTAAGACACCTATTGTCAACCAATTTAGACTAAGCACGCTTCAACAACCTTGCATTGTTACAATTTAGTGCAACGGTATCTTAAAACCATGCAAATTTCTTTTATAACGTTGAAAAGAAATGGGATCCCTTTTACAAAGAAAGAATAGGTACTTACTAAGCGCCATGCGCCAACGAAGACTTCCGAAGACGCACGAAGTTGTCCGAACACCGTCGGCCCCTTTGTAAATCTATTTGGGCTAGTCCATCATTTTTTATTAGCAAAATGACAATCAAAATGAGTCGGCTCTTTGCCAATTTTTTTCTCTATAATGTTACCCTATTCAGCCATTGTTACGGGGAGGTCTAATAGACCCTTTGCAATTTTTTTTTGGGCTCGCAACACAGGTGAAGTGTACAAAAGGGGTTGCCAATTTATTTCTAATGTTATTGATATTTTTGCTTTGTTCGTTGTGTTAATATTGTGATTTTTTGGGATTATGCTTCTTAGATGTTTTAATAGTTTATACATTTTAAGAAATGTACTTTGATTTTTTATAGGTATATGTATCCTTTTCAGAAATATCCTGTAATAAATTGAATTAAATATACTTGCGACTTTTAAAACCTGTTGTTTTATTTTCATCATCTGCCTTACCGTGTCTTGAAAATAAGTCATCAAATGAATCTGGATCTTAAATGGTGCGAAAGGACTATCAGACTTTCCAATGACTGGGACAAAAGGGCTATTGAAGGACACCGTGGATTTTAGTCAGGAGAAGTCTGACAGTCCCCCCGCCCCGTCCTGTGTGGGAAGACTCATTTGATGATTTTACCCCAAATAAAAAAGCTGGTTTTTTGGAGTTGCGATATCTGCAGAGGGACTGGCAGCTGAATAAGAGGATAAGAGCCCAGAGCCGGATCTAGGGAAGGCAGGCGGGGCAAATGACCCGTCAGCCAGCTTACGGGGGCCCCAAAATCATAAACAAGTTTGCTTGCTTGCAAACAATAATCTGAAATGCTGGCGAAAAGCGCAAATAATTCGAGCTGGCTTCTTTAACTGTTGCATTGTTTTTAGCCCTGAATAGCGGTAGTGTCAAAAGTGGCATCAATCACCCCTCCCGACATTCAACTCCTGCCTAGCTCACAAGTTATTTACTGTTGGTCTAGTGGTTAGTGACCCTGACTGCTATAACGGAGGTCGTGGGTTCGATTCCCACCCAGGACAAATGTTTGTGTGATGAGCACGATCATTTGTTCTGTGTCTGGGTGTAATTATCTATAATATATTATGTATGTATTTAGAAATCTAAAAGTATGTTTATCAGTTGTCTAGTACCCATAACACAAGCTCTGCTTAGCTTGGGACTAGATGGCGTTGTGTGATAGTTGTAGAATATTAAAAAAAAAGTCTATTGATCAGTACCCTTAGCACGAATTTTCACTCTTTTACTTTACAGTATTTACAGCGTTTCTTGTATGGAAAAATGGAACAGCGCCTCTGGTGTGCGATGCAGGAACTAGTTTTTTCCTTAAAAATTGTCAATATGAAATTGTCAAAGTTCCAGTTTACGTCTCAAATACTGAAAATTCGTTCTAAGGGTACAGGTCAAGTAACAAGAAGAAAAATGTTTATGAGGTGTTTACAGTAAATACTGAAAAGGGGGCGCCCCTAACTAGTTTTACCCGGTTAAAAATCGTAGATCCGGGGTTGACAGAGGCCTCTGTCCAGCTGTGGACTGCTGTTTTTAACAGCGTGCGTCGAAATAACGTCATTCGAAATTAAATATCACTCCCAAGTTGAACACTTACTTTTTACTAGGTTTTTCAATCAGTTTCACACTATTTATTAAGTATTATTGTTACTAATACTATGGACTCTGTCTAAAATAAAGTTATTTGATTTGATTTGTTTCACAGGAAATACAAAGTCAGGTTAGGCAGCTTTCTACGTGCCAGTTTTAAGAATTCTAATCAAACCGATCCTCGGGGTGCCCAAGAGTTGTTGGTGCTTCTGAATTAGATGTTGCTTTTGTTTCACGCATTTTTGGGCGATTTTAGGAATTATCTAGATATCCTAATGACGAATTAAATACATTTTCGTTATCATAATTTTATTATACAACATGCTCAAAAAATAATTTTCATGTTCAAAATAACTACTTGTAACTTGTATGCAGGTTTATTCAATTTGTGACTTGTATAATGGAAACCCGGCCATAATAAAACGGTTACATGCATAAAATAGTCTTGTCACAGTAAATCCCACAGTATAATAAAAAACAGTTTAACAATTTACTTAAATCATGTATGCATGCAACAATTTGAACGATCAGCACAATCAGATGCGACCGTTTACGTAAACATGCGTGCGCGCAATTGATATAGTCAGTTGCATTTACGTATTAACAATTGAACTAGGAAAATCACCCTTATTGCTTCTTCTTTATGGCCCTGGCAAATTACCATCTTTACCTCAGTACTATACCACCAATTCGCACTAAGCGTTTCCAAACGTCTTTTATAAAGCGGACTGCGAAGGAGTGGAACTCTCTGCTTTTGTCTGTGTTTCCGAACGCATACAACCCCAATCTCTTCAAAGTTAGAGTGAACAGGCTTCTTCTGGGTAAGCTCGCTCCATCGTCGACCTTGTCTTAGTCACTCCTGACCTCGACTAAGGTCAAGAGAAAACCCATCTATCTATCTTTTTCTATCTTCTATCTATATCTATCTTCTATCTATTCTATCTTCTATAATATAAAAATGGATCGCTAAATGTGTTGCTAAGCTAATAACTCGAAAACGGCTGGACTGATTCGGCTACTTCTTTTTTTGTTGTGTTTGTAACCGTCAGCGCCAGGTTTTAGTGGGCGAAAATCATCATTTCCTCTCTTGCGAAGCCGGGACGGGCCGCTAGTTACACATAAAAAAGAGGACTCTTAATAAATTTTACCACGCTCAAGAAAATCAAAAGGCGCTTTGCTTTTAGAGACTTTCTGCAGTTTAGGCTTTTATATCAAAACCCATTGGGGTAGATACCCATGGAGTATAACTAGAGGTAAGAAAGAACACAGCTAATATCTGTGGTGGAGAGTAGGTACCAATGCTTCATAGCATAAATCCATGGAGTATAGAAGTATAGCTATGGAGGTCTATCTCTGTATGAAAAGTATTCTTTCAAAAGCGTTCAATGGGGGAGGCTGGTCAAAGATAATTGTAGATGGCGCGACCATAGTTCAGTCCTAATCCGACCAATGCGGTAGTACTATTTTGAAGTATGTACCTATAAGATTTGAACCAATGACGATGCTTGGAACAAGCTAACTAGCGCCATTCGTTTCCCAGTTGCCTTGCACATTGGGTTCAAGCAGATTAGGTTTTAAAAACAGCGCCAAAGGTTCCTTTTATTTTTTACTTTTTTTAGGTATGGGACTTATATTTGATTTTTTTATAGAATAGGTTCAGTCAGTATTATAATATTAACAGGCAGCTTTTAGCAAAAGAGAGTAAACATTAAAGTCATGACAAATTATAAATCTTATCACCGGCGGATAATCCACTGACAAAAATGAAAAAAAAAAGCTCCACGCAATATAGTGGTGACCTACTTACAGCTAAATTCAAAAACGAATTCGATAGCTAAACTGCTTTTGTTTTTTTATTTATTTTTTTGCAATTAATGTCACTTTCTTTGTCTATGGCAACCATTTTTCCTATATTTTCCCGCCCTTTTATCATAAAATTATGTACCAACTATTATTAATAACGCAATATCCTTTTTCTTTCACGCAATAACTATTGTTGATAAAATTAGTAGGTAACTAGATAAATATAAGGCTTGAAAGAAGATATAATAATACCAAAGAGTATAGACTTTTGACAGATGCTGTCATGCTAAATTATGTGTTGTTAAAGAAAATGCTACTTTACTTTAGAAAGGCTTCTCTGTTTTCTGTCTTTTAAAGTTAGTACAGCGTTTGTAGTTGATAAATAGGTTTCACTTTCAACGTTAGCTGGCTGGTTGGAAAAAGAAAAAGTTTTTATGGGACTTTCATAAAACAGATTTAAAAATAAAACTAGAATAATTTACATATTATTTTAGACCGTCTGGTACTAATGATTAATTAATTTCTGTAGAAGCAATTTTAATGCATAAGAACACTGTGTAGGTATTTCACACAGTACTAGTCTAAAACGCTTTTTTTTTTAGCGTGGTAAAATCATCAAATGAGTCCTCCAACCCCGGGCAGACTGACTAAAATCCACGTGTCCTTCAATAGCCTGTTATGTTCCGGGGTCACGGTAAGGGAATAATCCCGCGACCCCGAGTCTAAAACGCTAACATACCTACTTACATTCACGGTGATCCATCAATAGCCTTTAACGTTCCAGGGTCAAGTTATCTGATGAGACAGTCCCGCGTACACTGCAGTTCCTTTTTTTATTATTTACCTACACAACCTACACTAGGTTAGTTTTTTATTGAGTTAAACATTAAAATTTATTTTATGACCTAAATAACACAACCATAGACAAATATTTGACATTAGTGTATCATCACAAGTGGGTGGCCCAAGCTCTATGCCAGCGGAAATGCACAATTTAATATCAATGATGATTTAAAAAAAGAATCAGCCGAACGGCCGAACTAAACTGGCGCTAACATGCCATTTTACAGATTATACAAACGCAAAATAAAAAAAAAGACAAAGATACCGCCGAGCAAAGACGCCGCGCGTTCGGCCGAAAAAAAAACTAAATTAACACAAAATTTTCAATAATTAAACCTCACCTTGTTAGTGGGACTTCGATGTTTTTATAACTGTACCATTTTATGTCTGCACATAAACAAAAACTTTTTAATTTTGACCCATTTCTATTTCAACGGAATAAGGCTGAAAATCCTTCAGCAATGTTTACTTGTATGTCAAAAAACATTCAGCATTAATTTCGAAATGTGCCGAAGTAAATTGCGTTTCAAATTTTATTGTTTATTTGATTGTCCCTTTGGACGTATGAAGACAAACCTTTGCTACCAGTTACCAGCTTTTTTAAAAGTTAAGTTCGTAAATCTTTGGCTTTATATAAAATGGCTGTTTCTATTATGAAGGGGTAATAAAGTAGGATGATTTTTATATTAATTAATAAAGAAATAAATGAATTGTTATCTTCTTTTATTATAATTTGTGGATGTCTTCCACATGGATGCAATGAAAAAATAACTAGCAGTTGGGTACATACACACAGATAAATATGTAGATTCAGAAAATTAAAAAAAAAAAACATTTGAAAAAATTCAAAACCAAAATTTTGTTTGAAATTTTTATGCAATGTTGCAACTTGCATGTCAATTCTTATATTGTCTAACTGCAGCTTAAAAATTGGACAAACTTTCGCGGAAAGTTCCTCAAAACAATATAATAGTTAATTTTAGTCACAAATAGACAAATTGCTCTTTTGATTAGGATTTTTTATGTTATAGTAATTATCAAGTGAGTACACTTATACTAGTGAGTACACTTATACAAGTGATTACTTTTAGTTCCATGCTAACTCCAATTTTATCATTCTCTGTTACGGTTGCGTGTTGCTCGATTTAAAAAAAAAACAAAAGTCAAAATCAAAAATTTTGAACAAAGAACCGAATGCATTAGAATTCTTAAAAAAAAAAAAACTTAGCGAAATGAAGTAGCTGCACTATGAGACGTGTCATCGAAAAGTGCATTCTCATTTACTAATGTATTTTAATAAAAAATCCGAAAATTGTCGCGTCATCACGACGAAATAGTGGCTCAATGTGATGTCTTTGTTAATTTTGTGTCAAAATATTGGTAATAGCGAGAATATTTTTTGATTTATTGCTACTTTACTTATGTTTGTTTTGAAAGGATTAATAGTGTTATGTTGGAGTAAAGATTGATGGAGTTCTAAGAGATGTTTAAAAGTCAGTAATGTTGATGTGTTTATGTAGAAGATGACTTTGAATAAAATAGCTCGTAGCCTTTTAGGGCAAATCTGTTATTAACTAAAAAAAATTGAAAACTGTTTTTTTAGTAAAAAATACAAGCGTTATATCCCTTGAAGATCTTCAGCGAAGTGTCATAGTTACATACCTAACGTACCATCACAAAAGTGCATCCACAACCTCAAATTATGGAATATCCAGAATCCGTGTCCAAAACAAAACGTAACGTTTTTCGTGAAGCCAGTTTTTCAAAATGAGTGAATGAGCTACAGTAATGTAATTCTTAGGCGTGTTATATAGGTCTAACGAAGGAAAGGGGTTAGTATTTCTTCCTTTTCTGGCTTCAATTCCCAGTGGCCTTTTAGAAACCTGGGCATTTCATAATCTAAGTACGACACATAACCTCAAAGATATACCTAACAATTAAGATTTCCATTACAATCTTTTATAGGAAATATGGAATTCCACACCAAAACATTTTTAAAATCTCCAAAATCCGCTACACCGTATGCAACAAAATTAATAACACAAAAATAAAAACTACAATTACAAAAACGTTAACGTACCGTACAACTGTCAAACTTGCAAATTTTTTTCGCCGCCATTGTAAATTCTACTTTCAAAAAAGAAATGGCGAATTTACCTGACCGGCCGACAAAGCGTGACAGACGTGCAAAATCTATTTAAATTGTACCGGTAACTTATTATTTTATGATTTAGTGGACATAACCTATTTTTTCTTGTGTGAAATTAGGCTGAAGACAATGCGATGCAAAATTGTTAGGAGGTTGGATAGGGAAACGCCTGTTTCTAGAGTAAATTAGGTATATTGCGTGAGTTGATCTCCCAAGTTGACTCAGATTTTGAAACGTCCAGATTATGTGTTCGAAACAAAACGTAAGGTTTTTAGTGAAGCCACTTTTTAGGGTTCCGTAGTCAACAAGGAACTAGGGCATGCAACCGGGAAATCCCGGTACCGAAAATACCGGGAAATCCCGGGAATTTTTAAAGCAATCTGGTACCGGTTCTTCGTCCCGTAGTCCCGGTACTTTCGATACTTTCGGTACTTTATTATTTTCCTTCTTTTTTTCAATATAAAGTTACAAATCATATCCAATAAACTATTCGTTTACAATATTGTTGACATAAAACATTTTATTTGAAAATAATGAGAATTTTATGAACAAAAGCTATTCCGCAATGTAAGTAAGGGGTCAGTTATGATGATGATTATGATTAATTTATTGCATTACTTTCATTTTGAAGAGAATAACTTTAATCATGCTCAGATTTTTTGTATTTTATAATTATTTGGCTAAGGTACTAATTTCTAAAAATCTTTTACATTATTTTATGATATTACCTTTATTTTAAATAAAATAGAATTTGTTACATTTTTTTCTTGAGTTTTATATTTTTTTCATCTCGAAAAGCGTTATTCTAGTTTTGTTTTACTACAGTTTGTTTAATGATATTTATTTATAGTAGACGGAAAAAAAGTGACCAAGTACGTGATGTTAAACACTTATTCTATAGAGGAAAGAAGAAAGCAATTACGTGACAAAGATAGGCTTATTTCTAATTCAAAATATAGTTCTGATATATTTGAATTATTATAATTAAAAGTTATTTTTATATCAATATAAAAAAATACATGTGGCACTCGGAGATTGCGAGAAGCTACCTTTTTTTTCACTTCACTCGCTCGGAAAGATTCTATTCATTCGCGCGTTTTGCAAAATGGAGTTTAATTACTCCATCTGCACGCAAAACGCGCAAAACTCCATTTTGAGCGCTAGAGCGCAAAGATTTGTTCAAAATTCGGACAAAATATCTTGTAGTCAATTATTTTCGTCACTGGCAGGCGAGGCGCAGAGCCGCCTCCACTGCATTTCCTCGCTTAGTGAGGTGAAAAGTTGTGTGTTGCATTCGGAAGCAAAGTTTTTCTGCATCTCGTAGCTTTGAAAAGTTCGCCACGCTAAATTAGTAGCGAAATTTTCGCTCCAAATCAACTTTGCTGCCTTGCATAACAAATAACTATTCTATAAAAAAAAAAAAAAATTAAAATGTTTGTGATGCACTACTGTAATATAGAACTTCTTTGTTGCAGGAGAATTTTATAAGTAGGTTTCATTGTGAAAACTCCTTTTGTAGCTAGCCGTTTAGTATTAGTAAGATAAAGTGAATTGTTTTTATGATTACCGAAGTCTCCCGAACTGAAACGACGTTAGACGTTGCGTGGTGTCTGGTATTTATAGATTTACGAATAAAACAAAGTTTTATGAACTTGTCCATCCCACCCACATTTGTAATGAGTTCATTTTTCAACTGATTTAGATAATTTTATGTAGTGTGCACGCACTCGTGCCTTTAATATCGACATTTGTAGTTAATAGCGACATTTGTACGTGAGTACCGAAAGTACCGAATTTCCCGGGAAATCCCGGTTCCATCTCCCAGTACCGAAACTTCGGTACCGGGCTTTAAAAAGTACCGGTTCTGCAAGCCCTACGAGGAACCCTTATAGTTTCGCCATGTCCGTCCGTCCGTCCGTCCGTCCGTCTGTCCGCAGTTTAGCTCAGAGACGCACAGTACTAGAGAGCTGTAATTTGGTGTAAATATACGGATTCGTTGTGCCGAAAAAGTGGTAACATAAAATCTCGTAAAATATTTTTTTTTAGGGTACCTCCAGTACTTACACGTAAAGTCAGGATTTTTTTTTTCTCGCGTACCCCTTAGTGTGGGGTATCATTAAATAGGCCTTTAAAAAATAATGATAGTTTCCATTAACAATTTTTTGATAAAAAAAATCGTTTGTGAGATATTATGCTTTAAAGTGCTAAATTTTGCTCGATTCGAGTGTCTCCCCCCTCTACCAGCTAAACGGTTATGTTTGGGGGTGTGAAAAAATTCACAATAGTAGTACATATAACGAAGTTTAAAAGAAAATTATCATGACTAAGTAGGCTTTACAACTTTACGAGTAATAGTCGACCAACTTATAAAATGTACTTGATATCATATTTTCTTAAGCAAAATGTATCGGAGACAACTGCAAATGTAAGTTTGTCAAATTTATTTTTACAGCTTTTATAGGTATGTTTTTTGGGGATAGGTAGGTTTTTATCGTCAACTATTTTTAACTAAATTCAAAAAAAGGAGGAGGTTCTAAATTCCTTGTAATCTTTTTTCTTATGAATTTTCCCCGATTTCTCAAAGACTCCTGGACCGATTTTGAAAATTCTTCTTTTTAAAATTAAATTCAGCGAATCAGTTTAGTTAGTTCGCATAAGTATTTTGATGGGCAACTACGGAACCCTACACTGTGCGTGGCCCGACACGCACTTGGCCGGTTTTTTTAGAAAAGTGTGAGTGTACGCCACGGACACATTCAAATGTTTTCTTCGAGATTTTCACTTGTTTTACGAAGGAATCAAACGACAGGGGCTAATCTACCGTGTTTTTGGCTTCAATTATTCTCAGTGGCAATTTTGATGAACAAGGGTCTTAGAATCAAAGATTCGAAGACATGTGACATTTAACTTTGACTGGGCTTGTGGTCCTTTACCATGGGCCTCATTAGTAAGCTCAGTATAGTCCAACGAGCTATGGAGAGGACTAAGCACGGACGTTCTGCGCGATCGACTCAGAAATGAGAAGATTCGTAGGCGAACCAAAGTTACCGACATAGCCCAACGAATTAACAAGTTGAAATGGCAGTGGGCAGGCCATATAGCACGCAGAACTGATGGCCGATGGGGCCGTAAGGTTCTCGAATGGAGACCACGCACCGGCAAGCGCAGCATAGGACGTCCCCTACACGGTGAGGTGGGCAGACGATCTTATGAGAACCACAGGATCACACTGGATGTAAGCCGCTTACAACCGGTCCTACTGGAAGTCTAAAGGGGAGGCCTATGTTCAGCAGTGGACGTCTTACGGCTGATTATGATGATGATGATGGGCTTGTGGGGTTTTTTGGTCTATTTCTCCATTTTAGAGCAAAAGCATGGGTCCTAGCTCTGAAAGAGAGCAGTGGTAGCCCAGTGGTATCGGTCCCGACTTACAAGTTGTAGGTCAAGGATTCGAACCCCGCCAGGCGCATTAATTTGTGTAATTTATTTCATCACCACTGCTCTCAAAACAGTGAAGGAAAACATCGTGAGGAAACCGGCATGTCCTAGAACCAAAAATTCGAAGATATGATTGTGACATCTACCAATCCGAACTGGGCCCGCGTGGTGGATTATTGCCCAGTTCCTTTCAAAGAGTGGCCTGTGTCCCAGCAGTGGGAACATTATAGGCTGATGATGAGCTCTGAAAACATTACTAGCTAGCTATGGGCTGATTAACCTTGATTATAATACATTGGATGACACGAGAAGTTTCCAAAACAACCATAATAAAGCCAAAACATCAATATTTCGTCCACATCTTTCTTTGATCTGAAACGGTAGTTTTTTTCTCTGCAAACCCATCAAATGAAGTGTAAAGCTATGGCATTATGAGTTACAATAATCGGATTGTACGCATCGACGGACCTTCTATTCGGTTTAGGGTTGAATGGCCATGTATACTAGGGTTTATTTTAAAAAATAACAAAGGAAGTAATGCTGGAGACGGCTACTGTATTTAATATCTTTATATTGTTGTAATGTTCTTGTAGAATAATGGAGTAAGGTTGGACTTTGATGTTGTTTGAAATTTAGTTGATTTCATTAGTCTTGTTTCTTGGTTGTGGAACTAACGAGTTACCGTGACACCGGAACGTAAAGAGCTATTGAAGGACATCGTGGATCTCAGTCGGTAATAGTCTGAAAATCTCTCCTGTCTTGCCCTGGGTTGGAGAACTCATTTGATGACTTTACGACGAAAAAAAAAAGAACTTTTCGGCAGCTTATGTTAACAATAATGACATAGCTGCTGAAATAATTATTCAATCTTATTTGATTCCCGTGGTACTTACCACGGTTTGTTCCGCGTTCAACCCTCATGATTTTCTACCCTGTTCCGCGTTCGATCCCTAAACGTTTCCACATTCGACCCTTAAGGGTTGAAATGTGTTTATTTATCGAATGTATTTGTTCCACGTTCAACCCTCAAAGGTTGAATGTGGAAACGTTTAGGGGTCGAACGCGGCAGAGTGTAGAAAATCTTAGGGGTTGAAAGCGGAATAAACCCTTTTACCACGTACATTCCCAATAGTCATCTTGACACTACATTGAAAGAACTCTAGTACAAACAACATTTGCTTTTTTGGCTTTTTATAATTGTTAACATCTAGGGAAAAGGTACTGAAAACCGAAATCATACAGGCATTGCCTAGTTCGGTCTCAGTGACTAGATCTATTAATTAGACATAACTACTGCCAAACTCCAACCCAAGCCAGGGCACAGTCAGACTTGAACTTACTAAAATCACGGTGTCCTTCGATAGCCTTATACGTTCTGTGGTCACGGTAGCTTTTTAGTCTTACGACCCCGGCAGTTTTTGGCCCTCTAAGGGAGCCCCGTCGTATTGACAGCTCTTTTAGGCGCGTGTGGAACACATAGCGCCGTCGACCCGGGCATGATCCATGATTGGACAGCGAGTCGCCCAGCCGAATAGCTCTATGTCTTCTGCGCTCTATTAAAACTATAAATCTAGACAGGTGCGATTAACTTCTAAGTTTTAATTTAATCAAACTTCCGTCTGTGAAACTTAAGGCTATTTCTTTATGTACCCAGACCCTAAAATACATATCCTAAACCAAAAAAATAAATACATAAGCTAGCAACAAATCCAATACATAACATTATAGTTCTGGCTCGCGTGTCGCCCCGCCGGCGGGTAGGCACATAATTGTATATAATCTCAATGTATCGGGGATAATGTGATCGGCGTCTGCGCTGGTGTAATGACAGGCCGGCGTAGCACGCATGCGCGGGACGCACGGTGGGATATTTTGGTGGTGTGGGTCTGTGGAAGAGAATCGAAAAAAAATATGTTTTTCTGTTTTCAGGCATCATGTTATCATTCCTTACGACTATGAAAGAAAAGAAGAAAGAAAGAAAGAAAAACGTTTATTTGTGAGCCCGTACACACAACAAACAAGCAACAAAAGAATAAATAATAAAAGGACATGATAACAAAGGAATATATATAGGTACCTGTCGCAAATTAAAAACAAATTGTGTGTCCCACGGCTACATCAAATAGGTCCAGTTCAGCAAATTGTCGAGCAGCTAGTGCTCGACGCTGAACTGAGTCTACTTTATATTTTAGATTTAGTATTAGCATACTTTTTCTTCAATGTCTGAAAACAAGGGTGTTTAAACAGTGTGTGTTGCCAGTGATGACATATGGCTCTGAAACGTGGTCTTTGACTGCTGGCCTTTTAGAGAGACTAAGAGTCACTCAACGAGCAATGGAAAGAGCTATGCTCGGAGTTTCTTTGCGGGACAAAATCCGGAACATGGATATTTGGCGAAGAACCAGAGTCACCGACATAGCTCATAATATTTTGCATGTTGAAGTGGCAATGGGCAGGCCACATCGCTCGTAGAACTGACAACCGATGGGGAAGAAAAGTTCTCGAGTCGCGACCACGGACCGGAAAACGCAGCGTAGGCAGGCCTCCCACTAAGTGGACCGACGACATCGTGAGGGTCGCGGGCAGCCGATGGATGCAAGTGGCGAGTTGTCGTTCGGCGTGGCGGTCTAAGGAGGAGGCCTATGTTCAGCAGTGGACGTCCTCCGGCTGATGATGATGATATTTTTTCACTTTTAAAGTCACGGGTTATACCTGGCGGTATGGCGACTGAAGTCCTTTTGATGCGCTTCTAGTTCTTTATTAAACAGTGTGCGGTGCATTTTGAAGAAATAAGTGGAAATTCAATCTCCGGGACTTCGTCGAGCTTCATTGTCTCGGCGCTTTTCTGATGGTTGCCACTGTTGATTCTGGCTTTCAGGAGTTGCAGTGGTTTAGGAAACGTAGGTGTGAGAGGAATTAGAATAGACCAAAAAAAAACTTAAGGTTCAATCAACTCAGCCTATCTATCGCTGTCCTCTGATAGACGAATGCCTCGCCCAGGCTGCACCACGTCACCCTGCCTCCGCCTTTTAGACAAAAATGTAATTTAAATACTTAAAAAAAAAAACTTCCTCTTTAATCTTCTTTACAACAAATAAAAAAAAAATCCTTGAAAAAATCTACAAAGCAATAAAATCTTCAGCCAGTGTGTACAGACACTCGTCAAAGACGTAAAAACAATCGCGTTTCCTCCCGCGAACGTGATTGAAGTTGTCTATTTGTGGAGCGTTAGCAAAACAAGCTGGGAACACCGTCACGGAAGGTGGCATTATTATTTAAAAGAAGTTATTTCTTGTTAATTTTAATTATATTTGACTTGAATTTTGTACTTATCTAGAACTTTAGATTTCTCACCTAGGAACTGATATTATTCTCACTACCATCTTATATACTTAATGACGGGGCCCCCTCTCAGAGGGCCAAAGCCTGCCGGGGTCGCGGGATTATTTCCTTACCGTGACCCCGAAACATAAAGGGCTATTGAAGAACACCGTGGATTTTAGTCAGTACAAGTCTGACAGTCACTCCTGCCCTGCCCGGGGTGGGAGGACTCATTTGATGATTTTACCACGCTAAGAAAAGAAAAACCATCCTATATACTTACTATTTTAAACTGAAGAATCGGTTTGTTTAAAAGCGCTAGTCTCAGGAACTACTAGTTCGATTTGAAAAAATATTTTTGTTTTGGATAGTCTTATTAATCGAGGATGGCTATAGACTATATCATCACGCTACGAATGAAGGTAAATAAATAATATATGTACAAATAAAAAAAATGGGAAAAATTACATTAAAAACTACTTTTTTACATTAGCTTAACTTTTCAGTTTGAAATAAAACCGACTTCTTAAATTTTCTATCTTAAGTACAATTCAGTCTAATAATACCTATTATGCAGATGAATATTATGAAAATTGAAAACTGATTTCCAAATCTTATACTTTTCTGTTGTCCGTACATAGGGGTCCATGGCGCCGTTGCTTTCAACGGAGGAGTACTTCCATCTCCTTCAAACATCCACCATCTCTGTCTAACGCAATGACACCCGACTTTCACTTTTTAAACCTTGGGGAGAAAATTCAATAGAACTTGATTTTTTGTTCATAAACAGTACCCTTGGCATGCATTTTCACTCAAAAATCAAATCAAAATCAAAGCATTTATTTCAAGTAGGCCAGTTAAAGGCACTTTTGAATTGTCAGAGATTTTTTATTTTTATTTAAAGGGCTTTGTCTCTTAGAGATCACATCGCCCAGTGAGGGAATTGTCAGAGATAATTAAAGGAATAATTATTATTAAACAGTAAAAAGTTATGGTGCTACAGTCCCAGTCGTAACACCCCTCTTTTTCCGTCGGGGGTTAAGGGCGCTATGACATACTGAAAGAACACAATTCCTGTCAATTTCACATCGTGATGCGCCGCATAAAAACAAAACACTAACGAAACAGCTATGCCTCGTATACCAGAAAGCAAACAATAATGAGCTTTTGCCACTTTTGTTTCGAATAAACAAAGTAAGATCCCGGTCTTCTAGACACTACTTATTTTCATAAACGAATGGATAATATGATAAATATATACCTATCAAAATAAAATAAGTGCCACTCAATAAATAACACTTTAAACCGCACATTGTCTCACGAATTGGATATGTTTGTAATTTACAAAGTGTGCATTATAGAGATTATTCAATTTCATTCTTAACAAGATAATTTACTCCTATTATACGAGTAAATTATCTTGTTATGACATCTTTCAGGTGTTGATTTTGTTTCTAGTGACTAATTGGAATTCATAACTTTTTAATTAGATTTTTGAAATTATTTAGAATTTACGATTTGGTGTTTAAAATTTTTCAAACTTTTTCTTTGACTTTTACATCAAACAGTCATTTATGCCATCTAGAGACATAATTATGGACGCAAAACCAGCCATTGGGGTGATTAAGGTGACATAGATAAGGAGATATAACCAGAAATGGTCGGTTTAATGCTCGAATATTTCCAACCAGTGGTTCAAAATATTTGAAACTAGTGTCAATTAAGAGACGGGTAATATCACCAAACGCCGTGATCCAGGAAGAAAGTGAGCAAGGCCAGAGAAGACGTTAAACCGCGCAAAGAGAACGATAATCTACTACGCAGATCATACAAAGTCCATTGCGACCAGCAACAAGCTCCCATAGAATTGACAAGACAATTTCGAATCGACACTATGAAGATTAAAAATATTCGAGAAGATTCTTAGTTCCCCTGCAGTTAACTGTGAGCGGACGGTGCAACTCGTTAAACATTTACAAAGGAGAATATTTATTGAACTGTTTTGACTGGGCTTCAGTGCTTCTTATACTGGGTTACAGCTGGGTTATTTTTTTAATAAAGACACATCTATTAGAGTGTAGAGAAGATCTAAACAACAGGGTTTCAGATCATTTAACTCTTGAAACAGAATGTTTCGGTGAGCTCTAAATTATAATCTCTATCTTGCAAAACTGAGCTTTTACTTCCTAACGAAGTTAACTTTCAACTCCACATTATTCCATTCGCACAGCAAGTAGTACCTGAGTTCATCTTCGATCAATCGCGACTACCAGTGCATAGATTCGTTTATGCTCGAATTACGATGCTACAATTGGTCACTCAGGCTTTTTACCTAATTTCTATTGAAACGGTATAGAACATGTTCGTTATTTAATAGATAACATTTCACCTTTAGTAAAATAACACAGGGTTTAAGAGAAAAAAGAACATTATTTTTTCGATTTCATTATTTTATATGAAACTTGACACATTCCTGTAATTTCTCACTTTTCATTCAATTTCGCTTATTTTTACGATTTATTGGAATGCTAACTTATTTTTTTGTATGTTCTATTCTGAGTAGTATCTCATCATCATCATCATCATTAGCCGGAGGACGTCCACTGCTGAACATAGGCCTCCCCCGTATACCGCCACGCCGAACGACAATTCGCCACTTGCATCCATCGGCTGCCCTCGACCCTCAATATGTCGTCGGTCCACCTGGTGGGAGGCCTGCCTACGCTGCGTTTTCCGGTCCGTGGTCGCCACTCGAGAACTTTCTTCCCCATCGGTTGTCAGTTCTACGAGCGCTGTGGCCTGCCCATTACCAGTTCAACTTGCAAATTTTATGAGCTATGTCGGTGACTCTGGTTCTTTGCCGAATATCCATGTTCCGGATTTTATCCCGCAAAGATACTCCGAGCATAGCTCTTTCCATTGCTCGTTGAGTGACTCTTAGTCTCTCTAAAAGGCCAGCAGTCAATGACCACGTTTCGGAGCCATATATCATCACTGGCAACATACACTGGTCAAACACCCTTGTCTTGAGACACTGTGGGATTCTCGATGAGAAAATATCACGTAGCTTCCCAAACGCTGCCCATCCGAGTTGGATTCTTCGGGCGACCTCTTTCTCGAAGTTGGACCTACCTAACTGAACAATCTGTCCAAGGTAAGTATAATGGTCTACAACTTCGAGAGTATCGCTCCCAACAACAACCGGTAAGGGTGCCACATGGACATTCGACATGACTTTCGTCCTGTCCATGTTCATTTTAAGGCCATCCCGTTGGGAAACGATACTGAGGTCGCTGAGCATAGCATTGAGGTGCTCCAACGATTCTGCCATGATGACTATATCATCGGCAAAATGAAGGTGAGTGATGTATTCACCATTGATGTTGATGCCGAATCCGTTCCATTCCAAGAGCTTGAAAATGTCCTCCAACGCGTTCGTGAACAGTTTCGGAGAAATAACGTCTCCCTGTCTCACGCCTTTTATTGGATTGGTTTCGTGCTCTCTTCCTGCACGCGTAGCATGGCGTTATTTCATCGTTATTTCTACACAAATCGACTGTTTTTTTTTGCACAAATGTGACACCATTTGAACACTATTGAAGAAAAGGACGTTTATTTTCTATATTTTTCACATTACCATGCTTAAAACGATAAAAATATTTCTACGTTCTGTTATTTTGTCTATTCTTCCGTCGACAAAACCCCTTTCTACGGCGCCATGCTACGCCTGCTGAAATCGGATGGACATGGTGGCGTTTCTATACAAACACTTCGACACTTCGATATACCTATAGTCGTGACATCGTTGGAGGGACTGCAATACTGCCCAGGTTTCGATTGAATCGAAGGCTTTTTCATAGTCCACAAACGCTAAACACAATGGCCGATTATACTCCTCTGTCTTCTGTATAATCTGGCAGAGCGTGTGTATGTGGTTTATAGTACTAAAACCTTTTCGGAAACCGGCTTGTTCGGGAGGCTGGAAGTCATCAAACCTGCGTTCGAGACAGTTCGTAATGACTCTTCAGAACAGCTTGTATACATGGCTCAGAAGTGAGATTGGCCTGTAGTTCTTCAACAAGGTGTTGTCACCTTTTTTGAAGAAAAGAACAACCACACTCCTGTGCCATGCTTCTGGCGTAGAACCTTTGAGTATGACGGAATTAAATAACTTCTGGAGGACTAGAGTAGTACCGGTTTTCCACCCGCTCTCAGAAGTTCTGTTGAGATTCCGTCCTCACCCGGCGACTTGTTATTCTTGAGCTGTTGAGCCATTCTAATCTCGTACAGGCTGGTGTCTGGGATATCCTCAGTGTAGTGTCAAGTCAGTTTAGCTCTTGCGTCTCAAGATGTACCGACACTGGGTTGTCGTATTGATGTATATAACTGTCCGTAAAACCTCTCAAGCTCCCTTAGGTTCTCTGGTTTAGTCGAAATGATGCTGCCGTCGTTAATCTTCAGCTTTGTCATTTGGCTCTGCCCAATAGACGAATTCTTTGCGAACACTTTTGAGCCCCGGTTCCGCTCGATTGCCTCTTTGATCCATGCCGCACTAAAGGAGCGCAGGTCACGTTGCATTCATTTAGAGATTCGTCTATTGAGTCTGCCATATTCCGACATATCAGCTGAAGATTGCAGCCTCATCTCGGTCCGGTCCTGCATCAACCGGATTTTTCCGTTCGAGAGCTTTTGAGGCTTATTGCGGCGCGGGGTCTTAAAAAACTTGGACCCCACAGCTTGGACAGTTTCCACCAACCCATTATTAATCTCGTCCACAGTTTCGCATTCGGTTAGGCACTGGAAGCGATTGTGCAGTTCAAGTTGAAAGTCTTCGGGGTTCCTGAGTAGTATCTGTTTTTTGTGAATTTTATTCATGAATAAAATTCACAAAATAATATCAGGCAAAAGAGCCATGGCCGGTTGAGTGCTTGAGCTTCAATGCTGCTAAGACGTGAATTTTTCCGCAAAAATGAGCCAATCCGACTCGGTTCTATCTTTCTGAGGTGTAACCGTAAAAATGACAGGCTATCTTGACCTTTTTGGGGTGCCGTTGACATCGACCCACAATATTAGTCCTCTTATTGAGTTGGCTGCAAAAAAGTTAGGTACATGAAGTGGTACAGGTTTGCCAAATCCCAACTCGATGCACTTGAGTCAATTTAATAGCACCCGGCATTGATCGAGGCCACGATCTGCGGGGCAAGACGGAATAGGAAGTAGTCACCTCGAATCCTTATGCAAAGCAGTCATGCTAGCGAAGTAGGAGGTGGAACACGTGATTTCTATTTGAGAGTAGGAGCATGCCTTGGTCACTGGACTATCTTATCAGGTAACGGTGGCCCTGGAACGTAAAGGGCTATTTAAGGATCACCATAGATATTAGTCAGTACTAGAGTCTGGTAATAAATCCCGTCCCGCTCGGGAGGACACATTTGATGATTTTACCAAAAAAAAATAATACAATGCAGCTGCCAAAACGGAATACCGCAATTGACTGGATGCCGAACCTGATACAAGACTTCAACTCTCTTCGATCAAACCTAATAAAAATACATTGATGAAAAAAAAAAACTTTTTGAAAAAAGTACCGACATCAAAAACGAATGCAAAAAGTTCAAAACAAAACTTTTCTCTGGTAAACCGCTACCTCAAAACGATCAGATCAATTTTTCACGGATTTTCGGGGCGCACGTTAGAGAGCCAAATCCTGCCGGGCGTCGCGGAATTGTCTTATCGGGTATCCATAGCCTCGGATCGCAATGGGTTATTGAAGGACACCGTAGATTTTAGTCATTACAAGTTTGTATGTCCCTCCTGTCCTTCCCTGGGTGGAAGGGCTGATCTGATGATTTTACCACGTAATAAAAAGCCATACCACCAGGGGCATGACCGGTGGTATGGTGGGTCCCGCAGCGAGCTATATTATCCAAACGAACTGGAATGTTTGGGAAGTTAGCAAGTCTGAAATTACATATAATTACCAATTCAGAAAAAAAGGTATCAGAATTATTTAAATTGTTTTTTTTTTGTATTATTTACATTATTTTTTTTTTACAATTATATCCACATTCGAATATAGTCGGAAAATTCAATCAAATTAATTCAAAATATTAGCTTATATCAAGAAAGGTAGGTTAAACTGTATTCTTGGCGACTGGGAAAATTACTGGCCACCACTCATGACCTGCGGAAAATTCGAGGTACTACATTTTTCACATGGAATTTGATGTCATGACAAAGACAATGGCGCCGCGTGTAAAGGTCATGAATGGTGGCGTGTATTTTAAATTTTAATAATTACGCAACTAATGTCAAAATGGTTGCGAGCGATACGTCCTCCCTCAGAAGGCGCCCCGCGCCGTCTAAATCCAAGAAGAAACCGTTCTTGGTTTTATATTGAATTTTGTCATTGCATGTTATAATTGTTTAATACTATTATTTTACTTTTAAATGAGCTAATTATTTTTTTAATGCAAGCTAACATAGTAACCTTAGTTATTCAATACTTTTTGATTGAATATTCAGTAAATCTTGATAGATAAAAAATATAATTTCGGACGAAAAAATGTCAAATTCTTCCTGTTTTGAAAAATTATTTTTGGTTTATTTCTGAATGAAAAATAAAAAAGTGATTAATGCAGTCCAATTATAATCTTTCAGATGTACCAAGGACATTTTCAAATATTATTTTACTACTATACCTTCTATGTAATTCGGTACCAAAGTATGACAAAAAGTAGAATTTTATTAAACATCCTTTACAGAGACAAGGTTTTTACATATGTATGTAAACAAATCTAAAGATGTGTTTAAAGCACTCCACGCAGAAAGAATCAAACTTTCTCGAGTATATGTACTTTTTTTATTTGTGGCAATGTCATACCCAGAATCAGGTTCCAAAAGTCGCACAAAATCAACGAACCGTGTGAAAGCCCTCTTAACAAGACATAAAAACTGTGAAAGTACCGTAGATGTTGACTCTTTTACTTTAGAACGTCTTTCCAGTATTTACAGCGTTTCTTGTATGAAAAAATGAAACAGCGCCTCTGGTGTGCGAAGAAGGAACTAATTTTAAGGGTACTGTACCCTTATCACGAGTTTTCAGTATTTGAGACGTAAAGTAAACTGGAACTTTGACAATTTCAAATTGACAATTTTTGAGGAAAAAATTAGTTCCTGCTTAGCACACCAGAGGCGCTGTTCCATTTTTCCATACAAGAAACGCTGTAAATACTCTAAAGTAAAAGAGTGAAAATTCATGCTAAGGGTACTTACTATAAAGAGTGCGGGATGTAACTGTCATAATATGTCTTCGAAAGTTTGAGTTATAGAACTTTCCGGTTTCCTCAAGAACTTTTCCTTCATCGTGAGAGGTAAAAGGCCATAATCCACTACGCGAGCTCAATGCGGGTTGGTAGATGTCACATTTCTTCGAATTTATAATTGATAAATGATATTTATTCTGCAAATTGGTTTTCTCAAACTCTTTTACACGTCAAAAAGACACTATTTTACACTAGATGTGGCCGGTGTTTCGTACCTGACTACTCTGAGAAGAAACATCCGAAACAAACTCAGAGATCACAGTCTCTTTTTTAAAGTCCATACAATTTTGTATTGATCAAGATATAAGAGAACCATGCAGGTCTTTTGAAGAAAGAACCACACAGATTTGAGTTGACCTGTCCAGTCAGTGCAAGCATGTGTCAGTTACCGTGTAGCTCAACTCATAACACAAGGAGCTCAAAAGTGTTCTAGATCATGCCGGTCTCATCACAATCCTTCCTTCATCTTTTTGAGAGCAGTGGTGGTGAAATTAACGTCGTCATCATCATCAGACTACAATGTTACTACTGCTGGGACACAGGCCTCCTCTCTGTGAAAGTGAGTGGGCCATAATGCACCATCGCATGGCAGTACGGTTTGGTAGATGTCACCGTCTTCGATTTTTTATTTCTAAAACATGATGTATTATATACATCCTCACGATGTTTTCCTTCACCGTTTTGGGAGCAGTGGTGATGAAATAAAACAAATATTAATGCGCCTGGCTGTTTTTGAACCCACGAAGAAATAATACAAAGTTACACGTAAAAACTACACTAAACTCACTATAAAAGTCGGTAGAAAATCAAATTGACTCAAATCAAAGGGAAAAAAACGAAATAATTGTATTACTACACAAATACCGCTCCAGTTCTGAGTACCGCTTTATGACTCAGCGCCGGGGTTCGATTCCCGGAAGAGGCAGTTAATCGGTCTACACCTTAAGGCAGATAGCGGTAAAAAAAAACATAGGATACACGATTCGATACCCGATAGAGTTAGGCAAAACTTTACCTTAAACATAACAGAGGTTAAATCACATAAAGGGCAACTCGCTGTCTGATCATGGACCATGCGTCAGCAAAATGACGGGGCCCCCTCTCAGAGGGCCAAAGCCTAACGGGGTCGCGGGACTTATCTCATTACCGTGACCCCGGAACATAAAGGGCTATTGAAGGATTCATTCATTCATCTCATTTGATGATTCTACCACAATAAAAAAAAAACATAATAGAGGCTCTATAATGTTACCACTTCTGGGACTCAGGCCTCCTCTCTGTGAGAGGGAGTGAGTAATCCACCACGCGGGCCCAGTGCGGGTTGGTTATAGGTGTCAAATGCCTTCAAATTTCTCTTTGTTGAACATGCTCCTCATATATATGTTTTCCTCCAGCGTTTTAGAGAACTGGTGATGAAAAATATTACACAAACTTATGCGCCAACGTATTACTTTTAATATTTTATTTTTGCTGGGTTCGAACCCACGACCTCCAACTCGTAAATCCGGGCCTTCATAAATAGTCCAGTCATTTTAGCTTAAATTAGGTAAGAATCTCGGAATTCGAGATACCCAGCTGTAAGTTTGTAAATACTTGTATTTGGACACCCTTAAGGTTGTCTCAAAACCTACATATGGTAGGGTGTACGCAACTATAAAATTTCAAGGTCAATATTTCATATACAGGGGTCCTGGTTAAGTCGACCTAGATCCTTTGAGGGGTTATAGTAGACGTCATTCTTGACTGATTTTACTATGGAAACCCCTATCCCAATCCTTACCGTTTTTGAGTTACGGTTAAAAGAGTATTGACGAGTTTGGTTAAAAAACCACCTTGTCAGTATCAACCTGTGTTTTCTGTACACTTATTAATAAAAGTGGATATTGTGGTACCATTTAAAAAAGCTAATGAGACAACAGTGTTTTTGCTGCAATCTGCCAAACTAGTACGGTACATTTATTTTGAGAAATTGGGCCCGAATGACAAGGGTAGCTCCAGTAAAAATTCAATATTTGAACTTTCCAGTCATTTATTTCCCAAGATATGAGTAATTTATCAAATATACTGATTTCAATAGAATGAGTCGTTCGTAAGCTATCAAAAAAGTATCACTTTAGCGTCCTAAACGTCGTACAATTCTTACGATAACTAGTTTATGACGCAGAGGCGGAATATTTTTGAAAAAAATCAAAAGTCTATTAACTCAAAAACGGTAAGGTTTGGGATAGGGGTTTCCATAGTAAAATCAGTCAAGAATGACGTCTACTATAACCCCTCAAAGGATCTAGGTCGACTTAACCAGGACCCCTGTATATGATATATTGACCTTGAAATTTTATAGTTGCGTACACCCTACCATATGTAGGTTTTGAGACAACTTTTAGGGTGTCCAAATACAAGTATTTACAGACTTACAGCTGGGTATCTCGAATTCCGAGGTGAACTTACTAATTTGACTGGACTAAAATAAAATAATACATAAATACAATTTCTTTCAAAAAATCTCGACTAACTAATGCAGTAAGCGGCGCTAACAAATTATATTAGTGTCCATTTGATGGTGCGCCTGCGCCGCTGCGATGACTGGCGGTTTGCGCAGGCGCCGGGGCCACTGGCGGACAGAAATAAGTGGTCACTGGATTTTAAAATGCAAGAGTTGCTTTCAAAAGTGACTTATACTGATTTTTTTTTGAAGTGAAAACTTCTTTAGCGGCGTTGTACACTTTTTCTGTAATGGGTAAAAAATTTAAAACTCGCGTCAGGGTCACGTGACCAAAACTCGCGTCAGGGTCACGTGACCCTGATCGAAAATGAGTAAGACGTCATTCAAATTAAAAATAAAACATAGTAACAAAAAAGTTTTCACTTCTACCGGCACTCCTGGAGTGCAACCTTTTTTTTACATAGGAAATACTTTTAGTGTGTATTTTTAGGGTAGAAGTCATGAAAATTTACATTAATACAGGGTACCTATCTCTCAGCAACAGCCCTACACATTTTTATCAACTAACGCGAGGCATTGCTGACTTAAGTTATAATCGCTATAATAGCACCTGATCTAATGGCACCTTTCAGGTATATAGGTTTTCTCTTCTTCTTTTTAATCTTGCATCTCGCTATGACTGTAGCCCGGCAGAGTTTGTGGAGTCGCTGAGCGTCTGAATGCTATGTTGCGGGACGCACAGTCGATTCCCACACGCAACAAAAATATAGAATCAAGATTATAGTTGTTCCAGGTTGAAAACGCACCCAAAACACAGGGTACTACAACAGTAACACCGTATTGTAAGACTTTTTTTGAGATTTGCATGTCTATAGCCATCGCCTTCAATCTGGGGTGTGGATTTATCATCATCATCATCATCATCAGCCTATAGCAGTCCACTACTGGACATAGGCCTCTCCAATCGCACTCCATTTCACACTGTGGATTAGGGCCATCAATAATACTCACAAAAAATCCTGTCATCAAACACTTTAGGTCAATATTTCTGCTCTCAAGTGTAATGCTGACGAAGCAACTTTAACACTTCAAACTGATATTCATTCAAGGACTCTTTGCTAATCCAATATCATCTTTACCTCTTCGAAATTAAGGTTCAAATTCCTTCACAGACACAATTAAAAGTATTCCCTTACTTCTTCTTTAATTTGCTTATCCAATATCTTCTTTCCTGCTTCGAAATTAAGGTTCAAATTCCTTCACAGACACAGTTTAAAGTATTCACTTACTGCTTCTTTAATTAGTGATTGAGTCTACATCTTCATCCCAGCTACCTGTTTGGTGTTTTCTTTTTGGAAGGATGGATGAATGGCGAATATATGAAGAGTTGATGACAGCAGCGGCTTATGTTAGAACTTGAAGTGGGTGACTTAATTTGGCCGACAGTGTAAGGTCAATTGAAGTAAGCGTTTTGTGCTATTTTCAATTCCTACTAACTTCGTGTCGTCGTGGCGAGCAGTGGTGGCCCAGACTTACGAGTTGTAGGTCGTGGGTTCGAATCCAGGCAGGCGCATTACTTTGTGTAATTTATATTTTATCACCACTGCTCTCAAAACGTTGAAGTAAAACATCGTGAGGAAACCGACATACATGTCCTAGAACCAAAATGTGGAAGATATGTGAAATCCACCAACCCGCACTGGGCCCGCTTGGTGTATTATGGCCCACTCCCTCTCACAGAGAGGAGGTCTGTGTCCCAGCAGTGGGAAAATTAATATGCTGATGATGATGATAAAATCGTGGACAACAACCGGGCTTTTCCCAGTTGTAATGTCCCTTTGTGCCTATTGGCCTTCTTTTGTTCTGTCTCCTGCTTGATATGGAGGGAAGTGGAAACTTATTTTTTCCTACTCCTCCACTATTCTTTTCTGATTAATTTCGTTGCAGGATCCAAGACAGGTAAATTCATTCTCCGGGACACGTCGAGCTTCATTGTCTCGGGGCATTTCTGGTGGTTACCACTGTTGACTGTTGATTCTGGCTTTCAGGAGTTGCAGTGGTTTGGGAATAGTGTGGTGAGATTATCTTACTACAAATCGTTCTTGCGTCTACGATTAAATTCGACTGACTTACCTCGTTGTTGAATGCTAAAGATCTATGCTCGAAGTTTCTTTGCGGGATAAAATCCGGAACATGGCATATTTGGCGAAGAACCAGAGTCACCGACATAGCTCATAGCAAGTTGAAGTGGCAATGGGCTGGCCACATCGCTCGTAGAATTGACAACTGATGGGGAAGAAAAGTTCTCGAGTGGCGACCACGGACCTGAAAGCGCAGCTTAGGCAGGCCTCCCACTAGGTGGACCGACGACATCGTGAGCAGACTAAGCACTATACTTTTGCCTCGAAAACTGACTAGACCCGGAGAGCTGAACGGATGAAAACGCGTCTCCATACAAAATCGTTATTTTTATTTTCTGTGCGCTGAATAAGTGTTAGCAGTTTCATAATCATGCTCAAAATGATCACCATCGCTCCACCATATCCTAAACACACACACTCACAAAAACAAAAGCATTTTCTTCACACAAACATTCATAAAACAATGAGCAATCAATCATCCAAGATGGCCGCTACTAAAGGTATTAAACATGATTTATTATAAGCTCACAAAGCCCAAGGCTGCATGATAAGAATGTCTGTGCTTCTTGCGTTTATCTTTTGTATATGAACTCTATGGTCGGTCAAGGGCGAATTTGGGGGTTAATCAATCAAAACATGACTAAGGGAGCTTCATCACGACGCTTCATGCGACGCAGACGACAGATTCCAAAGTGAAAATCATACTTATCCGACCTACCTATTATACGATATAATGACATAGAACGTGCGGTTATCTACGGGTAGATGAAAAACAAAACACGCTCGCCACGACTACGTCAAGTCAATCGAATTGCATCATTATATCGTAGTAGCAGGAACGATTTTCATTTTTAGGTAGTAGAAATTGCAAATTGCACGAATCGTGTCAAGCTCCCTCAAAAGTAGTAGTCCTCAAAGGTGAAAAATACTTATTAATGTACACAAGTGCAAAATATAGGCACTTGGGCACATTAACTTTATCAACAGTAGGTAAACTTGAAGTAACAGACGGGTCTATAGCCTTTCATCATCATCATTAGCCAGAAGACGTCCACTGCTGAACAAAGGCAACCCCCTTAGACGTGAGCTTTTACTGTTACAGTTCTCGGCTCCATAATACCCTCGCCTACGGCTTGGCTGGAAATTTCGCTTCGAATGCAATATCAAAGTTTATTGTAGATATTCAAACTCAAGCTGAAACTTATCTGGGGTTTGTCAGACAGCCAGAAATAAACAAGTTGGCTGTTTCAAAAGCGTTTAATCTCTATGGAGAAGATCGAGCAAGCATCTTCACAAATTAGTAGGTGCCTTACCTTAAATAGCTCATTAACAACAAAAGAACAACATTCAAAAGATTACCCATGCATAGAGATGATTTATTTAATATTAACTCGCCTTCACACGCAATAAAACATAAAGAAATGAGCTCACAACGGAAGAGGCCAAGATTAATTACTTTTTAATTCGCCATTTTGGTTCCGTCATTCTTTGCGCGGGAACGCGTAGTGAGGCGGGCTTTTTTTTTTTTTTTGTGTAGTTTGATGACCAAAGGTCGAGTGTTGCTAATGCCATAGACAAAAATTTTGTTTAGTCTTTTTCTGACTCAGTCTTTTTATTTTGATTTTAATTAGATTTTATGAACTAGGCTTGTAATGGACAAATAGCATCTTGTTTTGAAGGGTTTTCAACGAACTTTTCAATGTCATTTTCTTAAAAGTAACTTTGACTACACCGTCAGGGCAAAACCTTGGATGGATTGCTGAAAATACCTATTAATAAAACACTAAGAGGAATGTGGAATTGTGAATATTTTATTATGTTTTTATACTATTTCTGATGTCAACGGGAAAAGACTCGACCTCTTGGTTATGGTTCAAAGCTTCTGCGAGGGTCGACTGTATTCTAAATGGATGTCGCAACTTCGTGAGATTCGATCTAAAAAATAAATCCTTCTGAGTTGCCATTGGTTAGTATTTACCATAGACTTAAAAGATGGACTGAGTATAATAGCTGCCTAAAATTAACCGTAGTCTCAAGAAAGAGAAGAAAACAATTAAGTATTTGCTTAGCAAATAAGGTAATGTTTTCGTCTCTTTTTTGAGTATTTTTACAGTGGTGGCCCATTGGTATCGCCCAAGACTTACGAGTTGTAGGTTATGGGTTTGTACTCAGGGGTGCATGTACCTTTGTGTTACTTTTTATTTCATCACTACACCGCTCAAAACGGTGATGAAAAACATCTTGAGAAAACCGGTCTTAGAATCAAAAAATCGAAGACATAAATGTGACACCTTCCAACCGCACTGGGCCAGCGTGGTGGATTATGGCCAACTACTTCTCACAAAGAGGAGCTTGTAGATACCAGCAGTGGGAATATTATAGACTGTCTCACTGTCCATATTAGTCATTATGTGTAAATTCTGAAGTAAACACACAATAAATTATTCACGTCGACCACGTGCAGGTAAACTTGTTATGGTACATAAATAACAATAATTGTCTTACACGCATTCTTCTACTTAAACGATTACATTAAAATACCGAGTCAAATAGTTTACATAGTTACTTGTACTTTATTTACATTTCATTGTAATCATACTTGATCTAACATTTATCTTATACTATAGGTACTTAAAATTAAAACTACGCCCGCGACTTCGTCTGCACGAAATTCGAACTTTTCCCTCTGTGAATTTCTGCTCCCGGTCACCCTTTCTATGAGATACTTTTGGAAAATTTAAATAAAATTTATTTCAGACCAAGCAAAAGTAACTTTTTGTCGAAATAGTGTAGGTACTACAGCCAAGGATTCATTTTAGAAAAAAGTTCTGAAACTTGTATAAAACAGTGTTCAGTTTCTCTTTATTTAATTATAAATATTATTTTTTGTGTTTTTTTTTAAACTTTGCATTCCTACGGTTAAAATATGGCTGATGATGATAATTATGTCTGTATAACACCTGTACTTTACCCATATTTTCAAAATTCAAAACTGAAATTCCTAGCACTTGTAGTAACGAAGTTTCATACAAACTATCAACCCCAAAAACGAAGTCTAATGTCGAAAAATCCCGTCATAGGTAGCACCACAGGTTTGAGACTCTAGCACTTGTAGTTTCTGAGATTTCGTGATTAGTGAGTGAGTGACCCTTTCTCTTGCTTTTGATTACTTAACTTATACATAGATGGGTTGATTGGGGCCCCCATAGGGCCATAAGCAGGCCGGTCTGCCTAAGCAGGTTACCGTGACGCTGGTAACGTATAGGGAATGATTAAATATGGTACATAGTTTATAACCTGAATGGAGGAGCTCGTGGCTAAATAATTACAGCCGCACATGCCGATCTTCCGGGATAAGCCGCGCTTGCCGAGGTTGGTCTGTGGATGGGTGACCATCTATCATAGCGGGTTTCCTCCGTGCCTCGGAAAGCACGTAAAGCCGTTGGTCCCGGCTGTCTCTTGTAGATCTTTGACAATCGTTACTGTTAGTCAGAAGCTCTAAAGTCTGACAACCAGCCAATTAGTAGGGTTGTGGAGGTCCGACAGGCAGTCGCTCCATGTAAAATACTGATATCCAGCTGAATCTGGTTCGACTGGAAGCCGACCCCAATATAGTTGGGAAAAGGCTAGGCAGATGATGGAGTTTATAACCTGAATACATAGGAAGGTTTTTAGCCCGGTTTTATAATTTTATGTTCTGAATGAGAATAATTTTTGAGGTGAAGCCGCTCGCTGGCAATCAGCTAGTGTAGGCACAGAATACCTAATAGTACCACGGTGTAGTTATAATATAATATTGGCATTTCCAAGATGAACACCTTTACCAATTACTAACTGTAAAAAAAACCTAAATGAACGACAAATCAATCACACATAATATAATCCAACAACAAAACTAAAGTTCTTATCGACACATTGTTAACACATAACACAAACAAGATTGCAATAAGACGCGTTCAAATAAAACTAATTTATTTTTTTATCTGTGCGCCATTGTCCATTGTTTGGCGCGAAACGCCATCTTTCTTAACACAATTATGGCGGCAATTAGACTAGCTGCAGGAAATGTTCGATTTTGCTTTCCATTTGGTTGACGGTAAAAGTGTTTTTTGTTTGTTCATCCAATAATTTGTCGGCCTCAATTAGTTTGAATAAATGGGTAAAGGAATGTTGCTGTTGAAAATGAAATGAAAATTCTGTAGATTATCCAGTTTTTTTTTTTAATTTTCTGATGTTACGTTCAGTCAGCGTTTTGCGTCTATGGTATGAACTTAATATTAAATTATGTTTTTCAGGAACATTTTGTATTTAGATGAGTAATAAGTGTACCTAATCCTATGTGTGTCAACCGGATAGTATGTACATCTATACCTAATTAATGAAATTGCAAGGTGTAAATGCAGTTCTTCAAACGAATAACTTAACGTGTCAAAGATTTCGGTAGTTAAAATTTAACTCGCATTTTATTATGCGTTTGGTCTATGGTCTATATGCCTTATAATGCACTTACACACATACTTTAAGCTTCTATTATTATAATCGAAGGGCTTATTGAGAACAATTCTGATAAAAAAAGCAGGTTAATCCATTACTGCCATTAACAGCTACAAAGCACTGCAAATTGCACTCCACAAACGACAAAAAACATCTCAAAAGCGCAAACTATCAAAAATTAGTTCAGCCACTTAATTAAATTATTGGAACTATACTTTTACCGCGCCAACGCCTTTGCCGCGGGGCGTCTCGAAAAAAAAGAAAATAAAAAAAGTATAAGAGTCCAAAACGGAAAGCTTTGGCGCCACTGACACTTTGGCTTCGAGATCTGACACGCCTACGGCGCCGACCCGGAGTGGCTTAGATCTTTGGACGTTTTATAGAACAGGGATATAAAAATACAGTTATAATGTACTATTAAAATATTGAGCGAACGAGGGTCACTGTGTTCATCCCAACATGGTTCTCTTGCTCTGATGTTTCCATTTACCGGGAAAACTTTCAAAAGTGTTCTGAAAGCAATTTTTTTTTTTTTTTTTGACTGGCATCTCGCAGGTCAACCTAGAGGAGTTTGCGAGCTGCTTCTTAACCGGACTTTTCTGTGGATGCCTTTAGTGAATCTAAGACCTCCAGCAAGAGACTTACAACTGAAAATTACAAACTAAGTGACTCACACTCTAAGAGCACCCCCTGTAGGGTACGAACCTCGGCTTAGGGCAGGCGCGGTCAGAAGGGGGGGGGTCACAGGGGACATGACCCCCCCCAAAATCTAAGGTCACATTGAAAAATCTTAAAAATATGCCAAATAATAAAAGGAAATTTCTAACTACTTATCCCCCAACAGCAATAAAAATAGTTTGCTGACATCTTGTGCAATATTATGTCTTGTGCAATAATGTTTGTTTTACTCCAGATACATATTTGAAGTGAAAACTTCTTTAGCGGCGTTGTACACTTTTTCTGTAATGGGTAAAAAATTTAAAACTCGCGTCAGGGTCACGTGACCAAAACTCGCGTCAGGGTCACGTGACCCTGATCGAAAATGAGTAAGACGTCATTCAAATTAAAAATAAAACATAGTAACAAAAAAGTTTTCACTTCTACCGGCACTCCTGGAGTGCAACCTTTTTTTTTATTAGTGTAGTGAGTGACCCCCCCCAAAATTTCAGGCTGCGACCGCGCCTGGCTTAGGGAGTCACTGAGGGAAGTCAGCAAGGGACAGGCTGGATCTGAATGAGTCTAAACGATACAAATGGAATTGCGGCGTTATACGTAGTTTAAAACTCTTAAGTAATATTAATTATCATGCTGTGTCAGCGAGGCGAAAGCCCGTTCTGTTGCATTTCTCTCTACATCTCCTTCCAATTCTCAAGGAAAACATTCAGTCCGTCCCGCCATCTTCTTTGTAGTCTGCACGGTACTAATTCTGAGCTTTGTTGATCTATAGCTAGTTCGGCGCAGTGCCTGTATAAGTTCTGCAACCTTTTGAGTCACGTCAATAAGTTACTTTCGGAGCACAGTGGAGCATAAATCGAAATTGATAAATTTTAACTTAGAAATCACTGGTTCCGGGTTCCATAGTACGCTGGCAAACCTTGAGTTTGACTAATGTGTAAATAATTAAGTAGTATAAAACAAAATCGCTAAGTCCGTCAGTCATTACGCGCATAATTTCCGAACGACTCGAATGCACTAATTTGGATAAATTTGTTTTATTGTTATTCGTAAATAAGCTTACTTAATATTCGTAGGACAAGCGGTTTGTTTACAAGAAAATTCATCATCGGATTTTAGAAGATGGTTAGATGGGTAGAAAAGTACGACATCTACTTTTAGATAAAAATCGTTTTTGCAGTTCCAAATAACCACAAAAAAGCCAAACTTTTCAGTAACCCAGACTTCAAAAAGCTAAGCCGTCCAATAATTAACCCCCGGACTACGTAAAACAGGCTAAAGTCTGTAATTATAAGCGGTTTTTTTTATTAAAAATAAAGATAATAAAAACTCTTTAAAAGCACGCGCGCCGCCTCTGGGGTCAGAATAATAGGATGAAGTGGCGCCACAGTTGCCAGTTAAAAATATTGTTAATTTTGTTTATTGGTCATACTTTAATTTGCCAGTGTGAAATAAGGTCTTATTTCGAGAGCGCTACTGGTTTTTTACGACCTGTTGGGTATTCATTTTAAGCAGTAAATTTTATCTACAGATCATAAATGTATGAACGTCGAGAGGATAGCTGCATGTAACTATCCTAGCAATTGCTAGTCGGCATGCTGTAGATTTTGCCTACCTATCCATGGGAAAAAGTATAATGGTATTATCTATGTAAAAAAATTGTGAGCTTGACCGACATAATAAAAGAGTTTCTTGGAAGACTTCAAATAAAATTATCAGGAAAAGAACTACAGTTACTGATATAATTAGGTTTCAAAAGCTAGATGCTGAAGAAAAAGTGAGTTGGCCACATTATTCTATCGAAAAACCTACGGTGGTTGGACTATCCATGTATTGCTGCGACGAGCTTCTGAGCGAGAACAGTACTAACAGGTAAACCTTACACATTTGAAGAATGTCGCCATATCAAAAGCATATCGTGTCTACCACACGCTTCGAATGACACCTGTTTCAAATCCGTTGGAGAATATTGCCACAGGTTAGGTTAGGTTAACATTTTCAGATATTCCAGGTAAACCTTACATATTTGAAGAATGTCGCCATAGTAAAAGTATATCGTGTCTACCACACGCTTCAAATGACACCTGTTTCAAATCCGTTGGAGAAGACTGCTACAAGTTAGGTTAGGTTGACATTTTCAGATTTTCCAGGTAAACCTTACACATTTGAAGAATGTCGTCATAATAAAAGTATATCGTGTCTACCACACGCTTCGAATGACACCTGTTTCAAATCCGTTGGAGGATATTGCCACAGGTTAGGTTAGGTTGACATTTTCAGATATTCCAGGTAAACCTTACACATTTGAAGAATGTCGCCATAGTAAAAGTATATCGTGTCTGCCACACGCTTCGAATGACACCTGTTTCGAATCTTTTAATTGATATCGTCCCAGGTTAGGTTAGGTAAGGGAATTTTTTTTGATGCTCTAAATCACCTCGTTGGCGCTCGAATTCGACTTAGCTGCCATAATAAGAAATGCATAACATCCTCAAAGCTCTCATTTGGCATTGGTTTCATCGCTGTTGAGCGATGGTCCAAGATGACGCAAAGTCCTTTTTTCAAACTTACAAAATAATGTTCAATAAAGGCAATAGGCTAATAAATAATTTAAGTTTAACAATAGGTAATTGTCCATTTATTTTCTTCTCATTATGCTGATAGTGCTACTAATACTTTGTCATATCAGCTAATTTACCAGTTTCCGTAACAACACGAAAGTTTTTATCCCAACTTTCTTTCTTTCTCTTTAATTATTTCTTGACCTACGTCTATTTGATAGCACTTTGTGTTACCGACGTCACAGGTACAAATGTTGTTTTTTTTCTAAAGGCCCTTCCCGCCGAAAGGCGCACGCGATCAGTCGGGCGCCATGTTTCTTTTTTTTTTTTTTTAAACCACAGTTGCGTTCGGAAACGGCCCCAGGCGAAAAACAGTCACTCAAAAGTCACGCGTTCACAAATAAAAAAAATATTTTTGAATGATACAGTTTTTTCGGTAAATTAGAGATTTGGAAGGAATAGTTTTTTAAGAAATTGCGTGCCCGACTTTTTGGTAATGATAGGTCTGCGTTGATTTTTGACTTTGCTCCAATGTGCGGTTTTTGGTTTTTTTTTTGTTTCTGTTTAGGGTTTACCTTTGCAGGTTTGGATTCGATTATTTTGGTAAAACTAGTAGTCCTTTATTATGGTTTTGTCTTTGTGGTTAAGGTAATGTTCTTATACATGTAGGTAACAAAGTTATGTGTGTTGCACACGTGTGGTACAAATCATAGTGTTTTTGTGTCCATTTATTTTATGCAAAACAAATTAAACTATTGGAAATTTTATAGACTAGCGGTTTCACCCGCTGCGCGCTGCTCGGCTAATAAAATTGGTCGTAGCCTGATGTTATATACCTAACATGTATAGCCTATATATAGCCTTCCAAGATAAAAATATTAGTATCCGAGAGAATAATATTGTTTTAATTTGAACGTAGCTAATCCCAAAGATGAGTGCGTTATTATTAGAACCTACATAAACGTATTATTATAGCTAAGTTTTTATTTAGGTACCTATCTAATATTACAGAAATAATTTGGCTACTAACTAGAGCAGGCTAGAGAAAAAACTCGTCCCAAACAAGTTTTACAATTCTTTCATCTATAAAAACTACGTTATGTAATGATTGACTGGCCTGTTGGTCTAGTGGTTAGTGGCCCTGACTGCTATACCGGAGGTCGTGGGTTCGATTCCCACCCAGGACAAATGTTTGTGTGATGAGCCCGATCATTTGTTCTGTGTCTGGGTGTAATTTATCTATAATATGACTCGATGCCTCCAAGCAATAACCCGGCAATCGAAAAATCGAAATTTTACAGGAGAAAAGATTTACTGATTTTGTCAAATATCTTTTCAACGAGTGGGACTGTTGAAGTCATTGATGTACTAAATGAAAGCTAAATTTTGCAAAGTCTATCTGTGCTATTATTATGAAAATCCTTTTATTCAAAACCTAGTAATTTATAAAAATAAATAATACCTAAAATCGTATGCATAAAATATTACAGTAATACTACTTACGGGGTTATTGCAGTAAATTTATCAAATAAAATATTTCATAACAGTGCAATAAGGGCTTCTACCGGAGGTAATGTGGTAATGTCAAATATTTTTTTAAAAAGGCATTAAAAAATAACATTGTTAGTGCACGTTACGGAACACGTACTTTAGACTTATTTCAATAAAAACCCCATGAAAACGTTTACCAAAAAAAAATGAAAATGATATTCATGCCAATACCCCGGTAATTGCATCTTACAAAAATAAAAAATTAAATGATATTCACACCAATAACCCGGTAATCGCAACTTACCAACATAAAAAACAAATAGTTTTTTCGTATAGATCTATAACAGGTTTTTTGACGAAATAATATTATACTATACAACATGTAACATAATTAACGCACACCCTCAGACACCCCAATTAGAATATTATGTTATAATCATCATACATATATTGAATTTTTAATTTAACATGTAAATGCATTTGTTATTAACTAAATTAGTTATTTTGCAGTAAGGTTTATTTTTCTTTATTTTGTGAATGAATGACGGAATTTGCATTTATACAAATAAAATTGCACTTTTAAGTCATGTTGCCTTGATTTACGGTCTATTTTAGTTTGTTTTGACTGTACAGACGTTTAGGGGGAATTTCCGTAGTTTAAATTATTTTTGAAAAAAAAAATTACCTATATTAAAAATGATAGAAATCGATTCAGTAAACGATTCTGAACAAACTAATTTCAGGATGTGCGTTAATTATGTTACATGTTGTATAAAGCTCGATTACCACTCACTGACTCACTGACTGATTGACATAATTGTTCTCCCAGATGGTGAAGGGGAAGGTGGGTATATTTTGACAGATTCGTAAACAAGTGACTCTGGTGAGTATGGGAAAAATCCCAAACCTCCCCTTTTCGCCCCCCCTCTCCCCCCTCCCCATCGTATCTCGGAAACTAAGGGACCCGTGTTTTGTTTTTTTACGGATTCGTATAGAGGAGGCTCGGAAACGTAAAAATCATTTTTTAGAGTCCCCCCTCCCCTTTTCCCCTTCTCCCCCCTTTAGGAGGATCTCGGAAGTTAACAGACTTGCAACAGTTTTTTTTTCAGATTCATGTCAAGGGCCCCATAGTTGGTCAAAATCATTTTTCAAAACTCTCCCCTCTCCCCCCCTTCACCCCTCCCCCCGTCGTATCTCGGAAACTAAGAGACCCGTGTTTTGTTTGTTTACGGATTCGTATAGAGGAGGTTCGAAATAGTAAAAATCATTTTCAAATATCCCCCTTGCCCCCCTCCCCCCCTTTAGGGGGATTTAAAAAAAAACTTGGAATATTTTTTTTTCAGACTCGTGTCAAGAGGTCCAGAGTATGTCAAAATCATTTTTCGAAACTCACCCCTCTCCCCCTCTTCACCCCTCACCCCATAGCGGTAAAGCGAAGCGTAGGGATGTGGTCACGATAGCTTTCCGGTGATAGGTAGGTCCTGAGTGGAGCGAAGGGGGGAGGTGGCGAGCGAAGCGAGCCGGCGACCTCCGTAGCGTAATGAAGGTTGAGCGGGTGAAGCGTAACTCGCGGGTGACGACAAGCAAACTTACAAGTAACTCTCATGAGTAGGGCAAAAGTACCAAGCTTCCCCTTTTTGCTCCCCCCCCCCCCCCTCCCAATCGTATCTCAGAAACTATGAGACCCGTGTTTTGTTTTTTTATGGACTCGTATAGAGGAGGCTCGGAAAAGTAAAAACATTTTTCAAAGTCCCCCCCTCTTGACTTCGTTCTCCCCCCTTTAGGCGGATCTCAGAAGAGACTTGGAACTTTTTTTTTCAGACTCGTGTCAAGAGGTCCAGAGTATGTCAAAATCATTTTTCGAAACTCACCCCTCTCCCCCTCTTCACCCCTCACCTCATAGCGGTAAAGCGAAGCGTAGGGATGTGGTCACGATAGCTTTCCGGTGGTAGGTAGGTCCTGAGTGGAGCGAACCTGCGAGACCGAGTTGAGCGAAGGGGGGAGGTGGCGAGCGAAGCGAGCCGGCGACCTCCGTAGCGTAACGAAGGTTGAGCGGGTGAAGCGTAACTCACGGGTGACGACAAGCAAACTTACAAATAACTCTCTTAAGTAGGGCAAAAGTACCAAGCCTCCGCTTTTTGGCCTCCCCCCCCCCTTCCCTATCGTATCTCAGAAACTAGGAGGTGTGTTTGGTGTTTTTTTACGGATTCGTATAGAGGAGGATCGGAAAAGGAAAAAACATTTTTTTCAAAATCTCCCTTCTTCACCCCTTTCTCCCCCCTTTAAGTGGATCTATTTCCTTTATTTTCTCTTGGGGCCCAGAGTATGTGAAAATCATTTTTCAAAATCAAAATGAGAATCCAAGATGGCGGCTGCTATAATTTTCGAACTGTTCATCAATTTTATCATGGGAGTCGTTTTCATGGTTTTCGAGGATGCTAAAGCCGATAGTAAGGTCAAAATCGAAATCCAAGATGGCGGCTGCGACAATTTTCGATTTATTCATCATGGATGTCGTTTTCATGGTTTTCGGGTATGCTAAAGCCGATGGTGGAATCAAAATCAAAATCTAAGATGGCGGATGCAATCATTTTCAAAATGTTCATCATGGGAGTCGTTTTCATGGTTTTCGAGGATGCTAAAGCAGATAGTGAGGTCAAAATCAAAATCAAAGATGGCGACAGCAAAAAAATCAAAGATATCATCATGGATGTCGTTTTCATGGTTTTCGAGGATAATAAAGATGATAGTGAAGTCAAAATCAAAATCCAAGATGGCGGCTGTGATCATTTTCGAATTGTACATCATGGGAGTCGTTTTCATGGTTTTCGAGGATGCTAAAGCCGATAGTGAGGTCAAAATCAAAATCAAAGATGGCGACAGCAGAAAATTCAAAGATATCATCATGGATGTCGTTTTCATGGTTTTCGAGGGTAATAAAGACGATAGTGAAGTCAAAATCAAAATCCAAGATGGCGACTGCGATCATTTTCGAATTGTTCATCATGGGAGTCATTGTCATGGTTTTCGAGGATGCTAAAGCAGATGGTGAGGTCAAAATCAAAATCCAAGATGGCGACACCAAAAAATTCAAAGATATCATCATGGATGTCGTTTTCATGGTTTTCGAGGGTAATAAAGCTGATAGTGAAGTCAAAATCAAAATCCAAGATGGCGACTGCGATCATTTTCGAATTGTTCATCATGAGAGTCGTTTTCATGGTTTTCGAGGATGCTAAAGCCGATAGTGAGGTCAAAATCAAAATCCAAGATGGCGACAGCAAGAAATTCAAAGATATCATCATGGATGTCGTTTTTATGGTTTTCAATGGTAATAAAGATGATAGTGAAGTCAAAATCAAAATCCAAGATGGCGGCTGCGATCATTTACGAATTGTTCATCATGGGAGTCGTTTTCAGGGTTTTCGAGGGTGCTAAAGCCGATACTGAGGTCAAAATCAAAATCAAAGATGGCGACAGCAAAAAATTCAAACATATCATCATGGATGTCGTTTTCATGGTTTTCGAGGGCAATAAAGCTGATAGTGAAGTCAAAATCAAAATCCAAGATGGCGACTGCGATCATTTTCGAATTGTTCATCATGGGAGTCGTTTTCATGGTTTTCGAGGATGCTAAAGCCGATAGTGAGGTCAAAATCAAAATCAAAGATGGCGACAGCAAAAAATTCAAAGATATCATCATGGATGTCGTTTTCATGGTTTTCGAGGGTAATAAAGATGATAGTGAAGTCAAAACCAAAATCCAAGATGGCGGCTGCGATCATTTTCGAATTGTTCATCATGGGAGTCGTTTTCAGGGTTTTCGAGGGTGCTAAAGCCGATAGTGAGGTCAAAATCAAAATCCAAGATGGCGACAGCAAAAAATTCAAAGATATCATCATGGATGTCGTTTTCATGGTTTTCGAGGATAATAAAGATGATAGTGAAGTCAAAATCAAAATCCAAGATGGCGGCTGCGATCATTTTCGAATTGTTCATCATGGGAGTCGTTTTCATGGTTTTCGAGGATGCTAAAACCGATAGTGAGGTCAAAATCAAAATCCAAGATGGCGACACCAAAAATTTCAAAGATGTCGTTTTCATGGTTTTCGAGGGTAATAAAGCTGATAGTGAAGTCAAAATCAAAATCCAAGATGGCGACTGCGATCATTTTCGAATTGTTCATCATGGGAGTCGTTTTCATGGTTTTCGAGGATGCTAAAGCCGATAGTGAGGTCAAAATCAAAATCCAAGATGGTGACAGCAAAAAATTCAAAGATATCATCATGGTTGTCGTTTTTATGGTTTTCGAGGGTAATAAAGATGATAGTGAAGTCAAAATCAAAATCCAAGATGGCGGCTGCGATCACTTTCGAATTGTTCATCATGGGAGTCGTTTTCAGGGTTTTCGAGGGTGCTAAAGCCGATAGTGAGGTCAAAATCAAAATCCAAGATGGCGACTGCAAAAAATTCAAAGATATCATCATGGATGTCGTTTTCATGGTTTTCTAGGGTAATAAAGATGATAGTGAAGTCAAAATCAAAATCCAAGATGGCGGCTGCGATCATTTTCGAATTGTTCATCATGGGAGTCGTTTTCATGGTTTTCAAGGATGCTAAAGCCGATAGTGAGGTCAAAATCAAAATCCAAGATGGCGACAGCAAAAAATTCAAAGATATCATCATGGATGTCGTTTTCATGGTTTTCGAGGGTAATAAAGATGATAGTGAAGTCAAAATCAAAATCCAAGATGGCGGCTGCGATCATTTACGAATTGTTCATCATGGGAGTCGTTTTCAGGGTTTTCGAGGGTGCTAAAGCCGATAGTGAAATCTTAATGAAAATCCAAAATGGTGGCTGTGATAATTTTTGAATTGTTCATCATGGGAATCGTTTTCACGGTTTTCGAGAATGCAAAAGCCGATAGTGAGGTCAAAATAAAAATCCAAGATGGTGACTGCTATAATTTTCGGTTTTTTCATCATGGGAGTCGTTTTCATGGTTTTCGAGGATGCTTAAGCCGATAGTGAGGTTAAAATCCAAATCCCATGATCGCATACAGTGTTCGAGGGGCAGTAAGCCCGTACCCAACACAATAATATTTTGAAATATCATATTTTTATCTAAACTGAAAAGTTTGTTTTGGAATTGAAAAATTCTTTTTGTCTTGGATAGTTTTTGTGTTTTCATCATGGGTGTCGTTTTCATGGTTTTCGAGGATGTTAAACTGATGGCGAGGTCAAAACGGGAATGCAAGATGGCGGCTGCGATAATTTTCGAATTGTTCATCATGGGAGTCGTTTTCATGGTTTTCGAGGATGCTTAAGCCGATAGTGAGGTTAAAATCCAAATTCTATGATTGCATAGAGTGTTCAAGGGGCAGTAAGCGCGTACCCAACGCAATGATATTTTGAAATATCATGTTTTTATCTAAACTGAAAAGTTTGTTTTGGAATCGAAAAATTCTTTTTGTCTTGGATAGTTTTTGTGTTTTCATCATGGGTGTCGTTTTCATGGTTTTCGAGGATGTTAATGGTCACGTCACCCCGAGACCTGTAATCGTGAATGATGCTGCCCTCGCGGTTGTGCAAGAATACATTCATCTAGGCCAAAGTGTACAACTGGGCAGGCACGACTTTGAGAAGGAGGCAGCTAGAAGAATACGCTTGGGCTGGGTGGTATTCGGGAAGCTGCGTCATATCTATGAATCATCGATCCCACAATCCCTTAAAACCAGGGTTTACAACCAGCGTGTCCTACCCGTAATGACTTACGGAGCCGAAACGTGAACACTTACCATCGGCCTGGTCCACAAATTTAAGGTTGCTTAGCGTGCAATGGAGGGAGCAATGCTCGGGGTTTCTCTGGTGGATAGAATTCGTAATGAAGTCATTCGCCAGAGAACCAAATGTAGAACCAAATGGCACATCTGTAGACGGACAAACGGCAGATGGAGCAAACATGTGCTTGAGTGGAGACCGCGAATGGGCAAACGTAGTGTAGGACGCCCTGCTGCAAGATGGGTCGATGATTTAAGGAAGGTGGTTTTTTTTTTAGCGTGGTAAAATCATCAAATGAGTCCTCCAACCCCGGGCAGGGCGGGAGGGACTGTCAGACTTCTACTGACTAAAATCCACGGTGTCCTTCATAGCCTGTTAAGTTCCGGGGTTACGGTAAGGGAATAATCCCGCGACCCCGGCAGGCTTTGGCCCTCAATCATTATGCTGACGCTCTTTGAGGCGCGCGTGGGACACAACGCGCCGTCGACCCGGGCATGGTCCTTGGTCGGGCAGCGAGTTGCCCTTTACTCGCTGCCCGCATGCCCGCGCCTACGGTGGCCGGAGATCATCAAGCGACGTCCGTCGCCGTGGGCGCCTACCACTGCGGCTGGGGCGGAGGGAGGACGCTGTCCTCTCTCGCTCGCGGCCTGCCTCCTCCTTTACGAGCATTACTGCCTCGCAGAAGGAGCTGACCGCTTCCCACTCCGTCTCGCCCCGCAGCATGGCCGCAACCAATGCCGGGCGCGAGAGGTCTCCGCCTATCGCAGCCGTGAGGACACGTCGGTGCTCAGCCCAAGCTGGGCAGTCTTGCACCGTATGCTCCACCGTGTCCTCCGGGCGATCTTCGCAGTGGTTACACCCAGGCGTCTCCTCCTTTCGCATCAGACACAGGTACCTCCCGAAACTTCCGTGTCCGGTGAGGACCTGTGTCAAGCGGTAGGTCAGGACGCCATGACTTCTCTCCAGCCACTTCTCAAAGAGGGGTCTAACCGCCGCAATTGCGGCGTGCCCGAAGGAAGGTGGCTGACAGTGGATGGATGCGGCCTGCCCAAAACCGGGATGGTTGGCGCTCTTTGGGGGAGGCTTACATCCAGTAGTGGACGGCAATAGGCTGATGATGATATAAAGCTGATAGTGAGGTCAAAATCAAAATCCAAGATGGTGGCTGCGATATTTTCGAAATAATCATCCTGGGAGTCGTTTTCATGGTTTTCGAGGATGCTAAAGCCGGTTAAAATCAAAATCCACGATGGCGGCTGCGATAATTAGGGTTCCGTAGTCAACAAGGAACCCTTATAGTTTCGCCATGTCCGTCCGTCCGTCCGTCCGTCCGTCCGTCCGTCCGTCCGTCTGTCCGCAGTTTAGCTCAGAGACGCACAGTACTAGAGAGCTGTAATTTGGTGTAAATATACGGATTTGTTGTGCCGAAAAAGTGGTAAAATAAAATCTCGTAAAATATTTTTTTTTAGGGTACCTCCAGTACTTACACGTAAAGTGAGGATTTTTTTTTTCTCGCGTACCCCTTAGTGTGAGGTATCATTAAATAGGCCTTTAAAAAATAATGATAGTTTCCATTAACAATTTTTTGATAAAAAAATTCGTTTGTGAAATATTAAGCTTTAAAGTGCTAAATTTTGTTCGATTCGAGTGTCCCCCCCCTCTACCAGCTAAACGGTTATGTTTGGGGGTGTGAAAAAATTCACAATAGTAGTATATATAACGAAGTTTAAAAGAAAATTATCATGACTAAGTAGGCTTTACAACTTTACGAGTAAAAGTCGACCAACTTATAAAATGTACTTGATATCATATTTTCTTAAACAAAATGTATCGGAGACAACTGCAAATGTAAGTTTGTCAACTTTATTTTTACAGCTTTTATAGTTATGTTTTTTGGGGATATGTAGGTTTTTATCGTCAACTATTTTTAACTAAATTCAAAAAAAGGAGGAGGTTCTAAATTCGTTGTAATCTTTTTTCTTATGTATTTTCCCCGATTTCTCAAAGACTCCTGGACCGATTTTGAAAATTCTTCTTTTTAAAATTAAATTCAGCGAATCAGTTTCGTTAGTTCGCATAATTTTGATGGGCAACTACGGAACCCTACACTGTGCGTGGCCCGACACGCACTTGGCCGGTTTTTTTTGAATTGTTCATCATGGGAGTCGTTATCATGGTTTTCGAGGATGCTGAAACCGGTAGTGAGGTCAAAATCAAAATCCAAGATGGCGACTGAAAAAAATCATTTTTTGTATATTGGATGCCGTTTTCATGGTTTTCGAGGGTGCTAAAGCCGATAGTGAAGTCTAAATCAGAATCTAAGATGGCGGCTGCGATCATTTTTGAATTGTTCATCATGGAGTCGTTTTAATAGTTTTCGAGGATGCTAAAGCCGATAGTAAAGTCAAAATCAAAATCTAAAATGGCAACTGCAAAAAATTCTAAGTAAGAAATACTTTTCAAAACACGACCCCGCGAGCTGCTTGCAGCTCGCGCAACGCGCAAATACTAGTTATTTTGTCTAAACTCCCAACAATAAACACGTTTGTCATGATTTCCTTGCAAATATCATTAGAAAAAATCTGGAAAAAAATGCTTAGGTGTATTCCAGTCCATAGATGCCGAATTTGACACAACAGCATAAACCCCATAATAGTACATTACCGAGTTCTTGTTTGGGGGCATCAATGTATGTATTTAGAAATATATAGTATGTTTATCAGCTGTCTAGTACCCATAACACAAGCTCTGCTTAGCTTGGGGCTAGATGGCGTTGCGTGATAGTTGTGGAATATTATTATTATTATTGACATGGGTTTTTTTTTTCAAATTCAAATAAGTTCTCCTATCCTGGGTGCAGCGAAATGGACTGTCAACCTCGTACAAATAACCACCCTATTGCAGGTTGCCTTTGGCGTTCCAGTGCCACGGCAGGTATACCCTGTTCAGAGTCCTGCGAAGTGAGTTAAATGAGCTGATGATATTTTTTCTTATCATGGGTTTTACTTCAAGAGAAAATGCTGTTTTTCTTCTATGAGCACATTATTTATTTATATTTAAAACCAGACTCAATCACACAATCATAAAAACTTACCTTGCCTAACACTAGAAATGACGCCTACAATATTTGAATAGCAACGAGTCTCCTTGGTGCACTGTTTTTGTCGGTTACGTTTCAAGTAGGCGTTTTCGATAACGTCAATTTGAAATAAAGTAATAATAATTATTTTAGAGTCGGACAAAAGGAAAAAATACCTCACTGTTTTAATGAAATGAGAAATAAAATAGTGTTCTGTTGTTCTGCCAGTAGCAGGTATTTTCCATAGAATTTTCTATCACAAAATGATCACAAAATAGTTTTTCTTATCAGTTTGACGTTGCCAAAATTTGACATTGACACTTTACTTTCCTTTCACATGTCCTTCACTTTTATCAAAACAATCGTCGAAATTCGTGTTTGTTTCTGCCGGTGTTCATATTTTGTAAATAACAATGAGCGCTTCACGTAATGTCTTCAAATTGGGAGCCCTAGAGGCGAAGAAGACAGCTTTCTTCCTATGTGACGTTCAGGAAATATTTAGGCCCCACGTAAAATATTTTACTGAGGTGGTCAAAGTAGCAAACAAAATGGTAAGTTTTCTCGTCAGTTACGTAATAAGTTGTTGCTATCTGTTTATCAACTATGCTTGTAATCTTCTGAATGTTTTGATAAGATATTGGCACTTTTTGGTCTATTTATTTGTAAAGAAATGGATAAAATGGAAGAAAACGTCGATGCCGGTCGAATTCTTATCGTTTGGTGTTCTTTTTGTTACACATGCAATAGTTATTGGTAAAAGGAAGAAGTCAAATAGGTACTTTCGTTAATAAAGATGACCCATTGACTATAACTTGTCATTGAGTTCACTTCTTGAAGAAACAAACAGCTGTTTCTTTAGGTGACAATTTTTTATTACTTTCATAACTTTTTTACCTAACTTTTCTCGTGTGGTGAGAAAAGTACTCTAGGATTTGAAAAATAGGTCCCAAAAAATACAACCATTGTAAACTTCAATCCACTTGTATAAAATTTAAAATTTACAAAAAATTAAATGTATGCACTAAAAATTAAAGTGAGAAAGTAAAACTATTTGAGTTGCAAGCCAAATAAATTGATAGAAATTAGGTATCATCATTTCAGCCTATTGCAGTCCACTGCTGGACATTGGCCTTAACCCCCTTTTTTCATCCAGCCACTGCCAGCTACCTTCTTCAGGTCATCAGTCCATCGTGCTGGGGAGTGTCCCGAGTGTCCCACCCTACATTTACCTACAAGTGGTCTCCATTCGAGAACCTTCCTACTCCACCTTTCATCGGTTTTGTGGCAGACATGGCAGACCATACATAAAAATTATTAATTTAAATAAATTTAATACACAACCAATTTCTTAATTTCTAGATAGCAGGGGCGAAGCATTTCAAAATACCTGTATATGTCTCCGAGCAATACCCGAAGGGTCTCGGCCACACAACCAAGGACATTGACACCTCTAGTGCAGCGCTGTTGTATGAGAAGACGAAGTTCTCCATGTACACTCCTGAACTGGCACAGAAACTAAAGGAAGATGTTCCAGCACTACAATCCGTTGTCTTATTTGGGATTGAGGTAAATCTGACTCTCACAGATTCGGAGTGAATTGCCATGAATCAGGCTTTTACAGTGTCTACTATTACTATTGAGAATTACAATTGTTCTGCACGATCATTTGTTCTGTGTCTGGGTGTAATTTATCTATAGTATGTATGTATTTAGAAATATATAAGTATGTTTATCAGTTATCTAATACCCATAACACAAGCTCTGCTTAGCTTGAGACTAGATGGCGTTGTGTGATAGTTGTGGAATATTAAATTATAATTTACTAATTGTAAAACCTTAAGCCTCCTCTTCACAATAGGCCATGATGGCTGTGTTTGCCGAACAGAAGGAGACGGCGCTATACTAAGAATCGGGATAGAATTATTTGCATCTTGCTTTCTGGTATAGCGCCATCTCCTTCTGTTCGGCAAACACGGCCATCATGGCCAATTGTGAAGAGGAGGCTTTATTTTAATAATCATTAAAATCTAATTCAAAAGAGCTAACATTTGTAAGTTTGAACATGGAAAAAAAAATTAGATCCACATTCAGAAATTCGTCCGTCTTACCATAAGCAAAAAGAAAAAGTTCCACTGGGATAATTTCATAAAACATAATGGTAGTGAAACCATAGATAAAAGCTAGTTGTGATTTTTTTTTCTGTCAAAATTTGAATCTATTTAAAACTTATTTTTGTATTTGTTTTGATAATCTCTTCAAAGTTAGTGTGGGCTTCTAGGTAAGCTGACTGTTGTCGACTTTGTCTTTGTCACTGTTCACCTAAACTTGAGACATTTTAAAGAAAAAAAAAAAGAAAAATTAGACACAATAAACAGTATCATTCTAGTGAAAGTGTTAGTCACTAGACTACCTATATCATTTAAAAAAAAAAAATGTTTTCACTGTTCCAGGCACATGTATGCATAGAACAGACGGTGATTGACTTGCTTGCTAAGGACTTAGTGGTACATATCCTGGCTGATGGAGTATCCTCCAGGTCACTCATGGATAGGGGACTTGCGTTGCAGGTTGGTAAATATGTTTTTTATTAGCTGCCCAATCATGGCATTACCGCTGTGAGCTATGACTTGCGGTGAAATGTTTGAAACACACCACGTGGCGCCGCCAGTAGCGAATTCGCGTACTTATAGTAATATAAGGTCTTATTCGCGTCGCCCGCCGCTCCGCCCAGCGTTTAGACCCAAAGTCGTGAATGGACCGTTAATCTCAGGGGCTGTCCGATCTTTCCTGTCACTAACGCTCAGAAATCTTAAATAGATTTTCAATTTTAGGCTCTAGGCTATAAAGTTGAAAATCTATTAGGAATACCGAGCGTTTACGATTATTGTTTTCGAGTTGTGACTTGGCTAGGGAAGCTGGGTCGAGATAGATTAGTTAGCAAAACATTAGAAACCGTAGTGAAGTTCGTAGAGAAGTCTCTGTGACCACTGTCAGCAGTGGACGTGTGTCAAGGTGTTAATTATTTAAATTAGTATCGTATAAATACGTGCCGATTTAATTAGACCCTTATTGTTGAACTCTAAAAACTAAATTACAAAAACATTGCCAAAACAGTTACACCGTTTTATAAATTCCATCTTCGAAGTTAATGTGCTTGCGGCGCCCTTCACCCCCGCGAGGAAACGAGAGCGGTGATATTTTTTAACTCGCTCACTTCGAGACTCAGGTACGCGACCGGCGTTGAACAAGTAAGTAAACATGAGTTTACAACAATCCCCGAATGGTCACAAGTCCATAAGCGACGGCGGAAGTGGATCAGTCCCTGACCTACGTACTCTAGAACTAACAACAAAAATCACTCAAAGAAAGAGGAAACAACCTTATAATGATTGTGAATACAAAAATCAACTCGAGGATTTCCGAATGGAAATAATGTCATTCTTTAAGGAATTCACAACAACACAACAAGAAAATTACTCTAAACTACAACAAGAAATTACCGAAATAAAAATTGAGATAAAAGATAGCAAAAAAAACTCTGAATCATTAATCACACAACAAAATGTACTGCAACAAGAAATAACAGACTTGAAATCAACAAACAATATGCTTCAACAAAAAATAACACAACTTGAAGCTAATATTTCTCAACTCAGCCCCGCTAACGCGACCGCTTTAAATCAAAATTCGCCAGCGCCTGTAGAAGCTACCATACTGGAATTGCAGGAACGCTCTCGCCGAGAAAAGAACGTGATTTTTGTGGGTATACCCGAAATAAATAATTCTAACAAAACTGCTCGATTTGAACACGACAAAAACAAAGTCATGCACATTATTAAAACTATTTACCCTGAATGTACGAATCCATGCCACATAATGAGACTAGGCAAATACACCCCGAATAAAAACCGATCGCTAAAAGTGTGTTTCGAGTCCCGGGACACAGCTATACAAATCTTACGTAACAGCAGCAAATATGCTAACGAACAAGTTCGCGTTTACTCAGACCAAACTCCACTTCAACAACAATATATGAAAGAAATTCGTGCAGAATTAGAACAACGCCAGCAGAGGGGCGAAACGAGCCTAATTATAAAATATAAGGCGGGCGTGCCGAAAATTATTAATTCTATTTCAAAAAACGACAAACATCTAAAATAGTTTCTCAGCATATACCTATAGATTCCGTAGAAAACATGCCAAACATTACTTACCAAAACCTAACATGTTGTGAAGACATCTGTACGAAGAGAAATTCACTTAAGTTTTTCTATACAAACATAAGAAGCCTAGTCAAATGCAATAAATTAGACGAATTGCGATGTATGTTAAAATCAATTGGGACAACCACACATGTAATCTTAATCACTGAGACTTGGATTAAATCTGATGCCGAAGCTGATCTTCTGTGCATTCCGAACTATTCACATGTGTATACATACAGAAAGGGTCGCATTGGAGGTGGAGTATCCGCTTATATACACAATAGCATAAAATATGAAGTTACAGAGTCGTCCAGCAAAAGCCAAAACGAATATCTTTGGATATACTTGGAAGGATATGGGATCCACATTGGATTGGTTTATAAGCCGCCTAATACAAAGTTTAACGAATTCATAGAAACGTATGCATCGCAACTTGAAAAAAAACGTAAAGCTATAGTGTTTGGTGATTACAACATCAATTTATTAAATGACGATCGACAAACAAAAATCTATACAAGTCTGTTAAGTGAATCTGGATATCAAATATTGAATAGTCAAAATAGCAACTATTGCACTCGTGAAACTAAATCTACAAAAACTATTATTGATCACATTGCATCAAATATTCAGGGAGATATATTTCATATGGCTTTACTTGACACTCCGCTATCCGATCATAAACAGTTGTATTTGGAACTAAAAAGGCCTAAAGTAACCAAGAAAGTAAAACAACACTATCTCGCAACAGACTACAACATATTATACAAATCGATTGAAGAAGCCGAATTTAATAATGAGGAGAATGATTTTAATAAACTGGAAACTTTCATCAAAAACCAAATCACAATCAATAAAATAACTAAAGTAAAAATTTTAAACAAGCCTCGAGACGATTGGATCAATAAAGATGTGCTAGATGTTATACATAAACGCAATAAGGCCTGGAGCACCTATAAGGAAGACATTAGCAACTGTGAGAATGAATTGAATTTCAAGAAAATTAGAGATCAAGCCAATAAAGCAATAAGAAACACAAAAAGAAAGTATTACCTTGAAAATTTTAAGAAATGTCGGAAGAAACCAAAGAAAATGTGGGAATTAATAAATACGCTGGCAAATAACAAAATTAAAAAAAGTTGTGCTCCTTCAAAGCTTAAAACTGAAACTGATGTAATAACAAGTAGACAACAGATTTGCCAGCATTTTAATGATTTCTTTTCCACAGTTGGTTCTATCTTAGCCAGTAAAATACCCCAATCCCAAAAAAATATCACATCTAACCAAACACAATCGCAAAACCGTACACTACAAATAATAGACCCATGTACAAAGGAGGAAATTAGCAAAATTATCGATAATTTAGATTCTAATACGAGTAGCGGAATTGATGGAATTACTATCAAAGAAATAAAATGCATTAAAAATCTAATATTAGAAAACTTAACTGACTGTATAAATACATGCCTAGAACAGGGATTATTTCCAGAAAGTCTGAAAGTTGCGAAGGTAACACCGATTTTCAAATCTGGAAGCAAGAGTGACCCGGGTAATTATCGTCCGATATCCGTACTGCCGGTGTTCTCCAAAATTTTTGAAAGAATTATTTATATCAGACTTTTTAGCTACTTAACAGATATAAACTTCTTTTTTGAGCAACAATATGGATTTCGGCCAAAATCAAATACGCTATCAGCAACCATAGATCTTACTACTAAAATAAAAAATGCTATAGACAAAAGACAATATGCCTTGGGAATTTTTATAGATCTAAAAAAAGCATTTGATACAATTAGCCATGATTTGCTTTTGAATAAATTGAGTGACATAGGGATAACAGGAACGGCACACAAAATTTTAACATCGTACTTAGAAAACCGGACACAAATAGTAAAAATAGAAAATTGCGACAGTTTACCAGCAAAATTAACCTATGGAATCCCACAAGGTTCAATTTTGGGACCTTTATTATTTTTGATATATATCAACAACATAAAAAGTGTTAAAACATCGGGCAGCATCACACTATATGCAGATGATACTTGTTTATTCTATTTCGGTCACAACTTAACTGATATCGTGAAAGAAGCTCAAAACGATTTGAACATCTTAAATAAATGGTTTCTATCAAATGTCCTAACCATTAACACCAAAAAAACCTCGTACATGGTCTTTGCCGCCAAAAATAAGAAAATCGAGATTCCTATCCAGCTAACAATTAACCAAGACAAAATAACTAAATCAAGCAGCGAAAGATATTTAGGCCTAATATTGGATACAAAATTAACTTGGAGACCCCACATTGAACATATTAAGTCCAAAATATCACCGCTAATAGGAGCACTTCGGCGATGTGCTGCTTGTATTACAAAAGGAGTCCGCGTAATGCTTTACAACGCTCTCGTTAGACCACATATAGAATACCTTATCGAGATTTGGGGAACAGCGGCAAAAACAAATATCCAAGAAGTACAAGTTCTACAAAACAAAGCTATTAAAACACTCTACAACTATGACTACCTAACACCAACCACTAAAATCTACAATGATACAAAAATACTCAATATTAATCAACTATACGTACTAAAAATAGAGATGGGCAATGATAATAATCCGGTTAATATCATTTGGCTATTAATCGATTAATAGCAATTAATAGCAGTTAGTAGCCAGTTAATAGCAATTATGGATGATAACCCTGCTATTAATGTTTTTTAATATTTTTAGTGATTGAACCCATGGCTTTCAGGTTTAGGCCTGTCAGATTAAACTTCATTTTCATCATATTTCTTTGTAGTAAATAAATGTGCAATTTAGAAATAATCTGGCCCTTTAAAAAAAATTAATCAGCTATTTACGGGTACACTAAGATAACATGAATTTCAAAATACCGATTTTCATAATTCCGAATGGTTCAAACATCCTAATACCAAGTCCTAAGCTCACTTCGCTCGCTCTTGTATCCTTAGTTGAGTTGCTGATTACCACCTGCTAAGGTGGCTCGACGGAGCCCCGCTTCGCGTGGCTCCTATTTCTGTTTGCAAGGTTCCGAGTCCGGGTGCCCCAAGTCCTGAGCTCGCTTCGCTCACTCTTGCATCCTTAGTCAAGTTGCTGATTACCACCTACTAAGGTGGCTCGACGGAGGCCCGCTTCGCGTGTCTCCTATTTCTGTTTGCAAGGTTCCGAGTCCGGGTGCCCCAAGTCCTGAGCTCACTTCGCTCGCTCTTGCATCCTTAGTTGAGTTGCTGATTACCACCTGCTAAGGTGGCTCGACGGAGCCCCGCTTCGCGTGGCTCCTATTTCTGTTTGCAAGATTCCGAGTCCGGGTGCCCCAAGTCCTGAGCTCACTTCGCTCGCTCTTGCATCCTTAGTTGAGTTGCTGAATACCACCTGCTAAGGTGGCTCGACGGAGCCCCGCTTCGCGTGGCTCCTATTTCTGTTTGCAAGGTTCCGAGTCCGGGTGCCCCAAGTCCTGAGCTCACTTCGCTCACTCTTGCATCCTTAGTCAAGTTGCTGATAACCACCTACTAAGGTGGCTCGACGGAGGCCCGCTTCGCGTGTCTCCTATTTCTGTTTGCAAGATTCCGAGTCCGGGTGCCCCAAGTCCTGAGCTCACTTCGCTCACTTTTGCATCCTTAGTCAAGTTGCTGATTACCACCTACTAAGGTGGCTCGACGGAGGCCCGCTTCGCGTGTCTCCTATTTCTGTTTGCAAGATTCCGAGTCCGGGTGCCCCAAGTCCTGAGCTCACTTCGCTCGCTCTTGCATCCTTAGTTGAGTTGCTGATTACCACCTGCTAAGGTGGCTCGACGGAGCCCCGCTTCGCGTGTCTCCTATTTCTGTTTGCAAGATTCCGAGTCCGGGTGCCCCAAGTCCTGAGCTCACTTCGCTCGCTCTTGCATCCTTAGTCAAGTTGCTGATTACCACCTACTAAGGTGGCTCGACGGAGCCCCGCTTTGCGTGGCTTCTATTTCTGTTTGCAAGGTTCCGGGTCCGGGTGCCCCAAGTCCTGAGCTCACTTCGCTCGCTCTTGCATCCTTAGTCAAGTTGCTGATTACCACCTACTAAGGTGGCTCGACGGAGTCCCGCTTCGCGTGGCTCCTATTTCTGTTTTCAAGGTTCTGAGTCCGGGTGCCCCAAGTCCTGAGCTCACTTCGCTCACTGTTGCATCCTTAGTCAAGTCGCTGATTACCACCTACTAAGGTGGCTCGACGGAGGCCCGCTTCGCGTGTCTCCTATTTCTGTTTGCAAGGTTCCGAGTCCGGGTGCCCCAAGTCCTGAGCTCACTTCGCTCACTTTTGCATCCTTAGTCAAGTTGCTGATTACCACCTACTAAGGTGGCTTGACGGAGGCCCGCTTCGCGTGTCTCCTATTTCTGTTTGCAAGATTCCGAGTCCGGGTGCCCCAAGTCCTGAGCTCACTTCGCTCGCTCTTGCATCCTTAGTTGAGTTGCTGATTACCACCTGCTAAGGTGGCTCGACGGAGCCCCGCTTCGCGTGTCTCCTATTTCTGTTTGCAAGATTCCGAGTCCGGGTGCCCCAAGTCCTGAGCTCACTTCGCTCGCTCTTGCATCCTTAGTCAAGTTGCTGATTACCACCTACTAAGGTGGCTCGACGGAGCCCCGCTTTGCGTGGCTTCTATTTCTGTTTGCAAGGTTCCGGGTCCGGGTGCCCCAAGTCCTGAGCTCACTTCGCTCGCTCTTGCATCCTTAGTCAAGTTGCTGATTACCACCTACTAAGGTGGCTCGACGGAGTCCCGCTTCGCGTGGCTCCTATTTCTGTTTTCAAGGTTCTGAGTCCGGGTGCCCCAAGTCCTGAGCTCACTTCGCTCACTCTTGCATCCTTAGTCAAGTTGCTGATTACCACCTACTAAGGTGGCTCGACGGAGGCCCGCTTCGCGTGTCTCCTATTTCTGTTTGCAAGATTCCGAGTCCGGGTGCCCCAAGTCCTGAGCTCACTTCGCTCGCTCTTGCATCCTTAGTCAAGTTGCTGATTACCACCTACTAAGGTGGCTCGACGGGGCCCCGCTTCGCGTGGCTCCTATTTCTGTTTGCAAAGTTCCGTGTCCGGGTGCCCCAAGTCATGAGCTCACTTCGCTCGCTCTCACATCCTCAGTCAAGTTGCTGATTACCACCTACCAAGACTGGTTTGCAGCGATTCGTTTCTCACCGCGAACATTCACCTGTAATCCCTACTTTAATATTATAAAGAATCCTTAGTGAGCGAGGGATTCAAGTTAGCCCAAGACAAGGCAGCTTTACTCCCGAGGAGCGTACTCTGCTTTTCACACGAGGAAATGAATTCGAGTTTATAAATATATTGTACTGCTTTATATTTTTTTAGATTTCCCAAAAAATGTGTATTCATTCTATTATTAACACTTTTTCACATACAAAAAGGTGAAAATAAATAAAAAGAATAATGCAATACATTGAATCACACTGCGTACACGCACCCAATTTATATTCACACCCACAGATTTAAAAAAAAACAAAAAAAACATTTATTTCTTTGACAATACATTAATAGCAGGGTTATTAGCCATTGGATGGCTATTAATAGCTGTTAATGGATTAAAATCGATAATAACTCAAAGCATCCGGCTAGTTACCCATCTCTAACTAAAAACATGCACTCTAATACATAAAATTATAACACAAAGCACACATTCAGAATTAAACTTTAAAAAAAAAACTTATTCATACAATGCAAGACGTCGAGACAAACTAGAACTAAGAGCACCTAGAACCAACTATGGTAAGAAAAACATATTATATGAGGGAGTAAAACTTTACAATGAAATACCTGATAGTGTAACCAATACTCAAAACTTAAATACATTTAAAAGGGCTCTTGAGGAGCACGTCCGAGCAAGATATTTAAATTAATTTATGTCATCTTAACTAATGATTTTTTTTTCAATTGTACCTATGTGATCACAGAGATTCGATCTTACTTGTAATTTATAATTTATACTTTTCTCATTATGTAAGCGAACTGTTATGTTCTTTTTTTTTTGAGAAAATAAATTTCTTTAAACCGAAGTTGGAATTAAAACTAAAAACATTTTACTAATTCCAGCGCATGAGTCATCAATCCTGTTTTGTTACCACTTCGGAGAATGTTCTGTTCAAGCTAATGAGAGACAAGAATCATCCCCAGTTCAAATTTATTTCAAAACTCAATAAGGAACCTACCGTAGATACGTTAGGGTTCACTTCAGCTAAACCGAGAAAACACATAAAAGATCAATGAATTGCCACTGCATTCTCAACTTCTTCAATGACTTTCAAGCTTGAAATGTTAGCCTAAAAGCAACCTTGTTGTTACAAGAATAAAGATCATGTTTTTTTTAACTTTGACAGCGATGCTATTTCAGAGGCAAAAAGGCCATTTTGAAGTGCAGAGGATGTAAAAGGAGGCAGTTTGGTACAGAAAACTGTCCAGTTCCATCATTACACGATGCTAGCACAAGCAAGCAAGCATTGTTTTTTTTTTTTTAATTAATGCGCATACGCATTTCTTAATGATAAATAAGCTTGTTAAAGTTATTTAAATACCTTTTTAAATCTACTACTTGGGCCTGATTTCGCCATAAAAGGTAAAAAATAAAAGAACTGACATTTCAATTTTTCAAATACAGAACATGCAAACCGTTTTTGCTTTTGATTACAGCGCCATCTATGTACAGACGCCAGCACATGGACTTAACCCTATCGGCCTTTTTTTAATATATTTTAAACCCTATCACTATTATGGAAGGTTAATATTCGATTGGTAAAATTTGAGATTCGGGTAGTTTGACCTGCTGGCGTCTGTACACGAAACTAAACTAGTTTACAATAAACCATTGAGTTGCATTTGAGAATTTGGTGGCATTTTTGATTAGATTACAATATTTTTTGAACCCAGTGCCAGAAGATTCCCTTTAATATTTTTGAAGACTTTTTTATTCGAGTTTTTGTTTTTTTACACTACCTGTTTATTTTTTTAAGGTAGGTATTAAATGAAAGTTTAAAAAAATATGCAGTCTTTATCTTATCAGTGTAGTTCGTAGATAGTTGAAGATGATAATATATTGACTGGTATCCAGGCCCGAAGCCACCTAACAAGCCGATTCCTATCGGGTTGCCTTTCGAAATATAGCAAATACTAGCATCTATGATTTTCATTTATCATAAACAAAATATGAAAAAACAATCAAAAAAATAAATAAACGCCTACCATTTTTTTCCGCGCAATCAATTTCAACTCGCGCCAAACAGACAAAGATTGTAAGCCGCAAGGCGAATCTGGAATTCAGTTCATAAAATTCAAAGTTTCTCTTGTGGCGATCGTGAGCTTGAGGCCACATAACACCGCTAGTTTAAGGACGCTCGGAAGCCGAACATTATCGGCTTATGATAAGGATAGAAATATGAAATGCGTACGCCAGAACGAGACGGAATGATACTGGACTTCGTAATTCGTTTAGATAGTATTCTTTGGATGACAGATTCACATTAGTTTTGGTTCGTGCTTATTTTTTTTGCATTATTGTTTTCACCTGTCCATTTGCATTTGATTTGATATTATTGTTGAAATTTATAAGTTTTGCGTAGTTAGCGCATTAATAACAAAGTTAGTTCGGTTCAATGGTATTGTTTGGTAAGTGTTCAGTGTTCACCGTAATGTTAGTTTCGAAGTTTTAACTAGATGGCGTTGTGCAATTACATCACAATCCTGAATCGCGGTGTTAAGGTGTGTAGGCGATTAGTATAAGGTTTTGTGAACATGATTTATGGAAATTGTTAATAATTGATTAACCGACTACAAATAAAATATTAAGGAGGTTACTCCGGTTACTCAATTTATTCGTCCTTAAAATTAGTCTTGGGCATTCTAGTTCACTACTGAGAGCGCTCAATCTAGTTCGGCTCTCTTAAACGAACTAGTTCGCTCTTCTAGTTCGTTAGTTCCTAGCTCGTAATAGAGACCGACCGATTCAAGAGCGATCAAATCGTTCGCTCGCAAAGAGATGTCAGATTTAGTTTGTCTTTGTTCGTTCATTTTAATACGGTTCCTGCTGCATACGACAATTTGTGTAAAATGTACGAAACGGGATGCGCGCATGATCGGTGAGCGAACGGGAGTATTATAGAGTAGTGCTGTCCCGCTCCCGTGCAACGATCTTGGATCAGTCGATCTCTTTCATTCTGTCCGAACTAGTGAACTAGGGAGCGGAAAATGTGGGAGCTAGATCACTAGTTCATCTGTGGGAGCAGTTCTTTCGAACTAGTTCGTTCGCGAACTACACAAGACTACTTAAAATACGTTAAATTCGTTTATTATTTGTTCGCGGCACAACTTCATCGTTTATGAACCGATTTTGATGATTCTTTTTTTGTTGGAAAGAAGATGTTTTAATGGTGGAAACTTGATATGTGGAAATCAGGGTTTGATGTTAGAAGACCAGAGAAATCGAGTGAAACTTTCAAAAATGAGGACTAGTGAAATGGGGCGACTAGTATGTTTGTAAGTTTTTTCATTAAGTTTTGGTTCGGGTTCCCTTTCATGAATTTTTGCCCTACGCCACTGCTGGTATCAATACTACTTTAGAAAAGCGAGTGTTTGAAACCGAAGTTGCTATTAGGGAGATGACTAGAGTTCGTAATTTTATGTGCTGGAGTCTGTACTTACTAATATTACTAGATAAACTCACGCTTTTTTTCTTTGGGGGCAGAAGGAAACTTGAATAACCAAATTAATTGTTTATAACGTCTATATTTTTTAATATACTAGCAATTTTAGCGATAGACTCGCGTTTCATCACTAACTTGCCTGATGGTAAGCAAAAATGTGGTCGACGGTGAAGCACGCTTGTCTAGAAGTAACCTAATCACTCTTGATTTAGAGCTTATGATTGCTGCTATCAGAGTATTCTATAGCTATTTGGCAATTGTAAAGTTACACGCTATAAGGTCCACAATAAATCACACAGTCTCCCTTGTATTAATACTCTTTGGTCACATCCTCTCACTAGGTCACGCTAGATCTTTTGGTAGGATGCGACGACACGGCGTGGCTGGCTGGCTGGTTTTGGCTACCTGGCTAGCTAAGGCTGGGTATGGCTGCCACTACAGTCTAGCAATGCCTCTGCTAGGCGTTACACTAGTCCACAATTAGTCTTCAGTTAAGCATGATTTATAGGACCCCCTATTTTAGCAAATGAATGATTCAAGGACATACCGATTTCCTCGAGATGTTTTCCTTCACCGTTTTGAGAGCAGGGAAATTGAAATAAATAACAAAGTTAGTTAACACAATTCTGCACTATTCCAATTCTAAGGGAGACATCCAAGGCTTTACGAAATAATCTTCGTGGTGCCGTGTCGCTGTTTTGGACCACCAAATCTATACTGAATATGAGAGGCCATAGCCCAGGAGAGGAATCCTTTTATATTGACAGTGATGTCCAATCAGGTCGCCTAACATGATATTTTAAAGCGAGAATAATTCCAGTATGGGAACGACGTGGTGCTAGACTACTTGTATAGCTGTGTCTCTTTCCCACACTAGTGTAAAAGGTTATCGTTAGGGGTTCCGTTATAAGCATTTGGACTCAAATGTGGTCCGTTATGGGTGAGGTGGGACGGTTGGCTATACGAGCCAACCCAGGTCCTACCTTCCAGAAACTCAGAAGTCTCCTGGGACGTTCAAAAGCTTCTTGGAGCGACTTCGGAGCACAACTATCTTTTGAAGATTCGGCGAGTTGCAACGAAATCCTTATTGATGATGGCAGCACTAAATAAATAATTTTACTAATTCCAGCGTTTGGCAAGTCTTGGCTGCTTCATAACAACATCGGAGAATATTCTGTTCAAGCTTATGCAAGATAAGAATCATCCTGAGTTCAAAAACATATCCAAACTGACTAGGGAACCTACTGTAGATACTTTGGGATTTGCTGTCTCCAAATTATAAGACAAACTTAACATTAATATACGATAAGTTCGGCATAGGTGTGCCAAAGGGGACATTTACTTTTTTTTTACTGTCGGGCTTTAAATCCTAGAGTCACAGTACTTTTAGTTTGCACGCGACATAAAAACAAAATGGCTACCATTCAGTAGAGGTTGGGTTCCGACCTTTAAGACTCCCCTTCAGTTTTGTACAGACCGAAACCGGATACATAGTATATCGATTGGTGGATGGGTATTTAGATTAGTTAGTCATAACTAAGTATTTTTATATGGTATTATAGGGACATTTTTGTACTTAAAAGTTGACATTCCATGTTTTTTGTTTAAATATAAGTTAGGTTTTTAGCTGTCTTTTACTTTTTTCACGCTAAAAAGATTAAAATGACAGCTTAATTTTTTTTTTTTGTTGGGCGAACTACCACAAAATTGTAAAGTATCATAAACTAGCTAGTACTTTTTGCGAAGAAATGTATTTTTGAACTAGCAACCATATATCTGTGTACCTTTAACAAAATAAATGCTGTTTTTACACGTACCTTGTTTTATTTTCAGCGTCTACAATCCATCGGTTGTTTTGTTGGCACTTCGGAAAATGTCCTGTTCAAGCTAATGGGCGACAAGAATCATCCGGAATTCAAACATATTTCTAAACTGAATATGACGCCGACTCCTGACGAATTTGGGCTTAGCCCAAAGATTGATCAGTTGTAGATTGATATAAAATCATAGGGCTCCGGACTTAAGCCGGAAACACATTATACAACACGCCACGCGACGCAACGTGTCAACACACGATTTGCAGTGAGCGCGTGTCGTCGCGTCGGGTGTTCATAGTGTGATTCTGGTCATAGAAAAAAATACATTTGATTTGACCCAACGCGCATCACGTTTCGTCGGGTGGCGTCGGGTGTTAATAATGTGTTTCCGGCTTTAAGACCAGTTTGAAAATGAATTGAACGGAATAAATATAAAAATATGTTCGACGTTAACCTATAACCGTCTTACTAAATAAAGAATGGGGATAGCAACTGGGGAACTAATGGCGCTAGTATAGCTTGTTCCAAGCATCGTCATTGATTCAAATCAGTTCAAATCTTAAAGGTACTTCAAAATAGTAGGTACAAGTAGTACTATTTTGAAGTACATACATTTAAGTTGGCGCCACCATAGCTAAGTCCTAATCCGACCAATGAGGTAGTACTATTTTTAAGTACCTATAAGATTTGAACCAATGAAGATGCTTGGAACAAGCTATACTAGCGCCATTAGCCATTACTACAGCTTATTTTGTATATAGTAAGGCGATTTATAATTAACTGTGTAATATTTAGTAATCAGACTATTTTACTAACAACCATTCTAAATAGTAATAATAGCTTTAGTGTTGCAATTTTAGTAAAAATATTTTTCAAAGGTAGTGTTTTCTACTATTTTTTAAGTAAAAAAAAGTAGAAATCGAAATTAAGTACTAAAATATAGTTTATTTAAAATATTTTAACCTCACTTTTACAATATTAGCGTTCAGTAAAATATAAACTGATGTTTTAAAGAAAATGAAAAATGTAAATAATTTTGGAATAATGTAGATTAAAATGTATAGTAGCTTTATAAATTACGAGCGCTCGAATTATGTTTCTTATGTCATTGAAATATGGTCTTAAAGAAGAAAAAAAAAAAAGGTTTTTTATAGAACGGAAAATGAAATCAGATCTTATGCATCTTCAAAGTTGAATTAAAATTAATTAAAATATACTTTTTTTTTAATAAACAGTTATAATTAGAGCAGCCTCTGTTTTTTAATATCTTGTAAATAATAAGTCCGCTAGCGCTCCAGCAATGTATGAAATGTAAAATTAACTTAAAATATATCGAATATTATATAATTATATTATTTTATTTAAATGCAAATAGTTTTATTTCAACAGGGACCATTTCAGTTGCTCCTTCGCCGATTGTAACACCTGAAAATAAGAAAAACTAACATAGGTATACAATATTATTACATTACAACCATTTGGTATACCTTTTCACATTTTTTTTAACCTATTATTAACTCAATAAGCTGAAACGCTTGTATTAATACGGACATGCCTCCGGAATTCCGGGATTCCGGGATTTCAGAGACTTTTCCAGATATTATAATTGTTACGAAAATCTAGGATGAAGACATTATAAGAACTCGCTGTTGTCCGCGGCTTCGTCCGCCTACATTTCAATTCAATCCCGTAGCTGAAATGAAATCCCGGTATAAAGGCTTATCCATGTTATGATTTCTATGACAGTTCGTTATGATACAAGTACATAAAATCAATCTACCTATTCCGGGCTATGATTATATCTTTTTAATTAGGTAATGCGTATGCATTGGTTTATGGAAATAAAAACCTGACGGACGAATAAATTTTGCAATTTATTTCTGCTGTCAAATTGCCTATTCGGTTGTAAATTGGTCACAAAGATCGAGAACAAAAACAATTTTCCGTGGTCTGGCTTTTTGATACGACTGTCAAATATTAGCTGTGATTCGTTCTTTAAATTGCTGGTCTATACTTCATTCCCTGACTATACGTACCTCTTTTCGGTCAATATAATCACTGTATATTTGCAAATATATTATGTAAAAATGGTGAAATGTAAACATATTTTCGTTATATTTCAAACATGTTTGATATAAAGAATTCTTGAACTTTTATATGCATTTCTGTGTCCTAGAAAAGTTTAGAGTATTATGTTATCTTCGTTTTTTTTTTTACTTACCAAGATATAGTGGAAAATGTATAAATTGCTACTTTGCAGACGAAACCTTAGTTCAAATATCTACAATTTTTTCTAAACTAAACTTTAATGTACAATGTTTTTATCTTACACCGCAAGAAAATATCTACAGGCGCCAAAATTTTACCGTATTTATTTAAATATTGAAATTATATACAACCTAAATAAAGACAAACTAGTTCACTTTAAAATTACACAATCTCTTTACCAAAAAACCAAAAAATAAGCATCAAATAAAAAGCGACACAGCCAATGAAAAGGGGTTGCCAATCAGAAAAAAATAAATGAAAAAAATAAAAATGTTAGTAAATAAAATTTTAATAAGCACTAATGAACTACAATTACAATTAAATGTAGAAATACGTATACTATTTGCCCCCGGTTTCGCTTACATATTCATTATGTTCTGTAGAATCTGAAATTTTTAATAAATAAAATCATTGTCAAGGTATAATTTGTTAAAAATTTAAATCCAACTACAAATTTTATTTCGCAAAAATTAATCCCAGTGTGTTTTATTAAAATATCTTGTGAAATTAATGAATATATAATAGGTTTTACTTCCCAAATTAATTATAATATATAGATAAAACATAAAAAACAAACACCAAGTGCAAACAAAAATAACAATAAAAGGATATTTGAAAAAGTTTATTATACGAAAAACATAAAATTAATAAAAAAAAATACTAATAATAGAATTTAAACTACAACTAGGGCAGAAACGGAAATACATGACATAATATCTATGATATTATTTTCGTCAATTATTAAAAAATAATACTTAATAATTATGTCATAGGAATATAATAATATTGTCAAGTTTTACTTTCAAACTTAAAGTTCAAAACTATATCTTATATGTTTTATAATACTTACCTACATGTATAACAAAAAGTATAATTTTATGAAATGAAAAAAAAAAAACTGACATTCGATAAATATTCACGATCTCAAACGACGTTGTTGCCAGATTAATAAAATAAAAGTGCAAATCAACAAAACGTGAAGAAAAATAAAGAAAATTAGTACTTACTTTAATTTAACAGAAGGATCTACAAATTGGGTCTAAAAATTTAGATGAGTAAAAAAAAAATTTACTATCACCATACCTTAGTCACACAAGAAAAAAAAAACATTTAAAGACACGCCCAAGTTGCAATAAGAAGCGAACATCCAGGGAAACTAAAAACTCAAACTGAATAATCTACAAAAACCATACAAGTCAGTTAAAAAAAACTAATTTGTCCGTCAGATAATCAAAAAATATTCTACACATTGTTTTCCGACTTCAAAAAAAGTAGGTTGCCAGTTCGACCTGTATGTATGTTTTACCTCGATTGTCTCGCGTTTGGCTGCACGGATTTTGATAAAAAAGTGTACAGCTTGGCAAAAAACAGTAGAAAACCGGAAGTCGCCACTGTGCTCTCGCTACCAGCACTTTGAATGTTTTTTTTTTTTTCATTTATTACGTTAGTTTTATGGCACAAGAATAAATTTAACAAACCTGCGTTCTTTGTTTACATCAAATATCAAAGATTTTAAAACGTTGTCAGCAACAAAAAGGTTAGTTCCGTTTCAATCCGTTCTGGCCAAGCTGTTCATTACTTTTCAATACGTACTCGTACAATATCTGACGGACTGAAATAGATTGCAATGGACTGATTCGCTTAAAGTGAAACTAGTCTATTCAATTTGAACCCCTATAATTTATATATTTAGCTGCACTTTTCCCTGAATGTCCAATCTTCTGTGCCCTCCCAATCACCCCCAATTCAATCGGATGAGATTCAAAGGACAAACCGTTTAGCGCCAAACGTCAATTTGAGATCGCGATTATTCATCGGAGTTATTTTAAACCATTTGAGACATACAAAAACGGTGGTACAACACTATTTTCGAAGTTGATAGATACAGAGAACTTGACATGAGAACTAAAACGGAGCATGAGCGCAGCGAGGGTTGTATTTAAGATTTATTTATAGTTTTGATTTGATTGTTGTTTTTTAACACATGAGTTATTAAAGCTTGAACTACAGGCCCTTTTGGCATTAAAAGATTTTTTTATTTATTTTGATTCTTTTACCAGTTTAATTCTACCGAATAAAATCTAGGTCCTAAGTGACAATTCTTTTTCATAAAACTAGGAGAGGCCGGTGTTTCGTACCTGACTACTCTGAGAAGAAACAGCCGAAACAAAATCAGAGGTCAGTCTTTTAAAGTCCAGAAATTATACGTAGATCAGATTATACGAGGACCATGCAGGTTAGTGTCTGAATGGTCTTTTGAAGAAAAAAACACAGAAATTCGAGTAAATCCAGTCAGTGCAAGCATTTGTCAGTTATCGTGTAGCTCGACTCAACAGAGCTCAACGACACGTCGAACACGTTACGTCACGTCAAAGTCAATTTCAAACGAAAATAAAAAGATATATCGACTCATTCAAAAACCTCTGATTATAGTATGTTTTTTACTATGTCCCGTTTTCATGAATGACAGGCCTGTTGGTCTGGTAGTGGTTAGTGACTTTGACTGCTATGCCAGGTCGTGGGTTCGGTTCCCACTCAGGACAAATGTTTGTGTGATGAGCATGATCATATTTTGTTATGTGTCTGGGTGTAATTTATCTATAATATGTATATATTTAGGAATATATAAGTATGTTTATCTGTTGTCTAGTACCCATAACACAAGCTTTGCTTAGCTTGGGACAAGATGGCGTTGTGGAATATTATATTATTAAAAATCCCGCTATTTTCATTTAAAAAGTTTCAAAATCTTGGCAAAAAAACCGAACAAACAACGGACAAAGCCGACAAAAACTACAGGTAAAGATGTGCAATTCCCGGTATCTACCAACTTGGAACTACTACCCAGTGCGATACAAGTGTGACATACGAACTACGGTCTACCAAAACATCTTATTGACTTGTTCCATTACCTGAGCTACTGTCTGCTCTCCTAGCGGCACGTCTTCAGTACGCAGGGCTGCGCGACCGACTATGGAGGTCGGGTCTGAATCCAGGATCACACTGGAATGGAGAAAAACTGGTTTTAGATATTGATACCTACCTTTTTTGATCGTGGTAAAATTATTAAATGAGTCCTCCCACCCTGTACCCTTAGCACGGGTTCTCACTATTTTACTTTACAGCGTCTTTCCAGTATTTACAGCGTTACTAATATGGAAAAAAACCGGCCAAGTGCGTGTCGGGCCACGCACAGTGTAGGGTTCCGTAGTTGCCCATCAAAATACTTATGCGAACTAACGAAACTGATTCGCTGAATTTAATTTTAAACAGAAGAATTTTCAAAATCGGTCCAGGAGTCTTTGAGAAATCGGGGAAAATACATAAGAAAAAAGATTACAACGAATTTAGAACCTCCTCCTTTTTTTGAATTTAGTTAAAAATAGTTGACGATAAAAACCTACCTATCCCCAAAAAACATACCTATAAAAGCTGTAAAAATAAAGTTGACAAACTTACATTTGCAGTTGTCTCCGATACATTTTGTTTAAGAAAATATGATATCAAGTACATTTTATAAGTTGGTCGACTTTTACTCGTAAAGTTGTAAAGCCTACTTAGTCATGATAATTTTCTTTTAAACTTCGTTATATATACTACTATTGTGAATTTTTTCACACCCCCAAACATAACCGTTTAGCTGGTAGAGGGGGGGGACACTCGAATCGAGCAAAATTTAGCACTTTAAAGCTTAATATTTCACAAACGAATTTTTTTATCAAAAATTTGTTAATGGAAACTATCATTATTTTTTAAAGGCCTATTTAATGATACCCCACACTAAGGGGTACGCGAGAAAAAAAAAAAAAGGTTGCACTCCAGGAGTGCCGGTAGAAGTGAAAACTTTTTTGTTACTATGTTTTATTTTTAATTTGAATGACGTCTTACTCATTTTCGATCAGGGTCACGTGACCCTGACGCGAGTTTTAAATTTTTTACCCATTACAGAAAAAGTGTACAACGCCGCTAAAGAAGTTTTCACTTCAAAAAAATCCTCACTTTACGTGTAAGTACTGGAGGTACCCTAAAAAATATTTTACGAGATTTTATTTTACCACTTTTTCGGCACAACAAATCCGTATATTTACACCAAATTACAGCTCTCTAGTACTGTGCGTCTCTGAGCTAAACTGCGGACAGACGGACGGACGGACATGGCGAAACTATAAGGGTTCCTTGTTGACTACGGAACCCTAAAAATGGAACAGTGCCTCTGGTGTGCGAAGAAGGAACTAATTTTTTCCTTGAAAATTGTCAAAGTTCCAGTTTACTATACGTCTCAAATACTGAAAACTTTACTAAGGGTACAGATCAAGGCGGGGAGGCTGTCAGACTTGTACTGACTGAATTCCGCGGTGTCCTTAAATAGCTCTTTACGTTCCGGGATCACGGTAATTCGTGAGTCCAACCCCGGCTGGCTTTGGCCCTCTAAAGGCGGGCCCCGTCATAATGCTGACACACTGGCATGGTCCATGGTCGGACACCGAAAAATCTTGGGGTTTTCAAGTCAAGAGTAAATAGTAGTTACTTCTACGCGCATACGGTGAAACACGAACCTATCATTAAATAAAAAAAAAAATGACCAAAAGGAGCTGTGCAGAGGAACAGTTACAACCCGGTCGCAATAACTTGACACCTGACTCAAAACTCGATCTCGCTCCCGCTACAGATATTTCGGGGTAGCGGGAGGGGGATCGAGTTACGAGCCAGGTGTCAAGTTATTGCGCACGGGTTGTAGTTGAATACATAAAAGTGTGATAGCGGTTCCATATTAGTGCCGTGAACACCCGTGAACAGGCAACGAGAATGTGGATGGTTTTCGCAAGGTTCACGCGCGTTCGCGACTGTTACCCGTGTGCTTAGTGCGAGTTTTTTTACGTAGACGCGTTCGTAACGTTTTACTACGTTCGGCGCTCTTATTGGTCCGCTCCAAGGTCGTGAGAACTCTCAACCAATGAGAGCGTCAAACGCGTATAAACGTTACTATCACGTCAACGTAAAAAAAACTCGCACTAAGCACACCGATCAGTATCGGTATTGTGCCGAGAATTCGCGGCGTGAATTCACGGCACTAATGTGGAACCGCCATGATGTCTTACCCGCCATCACAGATTTCATCAAAGGCAAGCATGACAGCATCCAAGTTGTCCAGTAGTACTCGTCTCTCCACGTTCCTCCGTAGAAGTATACTGACTGACTCGTAGAGGGCATTCAGTACGGACTGTAGGATCAGCTGAAATTAAATAACATTTTCACACCACCTGCTCGTAAATGTCACATTATATGTCTGCTAACCGGCCGTAAAGCAAGGCATTGTTCCCTCCCGCTCGAGCCGGGAATAATATATTATGTACTAAATTTCATTATTCCCGTGGGAATAATGTGATTTGAATTTGGAACCTCAAACAAAACAGTATGAAAACTTTGAACGAAAGAATTGAGGCAGCGGCGGCTGCCCCCCGGCAGTCCCCACTGCAACAGCTGATCGCTTGCTGTGGTGGGCGCCACAGCGTGCTCACGTTCGAAGGTTGTCGTACCACATCAAATTTCAAAATTAGAATTTATTTCCTCACAGGTGGTGTGAAAAGCAGAGTACTCACCTCAGGAATAAAGCTGCCTTTGTCTTGGGCTAACTTAAATCCCTCGCTACACTAAGGATTCTTATCTTAATTCCCTCGTTTCACTCGGGAATTAACACTTGAACCTCCTCGCTGCGCTCCGGAGGTTCACCCCCAGAATCCTTGGTATCGCTTCGGGATTCAATACGCCCGTGACGTAAGGCACTGCTTTATTCCCTTGGTGCGTAATCTACTATTATATTTACAGAACACAATTTACACAAAGAACCAATATGAAAAAGTCCACAAACAGAATTTAGATGTATTATTCTAATTATTTACCACAACAAGATCAAAAAAATTGACAGGGAGTGAAATAATGAAGAGTGTGACTTTGATTTCAACATTTGAGCATTTGATAAACTCGTAATTTTTTTGCAAAATGTCATTTAACAAAAAAAATAAATCCTTATGATGAAGCCTTTCAATCAGTATGATAAACACGGTAATATTGTTTCTCGTGTAGCAGTGCCTTTTCTTGGTTCAATCATGTAATTACATATTTAAAAATCAATGAATGTTTAAATGGTTTTTTAAAATTAAAATAATGTATCCTTCGAAATTGTGATAATTATGAAGTAATCTATAAGAAATTGATGAAATTGATCACTTATCTAAGTAACATAATAATATCACACTCCTTTTTATTGAATAAAGTTATGAGTATTACCTCATTTTCATGTGAGCTTCCCATAACATAGAAGAAGAGGTCCACATTGCTCTTGTAGACACATGTCAGACCTTCCAGCATTATTATCTCCGCATTGGCTCTGAAATCATTATTGAAGCAGACTTATTGCAACAGGAATCATAAAACAAAACAAAAATCAAAGCATATAATTCAAGCAGGCCAGTTAAGAATCATGTTGGTCACTGCGTCAACTGAACATGATTTATTAAAAATGTCATAATAAGCGAAATATCAGTAAACTCAAAGACATAACTGACTTCACTTTGTTGAAAGATTTTCTTATGAAAACCAAATTTCATTGAGAGAAATTGAATAATAAGTTCATTGTAGGTGGAGTTATAATAAACAGATTTGACTGTAGTTTTGGGTTTATGTGTATTTATTTATTAATTTATATGTTTGTAAACGCACCCAGGATACAGGAGAAATTCTTAGTTTGGGGCAACTTAAAAAAAGGTATGAATACCTGTGTGTCTTATTGAATAAGTTCTTCTCAAAAGCTTTCTGTTCCTTGGCAGTTGGCAGCACATCCTTGTCGTAGTACTTAGCTAGGATCCTGTTGCCGTCATTGTCCAGAATGCACATGCCTTTCACAATGTAGAGTGTGGGCTCCTAGAATTGAAGATTATGAGAATTACTTGAAGAGTAAGACACTGCTGAACATGTCAATAGTGTGACTCAAAACTAACTTTACTACAATATAAGAAATACATTTCCTTGGAGTTGCAATACTACATGATATGCACCTTTTATTAGTTACTTAAAATCTAAATTTATTTACTAGACCAAAAGATACACATTTCCAGTATACTCATGTTTTATTTTATTTATATTGTGGTATAATCATACCATCAGTTGTATTGACTAAATCCACAGTGCCTTTTACATTCCAGGGTTATGGTCACCTAATGAAGCAATCCTGTGAGTGTATAATAGGCTAAGGTGTCTACAATATTCCTCCCTCCTAAACAGATACATTTTACTTGTCTTTTCTGATGTTTCGAGTACACTTTGTAGGAAAACAGAACTTCTAGAATGTAGCAATTTTACACATTGAAGATGTGAAATAATTTATGATGCAATTTGTACAATATCGTAATTTTAATTGTGGGTTTTGTGACTTTAGAGCAGTTAGGTACATTTTTTAGGTTAGTGTTCCCTTAAGATGCAGTTTAGTGAGTGATAGTGCCATAAATACATACCTACTATTTGACTACCAGAATCGGCAGAAAAGTTGCAACAAGACGAACCAAAGACAGCCGCTGGAAATACTTGGAATTTGATTCTAATTCGAAAGAAAACTAAATGGTAATTAGCTCAACTGTCTATGAACTTACATTATAACGTAAAAACCTCGATATCTAGAAAACAAGAGCCGAATTTGCGGAGAAACCACACCATTTTGCTAAAGCAATAAAATTGAAGTTTATTTCATTCGTATGCTAGAGAAACTTATCGTAACTTACAAACAGTGATCCTTCCATTGTTGTGTGCACCATTTTCAGGATAATTTAACTGTCTTTTTCTTTTAATTTTAATCAAAACATGCAACTCCGAACTTCCGAAGTCGTTGACGTGTTTCTGTTTGACATTATGATGACATTTTATAATTTGACGTATGACGTTGACTTTAGTGTTGCGAAATAACGCAGTGTTACGGCGTAGTTAGTCGAGTAAATAATAAACTAAGCAAAACTGTAATGAATTTGTTTTATTCTCTTGATTCTAGAAATAGATAGGAGATCATCCGGCGAATACCTATCTTTTTCTGTTGGTCTGTTGCGATAAAAACTGGGCTCATAATTTCTTTATTGATAAGGGGGAAACCCCCTTAATAATGAACGTGGACTAAAGTTACAACCAGGATAATCTTCGGACTAATCATACATTTTTAAGAATTAACTTTGGCGTAACTTTTATTTACTCGTTTTATTATTATGGGGGTTAGTGTCATTTTTTTTTTGTCTGCATATTAATAGTCATCTGGATTGGGAACACTCAGTACATGAACTGAGCTTGAGCCTCTACGTTTATCACTCTCTGGAAAAATGGAAAGCAACCTCTTTGATGAAAACTGGGCTCTGATTATTATTATAACTCTGCTCTACCACTCTAGTGCAAATAAAATTTACCTTGAGGAAATTCCTTTTACCACTTTTTTCTCACAAAACTATTTTTATATTTTTGGTTAAAAGTCTAAATCACTGAAGATAGAATGGCTTTCACAGTTTAAAACATAACTTGGAGTGCTTGCAGATAGAACTGAAGGATAAAAATATATTTATTAGTCGATAAGCCAAAGGTCAACACTAGTTCTGAAATTGCCAGACTATAACCATCCATGACTAAAACGACCTATTCTATGCCTTTTCTCTTAATTATTTAAATAAAAAAACGTGCAAGATTATGACGAACGAAACGATGAATCAAAAAACATAGGCACTTACCTCGGTTGATTTATAAAATTAGAAAAGTTTTGTATTTATTTTCTCTATAGCGCCATCTATAACTTTTGACATGTACTAGCTAGATTGAAACTGTGGGTTCTAGAAATGAGTAATTCATATAACAGATGGCGCTCTGCTGAAATCGCTGGAAATTACTTCTAGATGTCGCTAGTGGTTCGTTATTGAATAAGTGAAGGTGCTCTGAAATGTTATTTCAAGCGATATCAAACCATTAAATAGGTACCTGCACAAAGTAACTTATTTGTACAGGTAGGTAGGGTACCTATGCTCAAAATTGTAGGAATGCTTATTGCTAGTATAGTACACGTGAACAGGATGTACTAACAACAACCATACTTAGGTATGAGCATGTCTGCCAGTACCTTTAGAATTCGATATTTTATGTACCTACTTAACAGTGTACAATCGACAAAGTTGAATGATGACCCATTTTGACAAAAAATCGTTTGAATCCGTCAAATTGACAAAAATCAAAGTCGTTGCCATGGATATGCATGTTTACGCGAATGTGGACCTAATTGTATTTGAATGTCTGTCAGAAAATAAGCGTATAGTGGGTCATAATTCAACTTTGTCGATTGTGCATTAAATGCTGTCGGTAGTAAGGTAATTAGCGTCCCCCATACATTCCCAGGCAGTTTTGTTTCTTAGACCACTTTGATGAAACTTTTTACAACCATAGGCAATCCCAGAATAGCGTTCTAATTACAATATTTTCGCGCCACATTTTGACACATGGCGGGAAGATGGCCGCCAAAAATACACAAGATAGAGTCTTTGATGTCACCGAATCAAATTACCAAAGTTTGAATTTCCCTTGATGTAATGTTAGAAGTTTGTTGCATTTTAGTTTATTTTTAAATATCGATACCGGAAGTATCAATTAACGTAAGGGACATTTTGGCGAAAATGAGTTATATATATCATTGGATTCAGAATTTCGAGCTCTATCGATTGGTATTATTAAAAAAATTCTATCTTTAAAAAAATGTCCCTTACAGTACAAAAATTTTGACCGCAGAAAACGATTTCGTGAAAGAAAATTGATGAAACAGTCATTAATACTTTTTCTTCTCAAAAAATTGAAGTAAGTCCCCGTAATAAATAATTTACTCCCTTACCTTAGTCAAAAATAAGTCGATTTAAATGACAATGTCCCTTACTTTAAATAAAATGTCTCTCACTGTAAACAACATGTCCCTTACTTTAAAAAATTGTTTGATGATAGCTGAAGTTTATATAAAATGTTAGGGATCGGTGACACTTACGACATAAAAAATTCTGAAGAATTACCTCGAAATAATTTAAATGGAACAGAAAAGGGTAAAGAAATTTGGAAAATTACGGCATTAGACATAAAAAACAAACTATAGACAACAGAAATCAATCTGCAGGTGAAATTCATCATCATTATAATTTCTAAATATACCTACATAGGCTTCACCCAAGGAACACAGTGCACGATCCATTCTAAGTCGAAATGAGGTGAAATTACTACAGATGAAATACGTCAAACAGATATTTATTGCTTCATCTTTCACGCAACCCATGCACCTTTTATTCTGTCTTTTCCCCTTACGTCCGCTTTACTCGTCACTTCTACTTTCATTGACATCATACTAATAATCATGTTTCGCATAATTCCTATGCCTTAATTCATGGACCTTTCGTTTCCATTACATTCATTCATTCAATATCGGCTCTGTAAAAGATAGGTATCCTCTTCAGAGCCGCTACCTACATTATCACTTCTTGCCAGGTGGAAAAAAAGTGGTAGTAAGCAATAAATTCCTAGAAAACTTAAATTAATTAATGTAATAAAATTATAAAGCCAATAAAAGCCGCGTTGACGGGGTCAGAGTGTGCTCGGACCAAATGGGCTCAAACGAGTAAGTTGCATACAAAGTGTACTCGGATAGTGGTTAATAATGTTAAATATTTTATAGTCAACAAAGAAAAAAAACGAATTTTGTTTTATATAGTATCTGAATTGTCAGAGACATGTTAATCGAAGAGTTGAGACGGGAAAAATATAAGTCTTTTATAGCAAAAGGATAGTAATCTGTGAGAAGGAGAACAATTTGGACTATTCCTTTGATTCAGCGATCACGAAGATCATCGCGCACATCTAGCAATTTTAACAAGGAACACGTAAATCCTGCTTCATAAACATCTTAAACTATAAAGAACTACTCTGAGCCAAGTAACCGAGCTAGCTCGGAGCTGTAGAACGAGGTCCGACTCGAATAAGACTTAAATCTGCAATAGCTAGCAGTAAAACCTGAAACTGAACTCATTTACTCTATAATCTCATTTCCATAGTGCTAAAATAGTATAAATTGTAGTAGATAATCTATTGTTACATTAAATTGCAACGCTGACAAAGTCCTTTACAATAAAATTTCGTATAATTTTCTATTTCTCTTGCTGCTTACACTATGCTCGACGGATTATCTCTAAAATTTCAGTAACGTAACGGTCATCTAAACATTTTTTTCTAATGTAAAGGACATGCTATTTTTGAAACTAATGGGTATTCCTCAATCTTTCATATAAAACAAGAAAGAAGGGGAAATTCTAAGAAACTTTGCTCTGAACACCATAAAAATTGGACCAGACAGTAAAAAGTTATGGACAAAACAAAAAAATAAAAATCGTTTTTTGGCTCTCCTGAAAAGTCGTATTTTGTCCCTTACGTTAATTGATACTTCCGGTGTCGATATTTTTATCTACATCTGACAGATGATGTTAGGGCTTTTAAAGTAATAATTGCTTAGAAGTCCACTAATTTCAATTTTTAGGTGATTCTGGTTTAGAAGTACGAAAATTATTTGCTTTATTATTGGATTTCCGGCTGAAAGCGGTTTCACCCACTGCTGGGCTCCTATTTAGTCGTAGAGTGCCAGCGGCTTCACCCGCTACAACTCGAAAAACATCCCACGGGAACATAAAATCGGGATAAAAACTATCCTATGTGTTAATCCAGGTTATAAACTATCTGTGTACCAAATTTTAGCCAAATCCGTTTAGTGGTTTTTGCGTGAAAGAGTAACAAACATACCTACATACACATGTAATACATCCTCACAAACTTTCGCATTTATAATGTAAGTAGGATAGTTTAGGTACAAAGAATCGATAGAAAATAAATGTCTAGACTTTGATGATGGACATTGTAAAAGTAAGTATATTAGTTTTTCTTAAAGTTAAGTGTACGTATAATACATGAAATAGTAGTTATTAGTAGGTCGGTACATTTCAAATAGCAGCACTGCACACCATTAATCAGGATACCTACATTCCTAACAGCTGAAGCCATTTTCAGCTATTTTAAATTATGTTTATCAATTACGTGCCACACAGCCATAGCCAAAATGGCGGTTAAAACCATAAACAATAATAACTAAACCAGGTTATAAGCACTATGGTTCCATAATTGTCTATTGCCGATACTTACCTTCTCATTTCACCCCTTAATTACCTCTAAAATCGACTAAAACAGTCCCGAAATATAATCTGTAACTGTTACGACCCCTGTAAACGATTCAAAGGTACAATTTATGAAAAATAATATTGTTCGCCATTTAGATTTGACCTCACATTTGGTAAAAATATGAAGTGTTGAAAGTTCAAGTTATATTGGGTGTGAGAATTTGTTCAGCCATTTTATTCTGAGCTCTCTTTCCTCTAAATTTCCTAGTTTATAAGTTCTAATGATGTTGGTTAGTGTAGTGGTTTATTTTGGGTAGGACTTTCGTAAATATAAGAGGACAGTCTACGGCTAAATCATTTTAACGCCAAAACTGAGCGGGTGATGCGTTGGAGAACATTTAGGTGCTACGATACGGATACGGTACGACTTAGCCCCGTCATACACGACGCGACGCAAGTCTCCGATAACTTACGACCTTAGTTACCAGTGGCGCAGGGTAAAATTTCTTGAGAGTGAACCCGGACCAAAACGTGGATTCCAGTAACTATTGCTCCAACCTAGACTTTTTAGTTTAAATATTCAACCCAAATTCTCTGCGATTTTTGATAGATCTACTTGATTTCTCTGGTCTTTCATCATCAAATTTCCTTATAATGGGACCACTTTCGAAAATATCTTCTTTACAACAAAAAAAATAATTATCAAAATCGGTTCATTAACGACGAAGTTAAGAAGTTATCCCGCGAACAAAGAACCAACCAAAAAAAGCCATACGGACGGAATAACGTACGGTTAACAAATTGAAATCACATTTATTATTATTGGTAATCTCAATCACATCACAAAACGAAAAAAAAAATTATTATGTTCACACAACCTTATACTAATCGCCTTCACACCTTAACACCGCGATTCAGGGTCGTGACGTAAATGCACAGCGCCATCTAGTTGAAAACTTCGAAACTAACATGACACTGTTTTACGATGCACACTGAACACTTACTAAACAATACTATTGAACTGAACTAACCTTGATATTACTGCGCTAACTACACAAAAATTTCAACAATAATAATACCAAGTATAATGCAAATGGACAGGTGAAAACAATAAACACAAAAATATAAATATAAAGCGCGAACCAAAACTAATGTGAATCTGTCATCCGAATAATACTATCTAAACGAATTACGAAGTCCAGTATCATTCTATCTCGTTCTGGCGTACGCATTTCATATTTCTATCCGTATCATAAGCCGGTAATATTCGGCTTTCCAGCGTCCTTAAACTAGCGGTGTTATATGGCATCAAGCTCACGATCGGTACAAGAGAAACTATGAATTAAATGAACTGAATTCTGGATTCGCCTTGCGGCTTACAAACGTTATCTGTTTGGCGTGAGTTGAAATTGCGCGGAAAAAAAATGTAGGCGTTTATTTTTTTTTTTGATTGTTCTTTTCATAATTTGTTTATCATAAATGAAAATAATAGATACTAGTATTTGCTATATTTCGAAAGGCAAGCCGATAGGAATCGTGTTGTTAGCTGGCTTCGGGCCTGTTAGTTACTATTCAGGCGACTATCGCCATACAAACTATAGAGGTTCGTACACAGGCACGAGTCAATGGATACCAAAGTCGTAAGGTATCGGAGACTTGCGTAGCGTTGCGTACTCCTTTTTGTTTCAAATCATACGATCCATCCATCTCTTCTTTATGGCCTTCCATTTCCTCTCCTCTCCATTCGTCAACATTCATACCTCTCTTAGTCACTAACAAAGACAGACGATTCCCTTTAAATTCTGTAATTGACTTAAAAGTCGTGTCCTTAGACTAAAATTATCAGATTCCGTGTTCAAAACAAAACGAAAAGTTTTTCATGAAGCCACTTTTTTATTTAAAAGTGAGTGAGCGATACACACATTATTTTAAATGTTTTCCTTGCAGATTCACTTTGTTCACTTGTTTTATGTAGGAATCGAACGAGGGGGTAATTTTTCCACCACGTTTTTGGCTTAAAATCTCAGTGGCCTACTGGGAATTTGGATAATCTATAATCTGAAGGTCGTATCCTATAAAAGACCTCCCCGTCAAACGTTCATGCCAACTGACAGACGGGTCTCATAGCCAGCTCTAAATAAAGCGTATTACGCTCGGGTTTAGCAGTCACGACGAACACCAAGCATTTAATGAGCTCGACATTATTTTAGAACCATAATAATTACACTGGCAGGAAAAATATAACTACATAGTTTTTTTTTTTAATTATGCGACGCGTTTAATACCGTATATCCAAATAGTTGGCAACGTTGCAAATAGCTGTCAAATATTTACAAGTTTTAATTAATTCGGCAATTTAAGTGTTTGGTAATGAGAATTATGGCTGTGTAGTGCACTAAAAATTGATATGGAATGCAATTAAAACACCTGATGAAAGAATCTGATGTTGTTACCGTTTCAGGTGTACAAAAGGCATTTGGCGAGTTCCCAAATAGCAAATACTTTTACATACAACCTCAGATCAAAGAAATAGGCAGATAGAGCGCTCAGAACACGCGAGTGGGTCCACCAAAGTTAATACAAAATCAAAGTCGCGACAATACCAAGCTACGCGTCGTACCGAGCTGCGCATCGTTATTGTTTTTTGCCAAAATATGCCGTCTCGTGTCTTTAACCATCGTAAAAGTTGTTCTCAAAAACGAAGAAAACAGAATGTAATTCCATTTCATTTTGTATTAACTTTGGTGGAGACACTCGCGTGTTCTGAGCGTTCTATCTGCCTATTTCTTTGATCTGAGCATACAACTATATTTTATTCAGTGTTACGATTTTAATAACACTACACAGCCATATTTCTTATTTCCATAAAATAAAATTGAGAGATTAATTATTAAAACTATTTGTTGGATACTCTTAAGATTAGTGTAGCCTGCATCTGAAAGAAAAAGGCCTCAAGTCGGTCATTATGATAGCGTAAAATAGTGATGACTACACACCTTTACTTACCTCAACATCGGACAAGCACAATGGCTGTAACACCAGCAATGTCCAATTGTCCATCCAAGCCGTTCACACAATGGTCATGGAATTTAAACAATTAAAAACCGAACAATACAATACATTTAAGCTATTAATTATAACATGGATTTCTATACAAACTCTTTAATGGACCTGGCTGTCTGTCCGTACTCATAAGCTGTCGTAATGATGTTTTGGGTGTGTGTTACACCGAAATGTAATCTTCACTACATAGTGTAAAACACAGTCGCTTACCACTGTGTGTCTTTATGTATGCTTAGATATTTGAAACTACGCAACAGATTTCGCGGTTTTATTTAATAGACAGAGTGATTTAAGAGGAAGGTTTATCAGTATTCATAATAATTATAACATGCATAATATAGTATAGATTGCAGTATTGCACCCGTGCGGAGCTGGGGCGGGTCGTAGTCTATAATATAAAAGCGTTAGTCTAAAAAAAACGGCTCAGTCGCAAAATGTCCCTTTCGCAGAATGTCCCTTTCGCAGAATGTACCTTTCGCAGAATGTCCCTTTCGCAAAATGTACCTTTTGCAGAATGTCCATTTCGAAAAATGTACCTTTCGCAGAATGTTCCTTTCGCAGAATGTACCTTTCGCAGGATGTCCCTTTCGCAGTATGTCCCTTTCGCAGAATATACCTTTCGCAGAATGTCCGTTTCGCAAAATGTACCTTTCGCAGAATGTCCCTTTCGCAAAATGTAGGTACCTTTCGTAGAATGTCCCTTTTGCAAAATTTACATTTCGCAGAATGTCCCTTTCGCGGAATGTCTCTTTCGCTCTGTACCTTTCGCAGAATGTACCTTTTGCAGAATTTACCTAACTTTTAAATTTTTTTTTGTACGATAGTGTACCTATTCCTTTTCACTCACTCATAATCTCACAGTCTCAACTAGCGAGTGATCTCTCGAGTGGCGTGCCCAATCGATTGACAACAACAATAGTGCCCACAATGCCCAACTAATTGTTGATATATCGGGCAATTTCACAGATAAGCGGCGTTTTTGTGAGGACAAGTCTTGATTGGGGGTACAGGTGAGGACAAAAGTGGTTGAATGGGAATGAATGAACTACATAACTGTGAGTTATGGTAATGAATGTGAGTTGTCGTGGATTGAAATTACTGTCATAGGTCTTGGGAAGAAGTGTCGGGTGCTAGCTACCCGGAAATGCCCGGAATACGCTAGTTTTCAGCATCAGTAAATTGCAAATATTATTATGTGTAGTTCGACAATTACAAGTCCATTATTTTACAATTATTGAAAAATAATGACTTGAATTTTTTTCTTTTGATAAATCGGCTATTTTTCACAAAGACAAAGCGACTTGTGACGTCAGGACGTAATAAAAATGACAACACGCCAGGACGATATTGTGAATTTTCAACTATCTTCGTAAATTTTGGCCAAATTTTTGTTTTTATAAAAGTATTTTCGCCAATTTTGGTCAAATTTTGGTTCTTAAGTAATATCTACGTCAATTTTGACCATATTTTGGCTAACGTAAACAAAGGTAAATTATGGGCCAATTTTTTTTTTGAATCTAACTGACGGATTAGTACCATTTTATCAGTCAAATACCAATATCAAATTCCACTTCTTTCACTTTTAAGTTTTTCAATTTTATGGTCGAAACTGCATTCAAATATGATTGTATATTATGTACTCGTACTTACAACTATTTTCTGTATTTAAGTGGCTTTTCTTTATTCTATTTCTATCTACTAACATAAATTTTTACAAACAATATTGATCTAACAAAAGTTTTGTACCCAATAAATTAAACAGTAACATTTTTCTCCTCGCCAGTACAAAGGGCTAAGCGTGATACAGTCACGCAAATACAATGATACTAAACTTTGATTAACTGCACTAAATTGTTAATCACTCGTTAACTTGAACGACGGTTAACTATGCCATTTCGTACACTCACTAATTAAAGGCGGAACAATGGGCGGTTTTATTCTTACAACTTTAGATGCTTTAGAATAGACAGCGACTTCACCCGCTACAACTCGAAAATTATCCCACGGGAACCTAAAGTCGGGATAAAAACTATCCTATGTGTTAATCCAGGTTATAAACTATCTGTGTACCAAATTTTAGCTAAATCCGTTCAGTGGTTTTTGCGTGAAAGAGTAACAAACATACCTACATACACATAATTAGATACATACATCCTCACAAACTTACGGATTTATAATATTAGTAGGATTAATAATAAATTCTGCTTCATCTTTTCCAAGCTTATATACGAGAACCCCTTGGGTATTTAAGAGTGGCTGAAGAGGCGCCAAAGTTTGCTCACCTTTCTCCTAATGAAGTTCCTCACCGGACACTGATATTTCGGGAGATTCCTGTGTCTGATTCATCATTATCATCTTCATCAGCCTATAATGTTCCCACTGTTGGGACACAGGCCTCCTCTCTAAAATCAAAATCAATCAAAATCAAAATCAAATCGTTTATTTCAACTAGGCCAATTACAGGCACTTATGAATTGTCAAAAGACATAAAATAAAACAAGTATAAAAATAGTTATGGTGCTACGGTCCCAGACACAAGACATAAAAACTGTGAAAGTACCGTAGGTGCTCATTCCAAGGTGTAGATCTCTATGGAGAAGAATGAGCAAGAAACTCCATGGACACTCTTTTTCAATCGCCAAAATTATTACAAAAATTTTGTTACATCATTCATCATCAGATGGTACATTATGTGAGAACGATGTGGCAAGATAATAGTGTCCATAGTAAAATAAAAAGACAATTCAAAATAAAGTTATTAATAATTAAAATAGACCGTGGCAGCTAAGAGATGACCAGTCACGACTGACAGCGCCCGTTCACGAACATGACACATGCATCAGCATCACTCAGCTCAACCATTTTGAAGGGAACTAAATGATCCGACACACGCGCCACCGCCAGCGAGACATTAGAGTGAGCATGACATAATCTCAACCGCCAGGGTCATTCAAGTCATTAAAAGACGTGGGTATCTACTCATTGAAAGTTATAAAGTACATTGTACTCACAAAATGATTCCTATGAAACTATATAATACTAGAAAGATTGACTCTATACAATGCAAGGTTAGTTAACAATCTTCATCAGCTCCGACATTAGTATTAGATGATACCCTACGACTGTCGTGAAAAAGAAGAGAATAAACACACACAAAAAAAAAATCACTAATTAAAACTAAAGTCAAATACGATAATAATACAGAATAATTTGTTGAAAGAACATGAACAATGTCTTGTGTTCAACACAGCGACCAACTATGCTTATCATCTAAATAATCACTCACAGAATAGTAAGCCTTAGAACAGAGGTTAGCTTTTACTTTTGCTTTAAACACGTTAAATGGCAAATCTAGGAATGAGGACGGTAACTTATTATAAAATGTTATACCAACCCCAACGAATGAATTATGCACCTTATGAAGCCGATGAAAAGGAACACGAAGTTTGTGCTTATTCCTGGTATTAAAATTATGGATATCACTATTTTTACTGTATAGGTGAATGTTTTGCCTGATATATAAGATGTTGGCAAATATGTACTGCGAAGCCACTGTGAGAATTCCAATCTCTTTGAAGAAATCTTTCAGAGAATCTCGCGCACCAAGTTGGTAGATGGCACGAACAGCTCGTTTCTGGAGTACAAATATATTTTGAATATCAGCGGCTTTGCCCCACAGTAGAATACCATAGGACATTACGCTGTGAAAATAACTAAAATAGACTAATCTTGCTGTGTCAACGTCAGTGTATTGTCTAACTTTTCTAACAGCGTAGGCGGCCGAACTAAGCCTACCTGCTAGGTTCGATATATGTTGACCCCATTGTAATTTTGAATCTACTGTTATACCCAGAAACAGAAACAGAGCTGAATCAACAGTTTCAAGCTCCACATTACCGAGGACGATGTTGGGACCCAGATTTCTAACATTGGGCAAAGCAAACTTTACGCATTTGGTCTTCTTGGGATTGAGCACAAGGTTATTTGCCGTGAACCAATCTATGACCCTCGATAGTGCGTTGTTTACGTCGTCAAACACTTGTCTATTCCTATCTACTTTAAAGATTAGAGAAGTGTCATCTGCGAACAGTACTACATCGCAGATGTTCTTCAAATGGTGTGGTAGATCGTTAATATAAACCAGGAATAAAAACGGTCCAAGTATTGAGCCTTGAGGTACACCTAGCTGAACAGGTAACCCAGAAGATTTCGCGCCACTAACATCGACACATTGAAGTCTGTTAGACAAATATGACTCAATTACTTTGAGGGCTTCATTCTGAACACCGTAATGACGAAGTTTACGCAATAGTGTATCGTGGTGTACGCAATCGAAGGCTTTAGAAAGATCACAAAAAACACCAATTGCATTTTGCGACTTCTCCCATGCGTCAAATATGTGTTTCAACAAAGCAACACCCGCATCAGTAGTCGAACGGCCTTTTGTGAACCCGTACTGATCATTATGAAGTAGACTATTTGAATTAAAATGGCGAAGTAACTGTCTAAGTATTAACTTTTCAAATATTTTGCTGAATGCAGGTAGAATAGAAATTGGTCTAAAATTACCAATATCATTTTTACAGCCAGATTTAAATAAAGGGATAACTTTACTGCTCTTCATAAGATCAGGGAAAGTACCCAAGTCAACGCATTTATTGAAAGTAACAGCAAGATAGGGGGCTACGATGTCGATTATATTGCTCAAAAGTTTTACAGAAATGCCCCAGTAATCACCAGTGTTTTTAGACTTGAGTGAATTGAAAACATTAACTACGTCATGAGGCGTTACATGTTCGAATCTCAATACTTGACTACATTCAGGGACGCTACTTTGCAAAAGGTTTTCAGCCTTGGACGGTGACGAACTTAAGGAGCGAGTCGTAGTTGCAGGAATGCTGGCAAAAAACTCATTAAATACCTCAGCTAAGTCAGCTGGTTTATTAACTAATTTACCATCAACCATGATCTCAAGTTGATTTTCTTGTTTATTTGATTTACCCGTTTCGTTGTTAATGATTTTCCAAGTAGTCTTAACTTTATTATTAGAGTTTTTAATAGTGTCACTTAAAAATTTCGATTTTGCAATACGGCAAATCTTTTTAAATAATTTTGAATAATTTTTGACATATTCTAGAAAAGTTACATCAAATCTATACTGCCTCATACCATACAACTCGTATAATCTCGCTCGACTTTTATAAATGCCCGGTGTAGCCCATTGGTTGAAGCCAGCGGAAGTCCCAGCAATGTTAATAGTTTTAGTTTTAAAAATGGATTTATACTCATTTTGCACAACATCAAAAAGAGCCTCATATATTTCATTAGGGGTTTCGTGTTCTACAATTGACGGTGAAACTTTAAGAGCTATATTATTTTTAAACTTACTGCAACGACTAACAGTATAAGGCGTGCATTCTATTTTGTGCGGCTTTTTATTTAATGGCATAGGGAAGCTAGCCATTTGTCCACAGTGATCAGATGATAAATCGGTTAATACTAATATATTTTCGGCATTAACATCACAAAACATATTATCAAGACAAGTTGAAGAAGACGCGGTGATCCTTGTTGGTTCGAAAAACAAATTAACTAAATTAAAGGATTTAAACAAGTTGAGAAGCCTGATACTTAGTGGAGTAACATCTAAAATATTAACATTGAAATCTCCACATACTATTATGTTTTTACTGCTGAATTTCACCTTATTAAGTGCATCCTCCATTACAACTTCGAAACTAGTAAAGTCCCCAGACGGGGGTCTATAAACACAAATAATAATATACCGCTCGAGCTCAACACAAGACAATTCGATGGTGCGCTCAATGGAAAGATTAACTAAGTCTAAACGTTGCTTACATTTTAGCTTGTTGGAAACAAGAACTAAAGATCCACCACGTATAGCATTTTTTCTCACAAATGCACTCTGTACGGAAAATAAATCATCATTGATAAACGCTACTTCATGTTCTTTCAACCAATGTTCAGTTAAACACAACACATGAACATTATAATATTCTAAAAATAAGCTTAACTCTAATTCTTTGCCGGACAAACCTTGCATATTTTGATGCACAACATTCAACATATGCGACTTAGCCTTTGTCGAACTTAACAGTTTAAAGTACTAGGTGTAGGTAAACTAATGTTAGTATCATCATTACTAACAGAATCAAAAGTGAAGTTAGTACAAAAAGTATCAATAGCGACGTTAGTGTCACCACTAACAGAAAACGTAGGTACGATACAAGTACCGGTGTAAACGCGTAAAGTGTATGCTAAAAGATTAGCAATCTGTCTCCTACATCTAGCTGGCAAAAACATGGAACTATCAGTTAGCTTGTAATATGTAATAAAACTGTTACAATCAAAATATATAAACGCGTCACTGTGACGACAAGTCCTATTGTACATTAACAGGTTTAAATTATAAATATGCCTATTTTGTTCATCAGACAAACAATTAGAGTAAGGCAACGCTGAATAAATAAATTTACAATTACTTGACTCATGTAGCTTTAACATTAAATTAAAACATTCAATTACATCTTTCTTTCTGACAGCTAAGCTATTCCCAAATAACAATATAACAGTTGAATTGGGGTTTATTTTTGTCATTTTAAGACTATTTATTAACTGGCTAAAACTGGCACCGGGTAAACAATAATTTATAATATTTTGTTGAGAGCACTGACTTAAAAAACTACCAAAACCTTTACCAAATTTGTCTGAAAATATATAAGTTGTATTAACAGTTTTATTCAAAACATTATTAGTACCTACTGGTTGAGCCGTTAAGGTTGTGGGTGTATCATGCTGGGGTGCTGGTGTCTGGGAGCAGGCACAGCTACAGGAGAGGTTGTTGGTCAGAGACTCATATCTCTCTGCATTGTACTTTACCAAGTCCACCAGCTCATTAGCCTCCAGCATGCGCTTACTCAGGTCTTGCTGAGAAGCCTCATATTTGCTAAAGATATCCTTTAGAGCATATTCCCTCACAAACAGCTCATCCTGAAGGTTTTGAGTGTCAGTGTCATACATAGTCCTACAAATTTCCAAATCAGTATGACACTTCTTTAATTCTAATAATAAATTCACATTTTTTTCTCTAAGTTTTAAATTTAATTTGTTTAATTTTTGACCTTTTAATGACTTTTTAATTTTTCTAATAAACTTATTTATTTTAATATATTTTTTAATCTTATTATGACTAGTTAATGAACTGCATTTATTGATAGTGTCATTAGTTAAGTCTATGGTCACAATTGGCTCAACACATACGGGTCCGGACCGGCTATCAACCAACTCATCATACAAACTGCATGTGTTCGCAGACACTTCACTAGCTCTAAGCATTTCTAGGTGTGTTACAGTGTTGTGTGCTTTGCTTAATTCCATTTCCAGTTCCGAAATACGTTTTAAAGCCTGATCATAAGTGTCACTGCACCGCTCAAAGTTGGCAACAAGTTCACGGAGTTGTTGATGCTGGTCTAGTATATCCACATGCTGCACGTGTAGTTCAGACAACTGGTTCTTAAGCTCAGTGTTCTTCTTAATAACTAACCCTATTTCCACTTCACTTTCTTCCCTTTCCTTTAACAGCTGACTAACCGTGGTTTGGCTAGATTGTAGCTCCTTCAAAGTAGCCCTCAGTTTTTCCTCTAAGGATGCAGCTCTGCGGGTCAACATGTTGAAGACAACCTCAGAGGCACCCTGGAATTAGATAAGGAACAGCTAAGTATGTAAAAGAACAGGAGTGAGGGACAGAATGAATAAGTAATAAGAATGAAATCTAACTTTAAATTAAATTAATAGTTACAAAGAATAAATAGTTAAGAAAGAAGTGATAACTTAATTATTTTGTTAATAAGTGGGAAAATCTAAGTTAATAATTATAATATTTAACTGAATAAATTGAATAAAAGAAAATTAAGATTACAAAATTCTTTTGAGGGTACCTACTAGAACTTAAAACAAAAGTGGTTATTAATTTCCTCTAATGGTATATAACTGGGAAATAATGAAGAATGAGCTATCTCTAGTAACCAAGTTAATGAATTAAACAGGACCTAAAAGGTATTGTAAATTATTTTTAAGTTTTTAAGTTTTCTCCTGCATGGACACAATGACAGTGTAAATTAGGCCACAGCTAGCAGGGAAGGGAGAATATTTGATGAGTGGGCAACAAGACTCCTACTATAATTATCATTTATTCTAACTACAAGTAAAACTAAAGTAAATAAATCAAAATACGAGTTTTTTGATATATTTTATATTTAAAATTATCCCCGTTAACATGCAAATTGCAAAAAACGTAAAAAAAATTGAATTTAAGGTGATGACTTCAAATTCGTCCGTTGGATGACAGCTGATTTTTGTTTATTGAATTTCACTCTGATTTTGCATCGAAACAACTTGCAAACATTTATCCTTATTATTTATAAATAGATCAACTATTTTTAGTACATTTAGGACTTATTAAACACTTAAAAATATTATTTTTACAATTTAAATATATCACGTAACTTTTTGACAACCGGCTGCCACTAATACCCGATCCGGATATCGAACCTGCTACAAAACACTTTGGTTCAAGTTCATCAAGAATAATTTATCGAGATATAATAGTTTTACGGTAACTAATGCTTAATAGGTCTCGTTAACCAGACGTTAACGGTATTTTGTTTGTTTCAATTTGATTTAAAAATATGGGTTTTAATAGGCGTGAGATTTTTTCGTTATTTTTATGGTTTTTCCTAAAAGCTATAGGGTTTTAGATCTGCAAGGTTTAAACAGTTTTTTTTAAACCAAACTTAAATTAAAAGCAGTACATTTCAACTGTTTAAGCACTTTTGTACTCAACGAGATGCAATTCTCCCATATCGAGGACTCCAAAGCCTGCCGGGGTCGCGGGACTGTCTTATCAGGTAACCGTGACACCGGAATGTAAAGGGCTATTAAAGGATCATCAGTGCGACTCTCACAGTCCCTCCCGTCCTGGGCGGGAGGACTCATTTGATGATTTTACCACGATGAAAAAAAAATCTCCGATACCTTACGACTTTGGTATCCAGGTGACTATCACAATACAAATCCATAGAGGTTCATACAAGCACGTGTCAATGGATCCCAAAGTCGTAAGATATCGGAGACTTGCGTCGCGTTGTGTATGAAGAACATAAGGGTACTTGTACACGGCGCATGTAACCCGCCCAAGTAAAGATGCGGGTTACCCGCGCTAGTAACATGCGCAAGCTACTTGATCAAGTTACCTGCGGGGTGCTTGTACACGGCGCTTGCAACTCGCCCAAGTAAAGATGCGGGTTACCCGCGCTAGTAACATGCGCAAGCTACTTGATCAAGTTACCTGCGGGGTGCTTGTACACGGCGCTTGCAACTCGCCCAAGTAAAGATGCGGGTTACCCGCGCTAGTAACATGCGCAAGCTACTTGATCAAGTTACCTGCGGGGTGCTTGTACACGGCGCTTGCAACTCGCGCAAGTAAAGGTGCGGATTTGCGGTTTACCCGCGCGAGTAACATACGCAAGCTACTTGATCAAGCTACCCGCGGGGGGCGCATGTAGCTTGAGCATGTTGAGGCACTTGCGAGGGTTACATGCGCCGTGTACAAGCACCCTAAAGGTCATAGCACACTATACCGGCACGGCAACGGTGCCGCTCCAGCACGGCGTCACCTCGAATTTAGGCTACGGCGCGCCGTCAGCGAGGTGCTAGCTCGCAGTCCGCGCTCTGGCCGCGAGGCGCAAGCTTGCTGCCACCGTGAACATAATTGTTATAAACATTATGAAATGTATTATACGACACATGATTTAAGGCACTAATTTGAATGACAAGTTAAGTGCTGAGGTGAAGCCGTTCCGTTGCCGTGCCGGTATAGTGTGCCATGACCTCAGTCCTTGGCGTCAGTCCGGCGCGCGACAGGTCGCGACTGTGACCCCAATGCACTGTTGACTTGAACCTGAACCTGGGTTGAACCCACAACTATGATAATAATATATTAAGTATATTATAATAAAGTAGGATAATAGTATAGTGTTTATCTATATTGGCACGATTCCACCGCAGTAGTTTGCTGTATTTTTCGGCACATTTAGTACAGAAGTTCAGCAGTGAACTGAGTGTAACTACGGCACAGTTGGTGCAGTGGTGAGGGCTGAGGGCGGTTGGACTTCTGCACTGCGTATCGTGGGTTTGATTCCGGCACGGAACAATGAGATCATTGTTCCGTGCCGGAATCAAACCCACGATACGCAGATCTACCAGTAGTGGTTTCTGGTCTGGGCGTTTGTATATGTGAGTTTATTATGTTTGGAAACGTACCCACGACACTGGAGAAATTCCTAGATTGGGACAAAGTTTCTCTTAAAAAAAATTGGCTGTCATTTGGCAGTCGTTATTATTAGTCAGAAGCTCTAAAAGTCTGACAACCAGTCTTACCATGGGGTATCGTATTTACCTAGTTACTGGATTGTGGAGGTCCGATAAGCAGTCGCTCCATGTAACATACTGATTACCAGTTGCATCGGGTTCTACTGGAAGCTGACGTCAATATAGTTGGGAAAAGGCTAGGCAGATGATGAGTACGATTCCGTGTGAGAAATAAAAAAAACATGAGAGGTGTCAAGGGACACCCGGATGGAACGAAGTTACTGTACAGACTCAACAAAAATAATCGTCGCGACTCCACTCCACTCAACTCCGCTCCGCTCAGCTCCGCTCCGCTCAGCTAAGCTCTGCTCCACTCCACTCCACTCCACTCTTTGAGCTCTAGCACCCTTTCGCAACGCGCGATAAGGAACTTCGTTCCAAAAAGTGTCGTGACAACTTTTTGTAAGAATTTTTTCCGTCTAGCCCCCTTTCACAAAGCGCGATAAGGAACTTCGTTCCAAAAATCTACGATATCTACGATTTTTCAAAACAGCATACTATAGCATGCCAACAATTTAAAGTTACTCATAAAATATTTAAACAAGAACGCGATCACAACAAAACATTGTCAGATTTATGAGATGGTTCATACAGACATACATACATAAACACAAGTTGTCTGTACGTGTATACTACACATTACTCGGGAACTAGTCGCCGATATTTCATTATACATCATTTGGGGACCGAGTGGGCTCTACAGGATGTTGTTTTAAATGACGTAATTATTTTTTGACTAGCTGTGCTCATGTCTTCGCTTAAACCATAACAATTTTGTTTTTCCTTTGCTTAATACTGGGCAAAGGCCTCCTCCCCCAATTCTTTTCAATTAAGAAGGAAAGTTTGCTGCCTTTAACAATTATCTGACAATAGGGATTAATATAAAATACATTATAACAAAACAATTTGTTCTAAGTATTGAATTGTTAAACGTTACTTTCAATTGACAAAATAATTGACAGATAGCGGTCATTGACACTTTCCTTCCTAATTGAATCTCATATCGCAATAGATCTATATAATAAACTAGCAAACCCGGCGAACTCCGTTTCGCCACCAGATGTTTTTCTTTGCTATAAACTTCACGGAGCCCGAGACCTTTCCAACGAATGCAAAACCGTGGAAATCGGTTCGTGCGTTCTGGAGTTATAGGATCAGGAAGGAAAACCCGACTTATTTTTATATAGTAGATAATAATAATAATATCATGGTCGAAAGTTTTTTTTTAATTATCTACAAAATCTTATTAAATTAATATTAGGTAATATAATTAGAATAGTTTACCCACTTTCGAATCAACCTGTACACCAGGTTGCCATAGAAAACCATTAATAACCATTGGGTGCGATCCATCAAGAGTATCTCGGTTCACGTGGTTGACCCGGCGACAACCGACCGAACAACTTACGTCATTTCTAGTATTGTTTCACTATTCAAACAGATGGACTTTAAATCATCAACTTGGGAATTCTAAAAGCTCAACCTGTATGTGGGGTTTTGACATTTTATATAAAAAAAATGTTAAACGAATTAGGTATTATCATCAGCCTATTAATGTTCCCACTACTGGGACACAGGCCTCCTCTCTGTGAGAGGGGGTAGGCCATAATCTACCACGCGGGCCCAGTGCGGATTGCTGGATGTCACATGTCTTCGAATTTTTGGTTCTAGGACATGCCGGTTTCCTCACGATGTTTTCCTTCACCGTTTTGAGAGCAGTGGTGATGAAATAAATTACACAAAGTAATGCGCCTGGCTGGGTTCGGACCCACGACCTACAACTCGTAAGTCGGGGCCGATACCACTGGGCCACCACTGCTCAATTAGGTATGCCAGTAATTAGTTCATACTTTTTTTTTGCCTGGTAAATCATCAATGGAGACGGCAAGGCGGGAGGGACTGTAAGACTTGTACTGAAAATACACGGTGTCCTTCAATAGCCCTTTACGTTCCGGGATCATGGTAGCTTGTTGGTCCTGGCAGGCTTTGGCCCCGTCATTATGCATACGGCTGATACGGCAACGCTGTGGCCCTCTATAGGGGGGCCCTGTCATTATGCTGACGCTCTTTGAGGCGCGCCTGGAACACAACGCGCCGTCGCCGTCGACCCGGGTATGGTCCATGGTCGGACAGTGAGTCGCCCATTACTCGCCGCCCGCAAGCAGTGCAATAAGATATAGGTAGTTTAGTATCAACGCTATTAAAAAAAAACTCAAAACTCGAAATTAAGCATCACACATAAAAAAAAAAACAGAATGAACAGCAATTAAATAAATGAATCTCCAAGTGATGTGTTCACATTATTTGATAATAGGTGGTGAACAATGGGACCGTATAAAGAAGTGTTAAGAAATGGACGGCATTATGCGGTTGAATGAGATGACTGATTGCGTGTTGTGATCACTTACACCTCGAGGATGGGGTTATGCGAGACTGCATGTTGAGTTTTAATGGTACATAACAATGTAAAACGTCTTAGGGGCGCAAGTAAGGTGGTAAAGCCCCTCTTTGTGAGGAGTGGCTGGAGAGACGTCACGGCGTCCTGACCTATCGGATGACGCAGGTCCTCACCGGACACGGAAGTTTCGGGAGGTACCTGTGTCGGATAGAGAGAGAAGAAACGCCCGGGTGTCACCACTGCGAAGATCGCCCGGAGGACACAGTAGAGCATACGGAGTAAGCATTAGAAGTCTGACAAACGCCCTGCCCGGGGCGGGAGGACTCATTTGATGATTTTACCACGATAAAAAAAGGGGTGCGGGGTTTGGTGCCCGTAACGTAATAGTTTGAGGAAATATTTAGTAAACACTGCTTTCTATTACGAATACGAGGAAAGTATAAATAAAAATTAATTTGTAAGCTAAGGCTTACAAATTAATAATAATTGATTAAAATATTTTATGTATGTGCTATTTTAAATTAAAATCGCGCTGTAATTAATTTGTGACTGTACAAAAAGTTAGAACAAGAACATGGTTCAATAGAAAGAAATGTCTAAATAGAACTAAGTACTAGTCTTGGGTGAACTTAAATCCTTCGCTACACTCAGGATTCGTCTTATATCCCTCGCTTCGCTTGTGATTTAAGTTTTTAACATCGCTCTCGCTACGCTCAGGAGTAAACCTAGAGTTCTTCGTTACGCTCGCGATTTAAATCGTCACCCGCAACAGAAGACACTGCTTTATCCCCTTGGTTAATAATCTACTTCTTTTCTTATTATTACTTATTTTCTTATTCTTCCTTTTTGGCTTCAATACTCAGTGGTCTACTAACAATCTGGATATTCTATGATCTAAGGTGCCCAGTTTTTTAGTTCAAAGAAGGAACTGTGCCCTTTCACATAGTACCATCCACTCAAAAGGTACAGACAACAAAACAAGGTGTGGATGACGTAATTTCCGCTGCAGTTAACCTTTTGTGCGTACCCTCAGTTTTAGTAACGGGCGTCGGAATTCCTTTGAATATATTGAACACTTATTGTCTGACCGTACAAGATGATATATGAAACTCTCAGAGAGTTGACGCCTTACGTAGTCGTAGTTGTAGGTCGTTGGTTCAAGCTCCGCCAGCGCATTACTTTGTGTAATTTATTTCATCACTACTGCTCTCAAAACGGTGAAGGAAACCGTGAAAAATCCTAGAACCAAAAATTCAAAGACATGTGACATCTACCAACCCGCACTGGGCCCGCGTGGTGGATTATGGCCCACTCCCTCTCACAGAGAGGAGGCCTGTGTCCCAGCAGTGGGAACATTATAGGCTAATGATGATGGTAGAAAAAGTTGCTGATAGACTTGAACGTTCACTTGTAACAGAACATCGAGCTAACGTCGTTTTAAATTTTGTCGAATTGAACAACGAACAGAGCCAAGCAGAAGCATACAGCCAAACAAAGGTACGAACATTTTCACATAAGGTGAAACAACTCAACATTTTTTCCATAGAAACTTCGTTGGGGTTTTACTCCACTATTTGACAAGGTATGTACATCAAAAGTTAAACATGGTATCGTTTTGTCTCATTATTAATTTTGTCTGTACGGAAGCAAATTGTATAACATGAAAGTTATAAAATTATTATAAATTGTGTAACATGAAAGTTATACAATTTGCTTCCGTTAGCTTCTAAAGATTCGCTTTTTTTGCTAATTTTAACACAACTTTGGGTGTAAATTAGAAGCTAAAGAAGCATCTAATTTCCAAAACGAAGTCCGTACCGACACAGCAAATTCATCGAAAAATTTAATAAATTTTATTTGAAATTAATTGGTGCAGTGTTTTTTTCTTAAAACCCCTTCTTCCAAAAGCTTTTTCGTATTTTTTTACGCGCGCCTTTTACTCTAAATGATCGTGCATCTCACTGAATAATGTTTTCCCCTGTTTTCTCCACGGGGGGATGACGCTCGCGCACACATGAACAATATGGCTCTATTTCAGGTGAAATATCATGGTTTTTGACCATGCCTGACAGTGAGTTCGAGCTCGCGAGTCGCGAGTCGCTCGCCGCCTTAATGAAAGACTCAGAGATAGGTTATAGCCTTAAATAACATGTAGGATACCGTTTATCCCAACATAATATTCCCGTGGGATAATTTCCGCGGGCGAAACTGCTGTCAGCAACTAGTTTTATATTTTATCACGGCACTTACTTACCTACATATTTCATGACTTCCTCTTACATAATAATATTATTACTATTTATATTAATAAGATGGATTACAGTCCATTTATCTTTTTTTAACTAATTATGCCGACAGAAACAGGCAACTTTACTTTGCAAACCAAATTATATCACAGAGTAAAAATAATTATAACCCATGCCTGGGTCGACGGCAGCTGACCGAGCTCGTGGCTAAATAATTACAGCCGCACAGGCTGATCTGCCGGGTTAAGCCGCACTTGCCGAGGTTGTTCTGTGGATAGGTGACCATCTGTAATAGGTAGTTCCCTCCGTGCCTTGTAAAGCACGTAAAACCGTTGGTCCCGGCTGTCATTTTTAAATCTTTGACAGTTGTTACTGTTAGTCAGAAGCTCATATCACACCAGTCTTATCATGGTGTATCGTATGCCCAGTTACTGGGTTGTGGAGGTCCGATAGGCAGTCGCTCCATGTAAAATACGGTTATTCAGTTGCATCTGGTTCGACTGGAATCCGACCACAATATAGTTGGAAAAAGGCAGGCAGATGATGATGATTTATTTTATTCACCCAATATCTCACTCAGATCATATCCACTATTTGTGACTTTGACTACCCACATACCGACAATTCATTCATAACTTCTTTGCAATATTAATATAAATATTATTGACGGTTTACTAAGAAAAGGAGGTAGGTATTTTTAGATATTACATAGATCCAAAAAAACTGAATAACTTCTCTTCCGAATTTCTAATGTATGTGTGTTGCCAGTATGAACTGTGATGTGAGTAGGCGTAAGCGTAATAAATGCCTCGGCAAGCGCAGCTTAACCCGGTATTATTATTGAAATAATAATTATGTTTGTATTTACAAAACCATTTAAAAAACTTGAGAGGTGTCAAGGGACACCCGGATGGAAAGAAAGTTACTGTATACACTCAACAAAAATAATCGTCGCGACTCCACTCCACTCCACTCCGCTCCGCTCAGCTCAGCTCCGCTCCGCTCCACTCCACTCCACTCCACTCCACTCCACTCTGCTCCGCTCCGCTCCACTCCGCTCCGCTCCACTCCACTCCACTCTTTGAGCTCTAGCACCCTTTCGCAACGCGCGATAAGGAACTTCGTTCCAAAAAGTGTCGTGACAACTTTTCGTAAGATTTTTTTCCGTCTAGCCATGACTATTAGACGTCGAGCAGCGTGTGAAACCGCGGGGCAGATCTACTATTTCGATAATTTCTAAAAATATTTTTCGTTTCTTAGTAAACCATTGAAGCTAAAATAAATAGTGGAGGAGTAAAAACAGCGTCGGCATATCAAACGTTAGCTTTTGGCGAACTTTGACGTGCACCGGTAGTGATGGCCGCCATCTTTGCCTCGCCACCGGAAGCACCCATTTCGAGGCATCAGCGTTTAACCATAGAGCTAGGAGCGGGTAGAAACGGGAATATTGAAAATTTGAGCAGTGCAGATGACTTGTCAGTTAGTAAAGCCACTTTTAAATGGATTGCTCAACCTCAATCTAGCCCAGAGGCAAAGATGAGTCCTTTTTTTTCGTAGTAAAATCATCAAATGAGGCCTCGGCCTCGCACCTACTTTCAGACTTGTACTGACTAAAATTCCGGTTATCTTACAATAGCCCTTTACGTTCCAGGGCCACGGTTACCTGATAAGACAGTCCCGCGAGCCCTGCAGACTTTGGCCCTATACGGGCCGAGTCACACCGAAATGGCAGCGGCCGCCAGGGTCAGCTCTGGCAACCGTTGGGGCCTCGCGCGTCCTCCAGACCCCGCGCGACTGTTTAGTTTCTACATTCGGCAAGTTAACTCGTGTGTTTGGAGTGTCGCCGCCCGCGTTAATGTTAATTACTAAAATGTGTTTATTTATTAATTTTAGGTTTTTACGTGATTTATTTATTTTACCTTAGTTTTTGCCTACGTTTTACACACTCACTTTTCTTGTTTGTTTGTCGCCCTCTATTGTAACTGGTTGATTACAAAAATGGAAATAATTTGATCTACGAATAAGGAAAAATAATTCTCCTCTCACAACTAGTTACCAAACAGCGAAAGAAAAATCTTCTCTTGTAACTGGACTAACTACAAAAGTGGACGAAGGGGATCGAGTGTAGTTAAATGATTTTTGAGGCGTTAATTGTATTTTTCGTCAATTTTGTTTTAAGTAACGAAAGAAAAAATACAGGCAATTTGTTTCGGATAAATTAATGTTGTTTTTTGAGAAAAATAACCCTATTGCCAGCTCTATCCCCTTCTTTACTCTACACCAGCACTAGTGTTGTCCATCGGAAGCGGGCGTGGCGCTACAATATTGCGAGTCTATCTGTTGTTCGTTTTATAGTCTGTAACACGACGACACTCGTTTGATATACGACTACATAGCTAATTGATTACGTTTTGTGACGTTTTTAGCGAGACGGGTAAAAACAGATCTGGATTTAGTCATTATACTTTTCTGGGTTCTTGGGGAGCTCGTGGCTAAATAATTACAGCCGCATAGGCCGATCTTCCGGGTAATACTGCGCTTGCCGAGGTTGGTCTGTGGATAGGTGACCATCTGTCATAGCGAGTTTCCTCCGTGCCTCGGAAAGCACGTAAAGCCGTTGGTCCCGGCTATCATTTGTAGATCTTTGACAGGCATTACTGTTAGTCAGAAGCTCTAAAGTCTGACAACCAGTCTTACCATTGAATATCGTATTACCCAGTTACTGGGTTGTGGAGGTCCGATAGGCAGTCGCTCCATGTAAAATACTGATATTCAGCTGCATCTGGTTCGACTGGAAGCCAACCCCAATATAGTTGGGAAAAGGCTAGGCATTGATGACTTTTCTGGGTTCTTCTGTTAACCGTGAATTCTTTTCTATACTTTTACAAGAAGGATTCCTACCATTATATTCATAAATATGTTATATACATACGAGTCCGAATCGTACTTTTAAAATTCAGGCCACATCGCTCGGAGAACTGACAACCGATGGGGATTTGAGGAAGAAAAGTTCGTGAGTGGCGACCACGGACCGGTAACGTAGGCAGGCCTCCCACTAGGTGGACCGTCGACATCGTGAGGGTCGCGGGCAACCGATGGATGCAAGTGGCGAATTGTCGTTCGGCGTGGCGGTGTAAGGGAGAGACCTATTTTCAGTAGTGGACATCTTCCAGCTGATGATGATGATGATGATGAAGTAAACAAAAATCAATACAAATGTATAACACTGATTTAAAAAAAAAAAGAGAAATTAAAGGTAAGTAGGTACAGTGTTGTCTTACAAACACACTACAAAATTTGAGCCCACGAAAAAACTATACAAATCAAGCACATAAAAAACATTCTAGAATAAAATAACCTTCCATAGTTTAATAGGCAACAAATTACAGTATCCAGAAAAAAATATACATACCAGATACATTTTGCATACCAACTTTTTTTTTAACCATAGGCATCTAGATATTAGATGACATCTATTTTTTAAAGTTAAGTAAGATAGAGATGTCAAACGGGCAGAGACAGGGGCATAAGTTATGTTAATGTTGTGAATATTTCAAGCTAATAGATCCTAAGGTCGATTAACTGGTACCAACTGGTTTTTGAACGTGTCCATTGGGACGGACGGTACGATATTTATTCTAGTTTCTTTAGATCCTATAACTTTGAAGGAGATTTTGTGAAACGGACAACGTGACGAAGAGGACAGCCTCCAAAGTAAAAACAAATTATTTATTTCAATTTGGCCATCAATGAGGCTCTTTTAAAAGTCGATTATAATCAATAAAAATAATTAATCATTATTGAAATTAAAGGAAATGGGATGGGACGGGATTGATTCTCCACCTCACGACCCAGCTGATGTGGAAGACGCTCAGAGCGTCTCGGACAAAAGTAGTTTTGTAATTTGGCGAAACATAATTCGGTAAAATAATAAGTACCTTTGACACATGATCATTATCATCATCAGCCGGAAGACGTCCACTGCTGAACATAAGCTTCCCCCTTAGACCGCTACGCCGAACGACAATTCGCCACTTGCATCCATCGGTTGCCCGTGACCCTCACAATGTCGTCGGTCCACCTAGTGAAGGCCTGCCTACGCTGCGTCTTCCGGTCCGTGGTCGCCTCGAGAACTGGCCGCTGTTGTCAGTTCTACGAGCGATGTGGCCTGCCTTTTGCCACTTCAACTTGCAAATTTTATGAGCTATGTCGGTGACTCTGGTTCTTCGCCGAATATCCTTGTTCCGGATTTTTGTCCGTAAAGAAACTCGTAGCATATAGGTCTTTAATGATCATTACGCCAAATAGAAAAATAGATGTCAGTCAGTAGTTGTCGTCGTTATACTACAATGCGAACAAAAAATAAATAAATCTGAAATGTGACTGGTTCTTGGACGCCGGAGTAGTAAAAGGATCCCATTTAACCTTTACCCAAAAGGTTTAACAAAAAATCTCGTGACGCAACGGTCACCCACAATCTCCACCTCGCGTCCACCTAATATGTCCACTTGTCACCACTAGTGTGTATATAGCACAAGCACATAGCACGTGTATATTGCTGTACTTTGTCCATCTGTCGCTGTTGCCGACGATAATTATGTTAGGTACTATTGCTGTTGCGTGTGAGTTTTGTTGCCCTTTCAACGTTACGTTTAGTAGAATGTTATAAAATAAAATAAATTTAATTCAGATAAGTTTCCATACAGTAAAATAATTACAATTAAATTGTTAATTATACTTTTTAGTTTTACTTTAATATTATTATTTATTTTAATTACATAATTATATAGGCAGAGAAGTGGTGGCCCAGTGGCATCGGTCCGGACTTACGAGTTGTAGGTCGTATATGCGCCTGGCGGGGTTCGACCGCAGGCGCATTACTTTGTGTCATTTATTTCATCACTACTGCTCTCAAAACGGTGAAGGAAAACATCGTGAGGAAACAAGCATGTCCTAGAACCAAAAATTCAGTAACCAAAAAGCAGTGGGAACATTATAGGTTGATGATGATGATGATGAATTATACAGGGTGAATTTTGACAAAAACTAAAACTGGATCATTGGGTTTTAGAATCAATCACTCAATTGGATAGTTCCGTTAATAAGGATCAAATTCTGGGAAATAACGATAAACGGCAAAATTGAGGAAGTAGCAGATTTTTGAATTGCTATTTTTCTAAGTTACTTATTCTACTGAGCCATAATAATTTAGTGTCCAAACGAAACGGTTTCGTTTACCAAAAAATCTAGTTTCGGCCTTAGTTTCGGTTTCAGCTGAAACTGAGAGCAAGGCCGAAAGTTCGGTTTCAAAAATCAGTATCGGTCGGACACTATCTACTCGAAATTTTCCCATCTTTAATGGCCACAGGCAATAATGCCGACCAGTTTCATATACTTAAGAAACACACATACCTATTTTTGACATCAAAAAGAATTCACAAAATGTCATAATAACATTAATAAACCACACTTGACAAATTAGTAAAATTAATCTTATAGGAGCTAATGCGACAACATTACCGGAATGTCAACATATTTTTTATTTTCGGTATTTTTGTAGTAGTCACTATAATAATGATATTAAGTTTAAGTGTTGTTGTCAATATCTTATGTAAATAATGTATTTAATACCTGGATAATACATGGAAATGTTGATTTGAAAAATGAAGCTGACAGTTTGTTCATAAATCTTGTAGTATTCTAAATATTTTAGCAGGAATGTGAATCATTTCGATTTGATTTTAATCTAAGTGTCGGTTAAAATAAATCTTTAAGATTTTTTGTAAAATAAATTGACTTGACTAAGAAACCGAAATGGTTACTTTTATTTAAGTTGCTACGTCAACCACATAAAGGCGTATCTACAGATATTTAATTTACAAGTGTAGAAATAAAATGCAAGTCAAAAAATTTCGAAACTCTCATAACGTACCTACTCTTTTTTTTGTGAGAGAATGGACTTGGTCCTGCTTGTGGGACCATTTCAGACCGATTATGATGATGACCGAAGTTCGAATCCGAAGATCAATTCACGATTTATAAATCAAAGCCGTGACCAAACGTTCTGAGAATCAATTATTTTTAGAGTTCCTAAAGTGTAAGACGGGACCGTTTTACTAAGATGTATTGAATATACGAATGAAGTTGCTTTGCGGGATAAAATCCGGAACATGGATATTTCGGCGAAGAACCAAAGTCACCGACATAGCTCATAAAATTTGCAAGTTGAAGTGGCAACGGGCAGGCCACATCGCTCGTAGAACTGACAACCGATGGGGAAGAAAAGTTCTCGAGTGGCGACCACGGACCGGAAAACGCAGCGTAGGCGCCTCTCACCTCTCACTAAGTGGACCGACGACATTGTGAGGGTCGCGGGCAACCGATGGATGCAAGTGGCGAATTGTCATTCGGCGTGGCGGTCTAAGGGGGAGGCCTATGTTCAGCAGTGGACGTCTTCCGGCTTATGATGATGATGATGAATGGTCGTAGGACTATAAATCATCAGGTAACCATGACCCTGGAACTTAAAGGGCTATTGAAGAGTCACTTAGATTGTAGTCAGTACAAGTCAGACAGTATGGGTTGAGGACTCATCTGATGATATTAACACGAAAAAAATGGGGGTCTCATACTGCAAACATGATTTTGGTGCAGAACCCTTCATGCTCGAGACCGTTTCACACTTGATAGGTTATTTTTAAATTAATTACCTCTATTAAACGATACAGCATTCGATATAAAATTCTCCAACCTGCCGACAAGACAAAATGCCAAATAAACATTACATTCCTAGGTCATCGAGATAGATTAGATCCAAATGTAAATACTAGGAAATACCGATGTTCGACATTATCATATATTATGATTATTGGTTGTAGTATATCATTAATATAGTTTGCGTCAGAGTATGAATGTTACAAGGCTCAATTTCGAAATTATCCAATGCGTCTGCCACTTTAGATAGAAAGAAAGAAGGGACTGTCAGACTCATGCTCGTACTGACTAAACTCCACGGTGTCCTTCAATAGCCCTTTACGTTTCAGGGTCACGGTTATCTGTTTAAACAGTCCCGCGACAACGGCTGGTGGTTGGCCCCGTCATGTTGTTGGCGCGTGGAAGACGAGGCGACGTCAACTCATGGTCCATGATCGAACAGCAAGTCACCAATTACTCGCCTTCCGTATGCTGGAAATCGCTTTGCGATGTCTTCCTCGGCGGCGGCGGCTGGGATGTGACGAGGAAGCTGTCCTCTTCCTCACGCGTTCCGCAACCTCCTTCACTAGTATTACTGCTTTGTGGAAGGAGGTGATCGCTTTCCATTCCGTCTCGCTTCGCAAATAGCGCTAGAGGACTTGTACAGCACTGTCTCTCTCCCTCACTGGAATAACTCTCGCTTTAAGACATGATGGTATGCCACCTGATCGCTTGTTTCGGCGAGTGAAAGTGACAGAGCTATTCAAGTCGTCTAGCGCCATCTCGTTCACTCACTGGAACAAGCCTGGTTTTAAGACGTTGTAATACCCCCCTGGTCTTATAAACACTCAGTTGCGATTATTAATATCAATAGTAAAACGACAAAGATGGAAATAAATAGAAAATACTTAATTTACGCTTTTTATTTGGGCAGAGCTTTCCCTTACAATTATCGTTATAAACAGACACACCAAAATCACTGCTCCTCGCTTTTATATAGCTCGCCGGCTGGCGGCTATTTCACCCCCTCCGCTCAGGATTTGGCGGGGATGGCTCACGTGGTAGGGCAGTGACGTGGCGAGCTGGACTGCTGGCTGGCTGGCTGGCGTTGGCAGGCTTGCCTGGCTTTGGCAGGCATCGCTGGCGACATCTGGCGTTACAATCGGCCATCCTGGAACAATTGCCCCCGCAATGGGAACAACAAAACAGTGATTACAAGTCAGCTCAGAGCAAATGGCATATCGATAACATGGACTATAATTTAGCTGTCTAGGAGATCTACGAGATCTTCGTTTTCCTACTGTTGATTCACACTACTGGCGCTATCGGGTATAAAAGCAATGCTACGATATGGTCGTAATAAATCAGCGCATATTGGGCCTGTGAACTTCTTGTATCCTCTAAGACATTTATATATTACAGCTATTATATATTACCTAAATCCTTAGGCAATAACACATGGGCCAGAATATAGATCATCTAACTTAGAATTAACCACGGGCTGGAATTAACCTTATTGCAGTAAGGAGTTTGAGCCTGGCAACAAAGTACGGACTTACTAACTGTACCTAATCGCTTTTTTTTGTAAATTGTGCTATTTTTACGCCTTTTATCGCAGTTACGTTTCATTTTCTTGCTAGCTGTTCTAATTCGATTATAATATAGCCCTATTGCGTCTAGATCGCACTGACTCATAAACCAACCAGGGATGGAAACATCACATTCAGATCTACCTACACGAGCAAACATTAACTCGTATAAATTATAGCCTGCTAAATCATTAACAGTATTATTAATACTCCATATGACTTTGGTAAACTATTGTCCCAAATAAGAGAGGCCTCGCTAGGTTCCGTGGCTCTCAACGCATCGAGAATTATGCAATTAGAGCGTTCTACCTGCCCATTACACCTAGGCCACGCAATAGCTGTTAACATGTATCTACACACGTACAACAATGGACAAACCTGTAATTTATCTAGTAAATTGTAAAAAAAAAGTAAAATTTGTGAACCTCACCAGGTAAAACATGTACAGACAAACTAAATTATAAGAACTTGCATGCTTAATTTGTGTGTAAACGCATGTTTTGAACAAATAAAATATCTTTATCTTTAACTGTTTTTCTGTTGCGAACTTCTTAAAGTATCTACTGGTAAAGGCCTTACCATGGACAGAAACTACGTGATCTGGGAAACTAAGTAAACTAGAAATGCGTTTAAACTCTAATAATCACAAAAACTGAATAAACCTTAGTTTAAACCTGGACTACCAAGTTCAGGCTTGTCTGCGGAACCACGGTTTAAATTTCTCCGTATACAAAACATAGATTAAACCCTGACCTGACCTAGTGCCGTTTTTTTTTTGAACCATTGTCTAAACAATTAAATCTACAATTTTTAAATACATTTTGGCTGAAATTAACATAAAATCAACAACACAATGAAAAAGTTACTATCAGAAACTTTCACACACATTTGACAGCTACTACTGTTAAACCATGGTTTATCACAAAACCACGACATGTAATAAATAACGTTTGTGCAAACCGTTTTACGTGATTCAATCCTGGGTTTTTAGTTAAACCCTTTTTTTTTACGCGCTTTTATTTTGTAATAAGACGGTAATTGTCTTTACAGAATTGACAATACGTGTAGGCTCAGAAACAACGAATTTAGAGAAAGAATTTGTCAAAACTAACACTTATTGGCACCCCTTTTTAATTTTGCTTAAAAGGGCTCAAATTATCGATGTCTACCATTTTCATTGGTTTAGTAGGTTTAGGGATTCGATGTAATTTGCCTTCTTTTCAACCGTATTCTCTTTTATCGTACGCACAATGTAAACACGACGTCACATATTTCCTATATGTAATGGCCATCGTTTTGATGCATTTGAAATATTTTCTACGCGCGAAATTTGGCACAACTGATCGGTTATCTCGTAAAGCGTTTTACGAGACAGCCCATAATTATTTACAGTATCACTATCTGTGCACCCACTTTACAATAGATCAATATACGTTGCACTCTTCGAAACCAACAGTTTACTTTTAAACGGAACACATTAACGGCATCTATCGGATTCCTGCACAAGGCGTTGATATGCTCTAAGCGCTTACCTGGTCTTTAAAATAGTCAACGGCAATTTTGAAGTCTCGAATTGAAAGTCACCAGTAGGCAATGCGTGCAATAAGATCACGTTAGTCATTGTATCGCGAACTGCACTACAATCCGTAATTACACGGACATTTTTACACAACACAGATTCTAAAACTTCGTAATAACGCTGTGAAAAACACTTTTTTTTTTACTTGTAACGCAACTAAAATACAAGACAGAGCTCAAACTACCGCCTATCCGTATTAGTAAAAGAATACTTGCTATGGGTAACTTGCATGCATCCGTGTGAATTTCTATTGGCAAAACTAAGATTTTATACCATACCCACATCTCATTTTTTTTTTTTTTTTTTTTATAATTCCTTTAGTGGACGAGCCATTATTGCAAAATTATGGATGAACTTCCTAAAGTAGCTACATAGTCCAATGAACTGACGCACTTTGTGTATGTTACTCAGAACGGGAAATTGAGACACAGCTGCAAACTTAAATTCACCCGGTTCAATGCCATGAACATAATAATTCCTCACTAAATAACACAGCTAAATAACAAATCCTGTTTTGTAAAAATTTACATTTACCCACATGTACATAATTAAATAAAAATTCTGCGTTTGACCCCGACCATTTGACGAAATTATTGGAGTTACTTTTATTTGATAATTTACTTTGAAATTACTAAACTATCTACGAACTTGTTAATTCAGCGCATAAAAACTGAGGGAGCGCTAAATGTATCTTTAGGATGGATGCTGAGTTTATGGGTACCCTTGGACTACATTCAGACTGGTGAAGTAGGTACTTCTTACCAGATAATTTAGTTTGCTTATCGATATTATATTAAAATGGTTATCTATCGCGGACAATTAATGCAGGCTCTGTTATCGACACATAGGCAACTATCTCCGTTCTTTCTCAAAACTAAACAATAAGAGAGGCATACCTACATCAATTCGGGTTCTTTTTATAATACCTGCTGGCTCAATGGCTCATTAATTTTGACTCTAACAATCTCTTGTTTGTGATGTGCTTATCTATTCCTAAGGCCTACGTGTACTTAATGCGCATTTGGACTAAATCTGTATATTCCAACTTCCCAGCTCCCTAGTATAGCTAGCAAAGCAGTTTTATACCGAGATAATCTATACTAATATTATATCTATACCATATACCATATTACTATTTACTATAGTAGGTACATTATAAAGCTGAAGAGTTTGTTTGTTTGAACGCACTAATCTCAGGACCTACTGGTCCGATTTGAAAAATTCTTTCAGTGTTAGATAGCTCATTTATCGAGGGAGGCTATAGGCTATACGGTAACGGGATATTCCCACGGAAACGGGAATAAAACGGGATATGCACGTGCAATGTCGCGGGCAACAGCTAGTAAACTAATAAATTGATTACAATCAGATTTGCTTATCAGGCTTACCCTAGTTTTGTCAAGGTCACCAATGGCATTTTATGATTATTTATCGACACACGAGGCACTCAAATATAAAACACATTTGGCTAATGGCATTTTGCAAACATTGGCATGGCATGACTGACCTGGTTGTTTAAGCATGATTCCTGGCAGCTCTCGGCGCGAAGTATGACGAATCCGTCCTGCCTGCGATGTCCTTGGATCCGCTATTGACGACTTTGAGGTAGCTTTCATTTCCACCGAGAAGCGTTGCTGGTAGCGAGAAGAATGCTTCTTGAAACTCGATCATTAACGGAATAAACGATGCGGCATGGTGTTCTTTCCGACGTGAGGGTAGGCACTTCGTGATCATGGTTGATGATTTTTCAACTTATTGCGCAAGGAGACTTCAATATTTTCCTTGCGTGAGGTGTGCATCGCCTTTCTTCGTTTTTATTTTCAGAAGTCTGGCTTACCAAAGCAGAATCTTCGTCCTCCAGATAAGACGACCGTCGAGATTAATGTGTAGCAGAGCGTCGTTTTAACGTAGGTTTTTTTATCACACTTCTGAATTAAAACGACAAAGATGGAAATAAATAGAAAATACTTAATTTACGCTTTTTATTTGGGCAGAGCTTTCCCTTACAATTATCGTTATAAACAGACACACCAAAATCACTGCTCCTCGCTTTTATATAGCTCGCCGGCTGGCGGCTATTTCACCCCCTCCGCTCAGGATTTGGCGGGGATGGCTCACGTGGTAGGGCAGTGACGTGGCGAGCTGGACTGCTGGCTGGCTGGCTGGCGTTGGCAGGCTTGCCTGGCTTTGGCAGGCATCGCTGGCGACATCTGGCGTTACAATAGTATCGTTTTCAAGAAGTATGACTCAGTATGATTCAGAAATCATTTCGCAAAAAATACGGATGGTAGGCGCTCCGCCATGTTGTATTCTACTCATTTAATTTTGTGGGATTGTAATTTAAACTAAAACCGCCTTACCACGAAAAAATATATAATATAATATAATGACTGCATAACGACCCTTATCAAAGAGAAATGTCGTTTTGACGTTGTCAATTTTTTTAGACAAGTGTTCAACAGGTGTTTAATTTTTTTATGGTAAGACGGTAAATATTTTGAAATCTGTCTACGTTGTCTTTGATGTCAATAAATCGATTCTAAGCTTTGATAATTGCGTTCTTTTTAATTGAGGAAAAAATTGTTTTGGTAACGTTTCGAATTTTGCAATGCTATTTATTTCGTTGAAGACCAGTGGTGGTCCAGTGGTATAGGCCCCTACTTACGAGTTGTAGGTCGCGGGTTCGAATCCAGGCAGGCGCATTACTTTGTGTTGATTGATTTCATCACCACTGCTCTCAAAACGGTGAAGGAAAACCTCGTGAGGAAACCAGCATGTCCTAGAACCATAAAATTCGGAGACATGTTACATCTAGCCACTCGCACTGGGCCCGCGTGTTGGAGTATGGCCCACTCCCTCTCACAAAGAGGAGGCCTGTATCCTAGCAGTGGGAACATTAATAGGCTGATGATGATTTATATCGTTAAGCAAACAAAATAGCAGTTATTTTTTTTATATGTTTATAAAAAAATATTGTTTCCGTTTGGGGGTTCCACTCCCGCTTCTCGAATTTCCAAAAGTCTTAAAACAAACATTGTTCAGTAACATGGGCTGATTTACCCCACGAGAGGTTTTGCGCATTTAACGTTACACGTTGGATATGATGTTTTAAATAAATAAATAGATACATACTCCAAAACATCAGAAGCTCAATAAAGTCGCAGTCGATTGATTTAGTTAGGGCCATGTTTGAAAAGCCGCGGTTTAAAATCAAACGCGCCGAACTTCATTCACTGCCTATACAAACACGCGTTAGTTTATTTAGCATATTAAACAGTTTACTAAACGCTTCGCTTTTAATCCCAGATTAGTTTAAACTTGGTTTTGTATCTTTTTGTTGACGATTTATGTAGTTGAGAGGGTGAAATTTACATGAATTGTGAATAATTTTGGGGAGTAGTGGACTAGTGGTTGAGCAGCTCGTGACTAAATCATAATTACAGTCGCACAGGCCGATCTTCCGGGTTAAGCGGCGCTTGCCGAGGTTGGTCTGTGCATGGGTGACCATCGGTCATAGCGAGTTTCCTCCGTGCCTCGGAAAGCACGTAAAGCCGTTGGTCCCGGCTGTCATTTGTAGATCTTTGACAGTCGTTACTGTTAGTCAGAAGCTCTAAAGTCTGACAACCAGTCTTACCATGGGGTATCGTATTATCCAGTTACTGGGTTGTGGAGGTCTGATAGGCAGTCGCTCCGTGTAAAATACTGATATCCAGCTGCATCTGGTTCGACTGGAAGCCGACCACAATATAGTTGGGAAAAGGCAGGCAGATGATGATGAGTGGACCAGTGGTTTTGGCCCCGACTTATGAGTTGTAAGGTCGTCGGTTCGAACACAGCTACGCGCATTTTTCATCACCACTGCTCTCAAAAGGGTGAAGGAAAACATTGTGAAGGAACCGGCATGTCCTAGAACCAAAAGTTCGAAGATATGTATTTTGTAACCCACACTGGGCTCACGATGGTGCTTTATGGCCCACTCCCTTTTCTTAGAAAGGAGGCTGTCTTCCCAGCAGTGGGAACTGGGAATATTTATAGGCTAATGAAGATCTGACTATTTTATAAAAATAGAAAAATTATGTGTTTCAAAAAGATAAGACAACTTCGTTAGCGTTACTTACTGCTCAGTATGAGGTACAGGGTTCTATTTCTGTGGCAGGCCACGTTCCAGAGTCACACATACTTGCTCGCGGGATTGTCTTATCAGATAACCGTGGTCCTGGAACGTAAAGGGCTATTGAAGGACAGGAAGGAGTTTAGTCAGTTTAAGTTTGACAGCCCTCCCGTCCCGCGCTGGGAGAACTCATTTGATTACCTATAATATTATTACCACGATATAATTTTAAGTAAGTACCTTTAATAAAAATGCTTCAAACACACTTAATAAGTAAATTAAACCACACAATTTTAGATAAACCAAAACCCGTAACAAACAATGAAACGAATTAACAAAAAGATTAACTAATCGTCAAAATAGAACAATAGCGGTGTACCTGTCATCATATCGATATTATCGATAGTTCTCGATTTAGAATCGATACTTGTCGATATAATACCGATTCGTAACCGATGCTATCGAGTCGGTACAGTAATTGCTATTGTTAAATATAAGCGGCTAGATGAGATGTTTTAGATAGTTTATAGATTTAGGAATGGTTAGAGAAGGCAAACGTTAAATTCGAGAGTTTGTTTGTTTAGTTGAGGCCGTTAATCTCAAGAACTACTGGTCCCAATTGAACAAAATATGTTGTGGTGGATACTGGATAGTCCATTTATCGAAGATCTGTAAGCAGAGCAGCGGGTGAAACCGCGGGAAACCACTAGTAATATTTTAACATTTTTCCATATGCGTAAGTATTTAAGTAATTTAACTAAGTTAGGCACTGAAATTGAAAGAAAAAAACTGTTATTTGATGTACAGACGCCAGCACATCAAGCTACCACAACCTGTCAGATTTCTTTAATAGAATTTCAACCTTATCACAAGAGCAGAAGGTTAATGTTTGAGTGGTAAAATCTGACAGATTCGGGTAGGTTGACGTGCTGGCGTCTGTACATAAAATTACGAAAAAACTAAGATTAAAATATAAATAAAAATAAAACAATTCTGGGTTAAGCTCGCCTTTGTACATAACTTACCCTTATTCAAAATTATATTTAATTAAAATTATTATGTATGTACAATTGTACAATAAAGAATAATAAGATTCGGTTCACTTGCGCCGCGGCTGTGTAAATTTTGAATGGACTGTGACTCTTCTTTTTCAAAAGCAAAATATATTTTCATATACTTACCTAAATGTATTGAGTATGTGTAGTCTATGCTAGTTGTCTATGACTTGTCACAAATATGTCGTCGTGCCCATGGAACGTGCTCAATTATATTTCTTAGTATCTTCAAAGATTACTTTTATTTTATAATAATCTCCACGCCGTCATAATGCAATATGGTATCAGAAGTGGAGAAGTCTGAAGTCTAATAAAAACATTAAAATATAATGTAAGTCGAAAAGTCCAATGTAAAAATTGTTGAAGAAAAAACAATTGAGCATCATGTCGGAAAAAACTGAAAAAATTAAAAATGTTTCATTGAATGGAAATATTTCACCACTTCTAATAGAAGGTAATATGAGTCATAACTGGAAAAAATGGAAACAACAATTCAAAATATTTTTAAAAGCAAGTGGTATGATACATGAATCTGAAGATCGTAAGGTAAATGTTTTACTACATTTTATTGGAAGCGCAGCATTGGAAATATTTAATACGTTTGGCCTTGACGAGGACAATGTTAAATTTGACAAAGTTATCCAATATTTTGATGAGTACTTCATTCCCAAAGTAAATCTGATGATTGAAAGTCATAATTTCTTCACGTATAGACAGGAAGAAAATCAAACGATTGACGAATATGTAACTGTATTAAAGCAAAAAAGTGCTACTTGTGAGTTTAAAGAACTACGTGATCGCCTAATATTGGACATGTTTGTTTGCAATATGCATCCAAGATATAAATTTATTCAGGAAAAATTACTAACAGAAGAAAATCTGAATTTAGAAAAAGCTATTTCTATTGCTAAAACATTGGATATATCACATACAAGAGCACAATAGTTGGAAACAAGCTGTACTGTAATGCAGTTGTCTCAGCAGCAGTCATCTCAACGCAATCAAAGTCAGTTGACAAATCGCAATCAACAAAAGTCTTCATACCAACATCATACAAAGTCTAGAGCGAATTCAGTCTCCAACCCACAATCTTCCAAGTTCCAGCAGTCATCAGCTAAGTCGTCACAGCCATTATGTACTAAATGTGGTCAAGTTCACAGATTCAAATGTCCTGCGAGCAATGTACAATGTAGAATTTGTAACAAAATTGGTCATTACGCTAAAATGTGTTTCAAAAAGAAGGTAAATTTAATAGATAAGGAAGAAGAAGAATCTTCTAACATGCAATTTTTTGTTGGTCACTTGAAAGGTAATAATAATATCTGTAATAAAACAGGTGAGTGGTCAGTCATGCTACAAACAAACGGTGTAAACTTTAAATGTGTATTAGACACCGGTAGTGATGCTAATGTAATGTCCTTAATTACCTTTAATTCATTGAATTTATCTAATATTAAATTGTCACCCTGTTTGTCTAGATTAACATCTTATAGTGGAAATACCATTAAGATTATAGGGCAATGTCAAATAAAATGTAATTTAGTACAACAACATAAGTCTACATGTTATAATATTAAGTTTATTATAGCAGAAGTAAATTCTCCTACTGTAATAGGGTAAATCTCCTGGAACGGATTATTTTTGTTTGAATTTTGTGGATTCTTGAAAACCTGCGTGCATCGCTCATCTTTTTTAGCGGTAATAACGGGCATGTTCAGTTAACAAGTTTCATATTAGTGTCACAGCAGATAAACAAGAATTTAAAGAGATAATCAATTTTTTTTTTAAACTGTCGTTGAGGATAATGATGTCATGTGAGAAAAATGATTTTCAAGCCTAGGAAAATGACGATATGTTGAGGACAATGACAATGCTTATGAATTTAGTTTTGTACTTATAAACAATGAAGATAATTAAGTATCTAAATTATATTTTTATTTGGTTAAAAGTATCAGGTTAGATAGATATTGTAAATTATAAGTATCTATCAAAATTTTAATTTCAAAATATTAAAAGATTCCGCCGTATGATCTTAAAAACTATTGGTAAACTAACGGTTTTTAAGATCATGCGGCAATTATAACAACTACGACTATAACAAAACTATAATCTCACGGTTTTCAAAATCTAACAAAGTCTAACAAGCAAAAAATAGTCCCAGTAGAAAATTGGTTTACGACAGGACAAATCATTTTCATTCCCAAAAATGAAAACACTCATGGACCACAAAACTGGCGCCCCATTGCATGTTTGCCGACTATGTATAAACTGTTTACTTCCATGCTACCTAACGAACTGTACAAACACTGTAATTGACGACATTATTTATCCAGAACAGAGAGGATGCAGGCGACGCGCCAGGGTCTGTAAAGATCATCTCATGATTAACAAAGCAATACTAGAAGACGCACATCAGTGTCAGAAAAACTTAAGTATGGGATGAGTAGACTTTCTGAAGGCCTTTGATAGCATCTGACACGAATGGCTTCTTCAGGTGTTGAGGTTATACAAGTGCCCGGGTGCTATCATGGGCTTTCTAGAGATGGTCCTGTCATGCCTACATGGAATGTTATCATGAAGGCTCGTAGACGCTAGTGTAACCACTGATCCCATAGTTATACACGGAGGAATATTCCAAGGAGATTCATTATCACCACTTCTGTTTTGTTTAGAAATAAACACAATTTCAACCGTAACCGTAACAGTGAACCACTTCCTATATAAGGTCGATTTAAAGTTTATGCAAATTATAAAAGTCGTTTAAAGATTTAACTCGATAGAAAAGAAATATTTACTAGAGACAGGAATGCAGTTTGGATTAAGAAAGTGCAATGTTAGTTAGCGAAGAGCAAAAATTTAAAAATTTAAATTTGAACATTAGAAAAACGAGACGAGACGTACAAATATTTACATAGATATAAATGAGGCGGGCAAAATAGGTCGTAACAGAATAAGAGACCAACTAAAGAAAGAATACTTTGGCAGGATAAAATCAATAGCGAACACACAATTAAATGCTAGGAATCAGGTAAAAGCTATCAATACTTACGCGGTACCGGTTCTACTCTACTCGTTTGTAATATGGGCCGTATTATAAAGCAGTACTAGAAAAAGTAAACATAGATATATAATATCTTTTTAATTGGCTAAAAAAGCAACCGGTATCACTTTTGTTAGTTTTCAATATTTGCCACTATAAGCAGTTCGAGAGAGCAGGTTACGCCTAACGAAAGATGAGACCACACAACACATCGGCTTAGGCGCAAAACGTCTCTTTCGCAAAATGCCACCTGGTCGTAAAACGTCTCTTTCGCAGAATGTCTCTTTCGTAAAATGTCTCTTTCGCAGAATGTCTCTTTCGCAGAATGTCTCTTTCGCAAAATGTCGCACCTGGGACTTAGGAATAAAATTTTGATTTTCAAAACAAAAATCATTTATTTAAATTATCTAAAAATGTTGGTACTTAAATTTACTTAAGAATGTAAGCCAAATAAAAAAAAATATTTTGATACAGTTAAAAACCATAATTGCACTTAGATAATTTAAATAAATGATTTTTGTTTTGAAAATCAAAATTTTATTCCTAAGTCCCAGGTGCGACATTTTGCGAAAGAGACATTCTGCGAAAGAGACATTTTACGAAAGAGACATTCTGCGAAAGAGACGTTTTACGACCAGGTGGCATTTTGCGAAAGAGACGTTTTGCGCCTAAGCCAACACATCATCTCTGGGTGTGAAAAACTAGCAGGCATTTAAGAAACATTAACCACAAATAAATAAAAAATGAGTCTGCAGAATTAATGCGAGACATTTCAGTCTAAACAGACATCACAGTAGCACAAAATAGTCCTGATATAATTTATGTATCCGAATTATTTAATAGACATTTCCGCAAAATTTTTAGTGTGAGTTTAGTTCCTGTCCCCTGTCCACAGCACTGAAACATTAATTAGAAAGATTTTAAATCTTTCTCTGGCTGATTATAAGTGTCTTGCTTGAACGCCTGGAAAATTATTTGCCCGGATTCAGATGGGCCCGTGAACCCGTCTTTCCAGAGGCAGTGGGATGAGCCGCTCTCTAGGTTGGTACGGTACAATCTTGTTAATACGTCAGCCAATTCTGTAGAGCGTGCTGGCCTGCTGGCTGTGGGCGAATGGGAATCGGGTCTATGGCTTCAGGCACTATCGTCATTCAACATAGGTACCATGCTGAGTAACACTACTTCGGATCGCTACATGTCTGCGTTTGGGCGCTTACGGGGCTCCACATCGCTGTCAATGTGGCGAAGCAGTTGACCGTATCGGGCAGCAAGAGTGCGGGTCGGTTAGCACGGCACGCCAGCTTAAATGACATTATACGTCGTGCTCTTGTCATCGCCAAGATGCCAGCCGTTTTAAATCCCACTGGCTTGGCACGCGACCATAGGAAGAGACTAAATGGTATGACTATAATGGTATGGAAGCTGGGCAACATGTGTCGAAACCCTTGCGCCATCCCTTCGTTTTGGTACGGCGTGCTATGCTGGTGCAGCTGCTGCAGGTGCTGAAAACCTCAAACAGCATAAATACAATGGCTTGACTGGCAGCTATGTATTTGAGCCATTTAGAGTTTTTAAAGAACTTGCAAAACGTATAGTCGATTCTTCGCGTGTGACCAGAGGGCTGGCCTATTTCTTGGTCAAAGAATTAGCATTGCCATCCAACGTCGCAATGAAGGCAATGCTGCCAGCGTTCTGGGCACTTATCCCGTTGACAGTGATGTAGATAATTTTTTTGATGCTCTTTGTTAGTTTATTTTAAAATGTCACTTACGATATATTATCTTCCGTGATTATATGTTTGTTTGAGTTCCCGATATTTCGACGCTGTTGCAAGCGCCATGATCGCGGGTTAACTGGAGATTGCGGGTGGATGAAAATAAATTGTTAGGAGCAGACAAATCTGTCTACCCTCTTTTTTCAAAGAAAGAGGGTAGACAGATTTTGATTTAAACCCGCAATCATGGCGCTTGGAACAGTGTCTAAATATCGTGAACTAAAACAAACATATAATCATGGAAGATATCCCTTATGTGACATTTTAAATTTAGAGACAAACCGTGAAAGCTTAAAACAGGTTATCTTAATTCTTATTAGTTTAGTTAATACAGTATTTAGATAAATACACCTAACAATACCATCAGATTATCACATAGTTCCTAAAGAGTTAGACAAATTGAGTAAATACCACTTAAGCAGGCCGCACACCAGGCATACATTTGTAGGTCGATAATTGTAGCGCCACACTTGAAGCGCAAAACAATTAACGCCCCCATATATTTGGACGTGAGCACGCACACCGAGGAATCATTTGTAGCGGGTGCACTTTGTAGCGAAACGTTGTCCTCGCGCTTCAAATGTGGCGCTACAATTATCGAGTTACAAATGTATGCCTGGTGTGCGGCCTGCTTTACTAAAAACAAAAATAACACGATTATGGAAAGCACCTACAGAAGTCATACCGGTAGTAATAGGAGCAACAGGAATACTTAGTAGCCAAAAGCATACATAGATATTGTGATAAATTAGATGCAGACATAACACATACGTATATATAATACAGAAACAAGCAGCTATTCATAAAGTTATCATCTTAGCAAAGTACTAAAGGATACATAATTTGTAACTTCTTAACAGGGGATCTGAACCTCTTTTTCTCTGAGGGTCTCATTGCGGGAGCAAAGAAAAACCAACAAAATAATTAAATTATAATTTAAAGGTAATATTAATGTCCAAAATAAGTGTTAAAATTAATAAAGAAAATAAAAACGTCATTCTTCTCAACGTGAGTCATTAGCTTATGTCCATAGTGTCATTCTTCTCAATGTGCGTCATTATCCTGGCAGTACAAATCCAGGACAATGATGTTGAGAAAAATGATAAATCGGAAAAAAACTTGGTTAAACCTGTTTTGCGCACATGCTATTTCAAAAAACGTTTCATAATTGTGTAAGTACACAAAACCTTCATACTTTTTTGCTAAATAAAAAAATATTTGACGGATTAATAAATGAAAATGTAAATGACGTTTGAAGTGAACATTTTGAGGAGAACGAATTTCAAAGTCATATCTGCTAAAAACGAGCGCCTGTATCTTCAGCAAAGCTTGTCGCCCGGCTGTGGTGCGGGGAGGTCTGTTCGCACAGCCACCAGTTTCCCTCCCTCCTGTCTCTTAATCTACTTAATATTGAAAACAAACATAGCGCAGGACAATGACGCACATTTTTTGACCCTGAGTTTTCTCTTTATTTACTTAGCGAGTATTGCCCATGTTTTCAAGAATATGTAGATTGATTATGTATTATTACGGCCATCAACATAAAATAGCTAAATAAAGTCAACATTTTTTTTTATCATCAAAATATAGCCCGCGTGTGCCGTGGCGACACATGAAAAAATGGCAATTTTGTGCGGTTTTTTTTTAATATCTTTTTTTTTATTGACTTTTCACGATGATGATTTAAAGCGCCATTTTTGTTGATTATTTAGCTTTTAAGACTAGCACTTAAAAAAAATATATATACACACGTTCTCGAGAAATTGCCGAAGACATTAATTTTGAGCCTCTCGGAGATTGACCCAATAGGTAGAGATACATGCAGTGAATTAGGCATGATAAAAAGAGTTTATCAGGTACAAAGTCAAGTCACTCAATCAAGTGAAATTAATGTCATATTGTCTAATTATAATTCTTTGTTCATGGGCCTGGGTTGTCTGCCTGGTAGGTTACATATTTCTGTTAATCCAGATATACCTCCAAAGGTGGATGCTCCACGTAAGGTTCCATTCGCACTGCATGAGAGGCTGAAAAAGGAATTAAGAGACATGGAAAAATTGGATGTCATAGCTAAAGTGACTGAACCGACAGCTTGGGTAAGTTCTCTCTTACTAGTTGAAAAGAAGAATGGACAACTCAGAGTATGTCTTGATCCAAGAAATTTAAATCATGCGATACAGAGGTCACACTATCCTATACCTACGTTAGATCAGGTAAGAGCTAACTTAGCAGGATCTACAATATTCTCGACCCTTGATGCCAGTAGTGGTTTCTGGATGGTACAGCTAGATGATGAAAGTTCTAGGCTCTGTACATTCAATACGCCATTTGGAAGATATCGCTTCAAACGTATGCCTTTTGGTATTAGTTGTGCACCAGAACATTTTCATAGAATGATGACAGAAATATTCGGAGACTTGCCTGGTACATTAGTTTATTGTGATGATATTTTAGTTCATGCTCCTAATCTTGAAGAACATAATGTCAGGCTGGAAAATATATTTAAAAGAGCAAAAGAAGTAAATATAAAGTTTAACAAAAACAAATGTATTTTTGGTCATAATCAGGTTAAGTATTTAGGTCATATCTTCTCCAAAGATGGAATGTCTCCTGATCCAGAGAAAGTTCGTGCTATAAAAGAAATGCCTACTCCAAAATGTCTAAAGGATCTTCAACGCTTTCTAGGCTTATTAAATTATCTTGGACCATTTATTAAAAATTTAGCATCAGAAACAGATTCTCTTAGAGATCTACTTAAAAAATCAAGTCAATGGCAATGGAATGCTAGTCATGATGCAGTATTTTGTCGTCTTAAAAACATTATTTGTCAAGCACCCGTCTTAGCACATTTTGATGTTAAAAAACCTATTGTTTTGTCTGTAGATGCAAGTAAGTCTGCTGTAGGAGCTGTTTTATTACAAAATGAACACCCTGTCTGTTTTGCATCTAAAACTTTAACATCAAGTCAAGAAAGAATGGCTCAAATTGAGAAAGAGCTGTATGCAATTGTCTTTGGCTGTATAAAATTACACCAATATCTTTATGGTCAAGTTGTCGTTGTAGAAACTGACCATCGTCCTTTGATCACATTATTTAAAAAACCTTTGGCTGAGGTACCTACCCGTCTACAAAGGATGATGATGAAATTGCAAGCCTATGATCTTAGAGTTGAATACAAACCTGGATCTCAAATGTTTATTGCCGATACATTGTCAAGAGCTCCTTTATCTGAAACTAGTGAAGACATGGATGAAGAAATTATTATTCATGTTAATATGCTTATGAATAATTTACCTGTTTCAGTAGAAAAAGTGAAATGGCTCGTTCAAGGAACTAATAGTGATGATACTATGCAGTTGCTGAAGAAGTACTGTAAAGAAGGATGGCCTGCATGCAAGTCGCACGCACATTTGATGACACACCCCTATTGGAATTATCGACATGAGATACATACTGAAGGTGATCTAGTTTTCAAAGGTACAAGTCTTATTATACCTACTGATCTCAGGAAGGATATCTTGAGAATTATTCATAGTGGTCATCAAGGCATAGAAAAGTCTAAGAATTTTGCAAGAGGAATTGTATTCTGGCCTTTAATGTCACATGATATAGAAAATTTAGTACAAAGTTGTACTACATGTTTGTCACATCGAAATGCAAATCCTCCTGAACCTTTAATGTCACATCCTATTACTAATTTTCCTTGGGAAAAGGTTGGAATCGATTACATGGATTTTAAAGGACAAATATATGTTGTAATTGAGGATTATTATTCTAATTACATTGAAATGGCAAAAGTCAATTCCACAAGTGGAAAAACTTTAATTGAAGTTTTAAAATCTGTATTTAGTCGCCATGGAATACCTGTTCAATGTATGTCTGATAATGGACCTCCATTTAACTCCATTGAATTTCAAAAATTTTTGCAAGATTGGTCCATACAGCATGCAACTTCAAGTCCATATTTGCCACGATCTAATGGACTAGTGGAATCTGGCGTTAAAATAGTTAAAAGAATACTATCTAAATGTCATGAGTCGAAGACTGATCCATACTTAGCACTGCTTCAGTATAGGACTACTCCAAGAGGAAAATTACCAGCACCATCAGAGTTACTGATGTCACGTCGACTAAGAACGCAATTACCAACAGCATTGCATCTTCTGCAGCCTAAAGTGGTTCCAGTTGAAGAATATATTAAATTGAAATCATTTGAAAAGGAAAAACAAAAATTTTATTATGATAAAAAAACAAAGGCTTTACCATTGTTGAAGGAAGGAGAGAGTGTTATGTATAAGAAGGATCCCAATGCTAACTGGATTCCTGGAAAAATATTAAAATATGCTGATGAACCAAGATCATATGTTGTTGAAACACCAACAGACATATTTCGAAGAAATAGACAACATTTGGTTCCAGTAAAACAGTCAATTCCTGTCTCTCCTACTCCATCTAGTGCAGCATCACCTGTAAGACCCGAAATTGTTAAAGATACTGTGAGTGTTCAGAATGATGGTATTAAAAGAACAAGGAGCGGCAGACAGGTTAGGCCCCCGGCTAGATTTGTTGATTAATTGTATTTCTGAGTAAAGTTAATAGTTTTTTATGCTTCTTATGTTTGTGATTTATATAAGTCTTTCATGTAAGTCTGTTTGTGTTCTAGGATAAATAATTTAAGTTATTTTTTAAAAAAAAAGGAACGTGTATTGAGTATGTGTAGTCTATGCTAGTTGTCTATGACTTGTCACAAATATGTCGTCGTGCCCATGGAACGTGCTCAATTATATTTCTTAGTATCTTCAAAGATTACTTTTATTTTATAATAATCTCCACGCCGTCATAATGCAATACTAAATTGTATAAATGAAAAAAAAAATAGGCTGTTTTTATTAGTTTTATGTAAGGTTTAACTATACTCCTATGAAAAGGAAAATAACTGGGTAACAGAAGTGGGTAACCAGCTGTATAATCCTGCAAATTACGATCCTATTCTATGCTATTCCAATGCCTACCGGAGTCAAATGACGCAGCATACAATGATGATGCTATTCGCAATCTGACCATCACGGATTATTTGATGACTGGATAGGAAATAGTAGTAGGTTGTGTCTAACTATAGTTTTGGCCTCCGGTTTTGGGCGTGGGTTTGTCGGATATACGACGGAAAGAAACGTGGGGCTGATGAGCCATATATCGTAAAAAATGTTTTACTTTTTAATGTATTAATTATGATCGACTCGATGATGTCAGTCAGGGTCTTCGCAGGGCTTCGGATGGAATCAGGGAATTAAACTACAGCGACCCTGCTCCAACGGTGTTTATTCGCAGAAAGAGGATGATGCCATTTACATTGGCCCTTAATACCAATGCAGAGGGCAAAAAAAAACCTAAAAATAATGTTTAAAAGATTACTGTAAATTATTTGTTTCAACATAGATTTAAACCAGTATAACTTTTAAACACAATAATTTGTAATGTTTTATAAGTTTTTAAAATATTTAATTTGTCGTGGATTCGACTCGTACTTCAGCTGTGTAAAACCAACATAAGCTGACCGTCGAATGTGCTGAAAAATCATACAAAGTGAAATCATGATAAACAGGTTTTTGATAAAAAATAAATTGAAAAGAAAAAACCTATGTTACTCTCTCTCATAATGAATCTTTCCTTATGTACCTAAATGAAATAATGATCAAAATTGGTGCAGTCGTTTTTGTGTTTATTACAAACAAACAAATATACATACAAATCTTTTTTTCCTAATAATATGATAGGATATCAAATTAGGATTGGTATTTTTTTGTTTGTCATTGTTTTAATTGAGTTTTGCGGTCTGCGGTTAAAACGTATTGATGGAAATTATGTGTGTTTTAAAGGTTTCAAATTAATGTGGTGTTATTTTGATGTTGGTGATGATTTATTTGGATTTTATTTTCTATAGGTATCTATTTGATGAGTTTTTAGATCTAATCTGGTTTGTTCAAACTAAGACCATTGTCATACTCGTAATACTAAGAAATTGGTAATGCAATGACTACACTAGATAACAAACGTGAAATTAAAAAGTTTTTACATCTAGTTTCCGGGGACACACATTCCTAAATAAATTGGTAAGTACGTTTTTAAACAAAAAATCCATCCGGCTTCTCTCTAAAAATCTACATAAGTACAATAGACTTTGACTAACCTTCTTGAATTTTTTTTTATGTGTAGAATTTATTGAAAAGATTTTTATTTTGAATTTTTTACTCATGCTGGGTAAAGTAAATTCTGTTGACTTCAGTATGACTGAGTAATACCTCTAAAAATACGATATAAAAAAAAATGATTTTTCATACAAAATGAGAAATTGATCGGGCCCATCAGAATGAAAAACCTTTTTTTTTCTAATTTCCAAAAGTCTTAGAACAAACATTGTTCAGTGACATGGGCTGAGTTACCCTACGAGAGGTTTTGCGCTATTAACGTTACACGTTGTTTATATATTTTTTATTGCATAATCTCAATTGCAATATTGAATAATTCTTATCCATATCCAACGCATCTTGCTTGTGAACCCGGCCGGGATCTGACACGAAACTACAAAGAGTTGTAAGTAATGACCCCACTGTTACTGTCTGTGCGGCATTCGTTGACAGACAGCCGAAGAATCGATTCATTATCAACCGCCTTTAGGGTCAATTCACACTGAGACGCGACGCGACGTTACGTGACGCGTCGATACTGGAAATGTGTATCTTTTCGTGTAGTAAATAAAGTAAGTAAACGTAGGGAGGGACGCCACCGGCAAGAGTGTCTGATGACCTGAAAAAGGTAGCTAGTGGCTGAATGAAAAAAGCGGGAGATCATGCGCTGAATGGGGCTATTAGCTATTACCTATGTCCAGCAGTGAACTGTAATAGGCTGAAATAATGAAAATGATGAAAATATAAAGTCAGATTTCGTCTCGCTTTAAAAATGTGAACGCTGTATTGCTATGCTTCGCGTCATCGTTGAATTGTGTATCTTTTCGCATTATAAAGTTATATTTTCGCTCTATTGAAAGGTACGCACAGCGTTGCGTCTCGGTGTGAATTGATCCTTAGTCGGTACTGCAGGATACCGATGGATTTTTAAGATTTATTTAATTTTTCATGAAAAACAAGGCGAAAGTGCTCCATAACATCACAATATTACATTGTCACGTGATATACATATACGTGAAAAATTTCAGCTCAATAGGAAACCGGGAAGGGGATCAAATCTAATTTGCAAGATTTGATCACAGACAACAGGACAGGAGAAACTAAATAAAGGTTGTAAAAAATACTGCAATGTTGGATCAGATGCTTATTAATAAAAGTATAATGCATTTTGAAATGAACGGAACGAATTAGGCGAGGTTCAAATTCAATCAGGTTGGAATCTAAGTGAGTTGGTTGAAATTCAGACTAAACTGATTATATAGGAATAAATTGATGTGAGAATTGAAGTTACGGTTTGGATGAGGCACTTTTCACAAAATCATCAAATAAATGAGTCCTCCAACCCCGGGCAGGGCGGGAGGGAGTCAGACTTCTACTGACTAAAATCCACGGTGTCCTTCATAGCCTGTTATGTTCCGGGGTTACGGTAAGGGAATAATCCCGCGACCCCGGCAGGCTTTGGCCCTCTGAGAGGGGTCATTATGCTGACGCTCTTTGAGGCGCGCGTGGGACACAACGCGCCGTCGACCAGGGCATGGTCCTTGGTCGGGCAGCGAGTTGCCCTTTACTCGCTGCCCGCATGCCCGCGCCTACGGTGGCCGGAGATCATCGAGCGACGTTCGTCGCCGTGGGCGCCTACCACTGCGGCTGGGGCGGAGGGAGGACGCTGTCCTCTCTCGCTCGCGGCCTGCCTCCTCCTTTACGAGCATTACTGCCTCGCAGAAGGAGCTGACCGCTTCCCACTCCGTCTCGCCCCGCAGCATGGCCGCAACCAATGCCGGGCGCGAGAGGTCTCCGCCTATCGCAGCCGTGAGGACACGTCGGTGCTCCGCCCAAGCTGGGCAGTCTTGCACCGTATGCTCCACCGTGTCCTCCGGGCGATCTTCGCAGTGGTGACACCCAGGCGTCTCCTCCTTTCGCATCAGACACAGGTACCTCCCGAAACTTCCGTGTCCGGTGAGGACCTGCGTCAAGCGGTAGGTCAGGACGCCATGACTTCTCTCCAGCCACTCCTCAAAGAGGGGTCTTACCGCCGCAATAAGACACACGACTTACAAAAAAATCCTGTACTTAGTTATTTTTGTAGAAATATTGAACTTATTGAAGTTAATTCTTTGAATGTTTTTTAGTTGTTTAAGTTCACAATTTTTTATTTTTTTAATCCATTTAAGTACCATTCAATTGCGATTGACACCAATAAAGATGTGCCGATTGGACAGCTTCCAATTTTATCGATATATTATCATTAAAATGCCGACTTGCTTACGTTCGTAAAGAAAACACATTAAAAACAAATGAAATCAGACAAAAAAATTCAAACAAACTTTTTATGTGTCACTTTTAGTTCAATTTGATTGAAAGTTTAGTCATAAAAGTTTACGATGTGCTCTCAACAGTTAACTGCATTCTACTGATGTAATTATTATTTTTTTTTTTTAGAAACGCGTTCTTTACTTTATCTTTTTTTTTATAAAAGTAACGGTTATTATTCGCTTTCTAACTTTTCATGATTATTAAAGTAATGAAGTGATGACTAAAAATGATCAAACAGTTTGAAAGCAAACACACTTCACTGTTATTTTATTTAGCCGCAAATATGACAAATCATCAATTGCATCTTCTTGTTCTTTGCTTTTTCATTTTCCCTTAACAGACTACACCATCATCATCATCATCAGTCGGAGTACGTCCACTGCTGAACATAGGCCTCCCCCTTAGACCGCCACGCCGAACGACAATTCGCCACTTGCATCCATCGGCTGCCCGCGACCCTCACGATGTCGTCGGTCCACCTAGTGGGAGACCTGCCTACGCTGCGTTTTCCGGTCCGCCACTCAAGAACTTATCAGAACTTTATCTGACTAAACGCCATCATAATTATTATACTCCTTTTTTTAACTCACCTGATGGTAAGCAAAGATGTGGTCGACGGTGAAGCACGTTTGCCTAGAAGTAACCTATTCATTCTTGACTTAGATTCCAAGACATATAGTTACCCAGGAGGGAATCAAATTCCACTCCATAAAGGGCTTCACACACAGCAGCTATAATGTAAAGATGTACATTATAGCACGATACATCTCATTACATCTTTCCATAGAAATCGTCAGGAGACCACACACGACAGCTATAATGTATATTTTTACATCTTCGAATTTCTATGGAAAGATGTAATGAGATGTATCGTGCTTTATTGTACATCTTTACACTATAGCTGCTGTGTGTGAAGCCCTTGACTGTGTGCACAATGAAATTAGCAAAACGCTTTGTACAATCGACCAAGCGGAATTATGACCCACCTTATGCTTATTTTCCCAGAGACGTTCAAATACAATTAGGTCCACATTCGCGTAAACATACATATCCATGGTAACAACTTTGATCTTTGTCAATTTGACAGATTCAAACGATTTATTGTCAAAATGGGTCATGATTCCACTTTGTCGACTGTACATAAGGATGGGATATCCACCATGTACCTTTTTTATTCGTAGTGTAATCACCAAATGAGCTTAGCTTCCAGGGTGAATGGGAGAGACTGTCAAACTCGTAGTGTTTAAAATCCACAGTATTCTTTCAACAGCCTTTTACGTACCAGGGTCATGGTTATCTGATATGATAGTCCTGCAATCCCTCTAGCCCGGCCCACCATGTATTTCACCTACCATTCCTTACTAAATTTGATCTTCCTCTTCTTCTCCGTAGATTAAACTAACTCTCGAAAATTATCCCACGGGAACATAAAATCGGTATAAAACTATCCTATGTGTTAATCTAGGTTATAAACTATCTGTGTACCAAATTTTAGCCAAATCCGTTCAGTGGTTTTTGCGTGAAAGCGTAACAAACATACCTACATACACATACATGTATCCTCACAAGCTTTCGCATTTATATTTGTGGATACCAGATCCACAATTTTCCATCTTCTAGCACCAATTGAATGCTAAATCAGTCTAGACTATGCCGGTCATTCGTGTGAATTATTAAACTACGCGTTCTATGGAACTTAACTGTGTGTGCATGAGTGTGTGTATCTGTCTGTGTGCATAAAGGTGTGTGTGATATTTTTAGCACGGCAGGGTGATTTGATGAGCTTTAATTTTGATAGGGGTTGAATTAGTGTGTTTGGGGTGAAAGTAAATATAGTTTGGGGTGTTTGGGGTTAATTCTTTTGTTTATGAGGTGATTACATAAAACATTAGTAACCAATTTGTTTAATAATAGTCATCGTCAGTCTGGTTGGAAATATTCCCTGCAAGACCACATAAGGCTGGTATTACAACACTGTTTAAAGTAGAAAAAAACATTTTGTGTCTGGCACATGTCTCAAGATATTTTAAATTTACGTAAGCAAAAATCCGCCTTTAAATCAAGAAACGAGTAAAATAACTTTTCTTTCAGAAGTCGGTAGATTTTTTTTTTTATTATTTCATATTAATTACGTGTCTACAATATAGTAAAAGTATTGTCGTATTGGGAACCTCTTCAACTTTCTCCTCTTTTTGAGTCGGTTAAAAATGTAAATACTGTCATACCGGCGAAACGAAGAAGAATTATTATAATTGTTAGAGAAAGACAAGACAAAACAGATCAATGTACATAATATAATCCCCTCCAGACACTTTTTAGGACACCAGAATTAAACTTTCCACAAAGACCGCTTCTCAACGCATCTTTCCTTTTAATATACGAGTATACGTATAATTCCATTCAAGGTTTGAATTTAGCAAGTAATGCTGTCAGGTGGTACTGTTGTATGCTTTTTCCCGGAATGGGCGGGAGCGACGTCTGTAGCCCTAGTAACCGACGGTGTATCGATCCGGCGGCTAGTGATGTGCTTTGTCGAGGTTCGTCGATTATCGATATCGACTAACCTGAGTCTATAATAAAGTGGAATAAAATGATGTACTGCGTGTTGCGGAGTTGATTATTACACAGACAAAAATATTTGTAAGTTCTATCAGTAGATAGTCATTATCATCATTATGAGTCTGTAATCCCCACTGCTGGGACTCAGGCCTCATCTCTGTGAGTGGAAGATTCGAAGATATGTGACATTCACCAACCCGCACTGGGCCCGTGTGGTGTATTATGGCCCGCTATCTCACAGTAGATCGTAGTTATTCTGGGTCCGTTGTTTTTGATGAGCTAATGTTGTGGTTCACGACTACAATTCAAGAAGCATAACGTATTGTAATGCTATCCAAGAGGCTAAATATATATGTTAGATATGTGTAGCTAATTTCTCTATGCTAAATATCAAACTCAGAGCACTTATCACAAGATTTCTGTATTTTATTTAAAGTGTACTTGAAGTATAAACTGCGTTTATTGTATGTAAAAATGGAAAACCGCTTCTCTTGTACGAACGAAAAAGTGTTTTTTTTTTTTCAATAAAATCAACGTCAAAATTCCATTTAACTACACGTCACAGAGACGAGATAAGGCATGAAAAATATAAAAACGACAGTCAAAATATCGACAAAATCTATCGACACTAATCCCCTCGACGCTTCCCCCATCCCTACACGGCTCAATGCTATATTTTGATAATTAAAGGCACAAACTGGAGGAGTTTGTGAATTGTGAGCTTCAAGATTTCACTAATATTACGCGTATGCTTAATTGGCGGCACTTCAAAATATAGCCTGGATATTATTTCATATTATTTTGGATGAGAAATAAAGGAATAAACTTCTGCACGCGTCTAAGAAGAAAAGACAGAATGAAATGACAAAACGTAGAAAGATATTTACTGAAGCATCCATCATCAGCCAGCTGTGAGATAGTGGGCCATTTAGAACCACGCGGGCCCAGAGCAGGTTGGTAGATGTCATCATCAGCCTGTAAATGTTCCCACTGCTGGGACACAGGCCTCCTCTCTGTGAGAGGGAGTGGGCTATAATCCACCAAGCGTGCCCAGTGCATGTTGGTAGATGTCACATGTCTTCGAATTTTTGGTTGGTTCTAGGACATGTTGGTTTCCTAACGATGTTTTCCTACACCATTTTGAGAGCAGTGGTGATGAAATAAGTTACAAAAAGAAATGCGTCTGGCGGGATTCGAAGCCACGACCTACAACTCGTAATTCGGGATACTACTGGGCCACCACTGCTCTCAAGTATGTGTTAGTCAGTAGGTACGAGTTTGAGTTTTCTTTCCCGCCTTAGGGTGCTCCCACATCTAACGACGCGGATTCGGATTTTTCCCTCGCCCTTTCTCTTTCTGTCGCTTAGAAGTGCCATTTGCTAGACCGAGACAGAAAGCATAATGCGATCGCATGCGACGGAATCTTCAAGGCGGCCGCGTGCTATCGCATTGTCTCGCTCTAGCAAATGGCATTTCTAAGCGACAGAAAGAGAAAGGGCGACGGAAAAATCCGAATCCGCGTCGTTAGATGTGGGAGCACCCTTGGATAACATTTGTGCTGGGTGGGAATCGAACCCACGACCTCCGGCATAGCAGTCAGGGTCACTTACCACTACACCAACAGGCCTGTCAATAAAGTTCAATGATGTAATGACATAGACACTTTAAGAGCTGCGTCAAAAGGCTTCAGTCGTAGCGCGGACTCCACACAAAATATTTTCATGTTTTCATTTTCAACTTTTCTCTGTCTACCCCCAAAAATGACTGAAAATGTAAAATACAGTTATTTAATAATTCTTCAACTTATTTGCTTTAACAACACAGCCGTCCCCCGGTATTGCCAACGGAAAATATTTACCCCGATCTTAAGGGTAAAAGTGAACTTATACATTTTGGGGTATATTTACTTAATCTTCAAGTTTTTAGCACAAATTGAAGTTTTTCGTTTGTTTTTGAAAGTAATATAAAGATTTTAATTAGGTAGGTACGTACACTAGAGCAAGGAGAATAATATTATTAATTGAAAATTATGTTTCTTATGACTTTAAGTAAATTTTATTTTATGCTAATGTTTAGTGATGTTTTTGATTTCTTAAAGAAAATTTTAGTTTGTTACCTATAGATATATAAAAAATAATATAAAAAATATCTTAAAACGAAATTAACATTTTAGAGTAGTTTTCTGTTTTAATAATATTTATTAATAACTAGCTTATATAACTATATAACTATTATAACTAACAGGCTTTGCCTGTGTAACCCGGTGTAAAAAGTGCTATATTTTAATTCAGTTTATATTATAAGCTATCTGTGTCATCGTCATCATCATCAGCCGGAGGACGTTCACTGCTGAACATAGGCCTCCCCCTTAGACCGCTACGGCGAACGACAATTCGCCACTTGCATCCATCGGCTGCCCGCGACCCTCACGATGTCGTCGGTCCACCTGGTGGGAGGCCTATGCCTACGCTACGTTTTCCGGTCCGTCTGTGTACCAAATTGTATTCAAATCCGTTCATTAGATCAAGCAAAAAACAAAAAATAACATCCATCCATCCTCACAAACTTTAAAATGTATTTTTAACTTTGTCTTGCATTACAATGCAAGACAAACATTTTACGAAAATTTGTGTTAAAACTGTCACCATGCATCTAGCAACACTATTAAAAGCCCGATCGTTTTCATTGCAAAGTGCAATGAAAGTAAACAGGGGTGAAACAGGGGTGAAGGGGGTGAAACAGGGGGTAACACGTTCATTATATTCACTTACTAGCAATAATATTGGGGGTGTATTTGTATTTAAAATGGATATGATGGCCTTTATTTTAATAACTTTTGTGTATTTTATTTATTGAGTCCTTGTATTTTCGTTGTGATGCGATTTCATCGGTGTGCAGTGCCAGTGTGGAAAGGAGACAGAGCTATACAAGTCGTCTAGCGCCATCTCGTTCCTACACCCTGAGAGGTATAACGTCTTAAAACCAGGCAGTGAAGGAGATGACGCTATACGACTTGTATAGCTCTGTCACTTTCACTCGCCGGAATAAGCCTGGTTATAAGACGTTGTAATACCCCCCTGGTGTAATTAACTCAATAAAACACGTACAAATTGTGCTCGAACATTCTAGAAATGTTGGATACTTTTGTGCGCGCACCCGTGAGCAGTGGACTCGTCATTTGTTTGCTTACCTAATATCAGTGAAAGTGTTCGCATACAAATGTGCTGCACTATGCCATAAGACCATAACATCTGCCGGGACTGCGGAACTGTCTAAGCAGGTTACCGTGACCCTGAAACGTAAAGGGCAACTGAAGGATTACTGCAGATTTTAGTCAGTACAAGTCTGACAGTCCCACCAGGGCGGGAGACTCGTTTGATGATTTTACCACCAAAATAAAAAGGCTAAACTAACATTGGTCAACAAGTCCTTTATTCTAGAAACATGAGGAACGATGTTCATACATTATTTCGCAATGGGTCCACTAATTTGCGCGGGTATGCGAGCGGCGAGTACTGGGCGACTCGCTATCCGACCATGGACCATGCCGGTCGACGGCGCGTTGTTTTCCACGCGCTCCTCAAAGAGTGTCATTATTACGAAGGGGCCCTGGGGCCGGGGTCGCGAGACTAACGAAGTACCCCGGAACGTAAAGGGCTATTGAAGGACACCGTGGATTTTAGTCAGTACAAGTCTGACAGTCCCTCCCGCCCTGCCCTGGGTTAGGACTCATTTGCTGATTTTACCACGCTAAAAAAAAAATAGAACCACTGTTTTTAAAAACATTCCCAAGGGGTCCATGAGAATGTTTGGTACAGTCAATCATTCAGCCGCTGCGTCAACCGTCCTACGTAAGAAATTTAAAATTTTTCACTCGACCAAAGTCACGATGAAGAATAATATATTTTGCTTTTATAAACACTGAATTCAATACAGTATAACAGACTACAAAATAAAGACACACCACTGAGTAGTCCCATGGCTGCCTGACTTATTCATCAAGCCATAGAAAATGGTATATGTCTAATAATTTATACATTCCGTCGGCTACCACATGTCTGCTAAATCATTGTGTCGTTTGGTTCCGTAGACTACTACTAGTGTAGTGCATACTAGCTAGACTAGCTCCTGCGGGTTTGCCTGTAAAGATATGGACGGGATTTTGAGTTATTAAAGAAGAATTACTGGAACCAAGTTTCAGTTGTTATTAAAATGTGTAGATGTAAATAAAAGAGAGAATGAAATTTTCTTGAAAGTTAACCTGTTTTTCGGTGTGGTCCACGTTCAACCCCTAAAATTTCTGCGGGGTTTAGCGTGGACAAAATTTAGGGGTTCAAATTATCAGAAGTAAAGATCGTGGGGGTCCAACGTGGAGTAAACCGGTTTTTCTGCCCCAAAATAAAAAGTATTGAGAAAAGTTTTGTTTAATTTCTAAATTAAGTACTTTATTGACTTTCGAAATAACTAGTCAAGAGAGTCCACATTTTTTTAAAGAAAGAAAAACCATAGAAAAACATAATCCTAGCTGTTGTCAGCTACGCATGCCACACTAAAATTATCCCAAATGAACATAAAATCGGGATAAAAACTATTCGCCATTTAAATCCAGATTTTAAACTATCTGTGTACCAAATTTCATCCAAATCCGTTCAGTAGTTTTTGCGTGAAAGACTAACAAACATTCATCCCCACAAAACTTTTTTATCTTCAAGTAAGATTTTGTTATATTTTGCAATGTACAGACACGAGAACTCACAGTTATATATATATGTATATCTCGTGATACAATAAGGACATGATATATATCTCACGATTGCATCCTTCTAAGGTAAATTCTTGAGCTTCAGGGTATCTTGAAATGGGATTATAAAAGGTGCGAGTACCACTGCATTTTGTGTTATATTTAGATTAGTTTACAAGTAGATATTATCTTATATTTTTTCCCAAGGATATAAAGGATGTGTTTATCACAAAGCTGAACCTTTTCTTAAATTAAAACAAAATATCTGGTTGACCGAGCTTTGCTCGGTTTTTAAAATGTCTATATCTTGGGAACCGAGATTTTCTCGAACCTGAGACCTTGATAAATCGATTCCTTGAGCCGAAAAACCCCTAATCTGTAACTTTCATGAAAATCCTTGGAGCCGTTTCAGAGATCCTGATTATATATAAATATACAAGAATTGCTCGTTTAAAGATACTAGATAAAATACTAATTTCAAAATAAAGTAACTATTATCATATCGGCACGTTGTGTTCCACGCGCGCCTCAAAGCGTGTCAGCATGATGACGGGGCCCACTTTACGAGAGGGCCAAAGCCTGACTTATATCAAGTGACCCCGGAACATAAAGGGCTATTGAAGGACACTATGTACAGTCGACAAAGTGGAATCATGACCCATTTTGACAATAAATCGTTTGAATCTGTCAAATTGACAAAGATCAAAGTCGTTACCATGGATATTATGTTTACGCGAATGTGGACCTAATTGTATTTGAATCTCTGTAGGAAAATAAGCTTATGGTGGGTCATAATTCCACTGGGTCGATTGTACTTTAGTCAGTACGAGCCTGACATTCCCTCCCGCCCTGCCCTGGGTGTGAGGACTCATTTGATGGATTTACCGCGCCAAAAAAAATGTATTATCATATAGCATCGTAAAATTCATCTTCAACGCTGTCAGGTGGTAATGAGTCCAAGAGACTGGCAGCGTTGCCTCTTTGTATATATGGCAATATTTTGGCTCTGGTTAAGGTAAAAAAGCCCGCTCTTGGGTCACGGGAAGTGTCACCAAGTCTTTTAGAAATGACTGTAGAAGATGTGAGCACTAGGACTCCAGTATTTTATTTAGAAGGTTACGACTTGTAATTACTTGAACTGGTTGGTATAATACCTCATCATCATCATCAGTTTCTACTTCCCGAACACAGGCTTCCTCTCTGTGAGAGGGAGTGGGTCGTACACCACCATGCGGGCCCAGTTTAGGTTGATAGATGTATTAATGTCTAAGAATTTTTGGTTCTGGGATATGCCGGTTTTTTCACGATGTTTTCCTTTACCGCTTTAGAACAGTGGTGGCCCAGTGGTATCGGTCCCGACTTACGAGTTGTAGGTCGTGGGTTCGAATCCTGGCAGGTGCATTACTTTGTGTTACTTATTTCATCAGCACTGCTCTCAAAACGGTGAAGGAAAACATCGTGAGGAAACCGGCATGTCCTAGAACCAAAAATTCGAAGACATGTGACATCCACCAATCCGCACTGGGCCCGCGTGGTGGATTATGACCCACTCTCTCTCACAGAGGGGGGGGCTATGTCCCAGCAGTGCGAACAATATAGGCTGATGATGATGATATCTCTTCTAATCATAAAACTCATCTCAATACTCCTCCAAAAAGCGCACAATATTTAAAAGAATCCATTCGAATTCTACCCAAGTGTTGCCATCATTAAAATTCAATGCAAAATCCTGTCGTTCCTGATTGAAGTCTACATTTCTTTAGGTCATGAACCCCTTACTTATATGGTCTGTAACCCACTAAAATGGTAAAACGACATCGTTAGGCAGAAAATGTAAGTTTTATACAGTAAAATAAGAATAATAAAAAAAGAAAACAGATAAATGTATGGGTCTTTACATACAAAACGTGTATGTAAATGTTGACAGGCGTGCGCACTCGACGAAAGACGGACAGAGACTGATTTGAATTTTTGAATTTCGAACGCACGCTGCAGCGCAAGCGCATTGAATGGTGAATACTTAGGTTGTGCATGAGTTTTGTATGTTTCAGGACATTATAATCATGTTACGATTTCAGAAATTGATAAATAGCTCTAAGACTTTATATTTGGATTGAAACGAACCTTAGTTTTTAAATGAATTTGGTAGCTGCCGCCTGTAGATACCTACCTGAAACTTCGTGTTTATCCTTGATAAGCAGAATATGTGATCTCCAATGCCAATTGCCAATATACTTAGGTATTTAGGCTTAGCAGCAACACATTTCTTTTTTACAACACTACGAACAACGACGATATAATACTAGACTCGTAATAACAGGCGACCGGTGTCTGCCAACACATTAGGCAAAAAAGTCTTATATTCGTCTCATTTCGACCAATCTTGTGAGCCGTAAACATACGTTGAGACAGCGCAGACCTTGAGTTAGCCAATCACAACGCAGTACCCCGTCCCCCTCGCTTACGTAGTACCTCAGCAACTTGGCAGAATAGTTTGTGTTCTTTAGACGTGCATGCGCAGTCTAGTATTATATCGTCGTTGACTACGAATTTCTCGTGTGTCTTGGGTGCATTTACAAACATTTTAATCTTACATATTTGAAGGTTATTCATACAAATATTTGTTTTGTGAGGGAATTGAACCTGAACACTAAGCATAGCAGTCAGTTGCTTAATCACTGCTCCAACCGAGTCATTTAAAGGCTAAAAGGAAGAAGAAGTAAGGCAAATGATTTAGCTTTTATTATTACTGTACTTACTTTCTTTCTTGGGAGAAAGAAATACAGAAAACACCGCTCTAAAAGGAACTTTAAACAGACACAGTTAAATAAATCCTTCAGTTTTTAAATGGTCCCAATTTATCCTCAAGACATAGTCACCCTGGTGAGCACAGCCGCCATAGCAGCATATCTCAGACTTAACTATCTGAGAATCATGTCGTATTAGTTCACATTTTGCAGGCATATTGGCCCCGGTTAGAGTTGAGCTTGTGTACGGCAAGTTTAAAAAAAATATGTAGGTATGAAACATGCCCAAAAGTTGCATTTTTGATGAAACTTGTATTCCCACGTTTTTAGAATTAATAGACAAAAACTAAATGTTTTAAATCTTCAGCAAAAACTTTTAAACGTCTGTTTAACACTTGTCTAAAAAAAATCTGATTATGTCGTTGAAATAAGGTCCTTTTTGCAGTGACACTTTTTGTAGTAAGACTGCTAGTGTTTAAACTTATTTTTATTTATTTGAAAATTTAAAATTATGAAATGATTTTTAAAGGAGATCATTTTTTTTGGGCCTTTTCTGAAAGTGCCGGCCAACGAAAAAAATTGATACATATGGGTAGTACTAGTCATTTGGAACAATAGTTACTATGGCACAAAAGTTGTAGGATTGCTCTCGGCCAAGTTATACAAGTTCGAAGATTCGTAATTTTCATACATTTTTTAATTTCTGAAAGTGCCGAGAAACAACAAATAATGATAAGTATTGCTAGAACTAGCGACCTCAAGCTATTTAACATAAAATATCATCACGCCTGTAATCCCTGAAAGGTTAGGTAGAGGCGTACCCAATTAAAATGAATAAAAATCACTTTATTTTTTGTAAAAAGAAGTTAAAACATGTTAAAATATATAAATCTGCTGGTCGGGCCAGCATCGGGAACAGAATCGAAGTTGCCTGTGGTAGGGATCTTGGAAGAGAAACCTCCTAACAATACAAATCCTGCCAAAGTAACTGCTTTCTGAACCAACCACATTTTTTGGCTAATAAAATCATCAAAATTGTCCTACGGTATCCTGCTAAGATAGTCCTGCGACTTGGTAGGGTAGCTGGTAGGCGTTTGGCTCCTCTGAAAGCTCCTTTAGGCGCGCGAGGAACACGACATGCTATCGTCCTTACTTACGCGGCTGGATTGAGATTTCGAGAGTGTCATCTTCATGTGTTCTGCCTTCTTCCTCCTTCGCTGTCATTACTGCTGCAGAAGAAATGGCAGCCTCCTTTCCGCATTGCCACCGTGTGATCTGGAAGCGGAAGCCCTCCAGCAACTATGTGTGGATCACCCTAATAGCCATGATGCCCTGTACGATCAGCTTGTTTGGGTGTCCTCCTTATGGAGACGACGGACACAGAGTTCCCGTAGAGGGGCTTTAAGCACACCACTTCCAAATAGAGCCTCCAAAAAGAGGCTTTTGCCCCGCAAGATTGGGTAACTGCTTGAAGGCAACCCCAGGAATGCTCCTTGAACTTTCACGGGATGTCAATGACGAATACCAGTTGAGTCGCGTTGACTGGACGACGATGCAAACCCGTCCTATCGCTAATTGGGGGTTCGACAATATCGCGTTCCGAAGGCTATGAGGCTCTTTAAGAAAACAACAAATGTATGAATGAAATGTTGCTTTTTGGAGACTCTACGTGGAAGTGGTGCGGTTAAAGCCCCTTTATGGGAACTCTGTGTCCGTTGTCTCCATAAGGAAGAGACCAGATAAGCTGATCGCACCAGGGAGTCATAGCTTTTCGGGTGGTCTACTCATATAAGCTTGGACGGCTTCTTTATCCAGATCACACCGTGGCAATCCGGTAAGGAGGCTGCCGTTTCTTCTGCAGCAGCAATGACAGCGAAGGAGGAGACAGAACACATGAAGGAGAGGGCGCCCTCGAAATCTCAATCCAGCTGCGTACGGTGAGTAATGGGGAGCTAGTTGTCTTATCCAGGATCAGGCTCAGGACAACAGTATGTCGTGTTCCACGTGCGTCTAAAGGAACTTTCAGTGGCTCATATAGAGTCAAACGCCTAATACCAGCTACCCTACCAAGTCGCAGGACTATCTTAGTAGAACACCGTAGCACAGTTGATGACTTTATAAACCAAAAAACGTGGCTGATTCAAAAAGCAGTACTTTTAGTCAGGATTCGTAATGTTAGAAGGTCGATCTCCCAAGACCCCTACCACAGGGATCGTTGATTCTGTTCCCGATGCTGGCTCCACCAGTAGATTTATTTATTTTATGTTTTTATTGCTTTTCACAAAAAATTAAGAGATTATTATTCATTTTAATTCGGAAAACCTCTGCCCAACCCTTCAGGGATTACAGGCGTGATGATAATTTATGTTAAATTGCTTGAGGTCGCTAGTTCTAGCAATACTTATCATTATTTGGTGTTTTTGAGCACTTTCAGAAATTAAAAAATGTATGAAAATTACGAATCTTTGAACCTCTATAACTTGGCCGAGAGCAATCCTACAACTTTTGTGCCATAGTAACTATTGCTCCAAATGACTAGTACTACCCATAGGTACCAATTTTTTTCGTTGGCCGGCACTTTCGGAAAAGGCCCAAAAATGTATGGAGCGTGAATGTTCTCCTTTATGTTTTGTATGACAAAGCTGATGATTTTTGAAGTGAAAACTTCTTTAGCGGCGTTGTACACTTTTTCTGTAATGGGTAAAAAATTTAAAACTCGCGTCAGGGTCACGTGACCAAAACTCGCGTCAGGGTCACGTGACCCTGATCGAAAATGAGTAAGACGTCATTCAAATTAAAAATAAAACATAGTAACAAAAAAGTTTTCACTTCTACCGGCACTCCTGGAGTGCAACCTTTTTTTTTTATTATTTTGATTTTGAACATAACATGGTTTCAGCCGATAATTTAGTCAGCATAGGTTGAATGCTTTTCAGCATTTTCGATGTAGTTCTGTGATTCCATAACAAATCAAATCGTTTATTTCAACTAGACCAATTACAGGCACTTATGTATTGTCAAAAGACATAAAATAAAACAATTAAAAAAACTTTAAAAAAAGTACCGACTTCAAAAACAAATACAAAAAAGTTAAAAATAACCTTTCTTTCGGAAGTCGGTGGCTTTGATTTTTATTATTTCATTGACTATTGCCACCGACTTCCGAAAGAAAGGTTATTTTTAACTTTTTTGCATTTGTTTTTGAAGTCGGTACTTTTTTTTTTAAATTTTATTTTACCCTTTTGAGTTTATTTTTTAAATATTCAACCCAAATTCTTGTAAAATACAAAGCTTTCTTACATGATGTGCACTAATCTTGTAATCCGTCACAACGAAAAAATCCATATCTCTAAAACTACTGAACCGATTTTGATGAACTTGCAGTGTACCCTAAGTTGAACAATACCTAGTACAACAAAAAAAGAATTACTTAAATCGGACTTTTAGTTCCGGAGATATGCGTGCACAAACATAAAAACATACATATATACATACATACACTTATGAAATTTGGTACATTTGTTCAGACGCTGATATAGACTAACATTTACGAAAACTGGGCAGTTCTGATAATATTACATACATACGGGTCGAATTGATAACCTCCTTTTTTTTGAAGTCGGTAAAAAATAGTTATGGTGCTACAGGCCCAGTCACAAGACATAAAACTGTGAAAGTACCGTAGGTGCTCATTCCAAAGCGTAGATCTCTATGAAGAAGAATGAGCAAGAAACTCCACGGACACTCTTTTTCAATCGCCAAACTTTTTAACATACTTTTACTCGCTAGTGTAGTTTAAGAAATACAACTTTTGTAGTCCCATCCCTATAAGATATCGTGCTTACCATCAGCTCATACAAATCCTAAGAAGGTCTACATAACGAACAGTTATAAATAACCACAGATATACTATCGTATCCTATGATGTATTTTATAATCATACTGACTCCGTAATCTGGTTTTCACTGTCTTTTTACGAAATAAAATGGATGAAACTGGATTTAGAAGGAATATTTTCTATGGAGTGAATATCAAAGATATTTAAGCCTGCGTTTATATGACTGTGTAGTTGATTTCATCACCACTGCTCTTAAAACGGTGAAGGAAAACATCGTGAGGAAACTGGCATGTTCTAGAACCAAAAATTAGAAGACATGTGACATTTACTATCCTGTAATGTGTCCTTAAGGTGGATTGCAGCCAATTCCTTGTTATGTTGCTATGTCGTTCTCACATAGGTAATGTATAATCTCAAGTAATGTAACAAAGGTATTGTAATAATTACCTGATTGAAAAAGTAACTGATTGTGTGTCCATGGAGTTTCTCGTCCTTTCTACTCCATAGAGATCTACTCTTTGGAATGGGCATCTACAGTACTATCACAGTTATTATGTTTTGTAATGTGACTGGAAGTGTAGCAGAGTTAGGCGCTGTCGTAGGGAAGTGGACATTTTGGGAAATGGATGTTTCGGGAAGTGGAGATTTTGGTAAATGAACATTTTGGGAAGTGGACATTCTGGGAAGTGGGCATTTTGGGAAATATACGTTTTGCAACCGGTAGACATTTTAGAAAGTGGAAATTCTGAGCGTACCATAATTTTGTAGTTTATTTCATGTCTTTTGTCAATTCAAAAGTGCCTGTAAGTTACCATATTGAAATAAATCCTTCAATTTGATTTATTAATTCAAAATGGCCACAGAAAGTCCAAAAGCAGTTACTACTCTACTTTCAAACCAACATCATCATTTAACACGTTATTTAACAAACAAACTCACCGTTTAAGGTATTTTTGGAAGAATGTTAAAGTTACTTACTTACACGCCATGTCACTTACCGGAGGGAACCATTAGATGTACTAATTGAGTGCGCAAACCACCTTAGCTTAGAGCGATACACACTATGTGGTTTGTTAGAATTACAGCAATAATACTCAGCTCAAGATTTTGAAATAGACCTTTAAAAATGTGACCATCTTCAAAAACAACCGCAAAAAAAGGATAAAATAACCTACAAAACTTTTCTTTTGGATGTCGGTGACTTTTTTTTTTTTATTAATTTCACTGTCTTATTTGCCACCGACTTCCGAAAGAAAAGTTTTGTAGGTTATTTATTCTTTTTTTGCGGTTGTTTTTGAAGGCGGTCATTTTTTTTTTTTGGTAAAGTTTTTATTTTACCCATTTTAGTTTAAATATTCAACCACAATTCTTGTCAAATACACCATTTTCTTACATGTGCACTAGAATGTTGTTATCCGTAGCACCAGTAGGTTATTACATCAATGAAACTTACAGTATCCCTAAGTTGAACGATACTTAGTACATAAAAAAAAGAATTACTTAAATCGGACTTGTAGTTCCGGAGATATGCGAACAGAAACATAATTAACTTAAAAGAGGAGTTGTACCTTCCATCATCAGCTCAGCAACATGAGATGATGATTTCCATACGCAAGTACTTAAATTACTTCATAAGATTTGCGAAAAACTATGTGTGATGTGAGCCAATAAAATTTGAGGGTTGTCCTGGATTTCTCCAAGATAAAATCATCAGATTCTGAAATGGTGACCACACGGGAAGCATCAGCTTTCAAATAAAGAAAGAATCATGAAAATCGGTTCACCCAATCGCAAGTTATGAGGTAACAAACATAAAAAAAAAATACGGCCGAATTGATAGCCTCCTTTTTTTGAAGTCGGTTAAGTATAAAAATCTTATTGTACTTTGTCACAAGTACTACTGGAATAAAATGCTAGATCAAAAACTGATGGGTGATCATCATCAACAGCGAGTTTCCTCCGTGCCTCGGAAAGCACGTAAAGCCGGTGGTCTAGGCTGTCATTTATAGAACTTTGACAGTCGTTACTATAAGTCAGTAGCTGTAAAATCTGACAAGCAGTCTTACCATAGGGTATCGTATTACCCAGATACTGGGTTGTGGAGGCCCGATAGGCAGTCGCTCCATGTATCTGTTTCGACTGGAAACCGACCGCAATATAGTTGGCAAAAGGCTATTTAGGCAGAAAGATGATGAGTCATTATCATCATCAGCCGGAAGACGTCCACTGCTGAACATAGGCATCCCCCTTACACCGCTACGCCGAACGACAATTCGCCACTTGTATCCAACGGCTGCCCGCGACCCTCACGATGTCGTCGGTCCACCTATGAGAGGCCTGCCTACGCTGAGTCTTCCGGTCCGTGGTCGTCACTCGAGAACTTTTCTTCCCCATCGGTTGTAAGTTCTACGAGCGATGTGGCCTGCCCATTGCCACTTCAACTTGCAAATTTTTTGAGCTATGTCGGTGACTCTGGTTCTTCGCCGAATATCCATGTTCTGGATTTTATCCCGCAAAGAAACTCCGAGCATAGCTCTTTCCATTGCTCGTTGAGTGACTCTTAGTCTCTCTAAAAGGCCAGCAGTCAGAGACCACGTTTCAGAGCCATAATATGTCATCACGTAGATGGTGAGTAACATAATTTTATTAGTCTCACGTATTTACTACCAAACAAACAGACACACATACACTACTATTGTATTTCTAAAATCCAATTTGCATGCATTTTCCTTCACATTCAGACGTAGATCCCGTAATCTTCGCTTTCAAAGCCTCACGTCTATGAAGACAGGTGAATTCGGGAAACAATACATAGGTTTAGGTCTACAAAGCCTTTGTGTAACCTTAGGTATTTACTTTTGAGTACAGAAAGTGAGGCTGCAAAGATTTTGGCAAATGTACCTACATTTACAGCTTGGCTAGAACGGATTGAAACGGAACTAATCTTTTTGTTTTTGACAACGTTTTAAAATCTTTGATATTTGATGTAAACAAAGAACGCAGGCTTGTTAGATTTATTATTGTGCCATTTATAAAACTAACGTAATAAGTGAAAAATAATAAAATAAAATCATTCAAAGTGCTGGTAGCGAGAGCACAGTGGCGACTTCCGGTTTTCTACTGTTTTTTGCCAAGCTGTACCAAAATCTTTACAGCCTAACTTTCTGTACTGTATACCTATACAGGGTGAATTTTCCAACTAGGCGTGGATGGCTATATCTGAAACTATGAGGAATAGCGGATACTGAAAGGAGTTTCGAGACCGATTTTAATGAAAACTAAAACTGCATCATTGACTTTTTGAAAAGTCAATATTCCCTGGTCAGGAATTGAGGTCGTTGGTTTTAGAAAAAAAAACACAATATGCTGTATATTATATCATTTGATAGTGACTAGTAGGTAATAGAAAGAAAAGAAGAAAGAAAAAACATTTATTTGGCGCCACGGTAGACACACATTTAAAATAAATAACAAAAAACATAAAAAAGAAAACTTACATCTACAACAAGGAAGAAAAAAAAAAGAAATTAAATAAAAGAAAACATTTTTTTGTGTGTCTCACGGCTGCGCCAAAAAGGCCCAGTTCAGTAATACGTCGAGCACCTAGTGCCCGACGCTGGTTTTCAACTGGACCTGTAATGTTGATGTGACGGATGCAAAACAGCTTGCTTACTACTACATATAATAAATAAAATACACTCGTAGATATTTGTAATACAGTACTAAATAGGTTTATATAAATATTTAAAATATAAAATAATATTATAAACTAAGTAAATTATAAAATATATAATGTGTGTGCAATGTAGGTAAAAACAAAAAAAAAAACAAAAAAGGATGATCGCGTGATAGGTAATAGCACTCGTTACCACAGACTACATTAATATAGATAGTACAATGATGAAGATGACACTATTGTGACTTTGTGACTAAGAGAGTGATGAGTATGAATATTGATGGATGGAGAGGAAGAGGAAGGCCATAGAAAAGATGGATGGATTATCTAAGGAATGATATGAAAGAAAAAGGAGTAAATGATACTGTGACGTCTGATAGGGGAGAATGGAAGAAGAAAACGTGTTGCGACGACCACAAGTGCAGGATGATGTATTATTGTATTACAATGCATTCGCCTTTTGGTATCGTTATGAAGAACAAATATAGATCAAAATAAAAATATCTGTAAAAAGAACAAATCAATTTATATTTTCAAAAAATTCCATCCGTCTTCCTCAACCTATCTCCTAAACGGCTCGCTCCTAATGTATTGAACAAACCGTCTGTCCGCGCCTCTTTAGCGCGTCGTTTGAGAGCGTCTCAATCCACTCCTGCGCATAACGAAGCGGTATATTTTTAGTCGTGTGATAAATAGTTTGACGTGGTTGTTAGGTGGACGAGTATGGATGTATGGATGGACTGTCATATTTATAGGTGCGACCGTAGTATTAGACGTTACTATTCCAAAAATGTGGATAATAATGAGTGGCCTGTTGGTCTAGTGGTTAGTAACCCTGACTGCTATGCCGGAGATCGTGGGTTCGATTCCCACCCAGGACAAATGTTTGTGTGATGAGCACGATTAATATGTGGCACGATCACTTGTTCTGTGTCTGGGTGTAATTTATATATAATAATAATAATAAAAACGTTTATTTTCTCCACCACATAACGAACATGAGCACAGTACAATCTATAATATCATGTATGTATTTAGAAATATATAAGTATGTTTATCAGTTGTCTAGTACCCATAACACAAGTTCTGCTTAGCTTGGGACTAGATGGCGTTGTGTGATAGTTGTGGAATATTATTATATTATAATGATCTGAGTTTGTTATAGCTATTAGCGAGTTTTAGTAGACTTAAATTATCTGACTTCGAATAAGATGTTCTTAATTCGTTTTTCTTAACGTAGTTTTCCTGATTTCTTGATGATGGCTGGACTGATTTGGAAAATTATTCTTTTTTTTTTGAAAGGGGATAAATTCTCAGATGGCCCCATGTTAAGGTCCCAGGATCTGATGAAGGAATCTTGGAAAAATCCAGAGGACTCTTCTGTAAATTACCTTCAGCAAATGCAAATGATTTTACCACGCTAAAAAAAAACAAGATATGCGGGGCACAATAATAATGGTTGTGCTTGAATTGGGCATGATTTTATTGGTATTGAATGGAGTACAATTTATTTATAAAAATCGGGTACAAATCCAGGCTCTGGGTTCTACTTAATATGAGAAAAAGAACAATCATTGCCAAATAGATTGATTGACAAATTACATCCTTTATCATGAATAATTATTTTAATTTTAATGTTGCACATATTCATAATAAGTTTTTATTTATTGTTTATTTATAATTTGTACAGTATATTATAATACAATTATATTCTAAATTAAAAAGTCGAGAAAATGAAACAAAAAGAAAAGAAAAACGTTTGTTTATTAAATCACCGAAAATTAAGAAATCCAGACTCTGAAATTCTACTAAATAATGGACAGAAAAAATAGCATAGTTTTTAACATAATCTGCCAAAAAAATAAATTGATATTCAATAAATCGTTCCTATAAGAAAAAAAAGCATTCGATTAAGAATGACCGTAAAATATGACATGACAGCATTCGCTCGCTCGTCATGTCGTAATGACATTTACTTGAAGTTGAGATATAAACCCGATGCTACAAAGTAGTCCCTAATGACTTGAAATTATACGCTTCATTTCATTACTTAATATAGATTTAAGGCACTTGTATATTGAAGGCGATGATATGTTTTTCATTTATGTTATAGGAAAGGAAGTTGGCTTAAATACTGGCTAAGTGCTAGTCGTACTCGCAGATGAATGGTTCCGTATTATTACATCAGTCGACAAGTAAGAAACATGCGCTTCGGTTTTACTTTTATATTCTAGTTATACAAACATATTTACTAAAAAAAATGTGCACACAAAAATATTTGCTTTAAGAGTTTTTTTTAAAGGCTTCAGAATAGGCTCTTAAATAAATAAAAATCGAATTGTGATATTTTCCTGAAGTTACATAACAATGAAGAGAAAGAAGCCTGGAACAGTTTTAGGGCAATAGTTCATGGTTTTACTGTAAACCCTAGGGCTGAAAGGTATGACGAGCTGATCACTGACACGACTACGAATTTTTTCACATTTTTGAAGTGAAAACTTCTTTAGCGGCGTTGTACACTTTTTCTGTAATGGGTAAAAAATTTAAAACTCGCGTCAGGGTCACGTGACCAAAACTCGCGTCAGGGTCACGTGACCCTGATCGAAAATGAGTAAGACGTCATTCAAATTAAAAATAAAACATAGTAACAAAAAAGTTTTCACTTCTACCGGCACTCCTGGAGTGCAACCTTTTTTTTTTATTAATATTGAGTCACTCTTTTCATGGTACGAAATA